>OY292403.1:14195098-14812557 GCA_958496205.1 Idaea biselata | reverse complement strand
CGGCATTCTTATCGGTATAAGTCAACAACAACATGGTTTTATGAAATGAAATATATTTTTAACAATTAATCATTTTAATTTTATTGGAAAACACGATCGTAACCAAAACTAACCGACTTCAAAAATTGAAGGAGGAGGTTCTCTGTTCGTCTTTATTTGTTTGTTTGTTTGTCACCAGATGTCTAAACCGTTTGAGGTCCGATCACGATCAGTGATTTTTTATTTGAAATATCAATAAGCTGGTTCCATAAGTTGGTGAAGATTTGATAAGGATCCTCGGACTCTGTTTTGTGCAATTTTACCAATAAAATCGAAAGCACTAGGTACATATCGATGGAATACCTGGAATCACCTTCTCATCAGAAAACTACTCAAATCATTTCGATGAATCAGTGCAAGGCAAGTTTTGCTGTCTTATCTTGAGGAATTTATAGTGGCACTCGAAGGTACACTTCATTACTCAAGTGACAATTGAACTTCTGATTTTGAAATCTAACATTCGTGAATATAAAATTTACAATTAGGACATTATTGCGATTCGGTTATACCTATAAAATATATTTTATGCCTTTGTATGTAAAATACGAAAAGAATCTATTATAAAAATTGTCATCATCATCATCATCCGAGCGTTGTTCCCGGTTGCATCTCTCTCGAGAGCCCGGGGTCCGCTATTGTAAAAATTGTAAATCCAGAGTACTTAAATAGGTAGGTACACGTTTAAAAAAGTAAGTACCGCCTCAGGGGAAATTAAAAACTTTATGGAAATTAATTTCATCTGAATGAAAATTGTATTCCTAATTACCTAATAGTTAAAGTAGTACAGTGTTATTGTAGAAGGAATAATTATATAATATGGTATTTAGGTACCTCCCGGCCTCCCAGCACTAACCGGCTCCAGTTCGTTTATTGCAGTAGAACTGGCAATAAAGTCGAACTCCAGTTGCGTTTGTGGGGAGTTATGGCATCTCATTGCAACATTCATAAAATGTAGGTAACTACGTCTCATTTCATATTTACTGCGTCATCTTAATCAAACTGAATTTATCTTATACTGAGCGTCTCTGAGCTAGACCGCGGACACGCAGACGGACAGACATACTGAAAAACGGACATGACGATAAGGATTTCTTGTTGACTACGAAACTCTAAAAAAGGACAGGTAACAATAATATTGTGTTTGTTCAACATACCTATCACGGTATCGGAAAGTCGCTGGTTCAATTTTCGCCCAATCCTTACCATGTTACAGTACAAGTCTACTTGCCTGGTTTTACGCTAGTTAAGGGCTTTTGTCTTTGAGCTTTAAATAACTCTGCGTTATTTTACCTGTGCGGTCTGACCTGTACTTAAGGTCCGGTTACCTAGGTAGAATAACTCTCAGTCCCCTCTTGATGACCCCTAAACTGGATGTACACATCAGTAAATACATCGTGAGACACGGTGTACCTACCGAGTACCTTGACCGGCTAGTACAAAACCGATAGAGTACATGGGTGGGTGAAGAACTGTGTGTGTGTGTGTATGTCGGGAAGTGGTGTCAAGTCGAGACCGCGATCTCGCCGGATTTACTTGAAGAACTTACTCTAGGTGTGCGTTTCCATTGACCAACGGAAACTGATAGCTTAGCTAGCTACTGAAAAAATAACCAAAATTACTAAAATAACAAAAAAATGTTGGCAAAAAAGTGAAATATCACTTGAAAAGTAACTAACTATAAGTACACACATGTTCCAGATACGAAAATCGTTAGGTAGTTTACCCTGAGGAAAAGATATGTAAAAGATTTGAAAATGTTGGGCATTGATAACATGCTTAAAAATATTGAAAGCAACGCGAAAAATTTGTTTAATTTTATAATCGTTAGTTCATTTTTTTTTTGAGGTGTTTTAAGATTTTTTGGGAGCTAAATTCACCCTACCGGAAAAAAATGCAGACAGACGATACTCGAACTGAACACAAGGGTCTTGTGTTCAGTTTGAATCACAAGGTTCGTCTTGTGACAAGGCGTACCTTGTGTTTAGTTGTTTCAACCCCAACGAGACGCCCGCGCCGCGCCGCGCCGCGCCGCGCCAACGCAAGTGGTACCTACTATTATTATACGGTGACTTGACAATGACAATGGAGCCGTGGTCATCGCTGCAATGTCCAAGTTATATTGCGTTCAGTATTTATTGCTCTCACCTGTCGACCTCCCCCTCTTCCCCTATCCCCCTCACCCCCCCTGGTCCTGTCTTGTTTGTGTTCGTGAATCCTTTACCGGTGCGGGGCTACTTGATCTTACTTCAACTGTGTTTAAAACTTACAATCATTCTTGAGCTGAATGGTTTGAACTAGATTGATTGATATTTTTCCTACTAATATAATAAAGGTGAAAGTTTGTGTGTTGGTTGTTGATTCTTCATGCAAAAAACGTTGAACCGATTGCGATGAAACTTGGTATGTAGATAGCTGCAGACGTGAAATAACACATAGGCTATTTTTTATTACAAAATTCTCACGGGATCGGGATATAAAACGGGAATCGGCATTGAAACGGCGGAGCGCTGTTAGTTTTTCATAATGCCTATTGAATTATTAATATGAAACTTAATACTTCAAAATGTTTCAGTGTCGTTCGTTTTTTAACCGAATTCCAAAAAAGGAGGAGGTTGTCTATTTGGTGATGATTTTACTAGAAAGGTGTTAGCTTCTAGATGGTACCATTTAAATTTGGTGAAGATCTGATGAGAACCTTCGGAATGATGAGCAGAATAGCAGAATCCCAGAATGCAGTTAAAAAGTGCCATCAACTCTTCTTAAATGTAATCTGAAGTCGGGCAGTTTTATTTTAATGTAAGTAACGTTAATTAAAAAAAAACTACGATAATAATTATTAATTGTCAGTCAGATATTTCCGTCTGTGCCCGCTCGGATTCGGATGTAGCTAATGTAATCGCAGCATCATTTACAACACACGCCAGCAGACGAACGAGTAACGACACGTAATAAATAGGTACGATATCAAACGAGTAGGTACCTATTATAATTAATATCTGGTGAGCGAGGTTCCGTTGCGTTGTTCGATCAATCTCATTGTGTCGGGAGTCAGGAGGTAACGTGCAGGTAATGCGGTGAAACAATGCCGGCTTAGGTTCATACTTTATTGATGATCTTTATAATATAACACCTAAGTAACCATAATTCAGGGTAGCGGCGACTAGGTACCTATGTGGCGCGTAGGCGTAGGTACCTACACCTGGCATTTAAGAGGATAGTCTCCATTCTCTTTCTCCATACAAACGTAGTTTACATTTTCCTCCCTGGATAAAGACATTAGAGCAAATATGTTTATGCCATAAAACCTATACCTGTCATGACAATGCATCTACCTTTTTTAATTTTTTAATTGAAATAATAATAAAAAATTACAAAATAGTAAAATGAAAAAAATATAAAGGTAGATGCATAGTTATGACAGATATAAGTTTTATGGCATAAACATATTTGCTCTAATGTCTTTATCCAGGGAGGAAAATGTAAACTACGTTTGTATGGAGAAAGAGAATGGAGCCTATCCTCTTAATGGTTCTGGATGCTTTCTATGTGTATCATTACCTATTATTAAATGTTTTTACAAAAAAAAATGAATTATATTTCCGTTGTCTAGTATCCATAGTACAAGCCTAGTTGTTTTGTTTTGGATTAGATGGCGCTGTGTGAAATAGTTATTTATTAAGTTGAACCGTGGGGTTGTTCAAAGAGAACTTATACGTATAACTACCAGGATCTACCTAACAGTTCTTCTTGAAAACTGCCCTGAAAACCGGGGCTATTTATGAACTGCGCCAGTTTGGATGGTTTTCTAGACGTTTTTTCAGATGTTATGTGAAAGTATACGTACCTACTAGGTATTCGCAGCGTCCTACGATGACGATTGGATGCAAACACGATTGCGAAGCGATCCGATCCGGTGCAGTGCGGAAACAAGGAACAGTTGAGAATCGCGCCGCATCGCACTTTACGTGCGGATCGGATCGCTTCGCAATCGCGTTCGCATCCAATCGTCATCGTAGGACGCTGCGTTATACCAATAGCACAGAATATATAAATAGTACCCAATAGGTACCTATTATATCTCAAGTAATTTGTTTTATTTATTTATTTTAAAAATAAGTCATTAAAATTGTAAATAATCTTCTTGACAAATATAATCAGACACGTGACAAATTACTTTAAACAGTATGAGTTGCTAAAACTATGAAACAAGTATAATTATAACATAATTATAATGATGTTATCTTTTTTGTTACGAGGAATTGTTTACAGCTGTGTGTGTCTGATTATGAGTCACGCGTGCCGAGACGCCATATCACCAGATACCGTATCACCAGGATCTGATAGCGGGAGGCAGGTCAGCGGTGATTTCATTTTGATAAATTATATTATAATTATTGACACGTGCGGACCCCGGGCTCTCGAGAGAGATGCAACCGGGAGCAACGCTCGGATGATGCTTAGATGAAAACAAAATTAGAAGATACGCTATATTCTAACTTCTAACATTGCGTATTCGAAAAATGAGCTAGAAACATTTACATGTTTTTTCATAAAATTATTGTTTTTAAAAACAATTGTCTTTAAGAAAGATTCAGGCATTTGTAAATAAGCAAAAAGGCATTCTTATGGATGTCAAAAAGATGATCGCAGTGTGACAGCACGTGCTCACGCGGCAACGGTTCGACATACGACTGAGGTTAGTGCGTCAGCTAGACGCAGTTTTATCGTCTCATTTTTCGAGACTAGGTACCGTATCTTTAGTTTTTTGTTTTAATCTAAGGGATGATGATGAATTATTAACACATAGAATCATTTCGAGCTTTCAATAAAAAAGTTCTATGGTACAGTTAGGTAGGTAGTATAGGTCTTCTTCTTCTTTTCGTGGAGTGGAATGGATCACCTATTTAATTGTTAGAGTATTTAGGTCTCCCTAAGGCCTTTAACTTTGTTCTAACGATTGCTATCGGACATAACAAAGGACCAACCGCTAAACGTGCCTTCCAAAACACGGAGGAGCTAGAGAAAGTGTATTTTCATTACCATACAAATTACCCATCCAAGTAATGACCGCGCCAAGCGTTGCTTAATCCGCACTAACATTAAAAATCGGCAGGTGTAGCTAGGCCAATAAGTTCGCAATAAAACTAGGTTTACTACCATGCCGTGCAATAGTTATTTACTTTCGGAACTTTCTTAAGTATTGATTTTTTTTTAGTTAAGTTTAAGAAATATGTTGTACCTAACAAAAGTTACTTTAATTCTACTTATTTTACTTATTTAATTAAATTAAAATTTTCGGACGGATGGATGACAGATTTTCTTTCTTTCGTTCGTCTGATCGTAGAATTAAAATAGCCTTATTCCTACATATCGTACTTTGCGATTTTAAACGCATTATAGTAGGTTTATATGATGAATGTAGATAAAGTAATTTACAAAGACGACATGTAATGAAAACTTCCCCCTGTTTGTTGTAGTCTGTTACCTAATAAAAACATAATGAGACCTAATTAGTGTTATCATTGTGTTAATTAAAGCAACGCGTACAATTGTTTATCGCTGCTTATCGCCAGTCTAGATTACATTCGGAATTCCTCTTTACATTATACTAGGTGCGTCTCGCGGTTTCACCCGCGTAAGTCCCGATCCCGTGGGAATCAAAAATACCCTAAGATTGATAATGTAGCTTTCCATTGGTGAAATAATTCTTTACAAACAAACAAACAAATAAATCTTTCGTATTTATAATATCAGTATACAGATACATATAGATAAAAATACTGATGGTTAGAATAGAAAATATTTGTAGGTATATATTTTTTAACCTTTTTTCGCGATGCTGATATGAAATTTAACACATTTTCAAGATTTTAATCGCGTTGCTTTTATTGAAGGATTTTGCAACGCCGGCGCGTATGTTTTGATTCGAGGTCTTTACATAGATCTCTAGATAAGATAGCATAATATACCTCCTCGTATCTAATCTCCGGAAATAAGCGTTACCTCCAAGGATTACTGTCGCAATCGACGCTTGAATATTACTATTGTTAAAGGAGAGAAGTAGAAATATTTGTATTCGTAGTTTTAGCACTGAAAGCCTTTAATGGCAGTTACCTGCTAATTCGAACGTTGGTTTTGAACCTACAATTACTCTCCAAGTGTGTCCAAGAAGTTAAAGTCACACATGAAGGCTAAACCTAGGCTAAATTGTACGATGTTACAATCGCATCGGTTATCTGAGCTCGATCGTAGTGACCAGGTCATAACAAGGAGTCCCTCGTGGCTTGAATCGATCACATGAATTTAATAATCAAACCAGTGGCTGGCGGAATATAGCAGAACTGTGATGTGAAAATAAGAAAATAAGTTTGTTCAGACAAGCACACAAGGTACACATCAAAAATCAAGAAACAAAGAAAGTAGATAGATTACGTATAGATTAGGTACACAAATATATGCACAGTCTTAGCACGAAGTTGTTGCTTATATTAATAAAATGATAGCGGAAGCGTTGGTCTCCCGACTGCACCCACCATGTTCTGATGGTGTTCAAACCACTTTAGTAAAAATATGTATCTAGTATACAGTGAGACATTATGGTGCGGTAGTATGCATCTCTAGCGACACCCCATTAGGCACACGACATAAAATGTTAAAACAGGGCGTATTCTGAAAGTCATTTCAATATCGAGCATCGAAATAACGTAGAACGATGTTCGAAGATGGTCTCCGTGTGCGCTACAATCAACTTGGACCACCGAGGAGCACTCTGTTAAAACGCCTCTCTGTGTATAAACACTTTCGAATCGCTCAAGTACGTTAAACATTATTAGCCTTATTAATAAACTTGAAGTAATGTCGGAGTACATACTGAAAACATGCTTTGTCTTTTTCCGTGACAAGAATTTTCAAAATTGACAGACAGAAATAAAAAGTGGTAAAATTATTCCAACCTTACTCCACGTTTATTAATAAGGCTATATATGTAAATTATTAGAATTATACCTATATTGTCATTAAAGTAGAAAATTATTACTGTTTCGGCTCATAAAAATCCGATCTCGTCGGGATTTGTTGCAAAATTTTTCTTATCTTTTTGTTTTCGTATAGTGGCCACACCACTATACGAAAACCTGCCAATATATTTTCCTATTGTTAGTTCCAACTCTCCAAATTTCAGTTCTCTACTATCAGCAGTTTAGGCTGGGCGTTGATCAGTCAGTCAGGACACAGCATTTTATAGATAAGTTGTTATCGGCTGTGTACACGCGACGCGCCGACTGCGCCGACGACGCAGACATCTTGCGACGGCGGCGGTGGTGGCTCGATGTCGTCGTCGGTCGGCTACATTAGCGCGACGCCGCCCGCGAGCACTCGCGTTAATGTCCCGCAATCGACGCTAAGTGCGGGACAATAGCGCGGCGCCGCGCTCTAACCACCTCCACTACATTCTACGCCCGCAACATTCGCACACATTACTGGAATAGCCCTTGCAGAGTTCACTGTTGTCATTACACGGCTACATGTAGGTACGTATGTACCTAATACACGTCGATACGTACTGTAGGCAATTTACACTTTTATTTTGAGAGATCCGTACTGTACTTATCTTCTATATTAGGAAAGTAAATTAACTGTTTAAAAAAATACGTATTTTTAATTAGATAATAGATATATTTAGACAGTAACGGTTTGTTTTTAATTCGTAGGTGTCGATCTATAGGCGACAAGGCCCCCCCATTGTGCCACTTTAGTTAAGACTTAAGAGTTTTTCGTATAATTTGATGTTGTCTGTGTTTTTGGTACAATAAAGAGTTGTTCTATCTATCTATTCTATATAAGCACTTTTAAAATGACTTCTTTCCTATCATCATCTGTTCAGCAGTATGCCAAGTGTCGTATGAAACTCTACCCCAATTATATGTTTAGTTTAAACTCCTTCCTGCATTATATGTACCCACGTCGTCCGTACCGTACGTTATAAAAGCCGTTAGCTACCGTTCGTCGCGCCGAGGCGAGGCGTGTGATCTAATGGTGTGACATTAGGGAGCCGCTCGACTCATTCACGAATGATGACATAATAGCCCCTTCCGAACAACCGACGACGGAACAACTGCAACCAATTGTCACTAATTAGACAAATTGTCGTTTTCAAAATCAATCAAATCAAAATCAAAGTACGTTTATTCATTCGGATATTAGCAAGATATCTCTTTGACATGTCATTTTAAAATGTCATGTCGTTTCAAGTCGTTTGTCACCCGTAAGCTATATCTAATTGGAAATTTATATCTCAACTATAATACCTACTCCAGTGATGTGTCATATAAAATAAATTCAACGCGCCTTCTTTGAGCTTGAATAGCTACAAAAAGTGAGGGTGAATAATCTTAAGTTTGAAGCAAGAGCGAGATTTAGGTACCTACTTATGTCATTTTAAGTGAAAGAGAAAACTGTCGAATTAATATGTCAAAATTTTACACCACTATGTTAGAAAATGGCGCTTCAGGGCGGTTCTATGGTTAGATTTCTCTCGCTTTCCCCAATGTTTCATCTGGTTTTTTCTCATCCAACCATATAAATCCTAAGCTAGATCTGAGAGTTTTCTAAGTGATCTATACCAATGTAACTTTGAGAATAAATAATTCTTACTTTGAATACTTAACAACTTTCTAATCAAGAATTTAAGTACTTTAAAACCTAGGGTCTTTGATTTAAGAATCCCGAATAGACTGTTTCAATTTAAACGTGAGTGTGTATAGAAAGCAGCATCTCTCGGTTAAATGGAAATTCGTTAATGTACTGGATAGGTACCTGGTCAATTCAAACTAAAATTCAATAACGAACCATGTCAACACGAGGAGAGGCAACTAGTTAGGTACATTATAAATACGTGTAGTGTCTATGTATAAGCTCGTTAATTGCCTGCATTAGGTGATAGAGGGCGCGACGCGACGGGCACAAGACCGGCGGCGGCGGCCGGCGAGCGGGCCGAGGCGCACTACCCACTGATGCAATTAGTGCCCTTTGACCGCCGCTCCCGCTACAATATATTTATGAGAT
Source organism: Idaea biselata (assembly GCA_958496205.1). Classification (NCBI taxonomy): domain Eukaryota; kingdom Metazoa; phylum Arthropoda; class Insecta; order Lepidoptera; family Geometridae; genus Idaea; species Idaea biselata. The sequence continues at coordinate 14,803,455 of OY292403.1, read as the reverse complement.
GAGATGCCCACCAGGGAATCTAGTACTTACTTTATGACTAGTTGCGAACCGTGGAACGTACGGGAACTAGGTAGGTGCATTGTCGTTTCCGTACTGTGGATCATGCTCCCATTTAATGATTGTCTTTTAGTAAATCATTTAAACCGTTCGGTTGCGAACACAAACTTTGGCTTAGTTATAAGGATTAGCGAACAAAAAGTTCACAAATCCCCATTGATGGGGATTATCAACGTGCAAAAGTGGAATGACCCAGTTAAATTATCCTTCATTCAGAAAATGGATTGAATAAATAATCCGCGAGAAATAACACATATAAATCTGGTAAATTTTGTTTCGTTTGAATTGAAGATACTTTTTATAAGTAAAATGTATGAACTGCAATTGATCTGAGCTAGTTAGTTGCAAACTTTCTAACTTACGTATGAGTGATGAACTTTCGTTTAACATTGCCAAAGTTAATAGTTGTTCAAATTATTCTGCTTTCACAGTTTGTTTGTTAAAGAAGACAAGTAGACGAAATGCCCGAGGGACGCCGGGTGGATAACATATAGGTACTTTAATTGCGATGAACTTTAATAAATCTCTGAGGTTATGAATTTCATATTAGTCCATTTATACCCCGTTCGAGTCATAGTTACTTAGTTAAATTCTTTATAATGAAATAATGAAAATCTCATTTTATTTCAAGTCAAAATATTATTTTAATATTTCTCTCAACAACGAAGGGTAATTATTATTCTCAGGTCGAGCCGACATTTTTGTAAGAAATTCAAATGTCTTTCAAAGGTTGTGTGTTTCTGTCGCGGGCTAATAAACCGTTCAGTTCACAATGTGCCCCGCTCACTTCCAGCCGTAATCTCCGACGATGACACGCGGGAGAGGAGGGGGGGGGGGGGGCTCTCCACGGAAAAAATTGTATTCGAAGATTGCCACCGACTCACAAAGGAATCTCGCGAATAAAGCTAAATATAAGGAGCTGTAAGCAATTACGATGCTACCGGGTGGCCCGTTCGAGATTTTCCTATAAACACACCTATTGAGCAGTCACTGTGCACTCTACAACTGTTAGGATAAGGTTGATAGTTGTTCGTTTTGCGGTCGGATAGCTGTCGGTATCGTGTAGTCAGACATCGAGGTTTTCAGTGTATTTATTCCCCCTAACGAGCGAAGTCCGCTCAAAGTATCGTCGCATTTCGTCGTGGGAGTCGAGACCGAGACCGAGTCGGTACCCACACGTGAGATACGAGGACAGACGTAGATTGCTCACTATCAATCGGTTTATAGTTGACTTAACAAAGGTCTGCCTAGACTGCCAGTCTGCCTATGTTAATGGTGCTCCCACTGCGGTCACACAATCACGAATAAGATAGGGTATAGCAGCCACGCTAGAGCTCGGCATCCGATTTAAGTCTAGTCGCCGTAACCGAAAACGGGTAGGAGTCGATGATGGTGGTGATGATAAAAGAAAGCTAGGCACTACACTTTTGAATTAGGTATCAAACATTGGCAACTATTTAGTATTTTCCAAAATTTTAATATGTCGTACATGGTTCGGGTGTTCCTATGAGTTAGTTTGATTTTTATTTCGAGTGTTAATGTTCACGACATAGGTACCTAAGTCGGTATATTGTCGGACGATCGGTAACCCGAGGTCTGTGTTAGCTTTAATATCTACGCATTTTCTAAGCCTCGGTATAAAGTTGTGAAATTGTGACCACTTACACGCAATTTCCACAGATTGTTCGCAATCAGGGCCGACATCGAACGTCGTTTAGGCGACATAAACTCGATTGATTTAGTGAACTGCTACATAATTTGTGTCGTTTGCACCGTGTGCGGTGCGCGCGTGTCTTGTCTCGTGTGTCCGACGACATCGATATTTGAGCTCCGAGCGTGGCAGATACTGTTTATATCTCAGTCAGGATGGACGTGTGTTGTAGTCAATATTGTGCTCTAAACAAAAGTAAGCTTTTATGTTTACCGAACGTAGAACATTACTGTTTTTTTCCGTTTCTATTAGCTTTAAAATGCAAAAAAGGTTCACGTACCTATAGAAATACCGTAGCAGATACAATACCGGCAAACTATTTGAAACTTTTACCGTAACCTAGGCACTAATTTAATAATGACATCGCGACCATAGTACTGCGGCAGGAGCGGAATTCATTTCCGATCATTTCATAATGCGCCAAATTGGATTAAGTGTTTCATTAAATAAAGTCGCCCGCAACGTAGAGGACGCGAGCGACGCGACTCGCCGGATCATATCAGATCGGTTAATCGAATGATTGCTCGGTTGGCAGAGACAATCGAGTTATTGTATCGATACCATGACCGGCGAGGTCGCGCAAAGCCAATACACTGGCATGAACCACCGCTCCAGGTGGCGAGTCGCAGTGTCGTCCTCGTTATTAAAGATGTTACATTGGGTGTCAAGCGGCCCGCCTGGCGCTGGCGGCGGCGCTGGCGTTGGCGCTGGTGAGGATGATTTAAGACGAGTGCTTATCGTTGAAAGGCGACTCGAGGAAGGCATTTAATTCTCTCGTCGGAAGTGTCCGCACCGTCACTTGGATTCATCACTATTTAAATTATTTTCCTCGAAGCACCGGATACACTGAATAAAACCCGAACGACTCGACTCGACCCGAGTCAGTTGACTACGCCGACGCTCCACAATCATATTACCTACAATACAAAGTTTTTAATAACTGTAAAATGTAATTCAGTTTTCGTCGCGTCGGTGTGGACGGGGTGGCGAGTGCTCCACATGTCGGCGGCTTCTAAAAATGCAAACTAAATAAAAATGTCGCGCAGCCAAGTAATTCCAACATTCAGCACAATACCTGGGAGCCGCTGACATTGCTTTTTGGATTTTATTTATAAAACACGGATTTTATAACGCTAGTAGGTATCTGCGGTGACAAAGTGCGACCGACCGACGACGACCGAGGTTCTACACTAGACAACTGAACAATTGTTTAAACTAAACACTGTAATAACTCACTATTTCATTTTTGTTGAAATTAAATGAAAATTTCCGAGAAAAATTCTTTGAAGAAAATGTTGAGCGTGAAACTACCGCAGCGCTGCGGAGGAAAATCTCTTCTATGGAATTACGTTTCTTTTCAAATTAACGAAAGTTTTTCGAGAATTTTGTCTGGCGGAGTAGTGTTAATTGCCTCTATTACGGTGTCAATTTGCTCTCGGCATGGCACGGCATGGCGCGACGCGGCCGGGGCAGGCTCGTGAATGTGATAGTTGGTTAATAGACCGCCCTCTGGCGGATATCGGCCGCGTATTTTCAACTAATTCGTATGCATAGAATATCTGTGTAATTTGCGAAGTCATTGCGTAGATCAACGCCTCGAATCCGGGAAAAAACCTTCACAAAACCTCTTCCGAGCTCCGTACGCAGGATTTGTAAAGTCGAACGAATGGGAAACGATCTCCCCCTCCCCCCTTACCCCGCGCCTCGGGCCCGGGCCGGCGCTCGCTTGCTCCTTTATAATGCAAATTAAGCTGATTATTGGCGTCACATCGGATCCTGATAATTTACGGCGATCCGATGTGGGATCCGAAATTACTTGAGAACATTCTCCTAGTTCCAGACTCCCCGAGTGAGATTACCTTAAGATATTTCGCTTACTTTACGAGATGTCGCAATTTGTGTTAGTTCCTAGGTTACTGGCTACTCGCTGCTGGCTACCTATAATGCCGCCGGCTTACTGTGTAAAAATGTTTATAAATAAAGACACGGCCTCGGTTGTGGTCGATTGCAATCTGAAGAGAAAGTACAAGTCACATCGTCTTGCCTTGTTGTTATCTAAGGCTGACTCGCTATAGCGCACGGTTTTGCCCGCGTTACGCCAGATACCAATGAGAGTATCAAGATAAATTTGTAAAAGTTATTCTATAGAGCCAGTTGTCTACACACTATCTATCAAATATCATCGCAATTGATTTAGTAATCTTACAAACTAACAGTAGGTATAAGGAAATCCCATTATCATAATAATTAGTAGTAATAAGGATACTAATCTAAGACCTACTTCATGCTATCTCATTACGAAGTAGTCTATCTAGTCTAGATCGTGTACTAGATACCTTAATTAATTGTTGGTCATACATAACCCAAAATAATTATTGCATTCAATTAGCGACACTACTCATGCTCATCGCCTTATCAGTAATCTGTCTAAAGGTAATTTAATTAAACTTTATTGAAATGTCAATTCCATAGATTAAGATGTAGGTAAAGCTCTTGTGGATGACCTGACAGAACCACCGAGCCTCAAGCAATATGTGTACTGGAAACTATCTGGCAAATTATTATATATCACATTATTATAATGCAAGTCGCAAAATTTGAAGCTTTAAATCTTATAATGTGCAAATTTTGTAAGCAAAAATTGATATCAAGTGACAACCGCTTTTTGCATTTTTTTCCGAGTAAAGGTACGCTTTTTCGTGCAGTGGTGTGTCTCACCTAGTGTTAGAGCTTACAGGTCGGTCTGAGGCATCTAACTTGACCTAACGACTGCTATCAGAGATAACAAGCGGACCAACTGCTTAATAGCACCTACTATTTCGTTACGTAGCCGTAGGTAGGTGCTGTCGAGTCGCGAACTATAACAAAAACAGATACAATGCGAGTGAAATCAAAACACAATAAATAATGATTAAAAAGTAATGATTAGAACACAAGTTCGGTTGTACACACAACTAGTCGTGACATTCGTTGCGTGTTATAATGTAGGTAAGTTGTGAACATTAGTAACGCTCGCTGGTGTGAAGTTGGTGCGTCGCGGTGCTTGCGGTCGGCGGCACCCAGTGCGTAGCGACACACACGGTGGAACACATACGAGAGACATCTCACTTCTAAAAATAACTTATTTCAGTAAAAACTATTCGCGTTATATAGCAAGCAGCATTGCAGTAGACAAGCAGAAGCAGCGTGGAAGCAACAACCCCCTCTATAACTAATCTACATTGTTTATGAAGTAGCGTCCCCACTAGATAGCCTCCAGGCATTCCAGGCGGGGTCCGCTGTTCCATAAAATCACTCCGAAGAGCACCGTCCGGGAGCATGCAAGCAACCCCTGATACAACTGAACTAACAACATGTTATAGCGTTCCTACTTGACAGCCTTGCGTTCCAGGCGGGGCCCGCTGCACCGCTCGGCTACCCCAAGGGTTACCTAGCTTGCAAACAGCAGCACATAGAATATTATTCAATTTTGAAATAAAAAGCGACGTATTCAGTTGTGGTAATCAGCCTCTCTGAAGGACCCACTTAATGTCACCTTTTATAGAAAAACTAGCTGACCCGGCAAACGTTTCGGAGGAGTACGGTAACTAACATTGTGACATGGAAATTGTATATATAAGAATAAATCGCCGGCCATTGTCAGTTATCATTTATCAATCACTTAGGTTGACTTGACCTTGCGATTTCATTGTATTTTAATTTATAGTAAGATATAAATGTCAGGCTCAGTGACGATAGCTCAAGTTTAATATTTTATTTTCCGCTTTATAATATTAAGTAATTGAAGTGAAAGCAGTGAAAAAAATAGAATATATTTTTTTGTATTTTTACGTTCTTCATGATATGACGCTACATCGTCGTCGTCTCGTCGCGGTCCGCGCCACGCCGCGCGTCATTCGCGTACGTCACGCTCGAGTGTAATGTAGCCCGCGGCAATTATATGTAAATCTGAGCGGCGACATTAGCGGATTGTGTTCTATCTGATAATACGAGTTTGAGTGTAGATCGCGCGCCCCTCGCCGCCGCCCCGCCGTCGCCCCGCCGGCGCCCCGCGCGGAGGTAACTATCGCGGGGAGCCAGGGAATCGGCGGACTGTGATCGTCGCTATACACTTCTACAAGGATCACTGGCTAAAAGATGGCAATAATGGATTAAGATCCCAGTCGCAATGTGTAATTTAAGTCAAGATTGCGAAATTCCGAAATAATACGTACCTACACAGTCGGTACACAGATCAATGGCCCTAGCGGAAGGGTTTGACAGTGTTTGGCCCAAAGATTCTTAAGTACTTTGGTTTCGGGCTTTTTGTGCCTCTGCTCAACACAATGTAAACCACGTCACCGTCGGTCTCGGCAGCTGCCTCTGGAGGTAGAAAGGAAGGGCCAGTTGACTGGCCTATGTCCAGCGATCTGATCAGTAACAAGAAAGATAACCCTCCATCACATGCATCCCTCCATCCATGTATTAAATTCACACTTCCTAATGTTAAACATGTTAAAACTGTAGTGAAAATTAATAACGAGGAAGTCGAAAAGGTTGAAAAGGCTGTCTTTCTAGGTATAACTCTAGCTAGACTCTAAGCTTCAATGGGGCCCACATGTGAAAGCTTTGTCCGCTAGACTAAGTTCTGCAGCTTACGCTGTTAAGAAAATTCGTGAATTCACAGATATTAAGACTGCCCGCCTGGTCTATTTCGGCTACTTCCACAGCATTATGTCATATGGCATCCTGCTGTGGGGGTGTGCTGCAGATATTAAGGATATCTTCATTTTACAGAAGAGAGCGGTACGAGCTATCTACGGGTTGGGCCCTAGAGAATCACTTAGAGAAAAATTTAAAGAAATAAATATTTTAACAGTATATTCACAATATATTTACGAAAATCTTTTATACGTCCATAAAAATAAGGACAAGCTTGTTAAAAATCGGGACATACATTTATTTAATTTAAGAAATAAAGATGATCTAACTGTGCCCTGGAGTAGGCTCCAGAAAATAAACAGGTCCTTCTCTAGCTCATCTATGCTCTACTATAATAAGTTACCCAAGAATGTGTGTGACATGTCCATTAATAAATTTAAAACACATATTAAAAGCAAACTGTACAGGATGGCAAACTATAATACATCGGATTATATTAACGATAAAAATCCATGGAAATGAATACTTTATTGAAAGACGGGGACAGACAGGGGCACGGTCGCGTTCGCGAATGCTTGGTTCGTTCGGCTCGGTTCGGTTCGTCCTGGGGCGTATTCATGGAGTTCTGTGGTAAAGTAGCAGGATAAGTTATGGAAAGGAGTAAATAGATGGTTCTACCTACGAATTTTATAATAAAATTCTAGAGTGTAGGAAAGGAATGCAAGGCTGGCACCACAGAACTCTGGTGGTGGGTCCCGGGGTGGTTTGGGCGGTGTTGGGCGGGTTGTGTGCTTGTGGATGAGATAGTGTTTTAAGTTTTTTTTTTTTTTTTTAATGTTTATTATTTTATATATTATAACTTATTTGAACAGATAGACAGACAGACAGAGTTACTTTCGCTCTTGTAATGCTAGTAAGGATTATTATAGTAAGTATAGATTATTGCTCCAGTTCCACTTTTCTTCAATAATATTATATATGCGACAATGTAAATCACATGATTACTGCAAAAAAAAATATACAAAAAAAAACCCCATGAGTTTCTTGCGTCTTCTTCTCATGTCATGGAGGTCGCGATCCGAAGACATAGTAGAGTAGATTAAATAAAAAAAAAATGACATGCCAAAGAGATATCTTGCTAATATCCGAATGAATAAACGTACTTTGATTTTATTTTTTTTGACAACGAATCAACCGTGTTTAGCGTCCTCATCTACACTAGGTACCTTAAAAGGGAAAAAGGCATAATGGTGTCTGCTGTACCCTCCGGTGCCTTGTAGCGTCTTCAGGGATCAGGTATAGACAGGAGGGTTACTGCGGTTCGTTTCGATACGACATCGATACTGTCATACGATGATTCTACTGTCACATTCTGATAGTAGGGTGACAGTAGAACCATCGTTATGACAGTATCGTTGTCGTATCGAAACGAACCGAAGTAACCCTCCAGATCGTGAGCTCGAGCCCACAGTTCGGTTCTCGTAAGGCATGCTTCCTCCTGTGCTAGTGACACCATCTGATTGTCCATCAAAAACAACCTTCGAAGAATTGCTCGCTACGTTAGTAGCCCCGTGGTTGACGTTAGGTGATGGTGCACGCCGCATTACGTGTCGTCGGCGTCGCGCCGCCGGCTCTAATGCGGTAATGATCGCCGCGCATTATTTATATACTTATAGACATATATGTATGTCGAACGTTGAACACACACTAGACTGAATGTGTATGCTCTCACGCACATATCGATGACACTTGGATTCCGGTTTTATGTATATTATGGGATTACAATTAGGGGAATTTGGGCCTACTCTATACCGTTTCTTTTATGCAGTTGGCTCGGTATCGTTCGATCATTCAGTCCGTAGTCTCCGACCTCCCTAACGCGGACGTTAGGCTAATGACACGCACTCCCCCTCCCCTTCCCTCTCTTCTCCTCTCATCTTCCTCTACTAATACACGAACATGTTTCTGCAATTTCACAGAGACGTTTCAATTAGATATAATATTAGTTATGATGGGAACACATTAGTGCAGACGTGTTCGTTCAATGTTCACCAAACATATTTATATTTATTGTTATAAGTAATAACGTAAATTGGGAGAGGAAACCTAACGCGATACAACTGCCAAGATTTCTCTAACGTAGATAGTCTCTACCGTAATACAAACATACACACGTTGCAGATATTCGACCCGAACCAATGGAAATCTGACAGGCCGGTAAGTGAGTAAAAAAAAAATATTTACAGAAAGCCAGAACAACAACTAAACTTATTAAATGCTACGGAAGTGGAAATAAAATTGCAATTGGAATGCAGTTTTAATAGCTAAAAATGTATTGACATCTCGTCTTTTGTATATGCTCCGATCGTCTTATGTTTCCGTTTCGATTGTCTTTTTGTTTCAAAACCCCACTTGTAAAAACGTGAACTGTATTGAAATGTAGAAGTAGTCATTTTTCAATGTGGTCGTAAAATAAAACGCCGAAACGCGACAGAAATCAATAGCAATTGTAGCCACAAAACGATTTTTAAAATGAACTATATATAATTTTACGGTAAACTATTGAAAGTTGATTTTTCCTTAATAAGATCGATAACAATAAAGACCTATGAAACCACAACTGAATTGAGAAACTCACCCATTTTGAAGTCGGTTAAAAACAAAAACATCTTCCGCAATTAAATGAGTAAGTACCTACTGTTATATTATCATTATTCTCCGTTGATATAACTCCGAGTGGCGATGCCGATGGTGCGATGGCGGGCCGGTTTTATGCGAGTCTCATCGATGAGACAGCTTTATGACGGCCATAAAATGACGATCATCATCTCAGAAGGACACCATCTCGTCAGCTTCTCAACTTTTATTGCGACTGATGAATAGATACCATTGTTTAAATTGTATTGGAACGAATTAAAAATAATATTTCTGTAGGTATGGAGGATGATTAAGTTATCTGCCCACTACACCTAGCGCATAACTGTATCTTTACTAAACTTAAAGTAAAAGATAACTTGACTTAACACTATTAGGTTTATGTCCAAAATATGTTGTTCCCATTTGTCCCGTCTACAATTTGTATGTAGGTACAATACAAATGGGAAATACCCAAAATAACGGTGTCGATGTCGTAGGCTTTTCGTAAGTGTTTTCGTAGCCTTGATGGTAAGTCAACGAATCGAAAAGAAGTGTATATCAGGATGGCGGGTGTAGGTCTTAAAATCGTAAAGTTATATACCTAAGAGGAATGTAATAGCAATGTACTGAATGTACCTAAAATTTGGAGCAATGTACTATTTCAGGGCCAAAATTATTAAATAAACAAGGTACACCCGCCAACCTGACGTCAGCTTGGCGGGAGTACTTTTATTTTGAGCCAACTAGACACTTCTGGAAGTGGAATAAAGTGCCAAAGAAATGTACTAGCAATGTACTCTCACGTATTAAAAACCCAACCCAATATAGCGAAAGGTTACAGAGATATCATCAAAAGAAAATAAATACCTAGAGGCGCGGACGTGGCAGTGACGTGGCGGTGGTTAACGTGTTAAAAAAAGATATTAACCACCGCCACGTCACTGCCACGTCCGCGCCTCTAGGTATTTATTTTCTTTTGATGATATCTTTGTAACCTTTCGCTATATTGGGTTGGGTTTTAATACGTGAGAGTACATTGCTAGTACATTCCTCTCAGGTATATAACTTTACGATTTTAAGACCTACACCCGCCATTGTGATATACACGAAAAGAAGACTGTCTTGATCGTCTTTTGTTTAATTTCGTCTTTAGTATGCCTATTATAAAGGACAAATTGATGACAGAGTACAAACAGATGTAATTCTCATTTATTCACAAATCACCTGGTAGGACCAAAATAGGAGTGGTTTTTTAGCACAATCACAATGTTTTGTGGCCACCATAATACAAGCTTAGTTCGTGTCTAGGTAGCAATGTCGCAGCTTCTCTATTAGAACAGCAGCTTTTAGCTTACCTGCTTAGTTATGTAATACTGTCATATTAGTGAGGCAGCCGCTCGACTTGTCAAAGTGAACCAAATACTGTGTAATCAGGTTATTATGTTCAACGAGGTAACATTATGTACCTACGTATGTAATATTATACGATACATGCTGCGTACCGGCGTTTTATTAAGCTCTTGAAAGTTACTGATCATTATTGCAATAAAACATGCAATATGTCTGTGTATGTCATTTGATTTGCGTGCGTTGACACAGCATAGTTTTTTATAATTCCTCCTAAATTCTAGTGCTTAATTCCAAAGAGAAGCAGCTTAAAACTAAAATTACCAAAAAAAGGTTTATGATGAAGGTAAGGATTTTTTTATTGGTAGCATCGCTAAGTACTTCCCATTTACCCTATTAAACTTTGGTGGAACAGATTATTATTATTTATTTATTGAATAAACAGTCTGTGTTACAAAATACATAAAAAGACGCCACATAAATCGCATCGCAATGGGAATCGCATTTTAATAAAATTTATTTCTAGGAAGCCGTAGCGGGAGGACCGCCACAGAATAGGCGATAGTTACAAATGGACTTCGTGCCGCGTGTTTACCACGACTTATCGATGAGCTTTGCGCCATATTTAGGTCTAGTGCTATGTTTATATATTTATGTTAAATAGGTATTCACAATCACGATATTATTACGATCTGTTGAAAGAAGAAAAATAATTATATCGGAAAATTACTTAATAATATTCCAATAAAAATCGTTGATTAAAAATCGTTGTGATATTGCGAATGCGATGGTCTGCGTTATTTCTGGAACACCGGTGCTCAATTATTGGAAAACACGTTTCAATTTAATAAAGCAATTTAGAAAAAGACCAATTTGCATCCGAATGAGGCAAGGGTTCGCTTCGGGACGAGCCACCGGTTCAAGGAAATATCTAGTTTATGTCGTGGTTCCGTACAATTACTTATTACCCAAAATATTTCTATAGAAATGAGGAGACTGGATCTAGATGGGTAAAATCTTTTATTTTTACATTGTTACGTGTGGTGGAGGGCGAACTAAAAACCTCTGCCAGTAGTTACGTAAGAATTGAAGAGTTCCGATTGAACCTACTTAGTATTGCAGGGATCTATCTCCATACTAAAAATCTCAATCGTTGTAATGTTTAATTTTTCGTTATCGAGACAAACCTCAGACCTTTAATATTATATTATTGTAACTGAAAAAAAAATTGCAGCGCCACCACGTAAAAATCCGAAAATAAGAACAATAATATGCTTTCTTTATATTCAACTCGGTCGCTAAAGCTCATTTGGCGCCGTTGGTTAGCACATCCCACTAGAGAAGGAAAAGTCGTGGGTTCAAGTCACGCATTGAATTCTAGAACAATAAGCATTTTTTCTAAATAAAAATGATGTTACATATTTATTATTGCAAGGGTTTTATACCACAGACCTAATCAATTGCTTGCAACTTAAGTTTTGTTATAGAAGAAATTATTAAACATGGTTGACCTTCGTTTCATCATGTTCGCATGGCTTCAGTCTGAATAACGGGTTGAATCAGTGTATCGGCAAGGATCTCTAAGTATCGGCATCAGAGATCGGGCAGATCTCCGCGGGGTCACAGGCGGGGAGCGTCGTGGGATCACATTCCGCCGACCTCGCAACATTGTGTTATACCGACGTCCGCTCGTTCGACCGACACCGACACCGACCCGACCCTGGCACCGCTAGGTACGTCACGGTCGGTCGGCAGCGGTACCCCGGGCGGTCACCAGAACCACCCTGAACACTCCACTTTTTTGATGTATCTTCCATTTGAACACCGATACGATATTTCTATAATTAATTTATTGGTATGCCAGCTAAAGCAGAATGGTCGGAACCCGTCATACACGGCCTTTTGAGTACCTTTTAAGTAAACTTTGAAAACCTAGCCGCTTTGGATAATTCCACTTTTTTACCTAGTGTGAAAAAAGTGAAATGATTTAGTCGACTCATTTCACTTCACTTAAGGCTCGCCCCTCTCTCCCCCCATAGATAACATACAATATGCGGCTTTCGTTTTGTACCCAAAATTAGAAATATTTCTGTGTCAAAATGTAAATTATGCTACACGCACTAAGGACTACATAAACACTAATTTCTGTTACATTGTACCAACCGAGCTCTATTGATGTGGCTGGTAGTGGCTGGTAGTAATGTGTGACTGGGTGTGAGGACTGCCTCCACAAACAACGCAGCGAGCGATGTGTGACGGAACGTAAGCCACAGATTCCTCGAGTCTCTGTCAAAGCATTGACAATGGCGGGACTTCCTAGAACCCGTGCGCCTCGGCATCTCACCACAATTGGCATGTGGGAGGAGTACATTGATCAGTGTTGGTAGTGTCATGTGCCCCGCCATTAGCACGGACACGTAAGTAGGGGTACTTCCCGTCCGTCCATTTGTTAACCGACTTCAACATAAACCGAAGGTGGAGGTTATTTTTTTGGATGTTCACTATTGTTCACTAATTATTTTGGCTTGTATCCATAATGGCTTGTCCGACTTTATTATCTTTAGGGTTGCAAGGAAAGGGTTATATTTTTCGCGCCTATCTTTGTTTATTTGTAATATTCTTTATTTAATTCCCTCAAATCTTCCAAACCATTCAACAGATTTGTTTTATTAAGATATCGTTAGATTCGTCTCATTAGTCCAATGGTTCATAGATTAGGTGACATAAAATAAAATTCTAAATGGCGACCAACAGGTGGCTTATTCCCATTCGGGCCATTTTTTTTCCCATTCGGGCCAAATCAAAATTTCGAATACCTAATCTTTTTTCCGCAACGGGCCAAAATGTTTCAAGTACAAACAGCAAGAAAATACTGAGAATATGTTTTTTTAAGCTATTGCATAGCTTTTATCGCGGGCCTTGAGCTTAGATAACCTAACATTAACCTAAAATAATAATCGCCCGAGGGTTGACTATTTTCAACAGGTGCCATATTATTGTAATAAAGAAAAATAAAAGAAAGTAGACAGACGCGTGCGTATCGTTCAATAGGTATTTGAAAATTATATTTAGGTTTCTTTAATAATTTTTCATTTAATATCATCATTTTTTGATCTATAACGATTTAAAGTTGTTTAGCAACCGTTCATACTGATACTACCGCAACCAACTCAATAATCCTCAACTTAATAAGTCTCTCGATGTAATGATAATGATTGTGATTATTATACCATTGATATCATTAACCGTCTTATACCAAATGCGGACTAAAAAGTGTAAAATAACTTTTACTAAGACTCTATACTGTCCGTCTGTCTGTCACTAGGCTGTATCCCATGAACCGTGATAGCTAGACAGTTCCAATTTTTACAGATGACGTATTTCTATTTCCGCTATATTATTTGGACGTAGCTCAAAGTTAGTCATCGTCGAAGACTATAACCACAGCCATACCATATTTATGTTACATCGGATAGGTACCGTAACGTATGTTTATATGGAGTATTGCGGAACCAAAACCCTGCTTTCCACGAATAGGTATTAGGGTTTAAATAAATTTAGATATAAAATAATAAAGAATAAAAGAGAATCATGAAAATCCCTAAAAAAATATTGGAGCTGTAGATTAACAATAACAAGGCTTTAGGATAAAAAAACTCAAGTAAGACATTACTAAGCCTAATAAACGTAAAAACGAGCGCGAGCGCTCCAACCGAATATAGCTCTATCTAGAGAACGTTAGCGTTTTCGGTTCCCCTACCTAGATACTCGTACTTGTAAAGTATAGGTACTTCATAAAATTTAATTAATTTTGTGTCAAATAATTATTAAGAACCAAATAATCTTAATTAAGGATGTTATTACATATTTAAGAACTTGTTGAAGCTGTAATAATATTAACCGTTTATAATAATCGAATTTGTAAGTCGCAAGTCGCGTAACCAATAACAACAACAAGCCACTCCATTCTCGCTCTAACTGAGCCAATTAAAAGGTTTGAAGTTGCTCAGCAGATTACATGAATATTGCGGCAAAGTAAGTCCCGTTGCTGTACCCTGTAGCCCTGTACACTGGTACAGTAGGTACTCGACTCTTAGCGCCGCTCGTAGGGCTTCCCTTCTAATTGGCAGTACAAAGCTCGCGTCGGGCAATTAATTAATTAATGTGAAAGCCGTCGCGTCAAGTCGCGTGCGACGCCGCGATGCGACGTCTCGACGCTCTGTCATGCCGCCTCTTTGTGAAGATGCAATGAGACAAATATGCAAGTTATAAAGCATTTATTGTACTGATTTTATACCTCCCTGATTCGATGCAAAATATGTGCTCGCTCGCGCTCCGCGGTTTCTTCTGTTTCCAATCCTGTGGGAAAATCGGAATACAATTATTCAAAATTTAGCAAAACTTAGGTACTTATGTGTTATTCTCTTCCTAGCTATTTATTAGGCAGTTTTTGCGTAAAGAAGACACAAACATACACACATACTTACACAAACGTAATCTATGAATAATTATAGTAATTGGCTCTCCATTTCTATAATGTTTACTTATAATTGTGTAATAGCTGTTGGTTCTCCCAAAATAAATAAATAAATAAAATAAATAGCTTCTAAAGATTTAAGCATATTTTATTATGCTTTATAAGTAATAAAATTACCTACTTGAATAAAAAACCTCAGTAGACTAGCATAATTTGGCCTACTGTAATTGTTACCTATGTAATATAACTTACCTACCTATGTATTGTTTATTACAGTAAAGTTAAGTTTTATTTGTTCAGTTTTTCATTTTTTGAAAATGTTTTGTTTTTCTTATATATCGTGTGTTGTAAGTTGTATGCCAATAAATGCATTCTTATTCTTATGTGTTCAACGATAACATTTTGTGAAGTAACACCCAGCTGTGTATAGGTAGGTACGAGTGTATAGTGTACCGGCCGCGCCGCGCGCCGCGGCACGGCAGTATGGAGCATGTGTCAGCGACAACACCCCGGGGAGGTCCCGTAACCGTCCCATTGTCCTCGGTGAAGTTTCCGATGCCCGCGGAATATTTGATCACTTCCACCTCACGGACGTGGGAACGCTCGCCCTGTCTCTCCCGTCGCCGCGTACCCGGCATGTACCGGGACTGAGAATGTATGATGTTACTTGTAGCAAGGCCCTAGGGGTACCGCAGGTTGCACACTTTAATAGACTGATTGATTTTCTGTACTCAGCATTTGTTTACTAGTCTGATCGCCTGCCTCACGAGCTCGATGGCACAGCTGTGTGGTTTGTGAAAGTGAGGGTATTGATAACATGCCGCACTCAGGACATTGTCGGCTCAAATATCCGCGGAATATGCCGCCCGGCCCGTGCTGCGTCGGCCTAATGAGTTTTTAGAGTTATTTATACACGAAATTATTAGAATTAACCAATGAATGGTAGACGTTTCCTATTGGAAATATCAACTTCTATAAAGATGATTTGTTAGAGAATAAATCTTAAATGAAGTCTTGAAAGGAATTTACCGTGACTATTCGTACCTACATATTTCTTAAAAGTATGTTTCCATACTGGAGGAGGTAGGTAGGTAGGGGATCATCATAAATGCATCGAGTGCCTGTTTGTTGAACAGTCTAGACTTGTATCATTACTCCAACGTAACTACAATTACTGACAAAATATACAAGCAATATTCAACCGTATTCGGTTCAGTTAGAATTCAAATTTACAAATATTCCTTAAATTTTACCTCAGCGACCGAATGAATAGTTATTTCTAGGGTAAAATTATAATAATAAATGTTCAGCAATCTTAGTTCTTTCAATATTTATTGGTTTATTTTATACATCTGAAATAAAGCAATAAATATTGAATGAACCGAATTTGCTCCGATCGGCAAATAAAGATTAAAGACTTTGTAGGAAAAAGTTTCATGTTAAAAACTTTCCTCTAGAATTCTAATAAAGACATGAACATGTAATTTCTACATCTCTCACGTTAAAGAAACCCTAAATTCACTGAATTATAAAAATTCTTCGAAATAAAATCAAAGCATACGACTACCGACGCGCGCTTGGGACGTCCCCGCTCCATACATATTGTATGAGAGAAACCCATCGGCCATCACAACGGGACTATTTATTAAATTATTAGTTCAGATGAGTGCTACTGATGTGTTCGCTAAACGAACGTTTTTATCAAATTTTTTTTTTTTTTTTTTTTTTTTTTTTTTTTTTGCACATGGTTTATTCTTATAAATCACAGTTAAAATTAAAAACTAAATTAAAACTAAAACTGATTAAAATAAAACTAAACTAAAAACTAAACTAAATCTAAATCAGCTAAAAACTTGGTGGAGGGAAAAGTGCCCAGAATACTGGCTGCATTGCCCCGTTGTATACAAATACTTATTTTCTGGGCAAAATACAAGCCAGCATTCCGGTCACCCGATGCCTCCACCAAACGTTTAGCAATATATTTTAAATTATATAATATTTTAAATTTATCAATTTAGAATAGGTACATTCTACATATTTTAATTTCGATTACAATCGAATCTACAAATTGGATTAATGTGTGAGTCAACTTGAATTACATACTTACCTACTCTATATAGTTATCATCTATCATCAAAAAAATTGTAAGAAGCTAAGTTACTTATGTATAGGTAAATAGGTAGGTCCTACTAAATATCAGTAAGTAAGTATTACTTCCCGCAGTAGTTTTATAAGTTCCATTAACATTTTTATCAATTTAGCTCGACACAGAGCACACCCTTTTATCATGTTTTGGAAACCATTAAAAATAGATAGGATTGTAATTTGAATAATGGTCGATTAAGTGTCGAGTCGGGGAGGTTTCCCGCCAAAATAACATTAATTTTATGGTTATTTAACCGACTTACAAAAGGGGAGCACTTGAGTGGAGGTTTTTTATGTCTCGACGTAAAGTCTTGCGTTGCTTGAGTAATTTATTGCTTTCCTTTGAAAGAGTTGAAGGGCGAGGCGATGGCCGCCCGGCCCACGGCCCACGGACTTGTAGCCTCTCCATTTTATATATTTTAATGTCACGACAGTAGTCACTTTAAATGAAATTATTGCTCTTGTAAAGAGGAAAAGTTGAAATGTTGACTTCAATTCCAAGTCGAAACTTTAAAGGAACTTTTTAATTAAGAATTTATTAATTAACCAGAAAGAAACTGTTGCTTTATCGCCCAGAAACATTGACTCAAAGTAAGCAAACTTTCACCAAATTGCTAATTATTTTCCGATTTTCGTACAAAAAATGTTCGTAGGAAAATAATCGTTGTCGTAAACTGCGTCGAAGCGAAGGTCATTGTTATCTCGTTGGAGCAGGCGCGAGGCGCGAGGTACGACGAGCGAGGTACCGCGAGGGAACCCGCCGCGGCTCGAGTGACGTCACCGGTGACGCCGGGATACGTTTATCATTGGTCCCCGGTTACCCGAGCCGTTTTTTTTAAAGGAAACTAACTAACTGACATTGAATGCTATACTTTGTTGATGTTCCTTTGTAGTTACGCAGTCGACTATCCGACCGTCACCACCGAAGGTATACCTACCTAATTAGAAAGTTCAGAAGAAATTGTAAACAAAACAATAATTATTCGAGTGGAAGTCACCGAGAGAGGGTAATAGTTGTTTGATGGTAGTTCACGGGCCGCAGGTGCGACTAAATGTGAACTGCAGCGATATTACTGGACGAGACATTAACTTAAGCGATTTACTTTTTTGCGATTTGATATTCCAGTCTATCCAAATTATTACCAACGGTATCGCTATAAAAGCTATCCTTATTCGCTCATCGATCCTGTGTGAAGATCCAGACAAATCGGTTCAGTTCATCCCGTCAGGCCCGCGTGTGCGTTTTCTCCATGGGTAGGTATATGGTACGGATTTATATTTAATTCAACATTTTGGTACTAAAGGGATCAATCGATGCTATATCACTTATGTGAAAATAGTTCACGTCAACATGTTTAGTTGTCGCAGTGACATGTAGTTGTCCCGGCCAAAATAAAGCTATGCAAAGAGTGGTGGGAGGTTTCCTAGCACGCTGTGTTAAGGTATTAAACGATCGGGACTAAAAACTAAACTTTATGCAATAACATCGTTTGGAATTCCGAAAACTAACGCCTAATTCTATTATTTATTATAATGTTCATGTTTGTAATTTGGAAATAACAGGAATGTTGGAATAAATCCAACATTCTTCGGTGGCAGATGTACCTACAGGACAATTATCACCAATAGAACGAAATAACGTTTTGAATCTATTCGCTTATGACTTGTACAAAACTTAACGGTCACGAGAAAACCAGAACAAAGTTAGTTAAGATTGTTGGTACTAATCGAGGCAGCCGCGTCGCGGGCGGCGCACCGGGCGCGGGGCGGCGACGCTTTTCACGACAAACAAAGAGATGAAAATACAAACATGACAGACAACTGAACTGGCCGCATTTGATCCCACTTGCTGCTAGGGAGTTGTGTTTATTTACCTTGTTGGTAAGTATCTATCTATGTATGAAGGAAAATACAATCAGACGTTAGTCATTTAATTACCTTAAGGGAAATCAAAATTGGTTTAACCGCTTAGGACCGCATCAGACCGCATTAGATTTTATTGCTGTCACCACTGTCTGATTTTCCTTAAAAAGATATCTTTGCTATGCGATCTTAATTGAATAGAGTAGTTGATCTCTAGGTAGAGGTAGGTACCTACCTACTATAAACAAATCTAGATTGGCAAGCTTCGGCCAGGTGCAGTCAGTAATTCAATATTGAAACATTTCGGTGTCACATTTCACGGACGATCACTCCGCCAGCGATCGTTGCGGTCGACGGCTATCAATCGATGCCATACCTACTCGTACCTATTGTTTATGTATCTATCTATCTACCTACTTCCTCCCTCTCTAGAAACTCGCAATAATACACCACGTTGGTTTCCTGGTCGTCATTTAGTAGCAATTTGTCGTAAAATAGTTAGTAAAGGTTAGCAATCCATTTGTGTTTTGCAAATTTCTTAGGTGTTTCGAGAAAATTATGTTCTGCTAATAAAGAGTAACGTAGCAATGCCTACGATTTTGAAAAAATATGCTAGGTGCATAAATATTAGGTGTAATTTAAAAATTGCGGCCGGCTGCTCTGGCCTCAATACACCGTTAATCAAGTCGGAGCACCCGGACGTCAAAAGCTGCTCCAGGTTCTAGTAGTATGTAAGTTGTTAGATTAAAAGTCCTAACACTTTGAGAATTAGCAAAAAATAAAGCGACTTCTAAACAATTTAACAATGTCGTGTATGTCAGTGTTTGTATTTAACTTTTCCCCGCCCTTAGACATTTTATTCTAAATGTTTGTTATTGTAAAGAGTCGCGGGGTAATTACGTCCGTCGAGCGCGGCCTTATGTCGCCGGCGCAGTTCCCGTCCACTCTTCTCGTTTGCGGAATAAATTCAAGAAACTGTCAAACAAAGGACCAAGTTTCGCACCTGGGAACGTGGACCAAGCGACACAAGCCAATCGGGTGCGTGGGACAAGCCGCAACTCACTGGCGATTTGAATCATGCGTTATCGCATTTCGTCTCTACGTCTCTCATTGCACAAGCGGTTATGCGATCAGGTGTTATATGAAGGTACTATAACTATCTTGAATACCTATATAGATTATTCAAGTACAGCCATTTAGCCGTTAGAAGCCCCTCCTCTAACAGCTAAATGGCTGTACTTAATACATAACTCTAAAAACTGTCACATTAAACCTGACTATTTCGAAAACATACACATGAAAAATCATTTTCGAAAACTCATAATGATTTTAAAAGCACAAGGTATCGTATGGGGTACCACCCTGTAATTGTGTCGGCGTTATCAATATTTTTTTTCATGCAAAGTTACAGGTTTTTGTTCTAACCGTCTCTGAATTAAGCTGCGGACAGACGGACAGACGCATTTGCCGAAACTACAAGGAATTCTTTTGACTACGAAACTCTAAAAAAAAACAAAGTCTTGGAAAACCTGTAAACTCTTAAGACTTGGATCGAAGAAGTGTCGTTTAAAAATGCCATACCTACCGCTGGCAGAGACAAAAACTTGTGTGACACGGGCCGTCGCCCTTGCCTCGCCCTCGCCTCGCCCCGTCTCGGTCGGCTCACAGCGGAACCGCCGCCGCCTACGGAACAACAAACAAGTTTTTAATAACATAACTACATTTTTATCTTGGAATTTTTGAAGAAAACTGATGCAATCGAACACATACTACATTCATCATCATCATCATTTCAGCTGTAAGAAGTCCACTGCTGGACATAAGCCTCCCTCATAGATTTCCAGATGCTTCGGTCATAAGTGGCCTGCATCCATCGTGAACCCGCGGCCTTAACTAAGTCGTCCGTCCATCTCGTTGGTGGACGTCCAACGCTGCGCTTTCCGATCCGCGGTCTCCATTCGAGAACTTTTCGGCCCCAACGACCATCTGCTCTCCGTGCTATATGTCCTGCCCACTGCCACTTCAAAGAGCTAATCCGTTTGGCTATGTCGGTGACCCTCGTTCTTCTACGTATCTCCTCATTTCTGATTCGATCCCGTAGAGAAACCCCGAGCATAGCTCTCTCCATAGCTCTTTGAGCAACTCTAAGCTTATTCATAAGGCCTATAGTGAAGCACCACGTTTCGGATCCGTATGTCATCACTGGCAACACACACTGATTGAAGACTTTCGTCTTAAGGCACTGAGGTATTTTAGACGAAAAGACGTTGCGGAGCTTCCCGAACGCTGCCCATCCGAGCTGGATTCGACGATTGACCTCTTTCTCGAAGTTGAACCTACCTAACTGGACTGTCTGTCCTAGGTATACGTACGCGTCAACAACTTCGAGAGCCGAATTCTCAACCATAACAGGGGTAGGTACAACATGGGCATTAGACATGACTTTCGTCTTGTCCATGTTCATTTTAAGACCTACCCGCTGGGAGACTTGATTGAGGCCTTCGAGCATCGTACTGAGTTCCTCCATCGACTTTGCCATGACTACAATATCGTCGGCAAACCGAAGGTGAGTGATGTATTCACCGTTAATATTGATACCCAGTCCTTTCCATTCCAGAAGCTTGAAGGCGTCTTCCAAAGCGGCCGTAAAGAGTTTCGGAGATATCACGTCTCCCTGTCTTACGCCTCTCTTCAATAGAATCGCCCTCGAACTCTGTTCCTGTACTCGGACCGACATAGTAGCGTTTTTATACAAACACTTCAACACTTCGATATACCGATAGTCAATATGGCATCGTTGGAGAGACTCGAGTACCGCCCACGTTTCGATCGAATCAAAGGCTTTCTCGTAGTCCACAAACGCTAGACAGAGCGGCAAGTTATACTCTTCGGTCTTCTGTATAACCTGTCGTAGCGTATGTATGTGGTCTACGGTACTATAACCTTTTCGGAACCCGGCTTGTTCGGGAGGTTGGAAGTCATCAAGCCTGCGTTCGAGACGATTTGCAATGACCCTAGAAAAAAGCTTATAAACATGGCTCAAAAGCGAGATGGGTCTATAGTTTTTTAATAAGGTGTTATCACCCTTCTTAAAGAACAACACCACCACGCTTTCGTTCCATGCCTCGGGCGTCGTACCTTCGAGCAAAACGGAATTGAAGAGCCTCTGAAGGACTTTAAGTACCGGTGATCCACCCGCTTTCAGAAGCTCAGAAGTAATTCCGTCCTCACCAGGCGCCTTGTTGTTCTTAAGCTGTTTCAGGGCCATCCTAATCTCATACAGACTGATGTCCGGGATATCTTCGGTAAAGTGTCGGGTCAGTTTGGCTCTTTGGTCTGAGGCCACACTTGTAACAGGCTCAGCCACTGAATCGTAGAGCCGTCCATAGAACTTTTCGACTTCTCTCAACACTTCCGCTTTCGTCGACGCTACACTGCCATCATCCCGCTTCAGCTTTGTCATTCGGCTTTGCCCAATAGACATATCTCTTGCGAACACTTTGGAGCCTTTATTCCGCTCTATCGTATCTTTAATACGAGCAGTATTAAAGATACGAATATCGTGTCGCAAGGATTTCCAGATACGTCTATTAAGCTGCCTGTGTGACTCAACATCATCGGGGGTCTGCAGTCTCAGCGAGCGTCGTTCAGCCATAAGGTTAAGAGTGTAGTCGGAGAGCTTCTGAGTTTTACTATTACGGCGAGTCTTAAAGAACTGAGACCCGACCGCATGGACAGTTTCCACGAACCTGTTATTAATCTCGTCCACCGACGCGTGATCTTCTAGACAATCAAAGCGATTTGAAAGCTCGAGTTGAAAGCTCTCGGGGTTTTCGACCTGAGCGCGAGTAGGTCGGAGCGTGGACTTCATTAAACCAGACCGTTCTAGTTTAACGTTTATATTCAATGTGCCTCTCACAATTAGGTGATCACTACCAGTTTTCACCCTATGAATCACTGAGACGTCATTGAATATTCGTCTCTTGTCGGTCATAATGAAGTCAATCTCGTTTCTCGTGGAACCATCGGGGCTCACCCAGGTCCATTTCCTGTGAGGCGGCTTCCGAAAGAAAGAATTCATCATAAAGAGTCCTTCTTTCTCCAGAAAATCGGCCAGCCTCTGTCCCCTAGGGTTCCGTTGCCCATACCCGAAGTTCCCCACCTTCAACTCATTATCGCTTCTCTTGCCCAGCCTCGCATTAAAGTCCCCCATAACAACATTGAAGTGAGTTTTGTTAGTATGTATGGCCCTACTAATGTCCTCATACATAGACTCTACCTCCTCATCTGGGTGTGACGAAGTCGGCGCATAAACCTGAACGACCTTCAGCGAGTACCTTTTAGATATTTTGAGGTATGCGACCCTGCTCGACACACTGTCGATGGTAATGATGTTGTTAATGAGGGACTTGTGGACGAGAAATCCGACACCACCTTGGGACTGTTGGTCGCCCTCCCGGTAGAAAAGCAGGTTACCAGATTTCAGAGTTATCGTGTCCTGGCCCTCTCTACGGACTTCAGACAACCCCAAAATATCCCACCGTAACTTGCTCAGTTCTTCTTCCAGCTCAACAATCTTCTCGTCAGTCCTCAAAGTGCGTATGTTGTGTGTTGCCAGGGCCAGTTGTCTTTTGGATTGGTAGCCGGGCGACTGCCGGGGATTCTTAGCACCCCTAGCCCCGCCGTTACCGAGACCGCTACCGTAGTCCGGGCTAGCGGGGCTGCCGGGGACTCGGGGCCGTTTGTTGCACTTTCTGTCCATAAAGGGATTTGCCAATACTCGCCACGCTTGGCAGGCGGGTTGGCGAGCGCAGTATAATTTGTATTATGAACAAGAAGGTGCTGCTGCCCATCTTCTGCTATATTTCCCTTAGTCGGTTTTTACGACACCCACGGGAAGAGAGGGGGCAGTGCTATTCGTAACCGACACTGCACGGCATACTACATTATGAACATGAAAATAAAGGGAAAACTCTTGAAGTGTTTTTGGAATAAAAATAATTTTAAAAGGATCTTGTACTTGGATTAAAATCGGCCCATTAACCCCAAACTGTAGACAATTATCCAACAGCATAAGAAGAGATAGTTCTAACTATAACTAAATTTGTCTGTAAATTGAAACTTGAATCATGCATCTACCTTGGTTTATACCCCAAGTGACTGTAAAGTCGTCGTTGCGGCTCCACATACGATGGTCGTATACCTACTTTGTTGTCGTTTTACATCTCCACATCGTATGGGTGCTCGCCGCTCGGAGCTCGGAGCCATGGTGACCGGTGGCATCGTACGACACGATGCTTCCCTTTAACAATGTTTATGTATTACGATGGTGAATACATTTATTATTATGACCGCGACGACCGAAAGTTGGGTACCAACCAGATGAGATGATTTCACGAGAAGATCGCATAACTGCAACTATGTTGGTTTTATTTCAATCTGGTGTTCCGCCTCATTTTCTCACATTTTTATCACTATTAGAAAGCTACATTCACCCTCAGTAACATTAGCTACTTTTGATCCCGAGATTCCCACGGGATCGGGACATACCCGGGTGAAACCGCGGGACGCAGCTAGTCTCACATAAAAAAGTACCCGTGAAAGTGATCGTTCGACTCTTTCATAATTATCGAATATTTTTATCGCCTGATTTCATGTCTGTAGAATATTATGTTCGCCCTTATATATTTAATAATAATGAACCAAAATAATTGTTGTCTGTCTTGTAGCGACTATGTAATCAAATTATGTTCAAGTATAATTTCATTAGCGCGTATTGATAAGTAATTTTATAGACCGGTCTTAGATATTATAAAATATTTATCTATCTATGTACGAGTAGGTACGCGCTGGTTTTATTGGAATTTCGTCTACAACAAAATTTTCATAAGGTTATTATAATACAATTATAATAACGAATTTTCTGCCTTTTTTTGAAACTCTAATAATTTTGACAGTCTATCAAGAAATTAATAAGGGACATCCAAACTAAAAATATTCAATTTGTCAATTAAAAAAATATATTAAACTGAGTTTATTGGAAAACAAATGTTTTATGTTTCATCATTTTTTATGTCTTCAAATTATTTTCGAAATGACTCATAGTCTCTATGAGTAAGTATCTACGTAATATTTATTATGCCATCAAAATCGCGCAAAAACCTTTTATTTTCCCAACGCTGTCCCTAGGCAAGATAATAAATAAATACGAAGGTACACACCATTCAAAGTGAAAACACGACAAATCCGCGAAACATACAAACAAATATTGTCATGCAAAGACACACATATTATTTAGAATAAGCACACGTAGTGTATGCACTACACATTGTACTTCTATAACAAACAAACACAAACGAAGTGTTAGTTCAAAGAGTACATACCTTGCACCCACACCCACACCCGTGCCGCGAGTATCTACCTAGAGCTTCACCTATTTTACAGATCACATGCCTAAGGCTAAGGTAACTTGAACTGAACAATGCACCTGAATCGACAATGCCTGATTCCAAGAAAGATTATGCTAAGGTCTAAGCACCGTTTCATACCTTAATTAGGATATGGTTCGATAACTATACTAGGTTTAGTAATAAACATATTCATAATAATACCTACGGACTCTTCTGATACTCATTGTCTTGCGCTTTATTAGCTAATCGTATGCCATAATAAAAATTATTCGCTAATATTGTTGCTTAATGAACATCATACGTTCGTTCCTGTTTAGCATCTTAAACACTGCAACTTGAAAGCAAGTTAAACTAACATCACAAGGACCAGTAACCTGTAGGTAAGACTACAACAATACCTCAAGTTAGCCTCGGCCCCGTGCCGGCAGTATCCTCGTGTAACCGGCCCCCGGAGCGCCGCGCCGCATGCCGCCGGCACCCCCCGTAAATCACGCCGCAGATACACGGCCACCGCCATGTCGCAGCGGACTGCACTCGTGAGGACAGGCCCAGACTGGAGGTACTATTGCCGTGTCGGGAATTCCAACTCGGATGTAACGTGTTTGACGTGAGTTTATTTAACGTCCATTGTGTAGGATCAAACTGTTCTTGTTCGCAAATTACCTACAAGCTTTTCGTTTTGTTTGATTGGTTCGTCATTCATATTTTGTTGGTAATTGGATTTGTAGAGTGTCTGTCATCGGCTAAACTGTAAATCATTCGTATGTATAAATGTCAGTGTTTAAATTTATCTTTACAAATGACAGGTACACTGAATACGATAGTTATATACTTAGTTGAATGCATAACACATGTTTGGCCAAACCTACTTATTTAAGGTTAATTTAGGCGTCCTGGAAAATTAAAAAATATTTCAAGTTCATGTCAAAATAACCATTGTTTTTGACACATTGCCATATTTCTTTAATCATGTTGAAGATTACTTCGATCATGATTATATTGAAGAGCTTAAACATGTTTAGGAATCATTATGCAAGCCGTCCTTAGTAGTATTACCACATCTATAAAGTAGCTATAACGTATTTTGGGTGTAATAATAGGCCGTACATCTGCTTCACTATATGTAAGTCAGTCCCTATGTGTGTGTAAGTACACATGTATGTCTGTAAGTACGCAATTCAAGTCCATTTCTACGGTATGGTTGCACGACATAATGGGTGGCACGACATAATGGGTCGCACGACATAATGGGTCGCACAGTCATCCCGACACAATGTGCTCACACGGTGGAGTCACACGCATCACTCACGCGGAGGGTTTACTGCTCCGATTACTAATTTATCTATGTCTATAAAATGATTTGTCCTGACTGATGGATCAACGATTGACGACCTCTGTGGCGCGGCGTGCATAAGCACGGTTGCAATGCAGAAGGTTGCGGGTTCGATTCCCGCCGGGTGCAGTTATTTATGCTTAAAAATAAATATTTGTGTCTGGTCTGGGTGTCCCTCTATGTATAATATGTAGGTATGATTTACAAAAGAAAAATAAATATAAGTATTATATTCGTTGTCTTGTCACCGTAACACAAGCTTGTTCGCTTACCACGGGGCTAGATGGCGCTGTGTGTTGTTCACAGTATTTATCAACGCAAAGCCTATACCATTGGTAGTATAGAACAGGATTTAGGAGCTTGTGTTCTTATTTTGGAAGAAAGGGGTATTCGAAATTCCCACGGTATCGTGGAATTAAACAAAAATAAAAACCGACTTCAGATTACATAACAGATTAGTCGGTGGCACTGTTTGTAAGTTTGTTCTTTTGTGAAGTCGGTTTTAAAACAGACCACAATGTCATCCGTCGGGCCTTCGGCAGTGCCGGCGTCCCGTCAACTTTAGAACCTAACGGACTTTTACGGGACGACGGCAAGAGACCCGATGGAATGACTCTCGTTCCTTGGAAGATGGGTAGGCCCCTAGTTTGGGATGCGACTTGTGTGGACACGTTGGCTCCTTCCCATCTTCCAGTAACCACGGTGCGGGCAGGAGCTGCCGCTGATAAAGCGGAAAACCTTAAACGGCACAAATATAGTCATCTAGATAGGGGTTACATGTTTGTGCCGTTTGGGGTGGAGACTTTAGGTCCGTGGGGGCCGGCCGCTCTGGAGCTGTACAGAGAGCTAGCTAAACGTTTGGAGGCTTCGGGTGACCGGAATGCTGGCTTGTATTTTGCCCAGAAAATAAGTATTTGTATACAACGGGGCAATGCAGCCAGTATTCTGGGCACTTTTCCCTCCACCAAAAGTTTAGCTGATTTAGATTTATTTTAGTTTTTAGTTAGTTTTATTTTAATCAGTTTTAGTTTTAATTTAGTTTTTAATTTTAATTATGTTTTATAGGTGTTTGGTTTCATTATAAACAGACCACACTTACAGCACACTTAAATAGAACCTCGTGCATGTGTGCTGTAGGTGAGGTCTGTTTTAGGTAATGTGTAAGTGTAATGTCTTGTATGTATATTGTATTTGAAGCTCTATAGAAAGATACTAAGTTCGAGAAATATAAACATTATTTTCCAAAGTGACATCATCACAAAGATTCGCTAACGACCCTCGTATTATGAAACTAAAAACGGAACAAAGTATAACTCAACGAGTGTACTAATTCATTTCCCCGCGGGATGTAATAATGAAAACAAGTCGAAGGAAAAGGCAATTTACATTGCGCCCTGGAATATAATAAATTTCATGGAAATAGCTGCTTTGAAATCAGAAAACTAAAACTTTGCTGTTTAAATACTTACGTTGCGATACTTTGACTATCGAGATGTTCACTTTATAATGATGGAGGGAAATATAACAATTTTCAACACACTTGCTTAGAAAATGATTCTTATTGCACCGCACTCTTAAAAGTATATAATGCCGTCTGTAACCAAACTGAGACAAACTGTGATGATTATTATTAATTACGCACTCGTGTATAATGAAATTAATGAATGAGTAATAATGACTGATTTTTTTTTTTTAAAAGTCTTTCTTCTTGATATTGTTTCGTGTTCAGATCAGATGACAGAAAAACGCTCATAAGATTTCCGCAACATTAACGCACTTTTATTACTATGTATAATCATCAAAATGGAACTACAAGTAGACAATATGTACAAACAGTTAGTTGGTAGGCAAATAGCTGTTATATAACAAACGTCACTGTAACTAAACGAAACAATCACACAAACAGTTTAATTTACTTCTGCATACAATTATTAAGTTCAAAACTGAAACTCCGAATGTAGCAAGATCGGAAATTATAGCTCGAACTTATGCAATGGGTCGACGAGGGCTATATCTTGGTTTACGAGAGGGTAGAGGGGGAGGGGAGGGGGACGGGGAGGAGGGAGTGAGGCCTCCGAGAATCGAACAGGGGTGTTTAAGCCTGCGATGTCACGTGGTGATCAATTTAGAGTTACGACTCGAATCGGAGTTCGCATCTTGGCTTTTTGTGAGACGATGAAAGACTTCCACTGTATTATGGACCGTTCAAACGGAGTCCATTTCTAAACCAATGCAGTAAGCCTGTAAAAATAGCATCGTGCAAATGGCCGATGTTTGCGAGTGGCTTACCAACCTGACATATTTGCGGCCATGTTGCATTGTGTGGCGTGTAAATGGTCCATATTATTTGTTTGTGACGCTTCGCGTAAAGTGCAAGCTCTGTGTTGTCAGTCGTCGTGTGTATGATGTATCATTTATATAATTTGTATGCATGTTAGGTATTAATTAATTATAATTAAATATTATCTACATTATTATATTATGGGTACTAGAAAACCCGGCGAACTCCGTTTCGCCACCAGATGGTTTCGTTTTATGTAACATTTCGTTTGGTGATTAAAAGATGAAGAATTTTTTTTTTTGTTTTATATTTGAAAAAGAAAATTTTTAGTTGATTTCACAACAGTAATGAATTCATTTGGATTACAAAAAATTATTTAGTTGAACTTCTTTATGTAAATGAAAGTGAATACAAAGTAAATACTGAATCGAAGCGTTATAATACGTGTCCGCAAATTATCCATTTCATTGAAGTGCTCTTTGGTAAACCACATTTTTTGGTCGAATCGAACCCGCAACCTCCTGCATTGCAGTCGCGCTTTCGCACGACACGCCACATAGGTCGTCATTATCGTACGTCATACGTCATCATCATACGTCATCGTCATACGTCATCGTCATACGTCATCGTCATACGTCATCGTCATACGTCATCGTCATACGTCATCGTCATACGTCATCGTCATACGTCATCGTCATACGTCATCGTCATACGTCATCGTCATACGTCATCGTCATACGTCATCGTCATACGTCATCGCCATACGTCATCGTCATACGTCATCGTCATACGTCATCGTCATACGTCATCGTCATACGTCATCGTCATACGTCATCGTCATACGTCATCGTCATACGTCATCGTCATACGTCATCGTCATACGTCATCGTCATACGTCATCGTCATACGTCATCGTCATACGTCATCGTCATACGTCATCGTCATACGTCATCGTCATACGTCATCGTCATACGTCATCGTCATACGTCATCGTCATACGTCATCGTCATACGTCAAACGTCAAACGTTCAATCGATGACGTAAGGAAACTCTGTCGTGGATATGACGTCGTATGCTTACAGGAGACCTGGTTAATGCCAAATGAAATACCTTACATTGGCTCAATAGACAGCGGGTTCGGTTATACTGCAACATCGGCAGTAGACACATCGGCGGGTGTAGTGCGTGGCCGCCCTTATGGAGGTGTGGCTTTATTGTGGCGTTATGCGGCGTTTGATCAAGTGACAGTGTTACAATGTGATAATTCCCGAGTTTGTGCCATTAAAATAACGACAAACAATAGATCGTTAGTAATTATGAGTGTGTATTTACCGACAAACTGTGCGGAGAATTTACAAAGTTTTACTGACTGTCTAAGTGTGGTAAATGCTATTATAGACGAGTGTGGAATCGACTCTGTAATTGTTGCGGGTGACTTCAATGCTGAGCCGGGTGAGTTGTTTTATAACGAGCTTATCAGTATCTGTGGTGACCAACAATGGTCTTGTTTAGATGTTGAGCTATTGGGGGTGGATTCGGGAACTTTTACCTTTATAAGTGAAGCTCACGGAACTACCAGCTGGCTCGATCACGTGGTAACTACTCACGCGGCTCGGCAGATGGTTGTCGGTGTAAGAGTGCTGTATGAAACTCTATGGTCAGATCACTTTCCGCTCATAATTGATTTTAATTTTAATAACATAAATCCAAAGGTTGTTCCATCTAAACCTAATCCAAATAAAAATGTAGTCTGGGGTGAAAGGAGTAAAGATCAGATAGATATGTATGCCAATGAGTGCCACACTAGGTTAAGATTGATAGACTTTCCTCCGGAGTGTTACAATTGTGCTGACCATTATTGTGGTGACCGTGATCATAGGCGTGCTCTGGATACGTTATATTCTGACATTGTTACCGCGCTTCGGGATGCATCGAGGGCTGTGGCAGGTCGGGAGAGCACGAGAAAGGTTTGTGGTGGCTCATACATAGCAGGGTGGAATATACACGTCAGTTGTGCACACAGAGAGGCCAGGTCTAAGTTCACTGAATGGATTTTGTGTGGTAAGCCTTTGTCGGGTTTGATGTATGATGAAATGTGTGCAACTAGGAGGATATTTAAATCTCGCTTAAAATGGCTCCAAAATCATCAGGACCAATTAAAGATGGATGCATTGGCTGCCGAGCACAGTAAAGGTAATTTCCGCGAATTCTGGAAAGGTACGAAGAAATTAAACATACAGCCTGGCCTCCCTGTGAGCATGGATGGTGTGAACGATCCATTTAGTATTGCTAATATGTTTAGGCAGCAGTTTACTATCAAGCCCTTATTGGCTCCGGGTGCTGAGGTGCTCGATGCTGTTAAGGAAGGTTTAAATGTAGGTACACGATTCCTTGCTAAAGATGTGAACAAAATGATAAGATCAATGTCAAGGGGCAAGTCACCGGGGCATGATGGGCTCAGCATCGAGCACCTACATCACGCGGGGCCACACCTCGCGAGGGTGTTGGCGATGTTGTTTTCGTTGTGTGTGAGTCACTCATATTTGCCTGATGACTTTATGAAGACAGTGGTAGTTCCTATAGTGAAAAATAAAACGGGTAATTTGACCGACAAAAGTAACTATAGGCCTATCTCCCTAGCTACTGTTATAGCTAAAGTATTTGACGGTCTGCTCAACGCGCAGTTGAACACATACGTTGATCTCCATGACAATCAGTTTGGATTCCGCCCTCGATTGTCGACGGAAAGTGCCATACTGTGTTTAAAGCACACCGTCAAATATTATACAGTTCGAAAAACACCAGTTTACGCGTGCTTTCTCGATCTTTCAAAGGCCTTTGATCGTGTGGAGTACAAGCTGCTGTGGAACAAATTGAGAGGCATTAATTTGCCTCAAGAGCTTGTAGCTATGTTCCAGTTTTGGTATGCACATCAATCTAACATCGTGAAATGGGCGGGGGCAATGTCGGATACGTATCGGCTTGAGTGTGGTGTCCGGCAGGGTGGGCTGACCTCTCCGACCTTGTTTAATTTATACATTAATGACCTGATAGTAGCGTTGAGTGGCCGCCGTGTCGGATGCCATATTGACGGCATTTGTGTCAACAATCTCAGTTACGCGGATGACATGGTGCTGATGAGTGCATCAGTCTGCGGCCTGAGAGAGTTGATACGAATATGCGAGAGGTATGCATGTGATCACGGTCTTTTGTACAATGTCAGTAAAAGTCAGTACATGGTTTTTGGGGCCGTCGGTACGAAATGTCCAAGTATCATACCTCCCGTTACTTTAAATGGGGTATGTTTGCAAAAGGTTGATCAATTCAAATACTTGGGTCACGTTTTGACTGCCGGCCTGAATGATCATGCTGATATGGAGCGGGAGCGGAGAGCGATTTCGGTCAGAGCTAATATGAAAGCTCGCAGGTTCGCACGATGTTCAAAAGAAGTAAAGGTGACGCTTTTTCGAGCGTATTGTACGTCGCTTTACACGAGCAGTCTGTGGGCTACCTACAATGCAAAATGCTACAGCGCTCTCCGCGTCCAATTTAATAATGCGTTTAGGTCGGTGATGGGGCTCCCCCGTTTTTGTAGGGCCTCGGGCATGTTCGCGGAGTATCGTGTGGATTGTTTTCATGCGACCATGCGCAAGAGGGCTGCGTCATTAGTGCGCAGAGTGAGAGGGAGCGCCAACGCCGTTCTGGCAATGATTGCGGCAAGATTGGACTGCCAGTATGTGCGCCATTGTTGCAGCAGACATCTGGCTAAACCAATGCCAACAAGAAAATTTTAAACTAATTAACGAACTAAACTATAATTTTATTTGTGTGACTTTTGAAATTTTGACTGAGATACTTTGACTTTAATGAATGATACACAATGACTTTTTATTTTATTTTATTGATTTTATTGTATGGTATATTATTGATTATGTTATATTTTTATTTTTGGTACTAATTATTTAATTTTTCAAATTTTAATAGATAATGTATGGAATGAAATGTAATATGGATCTTGTTATCTGAAATAAATGAATTTTATTTTTTTTTTTATTTTTTTTAATACGTCATCGTCATACATCATACGTCATACGTCATACGTCATACGTCATACGTCATACGTCATACGTCGTACGTCGTACGTCGTACGTCATACGTCATACGTCATACGTCGTACGTCGTACGTCGTACGTCGTACGTCGTACGTCGTACGTCGTACGTCGTACGTCGTATGTCGTACGTCATACGTCATAACTCATACGTCATACGTCATACGTCATACGTCGTACGTCGTACGTCATACGTCATACGTCGTACGTCGTACGTCATACGTCATACGTCATACGTCGTACGTCGTACGTCGTACGTCGTACGTCGTACGTCGTACGTCATACGTCATACGTCATACGTCATACGTCATACGTCATACGTCATACGTCATACGTCATACGTCATACGTCATACGTCATACGTCATACGTCATACGTCATACGTCATACGTCAAACGTCAAACGTCATACGTCATACGTCATACGTCGTACGTCGTACGTCGTACGTCGTACGTCGTACGTCGTACGTCGTACGTCGTACGTCGTACGTCGTACGTCATACGTCGTACGTCATACGTCATACGTCATACGTCATACGTCATACGTCATACGTCATACGTCATACGTCATACGTCATACGTCATACGTCATACGTCATACGTCATACGTCATACGTCATACGTCATACGTCATACGTCATACGTCATACGTCATACGTCATACGTCATACGTCATACGTCATACGTCATACGTCATACGTCATACGTCATACGTCATACGTCATACGTCGTACGTCGTACGTCGTACGTCGTACGTCATACGTCATACGTCATACGTCATGTCAAAATCGCTGAGTTTGATTTTGATTTTCCAGCTTTTCTTTTTAATTTTTTCCTGAATTTTCTTTGCTATAAACCTCACGGAGCCCGAGACCTTTCCAACGAATGCAAAACCGTGGAAATCGGTTCGTGCGTTCTGGAATTATAGCGTCAGGAAGGAAAACCTGACTTATTTTTATATAGTAGAGAAAGAATATCGGTGGCTGCGATACAAGCAAAAGTTAAGTGTAAAATTGATGTCCAATGTAATTTGGGAAATGTGTAATAGGTTCATTAAAATAATAAATAAATTTGATTTTGATATATCTACTAATGAATATTGATTATGATATTATAGAGATAGACGGGATCTTAGAAATTGTTAACGTTTTCTCCCGAACCTGAACTTACGCGGGTGAAATCGGGTTACAGCTCGTTCCCACTTGTCGGGTGTCGGATCCGTATATTAAACGGAGGTTATAGTGGCAGAACATTACATATGAAGCTATTCACACTTATCGGAAACCGATTTGGTTTCGGTTCCGACAAGAAATGTCGGGTGTTTTGCCAGCCCTCTACGCCCGGAAAAAAATCGTGTCGGATCTCGCTCGCCATGTGCTCGACGAATGTGAACAGCGCCACTCTTTATCATAATAAAGAGTGGCGCTGTTCACATTCGTCTGATGTCGGTCTCTAAATTTTGTATTTTGGTAGTTTATGCTCACTGATATTTTAGCCAATAGATGGTTGAATGTAGTTATCGACATTCTAAAATATTTGAAAAACTTAATTTCGTCACTCCTCAATTCTGTTATTAAATTCTGAAATGTTCCCAAACTAAATCTTTTTCTCAGGATTGGGTGCACCCAATATTTTCTTTCCTTGACTGTCTTTCTTCTTTTTCTTCTTAAATAATAATACATCACAACAATAAATTCGTCGTCGTCCATCGTGCACAATCGCTTCGCGTAGCATGCTTAAAATTGATACTAGCTTCGACCGTGGCCGACAACCGATTATGAATCGTGTGTGTGAACAAAGGCGCCGACATCCGATTAATATACGGATCCGACACCCGACAAGTGGGAACGAGCTCTTACGGTACATCGTGCCCCAGAAAAAATTGGTCTACGGACCGAAAGTTCAGTTCTAAAATGTCCATGAGTAGATAGAAAAGTTTGGAGAAACGGGCCTTAGGGTAATCTACTATATATGCCTCATAAATACAAGTCCGCCGTCTCCTTTAGACCATTTCACAATGACACACTGTAAAATATTTCTCCTTGTAAAATATTTCTAGTACATTGTAATTGTTAAACTCTTATGGTATTTATGGTAGTCTATAAGGACAGGATAAAGCAATAATGGACAAGATCGCTTACTTAGCGAATAAAATGAAAATATTCCAAATAAGTAAAACAAAGTATCGATAAAAGCCAATATAGATACAAAATAAAAGAACTAGAATTTATTAATAACGGGTCGAGATCTGACATTTTTATTCAATGTCTACGATTATTGTCTCCTGAATCGGACGATTTTTTCTATTGGCCGATTAGAGGGTCCCGAGGGGGGAGGAGGTGACCGGCGGGGAGGGGAGGGGGAGGCGGAGGGCATCGGAATCGTTGTATTATGCGACACCAGTGAAACAATAGCTTCGTCGAACGCCCTGTACGTGTGGATAAACCCTTATGATCGGTTCTACGATGAACATTACGTACATAGAATGGTTTTATAAAAACGATACCAATGTTTTTATTAACCACTAGCTGTGTCCCGCGGTCTCTCCCGAAAAAGTCCTGATCCCTTGGGTATTTACAGAAATCCTTATCGGATGCCTATATCATGGTTGAATACGTATACATTGCATACGCCTTATTTTGATTGAAGACGCAAATAAATACGACACTGATTGTTACCTATAATTCAACTTAAATTAAGCATTTTGCACGACAAAAAAAGGATGAGGTCTAGCGTACCACTGTCTTACATGATGATAAGTGATGAATGATGATATGGTCTAGGGGCGTCATCTTGAAGAAAGAAAACAGCAGTGGATCAAGATCCGACTGACTTTCTTAGCGGCTGCACCGGTCTACGTATCGGAACACGGAACAGTCCGCTTGGCCCTACGATTAAGGGCGGTGGGGGGGTAACAAGCCACCGGCCTTATGTTGTTAAGAATTAAATCTGAACTTATTTGCAATAAACAAATTAGTCCAGGGCAGCCTCTGTGGCGCATTACTGCAACGTAGAAGAGTGCAGGTTCGATTCCCGCCAGGGACAAGTATTTATGCTGACCTTAAATGTTTGTTTCTGATTTAACTATGATTGTTTATTTATAAATGAATTGAATTCATAGAGTCATATCTAGGTCTGTCCACATCTATGGAGGGGATCAAGTCCGAGCCCAGAGTGTAAGTGCAATATTAGATAGAAAGTATTGACATAAGAATAAATAATGTTTAGTTTGGAGGCCGGAGCCCTCCGAAGCGCTCCGCAGCGGCGAGTGACTATCATCCGCCATTCCCTGCACATTCCACATACGAACCGATACTCCGAGTTAGATATGGATGTGTTAACCCGTTATTGGAATATATTTCAATTTACGGTTCAGCCACTGTCTGTCGTAATACAGAGATTTAGATTACGGACCATTAAGACGTTGCCAAATCCCGTGTCAATTGGAAACCATCGTGTTAATAGAGACAGTTATAAAGTTATTTTAGATGTGTATTTTGATCATCCTGCCAGCAATCGGAGACAATAATAGGTAGGTACATTAAAAACCTCAGTTTCTCTAGAATTTTTAACCACCGTTAAACCCTTCATTTTTATAAATATGTTGTAGATAGATAGATGAACGCTTTATTTGCACAACTCAGGGTATATACCTTACAGTATAGAAACATAAAAATCTCATAAATAGAACATTGCACAAATGGGCGGGCTTATCTCTTAAAGCGATTTTTTCCAGGCAACCTTGGGATGGAGAAGAACTGTTTAGCTTGAAATGTGAGTTTGTGATAAAATACTATCCTGACTCAAGTCGTGGCATCACAGCTTTTTAAAAATGGCGCTGTAAAATTCTTTGGATTTTTATCTACCGTTAATGTGAAGTTATTTTATAGTCGTTTACTTAAAAATCTATCTATTTATAAAAAAAAACAACTGGAAATATTTCAGTAGAATGTCAATACTTACCCACGGTTTAATGACTGTTAAAGTTAATCTAGCATTATTCATTAAATGTCATTTACTGGATGTGCCCCGCGTAGTACCAGTTTCTATGGGAATAGGAGAATAATAAATCTTATGTGATTTGGAATTCAGGTAACTATCCGTCTGCCAAATTTTAACAAAATCTTTTCGCCGTTTTAGCATGATTGACACGCAAAATTATCCGAGCAAAGAAACATCTAAACTGTTGCATTTATAATATTAGTGGGTCTTTCAAAAATTGTGCTGATTCAGGATCTTCTAAGACGAACACATAAGTTTACCTTTTGTGTGTTATTAATCAGACTAATTTAAGCCGATGTGGTATGATACCGGATCACTCCGTAGTATTTCAATATTGATTGACACACAAATCAATGAAATTACCAACGATATAGACCTGTCCCGACTGTATTCCTAATTCGAGCCCTCACCGGCCACCGACCACTCGACAGTGACCGATCTCAAACAGCGGACACATTCGAACACTTGCAACGATCTTGTTTCTGAATTAGCATCCTTAAACCACAGGAAGCAACAGCTTAATAACTACAACAGTACATCTACTGCTATACTCACCTTTATTACAATGGAGTTTAGACAGAAATTGTATCCACGCAGGTCACTAGGTAAGTTTGTCGGTATTATCTTAGAGGGACGTCATCTCAGAAGTTAGGTTTAATTAAAGTTGCCACCGAGAGTCGGTCGCCACTTAAAGTCTCTGATTTCTAGTTTAGAATTGCAGTTTGGGGTAACTATAAACATTTTATATCGTTCGTATTATTTATTGGTATTGATTTGTTTTGATGTGTCGCGCTCGCGCTGATTGGATCGCCCGTAAACGATAGCAATCACAGTCTGTCTGCTGACACGGTAGGTATATGAGCTTGTTTCACAAACAAAATGTATACACATTAGACTAACATCTCTTCGAGATGAACGACATACGCAGGAGCGATTTGAAGTATCACATAGTCGTTATATATTGTAATTAGCTGTGTCCCGCGGGATCACTCGCGTAAGTCCCGATCCCATGGGTATTTATAAAAACCTTTTCTTAACGAATGCCTACATCATAAAATAATAAAGACGACACTCTACAAATTTCAGTTCTCTACTTTCGCCAGTTTAGACTGTGCGTTGAATGCGTTGATCCCTCAGTCTGTCAGTCGCCGCGTAGACTGCGAGCAGTCGTCTTAGTTTAGGGCAGTGTTGGGTGGGAGCGGTGTTGGAGCAGAATCGTTTAAGTGTGCTATGACCTTTATACCGACCCAGGCTAGGAGGTACATTTTGATTGGGAAAAATAACCGTGGAAAACAGCTTATCTGCGAAAAATTAAGGCAAATTGAGCATTCACATCTTTTCATCGGCATCAGTAATAAAATTCCTACAAAATAAAATGAGCCCAATTGTTGTACGACCATTAAACGGTCCGAACAGAGAGCAAGCGCAGTGAAACGCACTTCTGAATTCCATAAAGTGGTTGTAGTTCCACCGTCTCACTTGCAACGGTGATAATTATATTAAATGTAGGTACCTAATTGCTACAACTGTATTGAGTAATCATTGAAACTGTAGTAACTTGTACCTAAAAGTACAACAATCCTCATTTAAGGGCCCTATTCTGAAAAACTGAAAATCCATGTCGGGCGCATCGAAAATTGTTGATTGATTGATTGATTGATTAATTCTTTATTGCAACACCAAAAACAAAAAATTACAATAAAAAGAAAAACATATACAACTTTAATCTAGGTGGCACAATGGGCGGCCTTATCGCTTAAAGCGATTTCTTCCAGGCAACCTTTGGATGGATAAGAAGCGAAAAAAGATGAAAGGTAGGGTGTT
Organism: Idaea biselata; assembly: GCA_958496205.1. Lineage (NCBI taxonomy): Eukaryota > Metazoa > Arthropoda > Insecta > Lepidoptera > Geometridae > Idaea > Idaea biselata. Next base: position 14,764,619 of record OY292403.1, on the reverse strand, counting down.
TGGACAGGAGAATAGGTACTTGAAAATATAAAATAATAGTGTCACACATATACTAAAGGTAGTGAAATACACAAAATTTTAAGTTATTTTATACATATTATATTAATAAATACAATAAACAATACATATATAAATATAAATAAGGTATATATTACAATATATAGGTATATATATATATACATAACATACACATACATAATATACAATAAATAATCATGTATATATGAACCAACTTACAACCTAACGTTTTCCAGCACTAACAAGATAGAATTTGAAAACGCTACTCTTGAAAACTGCTAACGACTTCGACTGTCGAATGGAGGTAGGCAGGGCATTCCACAGCTCCACAGACCTAGCTGAAAAGGAATTGATTATTTCATGACGGATTGTCGTAGAACTTTTTTTTGTGTACAGATGTATGTATGTAAGCGACATTGTTTTCGATATTTTAGTGCAGTTTCCATAGAAATATGTCTAAACGTATTGAAGCCTATCGACATTTTAGCCAAATCAGACATTTTTTGTCTAAAATTTGGATAGGCTTTGCACCAATAGGAGGTTCTTGTCTTAAAACTACACCAAAATGTAGGAAACAATGTCACCTACAATCTGTGCACAAAAAAAAGTTCTACGACATTCCGTAATGAAATAATCAACAATTTTCGATGAGCCCGACAGGGATTTTCAGTTTCAAGGTCGTTGGCGTATATACTCCTCTTAAAGGTAAAACTTAGTTATAATTATAAATAAAACGATCTTTGTCTACTAGAAATATCTTTAAGTTAAAATACCTTCATCGATTTTCTTCTGTTTTCGCGATATTGGATTGAAATTAAATACATTGACAAATGATTGATTGAAGGATTAATTTTGGATTGATAGTCAATCCTGGAGAAGGGACCTGTAAAGGTCTTGAAACGTTTAGCGTTGAAACAATGCTAAAAGTAATAAACACCACACGATTAAAACCGAAAAATGTCTTTAATTTCGTAAAAAAAGACTTGAAGGCGGCGAGGCTCGAATTCGCGTCTTTGAATATTCCTTAGGTATGTTTATTTCTAGTAGATATGCCTAGAGCACTAACAAATCGTTTACAGGAAAAACTTTTCCATGACATGTATACAAAATACATGTTCCTTTTTTTTTGTTTTTTTTTTAATGTACTAAAATAAAAAGTATTTTTAATGGAACAGTACGAGTGAGCGGTACATACTTTGTAATATTATCTTAAAACACTCCTCCATTTTTACCGAACAGTCTCTGCAACACAATATCCGCTTCTAACACATTTTAAATACCAACATAATTCAAAGTAATGAAAACATGAAAGTGTTTAAAATAAATGCGAGCGCGTCCTGTTGTAGCGTTGTTTATAAAGTGAAAAAGGAAGGCGAGCGACGTCGGGTGTATCAACTATGCAAATACGAGGACACTGTGTAGCTGTGCGCTGGTTTATTTGTTAAAATTCTTGGGTTAAATGTGCTGTGAATGGTTTTAAAAATGGATTATTGTGACTGTGAAAATAACACGTTTCGCACATGTGGGGTATTATAAAGGAAACCAGGAGAGAAACACCGGTTCTTCATTTGGTGTATGTATATTAATACAATATGTAGGTAAATGTTGCTTTTTATATCTAATTGGAATGGAAAATAATGATTTTAGTATGTATGTACTCCTTTATTTATATATTTATTTTGCCCGAGACTGTGAGTGTGTCTATTCGGGCAACTCACGACTTTAGAACACGTGATGTATTGACAAGCCTAGGTTTGTTTACGTCAATGAACAAATCATTGTATGTTGTTAATTAGAGTATCTACCTAAGTTATGGTACAGACTGGACTACGCGGGGTTTAGCTCATTCGAATGTATTGTTTGTAAGAAGCCGTAAAATTCCCAAAATATTCTTTAAATCACTTAAAATAAATCATAAAACCCCCGATCTCAATCTTTTACGAATCTCGACAAAGGCAATCGAAATAATTGCTATTAATCTACATAATTGGCATTTTTCCGGGCCCATTGTCGATTACGAGATATCTCTGCTATTACATTAATTGCTTTTTTACGGCAACCCTTCGTTCATTTAAATTTAAAGAGCTTCATTAAATTGGTGGCGCCTTCTTCGTGTCCCTCTCTCGGTAACAAATGGGAACATTTCCTTCGCGAGGTAACTACCTCCTCGCGTACAAGATAGGTACATATATCGGTGAATATTTAATTTTGGTTATCAGTTCACGAAACGTTCATAGAACTAAACACTAATTACTTAACATTACTTTCATAATCAAACAAATTTAATGGATTTATCGCGTTTATTTTGTTTTACATTAAAACTTGACAAATTTATTGATATCTATTTTATTACGAGCGAAAATCGCGGACAGATAAAAACATTTTATACCTACTCTCTAATCCCAAACTATAACTATCCAAAGCTTTACCAAAACTTGGATATAATAAATAATACGAAGTAAATCACGTGTATTGTGATATCAAAAATTCTGTTCAATCTTACTTAATCACAGTCGGTCCAGTAGTTTTTGCGTAAAGAAGGAATAAACAAAGGCACTTTTTGTGATGATGGAACACTGGGCCGAGCGCGGCTCGCACTTGGCCCGGTTTTTTAGTTTATTTTAAGTTTCGCTGGACTTTTCGTACATTGAAGGAGATTGTAGGTGACCTTAGGTAAGTCACTCACAAATTCGACTCTTTGCTTGTTTAATTAAACTAATGTTTGAGAGTGGTTCACACACGAGTCATGTGAATTGTTCAGTAATTAGCGAGCAGTGAAGTATGACCGCGACATAGACCGACCGACCGACCGACCGAGCAGGCGAGCGGCGGGCGGCCGTATGCCCCTCGTACTCGTAACAATTGTTCGAATTATAATACAAATTACATACTTAATGACTGCGGCTAATGACTGTGACAACTGATATTTATTGCAGTACTCGTACTCTTAAAACATAAATATCTTAAAACGTCCGATTACTGTAGACTTTCCAGTTACCGTAGCTCGAATCAATTGGTAGATCGGGCTTAAACTTATGGAGTACAATTAAAACTATTATAACGTAAGTATATTTACTCCATCCAGATCAGGATTTACTGGTGAAACCGTGCGACACAGCTAGTGTTCTCTGTATTAACTACAATTACAAGTTTGTTAGCAAATTAATTGGCAATTATATCATAAAGCCTGTTTCCTGCTTTCAATATGAACGAGGCCTATCACTACCGCCCAGTGGAAGAGTTACAAACAACGCAGTAATTCGATCGAACAAGCGCCGAGTTATTGCATTAGGCAGCACTCAAATCATCGTTCAATGTACACTGGGTGGGAGAAATACCGGGCGCGTCGCACACCACATGCCACTCTATTATGGTAATGAAGGCTTCAGACAAACAAACAAACAGCGGCTCAATCAATTAACTGATCCCCTTATACTGCCCGCCGCGAGCCGCGTCGAGGCCGTGTCTGTCTGATGTTCCTACTGTGTAGTGTACAGTGACCGCTCTCTTGTGAGAATATGAAAAATACGTCGTACCTAGCCATATTGTCTAACAGTAAGTAACAGGTCTGAAATGACCTCGAAACGTAGGACATTGGCAAAATGTTTCATATTATTATAATAAAAGAAACGCGATTACTTTCAATCCACAATCGCGAAAACAGAAGATGAAACTAAGATATGAAATATTAAAGTAAAATGCAATTACAAATCAAACGATTAAAAACTTATATTAAAGTTCTTCTTTATTAAAAGTTACACCATTAGTAGCCAATATTACCACAATATCTTCGGAATGTTAACAAAATTTACTAAAAATTGGCTTGAAGTAGTTTTGACGCTATGAGCTGAGCAGTTTTACTGGTACGATTCAGAAAGTATAGTTTGGCTGCCCGACTTCAGAAAACATATCTTATAAATCGTAGTATACCTACAGTAGTATGTAAGTGAGGGTATTTTATCCATTTTTTGAAGTCGGTTTTGATTTTTTTTGCAATGTTTTTTTTTGTCAATTACTTCGCCTTTTCACCAGACTAACAAATTAAAACAACTTTATAAAAACTTCGTTATTGGCATACTCAACTTTTTGAACTCGTTCTTTTTCGAGAGTTTGAATATTTCAGAACATTGTTTTTGTGAAATTCTTTCAGTTTAGAGAGAACAGTGTGGCATAACCCGAATTTTAACTTTTTGTATACCTATATTTTTGGTTCAACATTGGTGGTTGAAAAATATTTAGTGTTATGGAATTAAATATTTGCTAGATTACACGCATAAAACAAATATTATTTTCAGTTTAAAAATAATCACTCGGTTCGTAAAAATCAGTTTTTAAACTGACTTTTAATATCCGCGACGAAATGGTTTTTTGAATTTCAGGTAAATGTACCTACCTAATATTACCAAAATTCTCTGAAACAGTAACACTGCAATAGTTCGATGCATACATACTGTATACCAACATATTTAAATAGTAGGTACCCAAAATAAACGACGTAGAAGATAGGTAAGCCCGTAAGTGTTTCCATTCCCCAATGATTGAAGGCGCGGCTCTCCCCACAGTCCCCACATCCCGGATTCTTTATATAACTATAGGCAATTAGAGAGGCCGGATTATTCCAGCTTGGCAAGAATCCCCTAAACTGTGTCCAAAAAATACCCGTGATCCCGGATAATCCGGCTCGATTCGCTCATTCAATTTAAATAGTTTTTATTCAAGTTTTTCTCGAGAGTCTAATCCGGCCGACTCCACCGGCGGGTTATCTAAAACCTCTAGATTTAAGTTTTGCTTATTTTATTACTTGCCTACCTATTGGTTGTATTCCAAGATATGTTTTGTATTTTGTCTTGTTTGGTTTTAAATTAAAAAATACTAGTAATCAGAATGATTTATTACCTTCTCTGTAACTATACAGCGAAGGTCCCAGGTATAACCATAGAATACATAAATAGTACAAGTAAAACTTAGAGAGCCTATTAATAAACCTCGAGTAAGGTTGGAATAATTTTTCCACATTTTGTTTCTGTCTGTCAACTTTGAAAGTTCTTGTAACGGAAAAAGACAAAGCATGTTCTCACTGCTCCAATCTTACTCCACGTTTATTAATAAGGCTAAGAACATTTTAAAACAACTGACAACAGAGTGAATAAACTGTAATCAGGTTATATATGGAGGATGATGTTTAAATAAATCATTCTAATTTCTAATATCCAAATTTAATTATTTAAAATCAATAAAACAAAATTTCAAGATGTAACTATAATGAAGCTTTGAAGTGTAATCACGTGTATATGTTATAGGCAATGTGTATAATGCAGGCATTCTATACATTTCCTAGGTATTGTATAGAATGCCGGGGTCGTCCAGGCAATGTGTGAAATGATATTGAATGTTCAAACTATTTTACACTTTACCTAGGAAATGTATGGAATACCTAGGCATTGTATAGAATGCCGGTTGACGCATAGGTAATGTATGTAACGTGTTTTTTTGCGTAGACAGCGTTTCGATTTTTATACATCACGCCTTTTTTATTTACAGAATAATGCGCTTTGGCGACCGCTGCCGCGGCACGCTCGCTACGCTCGCTCGCCAAAGCGCTGCGTGTAATCATGTTCTAACATTAACCTAACCTAACCAAGTCGGGGTGCTCCGTTTAGTTTTTCCGTGCTTTAGATAGTTAGATAGCAATTAGCAGGGGGTTTGGGGGGGTACGTATTCGAATAGGTATCTAATAGTGATGCGCCGAGTACCAGTTTTACCGAGTAACCGAGTACCGAGTATTACTCGGTTCAAAATTTACCGAGTCGAGTACTCTGCCGAGTTACTCGGTTAATTAAATAACCGCGAAAAAAAGTTGCAACGCGCTCCAGACAACGCGCGACAGGCGAGGCGACTCGAAGCAAGCAGGTTTTCTTCTTTACTAGCTGCGCCCGCGGTTCATCATCATCATCATCCGAGCGATGTTCCTGATGGGAACATCTCATCATCAACACTCTCGGGAGCCTACTTTTACGTCTCTACTTCGCACGATCTTTTCTCGTGTAGTGAGGCCATTTGCATATCTGCTCTCTCGGGGTGTACTCCTGAACTTCGAAAGTTGTTTACTTCGACACGCTCCTTACTTCGAAATCGACGAGACATTGTTTCGACTGTACATAGTTCGACGAGTTTTAGTTCGATACAGCATACTTCGACAACATAAACCTTCGAAGATCATTAATTTGACATGTTTGAGTTCGACAAAGCATACTTCGATAACACAAACCTTCGAAGATCAATAATTCGACAGATCTTACTTCGACATCCACTTGTTCGATAGATAATTATTTCGACAGAACATACCTTCAACATAATACTGCTCTGAAATACAAATAAAAATAAGTGATTTCACAACTCATAGTTGTATAAACCTTTAAACCTGTTATCAGCGAACCCCTATCAAAATATTTAATTTACAAACGTAACAATAATAATTATCAATTAGGATTAATATCCGTATTTTTGTTACAATGAGGGTAAGTTTTTTATATTTTACTTACTCGTCATTTAAGCCATTGTTTTTATGTTGTATGGGAGACAAAGTCCTAATTGTATTCATTCAGTTAAACGTTAAAATCATGACTTCTTGTGAAACATTGTTATCACGAAGCGGAAAGCAGCAACTGATATTGAACGGTTATATTTATTGTATAAATAGAGTGCAAGATGATGTGTTTCATTGGAGCTGCATAGAAAAGTGTAATAAAAAGTGAATAGAAAAAAATGAACATTTTCAAAACTTTGGACGAAGTAAAAAAAGAAATAAAAAATATAGAAAACGAAATCCAGCGAATAATGGCTCGAATTGACAAACCTAAAAAAAAAAACAGTTAAAATACAACGAAAGACTGCAAATAAATATATTATTTTTGAAAGATGACATGGACATAATTTCATTTCTAAGCGGACTAGCTTACATTACTTACATGTCTAAGAAGTAATACCTACCTCTTAGTATTAGTTTACAATTTAAAACAAGATTAGAAAGTATATATGTACAAATTATAAATAAACATATTTTTTGTTGTTATTGTTGTTTTTATTGGGACCTAAAATCATAACATGAAAATTATATTTGTATTTCTGAGCAGTATTATGTTGAAGGTATTTCTGTCGAAATAATTATCTATCGAACAAATGGATGTCGAAGTAAGATCTGTCGAATTATTGATCTACGAAGGTTTGTGTTATCGAAGTATGCTTTGTCGAACTAAAACTTGTCCAATTATTGATCTTCGAAGGTTTATGTTGTCGAAGTATGCTGTATCGAACTAAAACTCGTCGAACTATGTACAGTCGAAACAATGTCTCGTCGATTTAAATGGTTTCGAAGTAAGGAGCGTGTCGAAGTAAACAACTTTCGAAGTTCAGGAGTACACCCGCTCTCTCGCCGTCAATCCAGCTTTTCTTGAATCTTCCCAATCTGCTGGTCGGGCGGAGCCGCCATAGCAAAACATTTGTACGTAACTACGTAACTAGCCGGACCATCGTAAACGTCATTCTTGCATGGTCATTGGCCATTCTTCTCGGGCATGAAGGTTGCCCCTGATTCCGGAGTCACTCCACACATCCAGCGCAGCATTTTCATCTTCGTGAAACGCAGCTACTGCTTATGTCGCTCAAGCACTGGCCATTATCACTATCGTACAAAAGGCCAGGTCTAGTGATCGTTTTATACACTTGTTCGTCTTAGTTCAACCGGTATTTTGGGGTCGCAGACGATACCAGTTGCCTCTCAACACTTAGCCCAAGCTGCCGAAACACGAGACTTGACGTAGCAACCGATGTCGCCGGACGCAGGAAGCACAAATCCCAAGTACTTAAACTGGTCTGTCCGTTTGACCATATGACCGTCTACACAGGTGTGCTATCTACATGCACAAAGTGGCCATAGCCAATTAGCCAACTAGCGTTTGAGGACACGATCTGTCTAAAACAGATCCCTGACGATTGCTCTTGGGAGTAACCTGACGGTATAGCAACCCCTTATCAGGCGTAATCAGTGGCAGAAGTCCTTGATTCGGAAGGAGTTCCGGTGTCTGCACCTCTTTATACTGCTTATTTAGCAGCTCGTGGGAATATGAGCGCCATCTGTCCCTCACCACGAGGTCCTCGTATAGCAGGTTGCCATCGGGATTTTTAACACTGCGGCACATGGATATATCCTGCGCCGCTTTGATCCCAGAACATGTCTACTTATAAATAAGCTTCTGCCCCTCAGACACGTTTTAGACCCTTCCAAAATGAAGATGGTATATTTTTCACTATGCCAATCCCTAATATCATATTGCATCACAAGTTGGGGTGGAGCTCATAAGACTAATTTAATTAAACTAGAAATTGCCCAGAGAGCTATCCTAAAGGTACGATTACAGAACTGTACGATTTTTGCGGTGTTCTAACTGTGCGTCAACTTTTTCTCCTTCAAATCATTTTAACTCAACATTCCCGCATAATCTATGACCCCAATTTGGTAAGCAGTCGCAGAAAAAATCGTATATGCACTTCGTGCCGCAAAAGTCGTACTGCGTTTAGCCATAGATTTTTATCTTTTCTGGGACCCTACATCTATAACATGGTAAATCAGGTTATTAATATATACCCTGTAACAAAATTGGAATGTAAATTGAAATCCTCAAATTGGCTCAAAACCCTAACATATGATGAAACTGAAAGACTACTGATAACAAATGTGTAAAAACTTCCTTCTATATAACACTTTATACTTTTTCAATTATACATCTACACCCAACAACTCATACAACGCTTTACACACAGAGACACAATCACACATAATCATGGACGGATGTCGGCCCTCGTACCCAGAGTCTTAAGACCCTAGGGTGACGGAGTCATTCCTGATTCTAGTCCATGTTACACATACACACATCCACCTCATTCACACACTCACACACACATGCACACTTTCCTTACATTCACAATATCCATTTTATATTGCATGCATCACCTCAATAACTTTAACAATTTATTCATTTTATATATATTATACATCATATAATTATACCCATTATATATTCTTAAAAATTGTTGTTATATTTCACAGTATATTTGGATTTATATTTTTAAACTCAACACTAATCATAAATTCGATAATTGTATACCTACTTATATAATTTTAAGTAAGTACTAATTAATTATTCTCACAAATAATTTTTATTGATCAAATTAAAATAAACAAAACAATACAGTTTACTGATACTGATAATGTGTCTGTTGGGGGAAGGCGCTGGATGCCGTATTACAAGCTCACGCTTAGTTCGGCAACAGAAGCTTAAGTTTGATTGTACTCTTGTTGATGTAAACGTCTAATATATTAATGTTTATTTTTTCTAAGAATAGTACAATTTGTAATATGTTTTTGGCTAAATAAAGATTTTATTATTATTATTATAGACGTTTCCAACTTATCGTACAATGGCTGTCAGTGGTGCTGTCTGTCTCTGGTTACTGCTCTTTTAGTGGCACGTTTGGCGGACCTGTACACGTCGCGATCTTCAGGAGAGTTGACGCTTGCCACTTTACCAGCTTATATGTCGATATAAAGTTCTTTAGCTCTGTACCTTTGTGTTAAATTTCATCTAAATTGGTCGACCCGTTTGAGCGTGAAGGAGGAACAAACAAATACACAAACTTTCACACTTAGTTAAGAAGCCAAAGCAGTACACAGATGAAATCCTACACAGATATATATATCTATATATATCCGAGTTACTCGGCTCATGAACCGAGTACCGAGGCCGAGTACGGGTAGTAAAAAACTGCCGAGTACCCGAGTAACGAGTACTCGGCAGAGTACTCGGCGCATCTCTAGTATCTAATATTAAAATATTTACAGTTAAAATCCCGATGCTATCTAACTATCTAAAGCGCCTTATTCTGTAAATAAAAAAGGCGTGATGTATAAAAATCGCACTGTATATGAAATAAATGTTAATAATGTTTTTATTTATAGTATTACGCGCTTCGGCGACCGCTGCCGTCGTTCATTATACACATTGCCTGATGCGCTTTGGGCATTTTATACAATACCTAGGCAATGTATGAAATGAATCGTATTATACACATTGCCTGAAAGTTTTAGGCAATGTATACAATGCCGGATTATACACATTGCCTATAACATATATATTTCAGAGTTTTCTTTTTATTTACCAGTAAGGCTCGTAGCGCCATCTATAAAACAAATTTTACAGTTCATAAGTTTACTTCAGAAGCTCCAAAGCGCACTAACTATTAAAATAAATAATAGCTAATAGTACATAGGTATCTGTTAGTGCTAATAGTACCTATCTGTTCTAAAATTTGTCGTTTTGCTATGAGCTAACGATTTGCTTAAAATATATGGAGAGATCATTTCGATTTAACACTCGGTAATAAATATCTTTCGTGTCTACCAGTGGGCAGGAGGTCTGTAAAGATCTCGAAACGTCGGTGAAAAATGCTTAAAAGCAATGTGTTTAAAGCCAAAGAAATATTAGGTTTAATTTCAAATATCTCTCGTTTTGGAATATAAATACCTACACTAGATTGAACTATTTCGAAAACGACTTGATACGTTGGAGTAGAAGTTCCTCAACGCAATCCACCTGAACCTCCAACTGATATCGACATCCATTTACATAATATTACAATAACAGTCGCGTGAAAACTTCCTGTTTGTTCGTCACTCAAACATTCTACTTCATTTAACTATTATTTCTATCGTTATATTAAATTGTTTCCTTTGAAACTTGTATAAGGTACTAGCTGAGCCCCGCTATGCTGCGGGAATATCGGGATAAACAGCCTATGTCCTTTTCCAAAGTCCTATTTATCTTTATAGGTACCAAAATACATCAAAATCGGTTCAGCGGCTTAAGCGTGAAAACGTAGCAGACAGAGTTACTTTCGCATTTATAATATTATTAAGATAAGAAGTAGGTACGTATTTTAAATATTTAAGAATCTTTGGTTACCTACTACTATGAAGATACATATTATGTACGTACATTCAGCATCAAAAGTCGATGACCACATTTAGATTTTCACTATCCCTAACAAATGTTTAGATCTGACGAACTCAGACAAACTTCAGAATAGCAAATCCTACATAGCCTTATTAATAAACGTGGAGTAATATTGGAGTAGTGAGAACATGCTTTGTCTTTTTCCCTAAAAAGTTCTTTCAAAGTTGACAGACAGAAACAAAAAGTCGTAAAATTATTCCGACCTTACTCCACGTTTATTAATAAGGCTAACCGAGTTTTGAAACAGATTAACATATAATTCTCCGTCCACCTTCTGCCGCTGTGATTCAAATGTGTTATCGTGAAACTAGTCATGTAACCGGAGACAATCTGACAACACGTTTAAACAGCAGTTAATAGTACATTCAGACAATATAGTTTGTTATTGTGGGTAGAGCCCCGCCGGGACCGCAGTGTCCGGATGTTTTACAAGTGAACGTAGAGGGACTTGAACCAGACAGACGGACGTATTTCATTATGATAGTATTGTAGAAATAATATTATACTGGTTTTTGGTACAAAATGAATTAATTATGTTACTAGTTTAGAATAGGAATTACCTACTTATTATTTAGGTAAAGGAATCTTAATTATTTTAAATTAGGTACATGCGTCAGGTGGTAGTATCTCACTTTTGTAGAACTATCGGGTTAAAAAGTGCCTAGCTTAATTTCCAATTCCAGTAAATTCCAGGACTTCAACTATCTACAAACCAAATTTCATAACAATTGCATCAATAGTATTTTATCAATGGAATAATTAAATGGGAGTCTGGTAGAAAGAAGATTACAATTTATTTACTCAAATTGTTCATCACAACAAAAACACAAGACCAATATTTTTAATTAAACACGCAGACAAACTAAGTTAGCTAGTGAAGTGGATGAAAGGAGGCTATGTTTCGGGCCTACAGTTAATAAAACATAAACAGGCGATCCTCGCGTCCCGCCCTCGCCCCGCTCCCGCCCCGCTCCCGCCCGCCGCTAACTCGCCGTCAACTTTCGAGATACATCGCTGTATTAAGTTTCAACTTTATGATCCTGCCCAAATTCTCACGACCGGGGACGAACTAAGGACATCCGACTGCTTTATTGTTTAACCAACCGACTACATTTCTTAAACAAAACAATTCAATTTAAAAATCGTTACTCTGCACCTAATTTTGCATTAAAAGCCAAGTATTTAAATAAATACCTAGGTGTTTGTCTAGTGGTAACACCCTCGACTTTCATTTAGAGGATCGTGGGGTTTGATTCCAGCCGAGCGCGCACTAATATCTTTGCCTTTATTACGCTGGAAAAAAGAAAAAATGTTTCTCCGTTTTATTTCATTTCGAATGAATGTTTTGGAAAACCTTGCGGTGGGGACCCTTTAAAAGTAAAATCTTAATCCGAATAATATCGATATTAAGGTAGAAAACTATATTTTTCATAATTTATTTTGTATGGAAATGGTAACAGTCGCCACGTTCTTAAGTTGGTCTTACTGCCTAACCCATATAAGAGGAGGCCCACGCCCTACAGTGGGCTAAATTAACGGGTTAACAAAACAAAAACTTATGTCTCTGTTGTTAAAATTTTATAATTGAAATAATTTGTAATAAAACCCCAAATATTCCTAAACGGATCAGCCATTGCTTTGGGTTTTTTCAAACCCCTTGGTTCTCCTGCGGCCGTCCCCTGCGGCCAGAGTTAAGTTTTAATCAAGAACATTAATTACGAGGACGTTGGGAACTTTCGCACAGTTAATTGAAACTAGGATCAGTGGGCACCCGCCGCTATTTGACACTCGACTAATACCCAACTTATGACTCTCTCTCTGCGATTGTCCGATCTAGCGATCTCTTTGACATGAGTTTTATTCCTCTCGTGTGAATCGGAATTCGTAATTAATTAAACCTCTGACCGGTTTCGGGTTTAATTGCATCACCATTCTTTCTCGGTCTCCGAGTATCTTTAAAGAGAACAATTTGGTTGTATTTTTTGCATTTTTTGGTTGTCATTTAGACAACGATTTGGACACAATGGTGTTACATTAGGGGACAAAATGTTGCTAAGTGGCTCGCAACATTTCTCTCAATATTTTGCGATCAATTTACGTGAACATGATGTTGAAATAATCTTAATCACTCCCACTTCGAGTTTGAATAGCGACAAGTTCCACAACATGCAATTTTATTGTCTCCTGATCTACTAGTAATTTTCTTTTTATATAGAGTATAGGGTAGCGTTTGACTACTATCACAGCTGATCGTAAGTGTTAAAGTGGTCTAAGGTGAAGCACGCTGACCTAAAAGGTACCGATTACTTATCTACATTATTATGCCATAGTTTACATCTAAACCTACTTCCAAGTGAGCTACTTGCAATGTGATAGACCATGCACATGGTGTTGATTTCCAAGGCACTTCAATAGATATGCACTTTGTGAAGTGCGTATTCCGTATTGCGTGACTTCTGTTACGGCTAACCGGCCAGTCAGATTTGCAGCTATTTTGGATAAGTCTATTGACCGGTTATGACTAGGATATCGACACCATGTAATCGGCCCATAAAAGCAGGGTCGGTATTACGCTCCGCAATCGTGTTTTAATAGTGTGTCGATAGAATATCAATCGTTATATTTGACGTGTATTTGACACATTTGGCAGTTTCCTATGTTAACTATTCTATCGACACACCACTGCGACATCACTGAGATGCCACTGATGAAGTCTCGATAGTTGTCAAAACTCTAATGATAGGATGGTTTTTTAACAGAATTGACAGACAGACAGACAGAGAAGGTTGGTTACCATGGTTACTATTGCAATTCCACTGAGACACCTTTACGATACTATTGAAGTCTACCAAATTTGTCACAGTCTCGATATAATGGCAATAGTGTGACGATATAATCGTAATAGTATTGTCATCTTGTGTCATTTAGTGTAATACCGGTCCAGTAGTATCTCGTGTGTCGGCGCCGTCGGTTGCGATGTCTAGATGGCAGCACACCGCACCGCTGGAAGCCGGCCAACGCCGAAAAACCTCATGATTTATGTCGACTCGTCCACTTCACTCCCGAATTAACCGACCAAATGCAGATTACACTTCCTTCCTTCGCTTTCGATTCAAATTGCGAACGTCTTTAAATCCCCAAAGCAGCGAAACTACCCGTACCGGAGAAGTTGTGCTCAAGTTGCGACTAGATTATTCGGATCGGTTTTTATTCTAAGTTTAATGGATAGTTTGCAGTTATCTCTATATGTACTTCAATAATTGCCTCTATTATGTTCTAAGTATTCGTTCTCTAAGTCGCTAACTTTTACATGGTTATTATAAAATGAGTTTTAAGGCCAGACCTGGTTTAAACCATGATTTAGGCATAGTAAATCATGGTTTACACCAGGTCTGGCACTTAAAACTACTTTTATTATATCATAAGTAAGGTTTAACATCAAGAATAAAATTGTTTAAAATTTCAATTTACAATATCATAAAACTGTGGTTTGTCTTGATGTTGATTTGTTATTTATAGTTTGTTGATTATGATGTTGATGCTATGGTTTACTAAGGGATATGTTATTCTGTCTGTACATACTTACATGTACATGTTTTGCGACTAAATAGGCATACAGTTGCATAAATTGGAGCAACAAGACGATAGTCCCGCTAGTGTCAGTAACTCAGTAACGGTCTCCACTACACTACCTGAAACGGCCCTAAAAACCAACAGCTGTAGACACGCACAGAGTGTACGCCTGTCCACCAAACACCCGCACGTACCACCTCAACGTTGTGCTCTAGTCACCGTGTCCGTTAATTTCACTACTGTACATCGAAGAGTAATGGCTACCGCATAGATAAAGCCTCGAATTAAGCGAATATTCTAAGGAATTTATAATGCTCAAACCCCCAAAATAAAAACATAATCCTCCGGACCACGGATGCATAATTAAGCAGTTAGTCAGCGCTACCGGATTATTTGACGACAAACTTTATAATGCGGCCGAAATTAAATCCAACGGCTTTATCTGAAGCCATGAAGGTCTAGAGTCGCTCGGCAGACGAGTTTGCAACGTTGGTGATAGTGTCGGTGTCGTACTGAGTGTTATAATTTTTCAAACAGTATCTCCGGATAGAGTTGCATAGTTTTACATCGGTCGCTCTCTATGGCCTTTATTCCACTGTGTCAGGTCAGGCCAGTACGCGACCGTCGATGTACGGCGTCATTTGCATTGCAATAAACTTGTCCGGCTCTAGATCGTGACTGCATTCAAATTTTTATACGAAACGAAAGCGAAGTAGAAAGTTTCCGCATTTAATTTATCGTGTAATCCGTTGACTTATTTTCTGAGATAATTCAGCCTGTTAATGTTTCTCGGGCTTAAAGGATTTAAGGAAAAAAAAATAACTGTCCGAAATGCGTTTTGGGTAAAAGGTTTTCATCACTGTGTACGCTCTTACTGGAGGTGGTTATTTTTTTATAGGTTAGCGTTTGGTAGTTATATCACCAGATGATGAAAGATAGTAGGGTCTAAGTTATAGCTTATTTATATACCCAAAAGATAACACGGATGTCAGTTTGATATCTTAAAACATTTAAAAGCTCCTCATCCACCTCGTCAGTGTTTTATAGAGATGTGTGTACGGATGACAGATGTAATAAATGGTTTAGTTTTTATGGAACTAATCGTCGGTGAGGCAAAAACTGAGTCGGGGGAGGAAGGGGAGGAATGGGGGGGGGGGGGAGAAGGGGCAGGGGTAGGTGACGGTTGGAGTCCCGCCAGCAGAGCGTCGACGACGCAAGAAGTCGTCGGTTGACACTCTTTGTTTACTCTTACAGCTAAGTAAAATAACTTGAAATTAACTTGTGTTACATTTCACTTAACTGTTAACACTCTACTTAGTGTCTCGCTACGTTCAGAGAACACGCGTACCGTATACCTACCGAAACTCCCAATTTAAAAGTTTTAAAAGCAAATGTTTTCATTTATCTTTTCCGCTTGTCTAAAGCGTTGGTAATTATATTTAACAAATTATTTTGTCGCTATACTGTATATAATACTCATTATTTTATCGAAATATGTAAAATTAATTATCTTGAAAGAAGCTTTACATGGCTTCATTGAAATATATTATTACTATACATACCTATAGCCTACCTACCTACGTAAATTATGCGATTGAGAACATTTTAAATGTAGGTGCTCTTTGATATTTATTTATTTTATTCCAACAGTGTGGGAAGAGAAGTACCGATTTATTATAAAACTTATTTCTACAAATGTTAGGGACCATTCGTAGCAGATCGCGTTGCTACGAGTACAATGTGCTACGTCGTAGCGACGCTACGCCACCCGAGGGACGCTGAATTTATATCACTCGACTGGCGTATTCAAAGTTTGAACTTTACCCACCTAAACTTTAACTTTCCATACAAAAATACAAATCTATCAGTCTAACCATGCACGTTACAGGACTGTATTATAATGTTTTAGAGAAGGGGTGTTGATCTTTTCTATATCTAACCCTGAAGTCATGTAATTACGAAGGCGGTGACGAGTTCGAATCAAAGCCGACGGCGCACCAATGTATTTTTCTTTAAAAATATTTTATGTGTTCTATTAACATTGCTCTTACAGTGAAGGAATACATTGTGAGGAAACTGACGGGTCCTAAGACCCACTACGGTCCAAAGACATGGGACATTGACCAGTTCGGATAAGACTATCGTGGCGTCTTATTGCCTATAACCCCTTGAAGAGTAAACCCTTGGACTACAGTGGGTTAAATTATCTGAAAAAAATTATTTTTTGAAAGAAATTTGTCAAATTTTACGTATTTTAAAATGAATGGTTAAAAACAAGTAAAATTCGTTCGAAGGTAAGAACAGAGCGGGTCTCTATGCAGTGTATGCATTACAAAGTGGGATGTGCCGCAGGCGTCCGGTAATGAGCCAACTTCGGACGCGGGTAATCCGGGATTACACCCTGTTTGTTGGAAACAACGAACACTGTGCCATTCTCCTGCTTCCAGAAGTAGATGATTTTAGTATGTGTGAGGTAAGGTTAGGTAAGGTGCTGTGATGTCCAATTATAATAAACTAGCTGCGCCCGCGGTTTCACCCGAAAAAATCAAAAGTAGCCTATGTCCTTCTCCGAGGTCCTATTTATCTCTATACCAAAATTCATCAATATCGGTTCAGCGGTTTAGGCGTGAAAGCGTAACAGACAGACAGACAGAGTTACTTTCGCATTTATAATATTAGTAAGATTCAATTACAAATTTGATGTACCTAACATCAAATTTGTAGTAAATTTGTCAAATTTGTTTAGTAAGGTATTTCTTAGGGACTTGTCGGCGCGTCTTGTCGAGGCGTCTGGTGATCCCAGGGCTGGTAGTTTCTTGTCCCAGCGGGTTAGCCTAGCTATCCAGCGTGGGAACGCTGCCAGCGTTTTGGGCACCATGCCGCGGGAGGGCGGTGCCGACAACTTCTTATTGCTTTAGGTTTTAAGTCTTTTTTCTTTTTTTTTGTGATTTATTATTTTTGTAAATTGTTTGAATTTGTAATTGAATATAGTTGAAAACAAATTAATCTACAATAAATTAAACCTATGGAGGATCGGTGTAAGATTATTAGGGCGTTCTCAAAAAGCAGTATTGCTTACAGAGTCTGCTTGGCTACCTTTCTAACCCCGCTGCTGTAAGCATCCTTTATTAGCCGAAAAAAATAAGATTCCTGGGTAATGTGTTCTAAGGTCGTTTTAACCGGCACTTTCTCTACATCCATCAAATCTGTGTTAAATGGATACAAATCGTGCTTGAAAACATGTCGACGGCTTTTGAAAAATCTCTCTGCTTCTTCTAAAATATAAAAAAGCTCGCATCTAAACCATCCTCAACAACACATACGAGTATACACAAGGAATGCAGCGTTGCAGTCGCAACGACAAATATTTACGAGAGACATATGTTGTCGTCGACGATCGTCGCGCGCGGCGCGCCGCTACTGTGCGGACGATTTACTATTATTGTACCACACAGCGTAGTTATTGGCTTTACAACGAATGTCTTGTTGCCTTATCGACTGACAGATTCATTTCGCTAAAAATACTCGAACATATTGAGTTACCAGTAAACGTTGTGTCGTCATGAATTTGCACAATGCTTTGTTGTTGTCTAACTCTGTTTGTTTTGTTACAATTTTGAAACTTCATGTCACGGTACGACGAGACGACGAGATGGACGGACGACTTGGTTAAGGCCGCGGGTTCACGGTGGATGCAGGCCGCTTATAACCAAAGCATCTGGAAATCTATGAGGGAGGCTTATGTCCAGCAGTGGACTTCTTACAGCTGAAATGATAATGTCACGATAAAGGACAAAGCATTGCGTAATTGTTTATAACTTAAGCGTCATGCCTAAAGCAGACGAAACCGCGAGATGCAGCTAGTTCGTTCAATATTAATTATTAAAAGCGGAGTAGTTGTACATTGTTACGCCTACAGTTACAGTGAACCGTAGGTGTTCTATCTAACCATATCGAAAATAGAAAATAATGATGATGAAATATAAACGTTTTTTTCTCTTACGTAGGTAATAAAGTTAAAATTTCCACGAATCATTCTTCAATGTTTTGTTGGTAGGCTTCATTAATTTTGTTTAGGAATTTTCCAACAGACTCGAGCAATTTAAAGTATCTATTTCTTTCTGTTTCCACGGATTCCGAGGATCAAAGTCGCAAAGTGATCTGTTTTGTAATTGATTGATTGAATAGATATCTGACCTCTAAGGCTTCTAAGAAATTTTATTTTCAAACATCGCGCTTCTTTCAACAACAACCAGAGCTTTACTCAGTACCTACCTTGTAGTATGTACACTTGTACAGCATAAATTGCGAATGTATGTGAGGTATGTGCATAGTACATAAAGGTTCATGAGATACAGCCTGGGGACAGACAGACAGACATACAGACAGCGGAGTCATAGTAAAAGAGTCCCGTTTTAACGTTATAATAACACTTCATAATTCATTTATTGCGAATAAGGGTACATATACCTACAATTGATGTTTAACAGTAGTAAGACCTCTTTACTCCGTCAAATTTGGCATGCAATATTGAAAGCTTTAATGAATGGGTGGCACACGCAAATCTGTGAGCAGATGGCGCTGGGGTCGGATGATCTTTTTATGATGATGGTCCCCTAAAAATGAAAACGCCGAGTTTTTTTTTCTTTCGGTCTGAGACCGATATGGCCAATTTGGCGCCGAGAGTTGTAAAAAACACCTGTTTGACAGTTCTTAATTCAAACCTGAGATCAGTCGACCAACGCCCTCTGCCGGGATAAAAAGTTAGTGTTCCTCCTCATTAATCAATCAGAATAATTAACGATTACTGAACCGTTAAATAAAACTTTATAAGTACTTGGCAGATACACTACTTTTCCGACTACCTCGTCCCGAGCGACGGGAATGCGGTTTGCGGCTTCTATTTACCCTTATTTTCCCACACGATATTTAGTTGTATGTAAGTAGTTATAAGTACCTTAACATTGTTATCGTCTTACCAAAGTTACGTCGAAGATAAAGACAAGAATGACTAAACAAAACTTCTGAACGTTATCGTTCGTAACTCCCACCGAGTGGTAGGTACCTACCTACACCTACTGGTGGAAAAATTAGCACCCACCTTGCCGCGCTAAAGTGTACAAAGTAAGTGATCCATATGACGCGAACAAATTAAGAAGTTACGTGCTTCCCGGTTACAAGTCTGTATTTATGGAGGCTTCGAGGGCGCGACGCACGTGCCGACCTACTACTGACAGAGACAACCGACCGATTCGCATTCGCACTGGGACCATTGCACGTTGCAGTTTTTGTCAATCGTTTCTTGTCATTGCAAGGACAATTTTTTCTCTTTTTTTATCATCCTTACAGCATTGTAGAGGAGTAATGTACGTATAATAATTTTGATAAACTTATCGTGTAGGGGATTAGGATTTATAGTTAAGAGTTGATTTTATTATTACACTTACTAAACACTACTTGTACATGTAAATGTTAATGGCGTGTCGTCATTTTTAACAATACGTAATGATTTTTTTAAAGCATGACTTCCACTTCTTTGTTTAAAGCATGGCTTACAATAAATAAAAGTAATTTCTGATGTTAATGAAATTAGACCCGCTCGCTCACCAGTTCTAAGTATGCTTCGTAATGGTATTTGGCATTTTCATTAGCTTACATCAAATCAGGTATTGGCCCTGGAGGGTATACTTGTATTCTAATCAATACTTCTTCTACTTTTCGTGTAGTGGTGTGGCTCTACACGAAAAGAAGAATGTGGTTAGGGTTTTCAGGTCGCACTAGGTTCTCTAACTTGACCTAAGGACTGCTATCAGAGATAACAACCGGGATTATGCTTGTTAGTTTTTGTGTTTTCTATTCTAATGCACGTTTTTTTCTAATCATTACTAGTTGATAACTAATGATTAGAAACAAGCGCGTGTGAAGGAGCCAGTGCGAAGTGAGCGTTGAGGTAAAATGTGCGAAACTTCCAATAAGCTTTGTTATTGTATATCGTCTGTGGCGCGCGGTTCGCGGTCTCACACACCTACCTACGTGTATTTAATGAAATATATTAACTTTGTTAAAATGTTGACGTCTCCGTCCATTACTCCAGTGAGGCAATTCTTCTAAATATTAGAAACCGGTTTGATAAATAAATATTAAATAAATAAATATTGCACGACACACCGCGCAATCTAGCCCCAAACTAAGCACTAGGCTTGTACTATGGGGACTAGACAACGCATATTACAATACTATTAGAGTGACATCTTAGTCGCAACCCAATAGCAATAATGCCTTTTGGATGGTGACCGTGACAACCGTTTGTTCCCATGGAACTTTTTTTGAGAACATGAAAACAATTATTTGTTGTCATCTTGCTGCGATCTTGTTTTAAAATGTCATTGTAATGGATTTGTATTGGCACGAATTGGTAGTGCTTGAGTGTATTTGTTGCAGTTGAGTTGCGACTGAGACGTCACTCTTATCGTATTGTAATCAAACAGGTTTCTAATAATTAGAAAAATATACCCACAGAACACATTTCATATTTAGTAGAAAGTGGCATTTTGTTATGTGCGTATCTATTGATATGCATTTCGGTTGAGGTCCAAGATTGAAATATATTTATTCATTAAGAACGATGTATGAACGTCACACGTTGTATTAGATACACAAAGACTACACTGAGTTTTTTAAAGTTCTGAAACACAAGCATATACGAAATACAGAAACAAATTGTTATTAGTTACTGGCAGTTCTGTCAGACAAGAAACTTCATATTCCTTTAGTGCCAAAATGTTAAATTCCCAAATGGTTGAATTACTAAAATGTTGAAATATATTTAGAATCGTGTTAAAAATAGGTACTTAGAATAAATTTAGAATCTCATCCAATCTAATCAAATCATCTAATCAAAAAAGACATCCTACTAATATTATAAATGTGAGAGTTTGTATGGATGTTTGGATGTTTGTTACTCTTTCACGCAAAAACTACTAAACCGATTGCGATGAAACTTGGAATATAGATAACTGGACACCTAGAATAACACATAGGCTACTTTTTATCCCGGAATTCCCGCGGGATCGGGACTTACGCGGGTGAAACCGCGGGGCGCAGCTAGTAAAATATAAAGGAAAAATTCAACATTTTAAAATGCTTAGTAAACAAGAGGACAAGACATCGCATATTTTTTTTAAACACGTAAGAAATTATTCTCATGTTAAATATATCTCGAAAAACATATTCGTAATAATATCGAAGTAGAAAACCGATGTTTCCCTACAATAAAGGAGCAGAGATCAACCTAACGTTTAGAGTGATTAATTATGTACCTACTAGTACCCTCCTAGTTCCAACATCTCAGAACAAACACTAGTTATTATACTTAGAGCTATGATGCCAAAACATAAAGCTTTAGTAATTAGAACTTTTGTAAAACCTGGGCTATTCAAAGTAAATGTGAGTATAAATATGATAAGAAGAAGCAACCGGCAGTTGTTAGTTGTTCCGCCAGCGCTCCTCGCTCCCGTTCCTCGCTCGTCGGTTGTCGGTCGCTACCAGCCAGCAGGTGCCGCATTAAGCCGCCTCGGAATTATGAATCATTCGCGATTGGAGTCACGTTGCCAACTTGTGCACACCATCGCACCACCGACCGACGTGCTCTAAGCCCAGTTACCAACTTCCACAACTTATACCAGACCACTTTATTTTTATAGACACCCGACTCCAATCCTCGAAAGGTGAAAAATCAAAAGAAACTTCCTTCGAGCGGTTAACTTAGGTTGTTAGCGCGATGGCCCTGGATCAGTGATACCGCTCGCGCTCCTCGAACACTCGAACGAATTAAGCCGTAAACGAAATATGAACAAAATTACAGAGATATAATACCCGGCAATGCTTATATCGACAGTATATAGAAGATATCCGGATGTATCAATCGAAGTGAAATATTAGAGTTAGTATTCCGAGTTTGAATTGGGCTCGTCTAAAGATGGTTTAATATAATAATATAAATATTGTAGTTTATATCTAAGTTAAAGAGAATGTCGCGAATGAATGGCTGCTTAGAAGGCGGTATTCAATTTCAGATAATAATTGCGTGTCAAGTTTTGGAGGTCTCGAACAACAGCCGAGTTTTTTGATTGTTTTCTTTAAGCCGGAGGTTTGTTTGTTAATCTACGAACTTGTTGAATAAATTACATTTTTTTTATTATACTACTCTGTTTTTTTGTCCCCTTTAGGTATATAACAATATATTTTATTTTTCTAGAGTTCCTAATATCATCTATAAACGAATTACATTATCCGTAAAGATACATTTTTACAGAGTCTCATCGGTTAGCGCCTATTTTGCCCCCGGGGGTCAAGAAGACCTTTTGAAGATTGTGGTCTATTCTTGAAAAATTCTTTCTGTACGTATAGGTACCTAATTTAGTATACAATATGAAATTATTTGTTACTCGCATTTATAGTCCTCAAAATGAAGGCTCTGTAGAGATTAATTAAGAACGAACGTTCAAACATAACAAATATATTTTTTGCTTCCTCTGTGAATGTAAGATTTAGAAAATACGTTAGACTATTAAATGTTCTCGCATGTAGGAGGATAGGAGAATAAATCTCATTATGGTTCAAGTTGCCGACTTGCTAAACAGGAAAAAACCACCCCTCTAAGCGGCAGACGTCTCGGTACCCTCCAAAGCAATTTCATTCTAATTTGCTGCAAATAAATTCGGTTTGGTGCCTTCCCTCAGTCGCGCAGTACACACGGCTAACGAAGCGGCAAAACTATTTTGTGACACCTCGATCGTACGCCCCCAATAAAACCAATATAGAATCATAACCTGCGTCCAGTTGTGGTGAGCCTGCAGGTGTTAGGCAGTGCTAGAAGAGAGCGGGTCAACGTTAGCTGGTGGCTCGAGTGTGAACGCGTCGCGAGGGAACCCTCGGCCTCGGTGATTGGGGCGCGGGGAGTCTAAGACCGCGATTGGATCCCGCCACGGTAATGATCCCGGGAATAAATACCACCGGTAATATCCCGAACAGATTGCCGGGAAAATTACATTGCGATCCGGTATAAACATGTTTTTGGTTATTTTCGTGCCTCCCTCCGGAACGCTGAACGTTGAGTCTCTTGATTGTGTTCAGAATTAGCGGTTTACGATCATGAGATTATTGTTAGCTACGTAGCGTAGGTTCGATCGGTCGAGACTCTCGGGACAATTCGTAAGTATCTACCTCGCTAGATTCTACACGCGCAACCACTTCGCAATTACTTGGAAAATACCTAGAACACTCATATCGAATTAGTGAAGCACCTACCTTTGAACATAAAATTGTACCTACCTACCTAATTAAAATAAAGAAAAAGAAAACTGGAAAAATAACGAATAATATTATCAAACTTTGGTTCTATCGAAACAAAGAAAAAATATGTAGCCACGGTAAATAATTCAGGAGGCAAAAGAAAAATCGGGACAAGTAAAGAAGTTGGAGTGACGGCAACTTCTAACCTAAAACTATTTATTTATTACGCTACTGGGCATTAGGAGTCACCTTGTTGCGTCGTCTGATGCGATCGCCGTTATCACGGTGGAGTAAAGTCGCTATTGGCGTGATGGCAGGTTGTCAGAAGGTGGTTTAATTCTCTGACCGGCCCTCGAAGCTGTGAGCGAACACAAATAAACATATTCCTCTAAGTTGAGATCGCACACCGCCACCGCCACCGCCGCCGCCGTCGCCATGTTAGCGCCCGGTGATTTGTTTCAAGATTCGCTGTTTCATTTTAGTTAATTTTCAGTTTAGAGCTTCACTTTATATTCATCCTCATTCCTTTAATGCACGTTCTGCGAGCAATGTGAACGTTTATCAAGCAGAAGAGTTATATTACAGCAAGGTAGGTATATATATACCTACACCGCAGAAACAGAGCACATTCTGAGAACTTTAGGTACATACACCTAGCTACGTATAAGTAGCTACTTACTCTGTGCTTGCATTGTATAATTCTCTGAAAGAAACTTCTAAGAGAGTGTTATTTTCTGCTCGATAAATAATTATGTTAATTGAATTCGTAGAAAGGCGTACCTTTATAAATGTTACAGAAGATCTTTTTGTTGTTTTACCACAAACAAATAAATGAGAGAGTATTTTTAGATCTAATATATATAAAATTTCCATGTCACAATGTTAGTTACCGTACTCCTCCGAAACGGCTTTACCGATTTTTACCAAATTTTATATGCGTATTCAGTAGGTCTGAAAATCGGCTACTATCTATAATTTATAAGGCAAAACAACGTTTGCCGGGTCAGCTAGTAATAAAGTAAAATTACAACAGAAAGAGACAAACGAAGAAAAATGTAATAATATTAAAAACGAAGCCTACGAAAATAGGCCAGCCCAGCTGTCGTCATCATAACATCTCAGCTCTTATCCGTCGACTGCCTCACATAGTCCTCCTCTATAGGACGCCACAAATACCTAGTGATCTTGAGCTCCCTCCATCCAACAGCTCCCCGCGACCGCTTCAATGTCGTCGTTCGACCTCTAACACTCCGTTTCGCATTGCATCGTGGTCGCCTCTGCTGTATCCGGTGCAAAGGTACCTATAATACTGGCGATGATGATGGTATGGCAAAATATGGCACAATATAATACAACGTCAGTTATGCTTTGCGCCCCGATATCAACAGATGATGTCATCATCGCAATATTAGTGTAACAGGACTCGAGTTTTCTTAGATCATGGCAATGGCTGACTTTGACACCAGATACAAGCCGGGGCGGCCGTTTCTCTCTCAGCCTGCGATCACGATCTGAAATTACCCAAATGATAACCCATAGTCTCAAATGCAAATACACGTTATCTAGTGCCTACACAGTATTTAGGTTGTCTTAATTAACAGCTCGCGATCGAACCCGCGCGGGACACTGGTACCTATACACTGTATACCTACTTATAATAAAATGATCGAGCGTGGCATTAGAACTAGACTCCGGTAACGTTATTGGTTCCCACGAGATTCCGAACGAGCAAGCGACGACGCGGACACAGCATAAACATCAGCGGAGCATTCTCTCTAGCTAGTAGGCTGACGGAAACCGCGTGCCTCGAAAGCACACTCGGCATTAGCAAGGAGTACGTCGAATAGAGTTCCTTGTCCTTGCACATACCGCAGTAGCCGTAAGTAAATACTTCGCACCCACTTTGATATTATTTAAGGAAATTGTAACTTAAAATTATTTAAATTACATTTCATGTTGCTTCATTCACACGATCCTTTTGCAACCAGACGGATCAGACTGATCCCA
The DNA here is from genome assembly GCA_958496205.1 of Idaea biselata. Taxonomy (NCBI): domain Eukaryota; kingdom Metazoa; phylum Arthropoda; class Insecta; order Lepidoptera; family Geometridae; genus Idaea; species Idaea biselata. Next base: position 14,738,658 of record OY292403.1, on the reverse strand, counting down.
GACGGTGCTCTTCTGGAGCACCTAACGGTACAGCAGTCCCTGTTAATACCCGAAGGTGAGTAAGCATGGGATGCTCTATCAAAGGCATGATAGATTAGTTCCGAGATGGATGGTTGACCCTTTTGCGAAGTCTTAGTCGAACTTGAGGATGTGTGTCTTCGCGCCCTCCAATGAAAAGAAAACACAAGAAAGTTATGTGTTTTTTTCTTCGATCATGGGATTCACAGGCGAGTCAGCTTACTACGGGCGAGTCAGCTTACTACGTATGTTTATACGGTGACTCGACGAGGGCCGCCGCCGGGCCGGGCGACCGCAGGAACTCTTGCATTAAGGAATCGGAACACGAACACGCAATCTCTGTGTGTTTGATTTTCTCATCGGCTTAGATTGCGACTTAATATTCTGGCCCGACAATATTTCCGTAGCGTACGTTCATTGCTAGATGTACGGCTTCGACCGCAAACGTACTTTTATTATTTATTAGGTAATTTTTTCAAATTCACTTTGAAATATAAACGAAACAAGTAAGCACCTATGTAACTACATATTGCCTACGTTTTGTATATTAATGTAAATAAAATGTTTTACATACAAATCACTCAAGATCGGCTAGACCGTTTAAATGTTTATATTCGTTTTATTTCTATCAATTTAGATTATAGGTAGGTACAATATCGCTATTTTCATAGCAGTCGCGTTTAAAATTCATTAAAAGTTGAGTTTCTCTATTTTGTTACGTATATTTTGTTAGCGATGTTACTCTTGCCTTCCGTTTCTCTGGTATACCCGTGAATTCTTGGTAATTATTGTAACAAAAAATCATAAAATTTCTAAGGAAATCTAAAACAAAACTCAACAGCGTGTCACAGACGATTGTTACATAACAAAAGCTAACATACGTCCGTCGATAGATCACCGTGTTCCAATAACAGACAGTAGTGCAGTAGGTACGTTGGTACTACATGTGTATGTATGTATCTATGTACGTTTGTACAGGATTAACGAGCCAGCGATAGTGGCTCTCGCGCCATTAAAACTGTTAAAAAGCGGGGCGAGGGTTGGGGTGGGGTCGCACTGTCATCGAGATACAATACTTTCTCTATTTTTTTATTTTAAAAGTTATAATAAATTTGAGTATTGATAACAATGCTCCTAAGCGATATTAAATATAATTATAATTTGTCTTACGGCTGCGTTTGTGTGACGGGTTATTTCCATTAAAAAATATTTTAATTAATTATACAAAACTTAAGGAATAAAAGATAGAAAGATTAATGCTATATTGTGCACAAATATTACAAAACAATAAAATGCAAAAGATACAGATAAACAAAATAAATACCTACATTTTTTTATCAGTAATTTAACTTAAAACTAATAAATACATACGCGCCCTGGACTGTCGTATTGCTAAAAGCGATCTGTTTCAGGCGGATACTGTTAAAGTTTTGTATTATGATACCTAATCCGTTGCGTGGTTTATGAAAATTTCCGGATAAACAGTCAGACAAACGCAGAAAACGACTTAGCGACATGCTATCGAATGCTTATTCTAGTCATAGGTGATTTAACTTTACAAAGCTATTACTTAATACTTTATGGAACACACTATTTTCATTCTGTAGCAAATGTCAACTTGCCACTTTTTAAACAATTTAAACCCACGCCCGCGCTGGTCTTAACAAGCCACACTGAAATTTAAATAATTTAACTAGGTACATATTATCAATAAAACAATTACTTACATTAAATTTATTTAGATTTCGTCAAAACCCACGTCCATCAAATCGGCCGCCGCATTACATCGTAACACGACACTATGGCCACACCTCACTAACTATATTTTTTCATACGAACTCGAGCGAATTGGTGAGGTATAAAAGGCCGTAGAAAATTGCTTGTTAACGGACATTTTGAATAATATATCACTGCTAAGGGGTGATATAAAGCGAGTACCTGCTGAAAGCCGCCACTAACGCTTTAAAGATTTGGCTTCTATTGTGTTTAATAGGAGGGTTTACGGTGGCGGCTAATGGTTCAGTGATGGCTGATAACGGCTATACTTATCACTTTTATAACTTGAGGCTTGTCGCGTTCCGGCATTGTGGCGGGCCCGTGACGGGTACGACTTGTATGAAATGGACATCGGCAGGAGTCTAAGGTGAGGAGGTGCAATACGCCACATATTGGCAGACCCACCCTTAAGTAGACAAAAGCTAGTACAGATTTTGCACTTGCTTTCTTTGCTATATGATAAATGTATGTTGTGTATGAAATGTCCATAGGAGAAGAGTCGTTAGTCTACCAACGGTTCAAGCAAAGATTGTAAAAAGCTGAGTCTGCAAATATGGGGTTAATAAAGTGGTTAATTGGTAATCCACTGTAGAGTTAAAGATAGATTAAAGAAGAACTTTAAAGTTTTTAAATAGTTGAAGTTTACGTAGACATTTAAGTCCCCTCTTTAACACTTATATAAGCAAACTTTGAAGCTATGTTGGGTAACTATTTTTGTTACGGGAGAAAATTAAAATGTAACTCAACTTTATTTTTGCAATAGTTTTATTACCATTTGAACGGCACATCGCATCTGGTAAACCTGAAACAAGCTTAATATAAAGGTACTCTAATTTTATGGTCCACATTACAGTAAAGTTTTAAGACAAAACTTAAGCACTTAATAGAACCTTCACACACTCGTGTCAAGTTATTATTGTTCTTAAGACTAAGTAAATGGGCCTCCTACTTACTGCACTTAAATGTACTCAAAATAATTAGCAGCAAGATACTGTCAGCGTTGCATAATGTAATAAAGGTTCAAATATTATCAACAAGGACTATCTAAGGTCTTTTTTTACAAAAACTCGGAATAGATTTCAAAGGAGAAATGAAAGAAAGAGAGATGTATTAAGTCCTAGCCCTGTATGTGATACAGGTTTGGAAATAAAATATTTCCTTTGATACTTATCAATAGGTAGGTACATGTTTATAAACGAAATGTTGTCTGAATCCTTGAAGCTACAATACTTGAAATACACAATTTGGTTTTGAATACCTAATTAGGAATATTCCTTATATTTTATTTTGATGTCTTAGGAGAAACATTAGGGTTTCTGAAATACTTATTTTAGGTAGCATCTTACATATACATGCCAAATTATGTCATTTTTTGTCTATTTTCATGTGATCGAAGGCCAAACAAACATCGTTTATGGGTTTTACGTATTGGTTGAAAAAGTCGTACATCAATAGAATTTTCCTCTATCTGGATTAAAATTAAACTTAGTTTTCGGTTGTAATCGCTTTGTGTTAATAATAATTAATTAACGCTTCGACACCTTTACATATCTCTTTCAAGGCCTTTCAAGTAGAAACAAAATATATAATATGTTATAGTATGGATATAGCGAAAGTCAAGACGCCGCGGGTGTGTGTGTATGTACATTCTACGAGTACAAACTTCACAGTGTTTATTCGGTTGATCGATCATCATTCATCATCTATCAAGTAGTTTGCTCACGAAGGGATTCTTACTAAATCTTGTTACAAACGGTCGCATGTATCTTATACAAAACGCTCTTTCGCATTTTGGATGTTTTGTAGACTAGTGGTAGATTTTGTGCACTAGACAGTTCGGTACAGCTTCGTGTACCTAATCAAAATATTAGATTGTAACAGTCTGGTTGTTTAATCAATGTTTTTATTAAAATTTACGAACTTTGAAAGCTTAAGCGAAATTTAAATAATAACTAATAATAAATGAAAGATTTAATTTTAATGTGTTCCCTGTCTGTCTTTCAAAACTGCATTTTTATCGTTTTCGAAAAAAAAAATCTTTATAATTTATCTGGTAACCTATCTAACTATTGTTTGTATCTATAGTTTATTTTTGTAAAAACCTAAATAATTAAAGATAAAAAATATGCGAATAAAATAAAATAACGTTTATTCAGAATTCCAGCATGTGATGCGTAATAAATTATTTCATTTCATATTTCTAACTTTCATCAATTTAATCAATTAATATTATTAGGTTTACCTCATCATTAGTTTAATTTTCTGTTTTGAACTTCCATGACTCGATTTAAATGTATTCTTAACAATGCAGTATTGTCCTTACAGACATTAAGTTCCAGCAAGAAGATGCCGCGTCACCGAACACCTCATATAATATGCGCCAGGCACCGAGCGGAACGAACCAAGACGGGCTAGGCTAGGACAATGAGAAGTCTAGCTCTGGAAACGCGCTATCTGCACTAATTGTTGAACTAAGAATTAACTTCTATTATATCAAAAGTTAAAAAAACAACTTATGCAATTTTAATTATTTTTTTATATTGTACCACGTTGCCATGGTTACGTCGTCTGAGCTCGTCCGAGTTACATGGTAACCATGGCAACATGGTAGGCGGAGTGGGGTGTTAGGTTTATTTCGTTACGAAATTTCTTCATTTAAAGCTCAAAGCCCGCGATAAAAGCTATACAATAGCTTAAAAAGATACTATTTTATAGTAAACTAGCAGGTTTCATGTACGTATGTCTCGATCCCGCGGGAATATTAAAAGTAGTCTATGTGTTAATCCTGATCTCCAGCTATCTGTATACCAAGTTTCATCGTAATCGGTTTAGTAGTTGCGTGAAGGAGTAACACACATATTCGTTTACTTACTCACTTACACATTTTATAATACTAGCTGCGCCCCGCGGTTTCACCCGCGTAAGTCCCGATTCCGCGATAATATCACGACAAAAAGAAGCATATGTGTCTAGTTATCTATATAACAAGTTTTATCGCAATGGGTTCAGTAGTTTTTGCGTGAAGGAGTAACAAAGTCACATACAGACATACAAACTTTCACGTTTATAATATTAGTAGGATTAGTAGAATGACATCGTTTTTTCCATTTGTCAAAAAAATAAGGGGACACGAGGGAAGTACCCTACCATAAAAACAGCTTCCTACTTATATTGTTGTTCCTATTATTTTGTATATTATATTATATTCTATATTGGCGGTGTGCGATTAATACGATGCTACCGATGAGTTTTTATATGGAAACTAGCAGCGCCCCGCGGTTTCACTCGCATAAGTCCCGATCCCGCGGGAATATCGGGATAAAAGTAGCCTCTGTGTTATTCCAGCTAACTACAGGTTCAGCGGTTTTTTCGTGATTAAGTAATAAACACACACACCCATACATACTCATAAACTTTCAGCTTTATAATATTAGTAGGATGTATTAGTACTCTCCCTGCATAGAACCTGTACAAGCACGTGAGTCCCACCGCGGGCGGACCGACTGTCTCGGCCGCCATCTTGGATCCACAAAAGTAACAGAAACATGTTTAAAAGTAAACAATAACATAGTTAGTGTAGTCGTGGAGGCGGCCGAAGTCGCGGTAAGTGCTTAACTCTTTGCTTGCTGCAAACTGAACGCAAACTTGGCTTAAACACATTTGCTGTGTACCTCGAGGTAAACTACCGTGTTGTGATAGGTACGTTATTCGCAGACATATACTTTTCATTTTTGGACGGCCTCTGAGTCTGTGACGCAGAAGGTTGCGGGTAAGATTTCCGCCGGAGACAAGTATTTATGCTGATCATAAATGATTGGTTCTGGTTCTGGAAGTGCTTGGGTTTCACAAGTAGGTATGTATTTAAAAAAATGTATAATAATATTATGTATAGTATATTCGTTGTCTAGTCCTATCACATAGTTCATAGTACAAGCCTGGTTGCTTATTGTGGCTAAATGTCGATGTGTTCAACGTCCTGCAATATTTATGCATTTCACTGATCGTTAGTAGAGTCGGGCGATTTAAAAGTCTGGAGTCTATGTCACAGTATAAATAAATGGAAAAACGGTGATTTTCTTTGCTGACTCTTTGGCTCTACATTAACTGTCAAATAACAATACTTTATGTATGTCTAGTGCCAAATTCAATTAATAATTAATTTGTGCATTTGGTGAAAGCATTATGAAATGTGATATAATCTACTGATTTCTTTTATTTAAACTCGGAATTAAGCGTTTAAATTTACCGAATTGAACGTATACACGGTGCGAGCTAGCTATCGTCTAGCTAGCTAGTAGACAGGTCTACTCGTACGCCAGTAGCTCGGCTCGCCTTTGCTGTCTACACAACTCCCACGTTACGCCCAAACGGTGCTACATAGCTACTGCAGTGCAGCCACTCGGTAGGCTGACTAGCGCGCTAGCTCGCACTGTATAAAAGAGCTTTAACTATTGTCCCGAGCAATTACTAAATTAGGCCCTGATTGTTCAAGTAATTTTCATTAACTCGAACCAATATTCTAATATTCGTTTACAACGTTTCATCCGAAGCGTCACACCGTAAAATTATCATCTTATATTAAAAAATAACCTTTACCAATCCGCTCGTTCAGATCAATTTTAATTAATTAATTTGGGCCGGTGTTTTTCAATAAAATGTCCCTTTTACCGATGAACTCAACGACGGTTATTTTAAGGTTGTTTTTGCTATGCTATGAGTGAAACGTGAAGGAATATTGGATATCGTGCGGTGGCATAATGCCGTCGACTTCGCGAGATGAAGACATGTTGCATCACTCCGTCAGACTCCGTGTGTTGGCTTATTGAGTTGTCGCGTAATTTACGTCCATGTGGTACGGAAAACGGAGTTAACTTCCGAAAACATTCCAGCGCTTTTACTAAAATCCTTTTTAAAAGAGGATTTGTTAAGGGAAGCAAAATGGGTTTTTAAGCTATTGCATAGCTTTTATTGCATAAGCTTCGAGCTTTGAATAAAGACATTTCGTAACGAAAAAAACCTAACACACTCCGACACAACACTCTGCCTACCATGGCAACATGGTACAAAATAAAAAAATAATTATAATTGCATAAGTTGATAAAAAATGCTATGCATGCAATATCTTTACCGCGGCAGTCCCCGGGTGCCACACGTTTTTTATTTTTTCTAAGGTGTTTGGAGAAGTACGTATCGATTCGCCCGTCGAGCAGTCCTCTTAAATTGAAATCCTGCTCCTTGTTAAACAATGCATCTTTTAAATTAGTAAAAATAATCGATCCTCTTAAAAAAATAACTTTATGTTAATAAAAGCTTATCCAAACCAGGATAAGACCCAGAATTATCCTTAACCTTGTGAAAAGTCGATAGCAAAGAAAGTGTCAATGGAACAATATAGAATAGGTAGGTAGGTATATATACCGTTGCGTACTCCATTGGACACATCTCGCGCGACATTCAAGGAAACGGCTAATACAATTTGGGGAAAGGGTGATCCTGGATAATTATCTCATAATTATATTAACGTTTGCCCTTCGCTCTTTGCAGACAAGATAATTATATTATTAGGAAATAGACTGAATGACTAGGCGACCGGGTTGAGGTTTTGAAATAAGTATTTACTAATTAAACCTAACCTTACGTTTAGTGGTGGGCGCTGCAAATAGGTACCCGTCTAAACTTTAGAAGGGTACAGGTAACATCATTTACATCGTTTTGCAAGGACATACATTAGACATACTCTCCCCCAAAGACTTCGTAACCTTTCGTAGAGCTTAAGTTTGAGTCGGGCCTCTAAGAAAATTCTGAGCAAGTCGTAGAGCTTACGAATTACGATGCAGTCAGATCCCACAGAAGAGCCTAATTTTGTAGATTTGCTACAAAACATGTCATTCCACATAATCGGCCTTCTCACATTTCACCTCTAGTTATATAAATATCTTTGGTTTGCAACTAATAAGAGACCATGAGACCTGACCTCGGCGATATTAATGCCGCGCCGGATGACGACGGCACTTGTTTTGTTTTGTTTCTTACACGAGGAAGCAACTGAACACATTTGTGGTATAAGCCTCAACATCACAATCTCACTTCTTCGTATAAATGGTACCTCTTAAGGGAGTTATTTTCAAAAACAATTCCTAAAATTAGTTACTTAATTAAAGATTTTCAGGTTAATAATAAAATAATGAGAGTAAGTGAGTTCTTTTCATATAGCGGTGTGGCTCACTTGGTGTTAGAGTTTTCAGGTCGCCTTATAAGTCCTCTAACTTGATCTAACGACTGCAATCAGAGATAATAAACGGAACAAACTGCCAAACATGCCTTCAGAACACTTCGAGAAAATATTTACACCACACACATTAGCGGTGACCCATCCAGAAAATGTCTGCGCCAAGCATTGCTTAACTATCACCACTGAACAAGATGGGCGGGCGTAACTAGGCCATCAGGCATTGATGAAGATGATGCTGATTCTCGAGCTATTCCACTTTTCCACCATCACACTATTCCACCATTTTGGTCTAGAATACTCTTGTGAGACCAGGGTTTACGCGGGTGGAAACCGCGGGGTCCTAATACTACATATTGTCTTGTCTGTCAGTAGTTACCGTGAATGATATTAGATAAGAGAACTCTGTCCTAATGTAATTGAATTGGGTTGTCTTGTGACTTACTTTCTCTTTACTACATTAGTTTGTAATACAATTGCTAATAGGTATGTTAAAGGTTAAGTACAGAAATACCCTCAAAGGCTGTTGTCAGGCTAAATAGTCCTAGATATTAGATAACTTTTCGCAGACCTTGAAGATCCATATATTATGTAGCTGTGTACTAATTATTTCAATTGTGTACCTTGATTTTATTTTGAAAGTGTTTCTTTAACTTGGAAAATTAGTTTTTTTTTTCAAAATTATGCACCCTACAGAATTTGAACTTGCAACCCTTCTCAAATGGTACATGTTCCATGCAATTTTAAAGTGAAATAAGTTTTAAGTGTCAGACCTGGTTTAAACCATGTTTTACTATGCCTAAATCATGGTTTAAACCAGGTCTGGACTTAAAATTCATTTTATAATAACCATGTTAAATGTTTTTAATAGATTTCAAGTCTGTAGTGATGCAGTGCAGCCCTAAAGTTTAAAATTATTAATCAGCAAACGCCTACGTATAAACAAGGCTATTTCGATTCCAACTTCGATACATTACCAAAGAAACTCTTGTAATTCCATCGCTTTTCATCCAGAATATTAATAACGGAAACCCGAACTATGCAAATTGATTAGTTCCAAGTGGTTTGTTCTCAGTTCGACAAGAAAAGAGCTTATTTAACAAGCTGCTGGTACTGTCGGGGAATGCCATGTCTTGCTCGCCTATGGTCGCTTATATGGCGAATCATTTCTACTTTTTTTCTTGACAAGAAATAAATACCCTAATTAACTTTAATTTACCTTGTCCTGTCGAGTGCACATTTTTAAAAAAGCATTTCTCCAAATGAATCAAGAAATAAATAATTTAAATTCGTTTAATAAATAATGATCCAATAATTATGGACTCTAAAAGCCATAAATAGGCCCTAGGTCTAGGATAGAAGTAGCCTACATATTTATCGTATCCTAAACTCCAGTTATTATTCATTTTTTGTTACACCAGAATAGGCTTAATCGTTTTATCAAAAGTAACAGTCGTACTAACCCAAGAACTTCTGAACGTTCGTGAATGGACGTGCGGTATCCTTCGGTATCCTATCCTTCCTACTAGTATGACAAAGGTGAAACTAGTGAAAGTTTATAGTATGTGTGTGTTTATTGCTAAAATTTATTGTAAAATTATTCCCTCACCCAAAAACCGCTAAACCGATTGCGGTGAAACTCGGTATGTAGATTGTAGACAAATAATAATAATAGAATAACAAATAGGTTAACATATTTTATACTCCAATAGCCTTGTTAATAAACGAGGAGTGAGGTCAGAGTAGTGAGAACATGCTTTGTCTTTTTCCGTGACATGAACTTTCAAAGTTGACAGAGACAGGAACAAAATGTGGTAAAATTATTCCGCCCTTACCCCACGTTTATTAATAAGGCTACAAGAGATCGGAACTTACGCGGGTGTTACTGCGGAACGCTGCTATAGTATTTAACACACACAACAAGGCAAGAACATCAAAAAATGTAACCCTTCCTTTCGCCCTAGTCGGGTAAAAATCAGTAAAGTGGGCAAGTCCAGGGGTTACTTCGGTTCGTTTCGATAAGACAACGATACTGTCATAACGATGGTTCTACTGTCACCCTACTATCAGAATGTGACAGTAGAATCATCGTATGACAGAATCGATGTCGTATCGAAACGAACCGCAGTAACCTTCCAGAGTTCTCCAGTAGTACCTACCTAGGTAAGTAGGTGTCTATTGTGGGTGTTCGATAGTAATCCGATTTGCTACTAATTGTTCGATGAGAATTCTTCGGACGTCGGCTTCAGTCGGATGGAGACTCCCTGGAAGCTAATAGTAGAGAAATATCTATTGTTTTGTTTAAGAAGTTTTCAACGGGATCCATAAATTGATTACTACTATAAATATCTATAAAGTTTTATATTTTTCTTCTGTTTTTGCGATGTTGGATTGAAACTAAACTAATTTTTTTGGTTTCAATCGCGTTGCTTTATATTAAGATTTTTTCAACGTTCTACGTTTCGTGTTATTTCTACAATTTCCCCCCTATCCCTGAGTTTACACCTTGTAACGGTTCGCAAAAGCCACCTTTTACACAGGTGCTATTCATGAATTTTAAATATATGTAGACATATTAAATCTTTGCAATATTGATCGATCGACAGAAATATCGATCTTTGTTAACTTCATATTATTTGTACGTAGATGGCACCGTTAGGTAGGGCTCGCGCTAAAGGTTCGACCAATCATGAAGGACGAAGCGGAGGTTTGCGGGGGATGACGCCAAATTTTGAAGCGGGAAGCGTTCCTACAGTGAAAGCGTCACATCACTTATTTTTCGGAGGTCTTTAGAAGCAGTCACGTATAGGGCTTTTAGCGTGCCATAAATTTGAATTATATAATTTTACTAGATGTTATAGAGTCAGTGTTTGCAAGTAATAAGTTATTAGAGTCAGTTTTGATCCAGCCATGATGTCTATACTGTATCTAGTCCTGTAGAGCATATAAGGTACATTATTAATTATTTTCATTGTTTAAACTAGAGGAGGTTTGAATTGTAACGACTTTTCTCCAAGAGTAGACTTCGATAGTCTTAATTATGGGACATGTATAAATTGTACCTATTTTTGTGTATGTTGAATATGTTAATTACTCATATTTTATGATTTTATGCCATTTGTGTCAGGTTAGACTCCTGCACTAGGCTTATGTTTGTTAATTTGACGTAATAAGTTAATATGCAGCTCTTGTGAGTTCGATTCTCGCCCTGCATTTGTACTGAAATATACCTACGTACTATTGATTACAAAGTACTTTATAGTTGTATGCAATAATTATTCTATCTAAAGCAAGGTTCAATCCCTGCGCTGATTGATTGTTCTTTTGATGCTAAAGTACTGGTGGGAAAGTACATTGTAATATCTTTTATTTTTACCTTTTGTTCTAAGACCAACATAGTCGAAGGAACGTCCATTTTGTTGTGTTTGTGTTTTGTATGTGTTTGTTTACAGCTTTAATGTAAATTCATAATTGTTTAATCAGTCTATCTAAAGACAGTCTACAGGAAATTCTATAAAAGAATCCTGTTTACTATAAATTCATTTTTCAAATTTAAGTTCAAGTTTGAGGACTAAATTATAGGAAACGCTCGAAAGGAGGTTTCCTTTTAATAAATTTAATTCTAAATTATATTTGGACAAAGATCCATCAGTTAATTTTACTGTAGTAAAATGACCAAAACTAAGTCAAAAGCCTAAGTACGTTTGGTACATATATTTTGATATTTCCGAGTGGAATTTACATGAATAAAGATTAATTCAAATCATAATCTATACGTAAGCAATTTACCTTCTTTTTATATCTCTATTTGTGGGAAATATTGGTTTGATGATCGGATTTCGAGGTCTAGCAATTCTGCTTTCTTGCAAACCGAATCCGGAACGCAATCGACAAAGACTTGAGTACAGGTGTACTGAATGAAGTTTATCAAACTATCAAATTCTCATAAAGAGGATTATTTCACGCTAATAGATAAGGTATTTGCCTGAAGTCTATAAAGTCTCATAATGAGATTTACTATAATAGTTTTTAGGATTGTGGAATTCCACTGTTGTCAGCAGTCCATTTACTTAATACATTTTGGTCAAGTTACTATAGAGATTGAAATTCATAATTCAATTAAATATTGTCCGTTATCATTAACATTTGATTAATTACACCGGTAGAGTTTTCTTTCGGGGATTCTTTCTCTATCAGGTAATCGAATCTCCGTATATAATAAAACAATATTTTGATATCTAATTTATTGTGTACCATCATTATTTATACCTAATTCCCTTAATTTTAAGTTAGCTTTCTTATAACATTCATTCTGTAGACTAGAGTTGAGGATCCGACATAGATAGTAGAGACATCTTTCAGTCAATTTATAGCGTAATCAATTAAATTCAAGTAGCAACAATTTTGATCACATAAAACAGTAAAAGATCATCTTAAATTTTCCTTTAACGTTTCAATTAAAGTCGGTTTAGGAGTACAGATAATACTTGGAATAATTTGGATAGGTGTAGGTTTTCTGTAATCTCGTCTACCTTTATGGAACCTTGAGTTAACTACAAAACACAACGTAGGTATCTGTAACTGCTAGACTTTCACACGAGCCAAAAACAAAGAAAGGTACATCACACAACAAATTAGGTAGTTTAGATAGGTAGGTCAGATTGATCGTAATCAATTAGGTATTATATTGTTTTAATTGAGGTAGTAGGTATTTTATAATTAGGTATTTCCGTTCACTTTAGTTATTTAATTAGGTATTTTAGCTTTAGCTTATAGTCATTAGATACCTTAGAGGTCGGCTTGTTACAATTTGGTCCCGTGACCACGATTGGTACTTTAATTAATCAGGCTACATTGTGACTTGAGGGCATTTTACATTTGTTGCCCGTGACGACAGGATTTGTTAGAATCTAGATTTTAGATAGCATTTGTGAAGTACCTTGAAAGCGAAATTTCTTTGATTTCGCTTTTTGTTGTAGTAATAGCGATTAGTTGGACGAGATTGCTAGAAATTTTAGTATTAGACTAGGTTTTAGAATTTATTAGCTGGGATCAATTCGCAAGTAGCATAAATTATCAAATACCTACTAGCTTGATGTAAAAAAAAAAAAAAAGAAATGCCACGCATTGATAAGTTACGCGTTTACGATTGCAGTGTACCGCGCAGATGTTCATTTCTAGGTAGATTTGCCAGTTAAAACGGGGCCTTTGTTTTGTCTGCTGAGTTAAAAGCTATTGTTAGTATTATTTTTGTTACCATCATAAAATTGAATGACTCGGGTCATAATATAAATTGCATCATAGTTTGAATATTTCTTAACATAAAGTTTTATAGGAAAAGTAATATATAATTGCATTGTAAGATAACCTTTGCCTTGTTATTTACGCGAGTGGAATCGCAAGGCGCAGCTAGTCTATTAGTTTATAAAAAAAATTGGGTAAATTTCGTTAAAATCTATTGTTTTTGTCCGTTCACATGGTCTAGTCAATTAGTAACGTTAGGGTCTAATACACAAAAGGACGGTCTTGTCGCGCAGAGAAGTTTCTTCCAAACAGTCTTTTATTATAAGGATAAGTAAATAAGATTTTTGTTTAGTGAGATATAGATGTGACTTGAGAGCGATTAACTAGCATAGGGTAGTTTTATCGTTGCGGGCGATTTCGTTCATGCAAATCAATAGGTATTACGGACATAATTTCATGTAAATAGATTCGCCAAATAGTTAGTAACTATAAATAGGTTATCTTTTGTTCGCGACATAATTAAAATAAATGTAGATAACACATATCAGTGAGGTCGATGTTTTGCTAATCAAAATTCAAAATACATGTGCATCTCCAAGTTTAGAAAGTCGCGCCGCAAGGTCCGGCTTAGGTAGAACTTTGGAACGGGAACCCAAACACGTGTTCTTTGTTTTTAGGACGGTCGTTTTATTTGCTGGAAATAGAGACGTTAGGATTGTTTTGTAGAAGCAAGTTTATGATAAGGTGTATAGAAATAGGGAATAGCTGTTGTACGTATTTGTTTCTCAAATAACTCATAAAAAGATTTCAATTTCAAAGCTTTATTGCGTCTATGCAATCCAACCGGTTTTATCTTATTTCAATAGAATTTTTCGTTAACCTCGTAAAATTACGTTTTATGGGTTGCACATTTTGCACATAGAAAAGGTTTTTTTTTATTCCTCTTAGAGTTCCCACGGAATTTTAAAATCAAAATAGTTTTTGTGCGTAGGGTCATAAAGTCAAATAAGTTATTCAAGTCTTCAAGTGCCTGTCACGGATACTAGGAAAAATTGGGGGAAGTGTCACAAGTGGGTTCTGCTAAGTTGTTAGGTTAATATCGATAAAGGTTCTCACACGTTAGTTAATAGGTACCTACCAATTTCGTGAATCTGATAAGGACTGCTTTGTTTTTGTTCTTTGAGTTTCAAATTCAAGATATGTTTATATAAACAAAACACGTAGGTAGATTGTGTTACATACACCTAGTTTCAATTTCAATATTTGATTATGAAAACGGTTCATACAAAGACATGCATAGATATTAGTTATGGTTTTAGGTAGTACATTAGATTGTTGTTTCCGTAAGCAAGATTTAGGTATGTATGTATTTAAGTATGTATTTAGAATAGAGCGACCGCGACGTCCCGGGTTGGTCGGTGATATTAATTAGAAAAAATAGGTAAATGCAATTGAGGTTTTATTAAGTGATAGGTTCTAGATATTGTTTAGGTAAGGTTAGTTGGGTTTTGACACGAGTTAATAATTTCGAATTCCAAATTACACAATTACGATTAGCTATCGATTTCAATTAATTAGCTAGGTTAAACAATTGTTTTATAAGCGAAGGGTTAGTAAATTATTTAATTTTAAAACATATGAGATGAAACCGATTTCAGTTTGAGATAAATTAGTTTCGTATAAGTTTGCTTTGATTAGTATGAAATAATACATAGTATCTCTAAAGTAGGAAAGCGGACTCCGGGCTCTCAGGAGGGATGCAACCAAGGTTATCGCTCATATGATGGTGATGAGAGTAAAACTCTAGGGAACATAGATGTCTTTAAGAAGTTTAGATAGGTAGATAGATTAACGTTTATTGTACATCAATACATATAACAGCAAATGCGAATACATCGCTCAGATGATGATGATGAGTATAAAAATCAAGGAAACATAGGGGTGTTTATGAATCTTAGATACCGTACCGTGATAGGATAGATTAACGATTGACGTACTGTAACGCAAAATAACAGTCTGTAGTACACAGAATAGTCAATTATATATAATAAATATAATCATGTTAATCGAAAACTAGAAAGTTCTTTCATACTTTCCATTTCCAAATAGGAAAAGGCAGCCTTATCGCCTATGGTTGATCTCTTCCAGGCAACCGCTATGCTCTTATTCACACAAGGTAGTCAATTGCAATAAAAATAATGAAGTTGATTGATTACTAAAAGGTTATTTCATAATTTTACATTTTCAAATAGTATGAAGGCAGCCTTATCACTTATGGTTGATGTCTTCCAGGTAACCAATACACGGTTATTCACATAGGGTAGTCAATTACAATAAATATAATTAAGTTAATTGTTAATTAAAAAGGGTATTTTATAACTTTGCATTTGATTAGTAGATTTTATTATGGATTCAAATCTAAATAAAATTGACATTTTAGAAATTATATACTTGCAGAGTTTACCACTTTAGTTTATTTGTACATACCTATTCAGGTTTGTTAGCCATTGATATCAAAAATTCGCTTAGGTCTGTAGGTAACAACGATTTCCAAACCAAATTTCAGTTGATAAGGTAGGTTTAGTTAGTAAGGTCACAGATCACGTAATGCTAAGGTATATAGGATGTCTGTAATGCAATTTGTAGTAAATATAATAATAGGTAATCGATCTCCTATAGGTTCAATCAAATACTTGGGTCGATCAATAATAATTATGCAACTAATTTCGCGTAAACATATTCAGATTTGACGGTCTCACGTGGCATGTTGGGCGAACCCCGACTGCAACGCGGAGGGTCGCGGGTTCGATTCCCACCAGAAACATGTGTTGTTTACTTAACGTTTGCTCTTGTCTGTTATAATGGAAGGGTTTTTTTTTGTTCATGGAATTTGTTTAAGAGGCTACAGGATCACTTACGATGGGGAACTACTAAAGGTATAGGTTCACACACACATTAGTCATAATGGGGTCCTTGATAAGAAGGTGATTGGTAGATTTGTTATGTTTTCGTAAGCAAAGGTACATTAAATTTTAAACAAACGTAATTACTTCGCTTTGATCTTGGGTGTATGAAACAAAGACACAAAGACGTCGCTGTCTGGGAACCTTATATTGTTTATAGAGGTTCATGTTATATTTCGTTAGGTAATCGATATGATTTAGGCATAACTAATTTAGCCGTGTAGCCTCGGTTTCGAATAGGGCTACCCCGTCTCTTCCCGTGGGTGTCGTAAAAGGCGACTAAGGGATATATATACAAAGTCTAACTCAGTTGTACATTAGTTAATTAAACCTAATTGAACCTTAATTATAATGCCTAGGTATATTATACTTTCATAATTTAATTTTAATATACTTGGACTAAGTACGAGAATTTAATTAATAGGATGGATACGCCATCCTTGTTCTTATAAAGGGCATTTCAGGAAATGAAGTTGTTCGCTGAAATTAGTTTTTTTTTGAAAATGTTAGACTGAAAGTAAATGTAAATTTTTAACGTAAAATAATATAAGGATCAATTCATCGATTACCCTAATTCAGTCTGTTTTGAATTATAATTTCTAAAGTATGATGTATAACTTGATCTATCAATTTTGGAATTAATATAGCAGTCTAGCTACGTGAGTTTGGTTCATGATAATTTGATTGGGTAAACTCAAAATAGGTAGTAGGTAGGATAGTAATAAATAAGTATTCTTTTTAATGGAAAGTGATAGTATACACAATAGAGTTTTAATATTTTATTATTCGCTTTAAACAAATAAAAGTAATTTTAATGGTTAGCTTGAAAGTATGTATGGCAGAGTAGGTACGGCAATAAATAAAACAAAAGAAACTTCGTTTTTTAGAATAATGCTTTGATATTCGAAGTCCCGCGCTATTGTTGAGTTCTCCATTGTAGGTACTTTTGTATATTTATTGTTTTTGGAATTTCTCTCAGGTTTAAATAAAAGGTTTACGACACGTCGAAATAAACAATTGAAGTGATACTGTGATTAAAAATAGTAATTTATTCCGTAGGATTCTAATAATATAGGTTGATTATGAATAAAATTAGGTTTCTGAATAGGACGGATAGTTAATACGAACGGTTGGCTAGTTAGGTCATGCACTTAATTAGAACTTATAGAACTTAGAATGATTTATAGAGTGATAGCAGTTATCTAAAATGGTCGTCTTTTACTTTAATATATAACTAATAAGGTTACTCTTTAGTTTTGTTGTAAATTTAATACCAGAGCTTTATTTTAGTCTGACTTATTATCTTATAGACTTGTGATTATTATATATACGTACCTGTAGAACTCTTTACATTAGATAATTGTAATTCTAAATTTAATATTATGCCTTTCTCAATTTCAGATTATCCAGGGTCCAGATTTAATATATTCTTTTTTAGGATACCAATGGAGATCAGATCAGGCCAGATCCTTATTTCAGGACATTTATAGACTACACTTTTATTTTAGGTTATTTAATGGCCAGGACACTTCAGGTTCAGGGTATTATAAAAATAGACTTAAGTTATGTGGCGTAGTGACCATCGTGTTGGGACGGAATGCTAGTAGTCGCGGGTTCAATTCCCGTCCGTTCAATTAAAGTTGTTGAAAGCATTTTTCGTAAAATCATTATTACCTCCCAGCCTGGTAAATGTACATTATACTTATCATTGAGTTCTAGTTTCTGGTTTTTCCAGCGAAACAGATAAAACCTAACTAAGTGAGACTAATCGCAAAAACTAACTGAACTCTGTTTAAAAAAGTATCTTCTAGGACCCTGATATCACTTAACGTTTGTAACTAAATGACACTAATCGCAAAAACTATCTGAATTCTGTTTAAAAAGGTATCTTCTAGGTTATCATCACTTAACGTATGGTGTCTTATAGTTTCTGTTTTCCAGTGAAACAGATACTATTTAGTTTGATTTGATTTCGGCAAGTCATTGCAGACACACATTAGATTCCACTGCAATAACATAAAACAAAATGTTTTATACCAAATCAACAATTATACCAATTATCATTATGATAATTATTTGCAAAAACTACGTACTGCGGTACTCAGGTACACCATCACTTAACAACATCTGGTGACATAGTGGTCAAGTCCAACACTAGTCTGTCGCTTTGAACAATTATACTAATATGTTTTCGTTTTCAGATACCATGGATAATTATAAGATTAGGATAGTTAAATTTAGGAAGCATATTGTAACTGATCTTTATTAATTAAAGTAAATTTAAAAATTATTGATACATGAAATAGATGAGTCAATGGTTGTCCTCTTATGACCATGGGAAATAATTTTGTCTAGGGACCTTTGCATAATTTTTAACAAGTTAGAATATTTATAGATAACACATCATTGATTGATTATTGATTACTATCAATTGATTTCTTACTTACTTTTGAGTACTAGTTTTGTGAAGCATTGCTGTTCTGGAAAAGGAGGATTAATCCAAGATTTTGGTGGGAAAGAGAGGCGTGTACTCCCTACTCCCCCACGTCAATCTTTACTTCCACAATCCGATAGCTTTGAACAAATCCGTAGCGGAGCGTAGATAATATTTGAGTAGTAAAGCAAGGCGTAGTTAGTATATAAGAACAAGTAGTATGCAATGCGTAGTTAATTATAAGTAAAATGTAGTGATGCAAAAGGCGTAAATTAGGGCCTTAACGGATTAGCGATTGCAAATCAAATTTGTTGAAATTTGAGTTCAAGTAACACTTACACTTTTCAAAGGGATTTATATGAAGGAGTACTTGGTGTTAGGATAAGACAGCGGTCAGTCATCAGTATTTTCATTAGTACTGATTTCATATGAATTTCGTACTCACACGCAGCGACGATATACGATTCCCCACACTTACATACTCTGAGAGGTAAATGGCTTTAGGTATATTGAGAAGTTCAGGTGGTAGTCTGTACTTTATATAAGCTCGAAGACAGGCTGTCGAGGGGATTCCAGGTCAACGTAGAGTAGTGCAAGGAGTGCCCCAGTAAAGTACACACGTGTGGAAATGCAGGCGCAACGATTATACTAGATCGTTAGGATCGACGAGGCCTCACAAACCACGTTCTCTTTAATGACCTGGGTACTTAAGGTTGTTGGATCTCTAGCGATTAGAAATGACATTACTATGAGCCAAAATTTTTCAATGTATTTATACTTTACCAATTAGTTTAAAGCCACTATACATAATAGGTACACACCCCATAGACATACAAACATTTATTCTATATATGTATTTGAACTCAAACGATACAGGTCAAAACATTTTGGTACGAGACTTAACACAAAATTTTTCTTCTTGGGGGAAGGCTAATTGTTGACACATGTATTTCATAGGAATATTAATTCACCTTATAGTTATAAGATATGTAGTTGATAAGTTAAGTTAGGAAAGTTGTAAATTTAATATTCATGAATAGTTTCATTTTAGTTTTAGTGAAAAATTACTCTGGTTAACAAGTTATTAACTGACGCAATTTTTGAGGGTCGGATGTAACGGTTCGCAAAAGCCACCTTTTACACAGGTGCTATTCATGAATTTTAAATATATGTAGACATATTAAATCTTTGCAATATTGATCGATCGACAGAAATATCGATCTTTGTTAACTTCATATTATTTGTACGTAGATGGCACCGTTAGGTAGGGCTCGCGCTAAAGGTTCGACCAATCATGAAGGACGAAGCGGAGGTTTGCGGGGGATGACGCCAAATTTTGAAGCGGGAAGCGTTCCTACAGTGAAAGCGTCACATCACTTATTTTTCGGAGGTCTTTAGAAGCAGTCACGTATAGGGCTTTTAGCGTGCCATAAATTTGAATTATATAATTTTACTAGATGTTATAGAGTCAGTGTTTGCAAGTAATAAGTTATTAGAGTCAGTTTTGATCCAGCCATGATGTCTATACTGTATCTAGTCCTGTAGAGCATATAAGGTACATTATTAATTATTTTCATTGTTTAAACTAGAGGAGGTTTGAATTGTAACGACTTTTCTCCAAGAGTAGACTTCGATAGTCTTAATTATGGGACATGTATAAATTGTACCTATTTTTGTGTATGTTGAATATGTTAATTACTCATATTTTATGATTTTATGCCATTTGTGTCAGGTTAGACTCCTGCACTAGGCTTATGTTTGTTAATTTGACGTAATAAGTTAATATGCAGCTCTTGTGAGTTCGATTCTCGCCCTGCATTTGTACTGAAATATACCTACGTACTATTGATTACAAAGTACTTTATAGTTGTATGCAATAATTATTCTATCTAAAGCAAGGTTCAATCCCTGCGCTGATTGATTGTTCTTTTGATGCTAAAGTACTGGTGGGAAAGTACATTGTAATATCTTTTATTTTTACCTTTTGTTCTAAGACCAACATAGTCGAAGGAACGTCCATTTTGTTGTGTTTGTGTTTTGTATGTGTTTGTTTACAGCTTTAATGTAAATTCATAATTGTTTAATCAGTCTATCTAAAGACAGTCTACAGGAAATTCTATAAAAGAATCCTGTTTACTATAAATTCATTTTTCAAATTTAAGTTCAAGTTTGAGGACTAAATTATAGGAAACGCTCGAAAGGAGGTTTCCTTTTAATAAATTTAATTCTAAATTATATTTGGACAAAGATCCATCAGTTAATTTTACTGTAGTAAAATGACCAAAACTAAGTCAAAAGCCTAAGTACGTTTGGTACATATATTTTGATATTTCCGAGTGGAATTTACATGAATAAAGATTAATTCAAATCATAATCTATACGTAAGCAATTTACCTTCTTTTTATATCTCTATTTGTGGGAAATATTGGTTTGATGATCGGATTTCGAGGTCTAGCAATTCTGCTTTCTTGCAAACCGAATCCGGAACGCAATCGACAAAGACTTGAGTACAGGTGTACTGAATGAAGTTTATCAAACTATCAAATTCTCATAAAGAGGATTATTTCACGCTAATAGATAAGGTATTTGCCTGAAGTCTATAAAGTCTCATAATGAGATTTACTATAATAGTTTTTAGGATTGTGGAATTCCACTGTTGTCAGCAGTCCATTTACTTAATACATTTTGGTCAAGTTACTATAGAGATTGAAATTCATAATTCAATTAAATATTGTCCGTTATCATTAACATTTGATTAATTACACCGGTAGAGTTTTCTTTCGGGGATTCTTTCTCTATCAGGTAATCGAATCTCCGTATATAATAAAACAATATTTTGATATCTAATTTATTGTGTACCATCATTATTTATACCTAATTCCCTTAATTTTAAGTTAGCTTTCTTATAACATTCATTCTGTAGACTAGAGTTGAGGATCCGACATAGATAGTAGAGACATCTTTCAGTCAATTTATAGCGTAATCAATTAAATTCAAGTAGCAACAATTTTGATCACATAAAACAGTAAAAGATCATCTTAAATTTTCCTTTAACGTTTCAATTAAAGTCGGTTTAGGAGTACAGATAATACTTGGAATAATTTGGATAGGTGTAGGTTTTCTGTAATCTCGTCTACCTTTATGGAACCTTGAGTTAACTACAAAACACAACGTAGGTATCTGTAACTGCTAGACTTTCACACGAGCCAAAAACAAAGAAAGGTACATCACACAACAAATTAGGTAGTTTAGATAGGTAGGTCAGATTGATCGTAATCAATTAGGTATTATATTGTTTTAATTGAGGTAGTAGGTATTTTATAATTAGGTATTTCCGTTCACTTTAGTTATTTAATTAGGTATTTTAGCTTTAGCTTATAGTCATTAGATACCTTAGAGGTCGGCTTGTTACAATTTGGTCCCGTGACCACGATTGGTACTTTAATTAATTAGGTACATTCAGACTTGAGGGCATTACAACCTAGAAAGAACTCGAAACGTAGGGGATTTGGAGAAATGCTTATTATACTCGTAATATAAAAACAAAGTGATTAAGACCGGAAAAAAGAGTTAAATTCCAATCTTAGTTGTTGTTTCATATAATAAGGTAAGTCATTCGTCGTCGATTTCAGTTATATTCTAGTTTATTTATCCTTAAAAGGTTTCTTAAAGGAAGTAATCTTCTAGAAAGCTGTCTCATGTGAATGGACATAGGAAATGTCCAACTCAGTTTTAATAAATATTTGTTTGAATCATTTGTAGAGTTACGACCTTCTTCTATCTTAAATGGAAAATTATTATATAACCCTAAAGATGATTTTCAAATATACACTACTTGACATGATCTGTCAACTGTGTAGTACGAAGTGTGATGGTCATTATTTCGAATTTTGTTAATATCAAATCTTTAGTAAAACTAAACTATTGACGTAAGAATCATCAAAATCGGTCCATCCGTTTGGACTCTGGAGTGCCACATAGGAATAAACACACATAATACACAGACTGATAAACACATAACCCTTCTTTGCGCAATCGGGTAAAAATGCACATTAATCCTATTGTAAGTGCAAGACCCTTACAAGCGACTATAAACCTAAAGACAGTGTGGGTATGCAGTTATGTAACCTGTTCAGATCACAATAGTGTAACAAATACACATTGATCATACGAACACTCCGGCTCTAAGATCAACCGACCCACAAAGGGAATCATTTTCTGAACGTCCGAACGTCGATGTACGAGCATAATGGATACGTATTTCAACTCTCAACTACAAGCGTTTTAGAGAGGAATGAGAAATGGAAGTACATACAGCGACTGTTTTTGTAGTCGTACAACTCATTCTCGATCGTTGCATATTTTTTAATTTCTCTTTTGCGATGGAAACACGGCTTAACTTTTGAATAAGATAGGTAATTATATTTTTAAATTAATGTCACTTATAAAAGTCTATTGATGAACCAATGCAAATTAATCTTCTTATATATAAAATTTCCATGTCACAGTGTTAGTTACCGTACTCCTCCGAAACGGCTTCACCGAACTCCACCAAACTCCACATACGCATTCAATAGGTCTGAGAATCGGCTACTATCTATAATTTATAAGGCAAAACAACGTTTGCCGGGTCAGCTAGTAATAATATAAAATTACTATACAACTTAATCAGAAACTTTCCAAGGACGCTGTCTGTAGTTAAGAAAACTTTAAGGTTTAGTATGGGATACGTGTGTTTGGACTCGCCTCTTGTCAAACAATCATAATACAACAGTATTAGGTATTAGGAACCAGTATGCTAAGATCCACAAACAAAGATATTTTTTAGAAAAACCAATCAAATTCTTCGCAATAGCTACGACTGAGGTCCGTTCCCGTTTCGCCGCTTTCCTTGCAATCGGTTCGACGGACAAAAAATAAATTACTATGTGTATTCGAGCGGGTTGATTTACGCGTAACCGCGAGAACGACGCGTTTTTGTCGACACCTCGGGGCACGGTCGCCGCCCCGACCGCCCCGACCGCCCCGCACCGCCCCGCACCGCCCCGCTGACGTTCGAGGTGCGATATCGAAGTTATATTACTTAGGTGTCATCGGATATCGGTTATGAATAGTTAGCTACTGATTATGGTTGGATGGAGCACATTTTGAATTACAATTCAGAGATTTATAGGCGCGCCGTCGATTGGTGCTCTCCCTTTGTGAATCTTACAGACACCATTACACGGTATTGACTCCAACGCTTATTGATTCAACAAAAAAAAATGTGCACGAACAAATAGTTTGGCCGAATATAAAACATTGGCACGTACAATGAAATAAACATTTTAATATCGAGAGAGAAATGCACAAAATATTCGATGCGGCACTCCGGCCGGGTATCGGGGTATTTGGCAGGTATTTCACATATCGGGTATCACCCGGTATTATTGGGCGTTAGCGCGTAATCTCTTTACGTGAAACGGTCGCACAGCTTTTTACATTTTAATCCTCGGAGGTACCGGCGCGGGGCGTTCGCTCCGTGCTGACCGTGCCGACACTGCCGACTGCCGCCGCACAGCGCCGTCTCTTTACTTCGAGTGTCTTTTGTGCGGCTTTTGTATTAGTTTCGATCGTCTTCTGTTTAAGTTTCGATCGTCTTTTGCTTAAGTTTAGATCGTCTTCTGTTTAAGTTTCGATCGTCTTCTGTTTTAGTTTCGATCGTCTTGTGTTTTAGTTTCGATCGTCTTCTGTTTAAGTTTCGATCGTCTTCTGTTTAAGTTTCGTCTTTTACTTAAGTTTAGATTGTCTTTTGTTTTAGTTTCGATCGTCTTGTATTTTAGTTTCGATCGTCTTGTGTTTTAGTTTCGATCGTCTTCTGTTTAAGTTCGATCGTCTTTTGTTTTAATTTCGATGGTCTTTTGTTTTTATTTCGATTTTCTTTTGTTTTAGTTCCAATCGTCTTTTATATTAGTTTCGATCGTCTTCTGTTTAAGTTTCGATCGTATTTTGTTTTAGTTCCGATCGTCTTTTGTTTCAGGAACCAGAGTTAAAAGGCGGTTTGGTTTTAATTAACCTTAGTCTCTGTCTAGTGCAGTGAGTCTATGATGAATGAAAATCAACTGTAGATCCACCAGTAGGGATAGCCCACGTGGGACCACGGTTGAGGTACGAGTCTGATATACGACTGAGTCGGAGCGAGCGGGAAGCGCCCAATCAAATACCGTTTTTGTGTTCAGTAGCCGAGTTGAGTTGAGTAGCTCGACGACGCTCCGTGTCCGATTCTAATTGATTGCTCCAATTTTGTGGAAAAATAATTAAATTTTAATGTAATTTTAGTGAAAGCTGCGCCGCTCATTGTTTTTAATCTTAATTTATGGATTAGGCCTTTTATTTATTATTTTTAATTATTCTTAAAAACGAAACGTTTTGCGAAAAATCTTCTTTTGAAGTCAAACATTTACAAAATCTGTCGATACATATTGTAAAACAATTATTCCTTTGTTTATTATTTAAAACATAACGGTCGACCAGCTATCGGCTGACTGGCTGCGACTACATCTGTCTTATTAACTTGATTTTATCGACGAAGATTTCAAAGTCGCTTACATTGTTTTGTTTCGGGCGTACCTAGTAGTAAGTTATAGTTATAGTCAGTTATCAGCCTAAAAAACATAATTGATCAAAAATGTCTAATTTCATAATTTAGACAATTTTAGTTAATTAACTTACCTAAGTTTAAGTATTGGAGCCATAAAACACCTATTGTAATACCTTGCATTTTAAACAAGATCTTTGTACCTACCCTTGAAGTAAGGTACATCGGTATGTATAGATTTAATATAATGAATACTCGCATAACTATGTTTTATGACTGTTTTATATATCCACCAGCCTAGTTAGTTCATGTAACATCAAAACGTCTCGGCAATAAAAAAGCAAGTACAAAATAAAACGTTACCTACATACCTACCTTTAAGTAGACTGTTTGAGCTAGTTTAGTCTAGTTATAACATTTTGTAAGCACTTTACGGAAACTTAGCCAAGTAAGCAAACGGATAAGTTTGTAACTTGAACTCGAGTTAAAACCGTGTGTTATGTATGCTTGTATGAAAGATTTCATAAAGTTTCACTGCTTTTATTTTTAGAAGTTAACACAATGATATCTTATTCTTTAATGACCACTTCACCCATTGAGCTCCGGGAACGCATACCTCAGGTTTTGCAAAGTTCTTCTCGGTCTTCGGGTGAATCAAGTGATAGCCGAAACGCAAATGGTGCGTCCATTTGCGTTTCAACTAACATTTGATTAAATCTTATTTTGTTTTGAGGAGTTCATAATATGACGAATATTTTCATAAACCATAGATAAATTAAATTATAATGCTAATAGACAATATGGTTGGTTTCTAATTGTCATACTGACCGACGTTACGAGATGTAATGAAACATGTTACATTGCGAGCATTTATTCAGTTAACACTTATCGAGCCTTTTGTTGCTCGCTGGTTTACCCGTGACACTATGTAACTGACGACAGCATGAATGCTCGCTATTGAAAAACCACAATCAGCAAATACAACTTAATCCAGTACCGTGGGCGGAACCCTTTAGCTGTAAATAATAGATGAGTCAACAAACAGACAGTAAACGTTGATAGAAATAAAGTTATATCTAAGTTATGATGAGCGTCGTTGTTGCGTGCGTCGCACCAGGTGTAGCCCGCACTTTATAGAGGTTGTCAACGTTTGATGGAGGCCTTCACACTTTACGACGAGACGTTCGCTGGTACAGTCTGTACACTCACCGGCACAACTGCAGGCATCTCACTCGGGTCGGGATAGAGGTAAGATCACGGTCTTACCAAACACAAGGGCTAAGATTATTAAGAGGACAGTCTATCTATCAATCTACTTTTTTTCGATACAAACGTAGTCGACTGTATCCTCCCTGGAAAAATACGTTAAAACAAATATGTTTCTGCCATAAAACCTATATCTGTGATAAGATAACCGATGCCCCTACGTTTTGGTTTTTTCATTTTCTAATTAGAATAGAAATATAATTAAAAAAATTAGATATTGAAAAAAATCATGGTCATGGTAAATATATTACTTAGGTATGGCATACACATATTTTTTCTAAAATCTTTTTGCAGTGACGAAACAGATATCGTCAAGATGTTGGGTACTGTACACTTTTTTCTGATTTTCTGCAATATGCAATATCTATACTGTTAAGGTTAAGATTAATTGGTCCCCCGATACGCTCACACGAGCGGATATTCTCTTCAGCATTGATTTACTTTTCAAAAACCATATTGCTACAGACAAATGAAAAAGTTAACGGTGTACTAATTAGGCTCGGCTCGGCGACAGTAGTCAGTTTGAACGTCAGTTCGAATGCGATATCTCCTTATATTGCTAATAGGAAAACTCAGGCGTTAATGTTATTGTTAAGAGAATTTATTTATTTATTCAATGGATGATGCGGCGGATGATGGCTTTACATTTTTGTTGATAGCCCCGAATTGACTAGAAATAAATATTGTAAAGAGGAAAGATTTGTATTTAGTGTGTGTGTGTATGTGTGTTTGTCTGTCTGTTTGTTATGAATAAACTCAAAAACTACTAGATCGATTTTAAAAAATCTTTCACCATTAGAAAGCTACATTCACCTTGTGTAACACAGACTACTTTTGATCCCCATATTCCCACGGGATCGGGACTTACGCGGGAAACTGTAGGACGCAGCTAGTCTTAAATAATGTTAAGAACTTTTGCCGCTAACTATACTTAGTAGATAGGCACAGACAGGAGCAACTTACAAGTTTAGTAATATTGTCTCGTAAGCAAATTAAATAGATTTCGTAGATATATTGTGTTTGGTTAATGTCTTAACTTTGATTTGATTTCAAGTTTGAAGTGCCGAAAAGTAAGTGAATTCACTGATAAAAGCACTTGCTTTGCCACTTTAATGTCATGTCAATTTTTCTAGAGGTTTATGTTGTCATCCGGCGTCGGGACAAATGGCGCCGACTTGTAGTTTTATGGTACGTACGGCAGACACCAAATACCTTTGCTATATCATTTTATTACACTAGGCAAATTATTTTTAGATAAATTTAATTATAATAAATATAAATAGGGATTTTTTACCATACTATATTTCTTGCCTATATTTCGTAGGGTATACCTATGTGGGCCGGTATGTCATTATAACTCTGTCAAAATCTCACTTACTTACTAAACCATCTCATTTTTGGTTTACTTTATGAGTACCTACCTCTACCGGGGTGGTTGGTATTATTAAGCGGGACGGTGAGTGTCATCAACTCCGGTGAAGCTCACCGGGTACGTTGAAACACAATAAAACTGTTAATCGGTAACCAGGCACCGGCCGGTTTGGATGAAAC
This sequence comes from Idaea biselata, assembly GCA_958496205.1. Lineage (NCBI taxonomy): Eukaryota > Metazoa > Arthropoda > Insecta > Lepidoptera > Geometridae > Idaea > Idaea biselata. The sequence continues at coordinate 14,710,600 of OY292403.1, read as the reverse complement.
CTACTGCTTTTACTCCCAATTTCAGTACTTGCTTTAAAACTATCCCTCTTTTTAAATCTGAAGTGTAAAATAAATAGAGGCTCGCTGCAAAATGTCAAAGTAAATTAAGTATTTATGAGAGGCAATCTAGAAACACCTAGTCTAGGCAGGTTACCTATCTGAAGAAACCCTCGAAGGAGAATGTTTTACAAGAAAATAAATCAAAGCCAGCAGGAAAATATCGCGCAGATTACACGTTGAGAAGCGAAGTGCCGTCCCGAGAGGCAGCTAGCGTTTTACAACCAACCTGGTTATTTTAAATTTGTTAAACATACTATTGAAATATGATTTTTTTTGTCCGAAATTTAATGCACCCCGCGGGCCTATTTTAATCCAGCAGATTAAGGTATATCTTAAAAACATTATTTGTAAAAGGTTAGGGAAATATTGTTTTCAATAATTCGTATGATTCGAACTCACTGACACTGGTCATTCGAAACTGGAGGGTTACTTCGGTTCGTTTCGATACGACAACGATACTGTCAAAACGATGGTTCTACTGTCACCCTATCAGAAAGTGACAGTAGAATCATCGTATGATGCAGGGTGTTAATCGCTCCGCTACGAGAACTCTTTCAGCCAAGTCTAGCTATTAAAAGTTCATGACATTTAGCCTGGTGACAGACGGACGGACAGAAAGATAGACAGCAGAGTCTCAGTAATAGGATTCCGTTTTTACCCTTTGGTTATAGGTACTTGGTACAATATTGGTAGTGAGATTCGATCGACCAGTTGCCGATGTATCGGCCGATAACTTTGTACATCATGTGCCGTATACCTATATACATACGCCTCTGCGTACACATCGTTGAGTATCAAAAAGGCTTATCGAATAAGATACGCGATGTTTTGGAAAACGGATGTTAACTCGTACAATAGGAGAAGATAGGCAGATACACATACAGAATAAAATTTCCTCTATTTTCCTTAACTATCTATAACAGATATTATATATGGGAAACGATGTTTCGCCCGTGTTAATCCCGATCTCGGGGGAATGTCGGGAGAAAAAGTGGCCTGTGTGTCCAGGGTCCAGGGTCCCAAGTCTGCTGTCACAATCAATCATCATCATTATGAATAGATAATTTCATATTTGACGTGTATTACACATATTTCATCAAAATTTTCTACCAAAATGTATCAAATATGGCAATTATCTACTAGTCTGTCGACACCCTATTGAGACACGATTGTGAGCACACTTTGGGCCCAGGTCTCCTGCTGTATTCCAAATTTCATCGCAATCAGTTAACTAGTTTTTTGCCTGAAATAGTAACAAAGTCTCATAAATACTTGAATACTTACAATATTTAGTAGGTAGTAAGAAGGATATATAGTGCGGTGGTAGAGCAACGCGAGCGTGATAATAAGCTTTCTATCTATTTACGCACCAATCCTCGGTGTTTCGATATTATTAACAATCGTTAGGCACTTTCTTATCAGTATCACATATTTCAGGACTTTTTGATACATGGCGCAGTAAAAGACTATTGATTTTTATCGACTGTTAACTTTAAATAGGCACCTATCCATAGAATTACAGCGCGTCGTTTATCAGAATATTAAAACATTAATAAATTTTACATAAGACATCAAATTCGACTTCAAAATCATTCCAATAACTTGAATTAGGGAAGGGTAGAGGTACGGTGCAGTATATTGTCGAGTGAGGGTAGGTACGTCGATCTACTGAGTACGACTCAACCAGTAGCGTTTGATCTGACTCAGTGTTTGAGCCAATTAAAAGTTACCTCGAGACGAACAGACGAACGCTCCACCGCGTGCAGCTCTACGCTCGTTGCCTATTAGAGATTGACCGACTACTCGGCAACTATTTATTTACAACTAACAAATTTAATTTTTAATCAACAGATATAAAACAATCATAGAAATGGTAAAACAGAATCAACAAACACAAACGAAAAATTAAAATACAATTACCTAAAAACTACAACAATAATCAAACACAAACATTTAGTCAAAAAGGCCACCCCAGATTGCTCCTGAAGCAAAGGAACCCATCACACTAGCAGCGTTCCCCCGCGGATAGCCGTTGCAACAGGAACGACCCCGACCGGCAACCCTCTCTCCCTGAGACGACTGCCCGCCGCCCGAACGAAATCCATTATGCAATTTATTTTTAATCGATAAAAAATCGCTGGACCACTATCTCACTTGATGGTAAGGGATTCGCTCATCTAGAATTTGGAAAGAAAGTAGTATAGACCAAGATCCCACCCGTCTTCTTCAGTGCCTGTACCGGTCTTCCTATTGGAACACGGACGAGTCTGCTTCATGATAACAAGCTGCAGCAAAAGCCTCCCCGAATATCTTCATATTAAGACTTTTCGACAATATTGTAACCGACTATCCGGCAAAACATATAGTCGTCCAATCTCTACATTTACGCAACAACACAGTCGAGTTTCAGAGAATTGCTCGAGTATTGTTTGTTGCACTGCAACTGCGGTTACTGCACTTTTATCGTGCCTTGGAAATAATATAATATTAATTTGTACCTTTCTTGCATTGATGACTTAATTCTAGATTTCTAGTTATTTCTACTAATAGAGTCGATGCTTCGACTACTAAGTGATTGTACATAAACTACTTTCTCATCACAATATTCTATAGTGGAGTCAGCGGGTCAATTTCCCGTAAAATGTTAGACAATGGAATGCAAAATGCAATTTGGGACTTTGATACTTCGTTTTGTATGAAAGCGAGGAATTTGCAGTAAATTCGATCGTCCACTGCCGAGTAAACTAAGTTGGTATGACTTAGCTCGCCGGTTTTTCGTGCAAGTGCGCATAGCTAGTTTTGCGATGTTTGGAGCAAGTATAGGTTTCAAAAGCTGCAAAACTAAATTAGTTTAGTAGGCAGTGGGCGATAAGCAACATAGCTCGTTATCGCTTATCGGATAAGTCACAAAGAGTGGTACTGATACCAAAGCGTTTTGTTTAATTAATCAAAACTTAAATACGTACGTCGTACGTCACTAAGGATCATGAGACGATTGCCACATACCAGCTGTTCCGTAGAGGAACAGCTTCATTTCGCTTGAATATTTCTTTATCTTTAATTAAGGGTACTTTAGGTAAGAAAACACAATAATCAAATTTGAAAATCGAACAAACCACTTAAGTAATTGCATCATTGATTCGCTGCCTTTGAGTGAGAGAGAATACACGTTTTTCGCATAATATTTATTCGTCCGCGCCGCGTATCACGCGTGAACCCCTAGTTCCGTCCAAGATTTATCATCCTCATCTACACACAGGAGTTTAAAGACTAGCAACCTGTGGATAGATGCTTGAGGGTCGTACATTCGCCGCCACTATCGACAAGATGCGTCGATAGTACAGGTCAGTGGTTTTATATATACCAGCTATTGAACGCAAAACAATTGATAAGAAAAATAATAACATTTTAATTGCGCATTAAATGCGCATTTCATTTAAATATCTTGTTTGTTTTATCTTGTTCACTTTTAATATCTCTAAACAAAAACAACACCCGAACAAAATATGAATTAAAATTGATTAATTTATCCCCGTAAAGGGTAACACAAACAAGTCTCGTCGGTCGGTGTGTCGGTGTGTATGTGTGTGCGGCCCTGTTACCTGATATATGTAGGAAAAAGGGATTCATTTAATATGTAGGATTCATTAAAATATGCTCCGCGTATAATATTTGCGCAAAAACTCTTAGGAAGCATATCGACATCTACAATTTAGACTACGCTAAGTTGGTGTTGAGCAAAATTTGTTTCTATCTAATTGCTGCAAAGCCGCTGCAGCGCTGACAATTTCGTTACGGCTATCATAAAATATAAATGACAATCGTCGAAAGATGCAGTCGAAGAATGACGCTTAAAACGTCAAAAGAATCAATGAATTTATGGTGGCGTGTGACACCTTTAGCACCCAGGTGACCGTGGACTTTTTTTTTATTTATTTCGGTCTGAGACCGATATGGCCAATTTGGAATTGCCAGGGTCAAGTTTTAGAATATTTCAAGTTTCATAATATAGTTTTGGCGTCGTACATCTTGTACATTTTGCCAGTATCAAGTATTTTGCATGAATTTAGCCCGATCGGGCCTATAGTTTCAAGCCAGGGGCTATGGTAAAGCGGTGGCAACTTTACTATAACCTTCAAGGACCTTCGGCGCGAACGACGGAAAGTCCATGTTTAACACTCAATTTTGTTTTCACTACACTTGTGCACATTCACGGAACTGAATTGAATAAGATTCCACCAAAATTACACAATTTAACCGGGTTTACAACATAGTTTAACGAAAATAGAATTGTAGCATGACATGTTGTCTCCACTTTCCCGCCGAAAGTCCGACCGTGGACTTGCATATACCTTTGTATGACAGTGAGTGACATTTTGAGACGGTATAGTCTAAAAATTTCAAATTGCTGTTCAACCATTACTGAAAAACTTTTTCAACTTTTACAATAGTTGATTTAAATCAGTGTACCGTTAAAGACGTTACAAGTTGTTATTGATAACGTTATTGTTATTGATATCAATATTGATATTGACTCGGTGGTGTTCGAATCCGAACCATTACCAATAGTTGGGAGTTCAAATCCCACCGAGTACGAATTTTTGAGAGCATTTTTCAAAAATAAATAACATTTAGACACTTCAAGTTGACGAATGCCAATCCAATACCTTCTAATTGCTAGTTCTAAGCCATTCCTAACGTTCTGGCATTAATGTATGAATGATGGGATCGTTGCAATAATCTAGTCTTGTCTGCGCTAAGGACGGGATTGAACGGAATTATATCAGAGCTGAGATGTCCTCAGAGACTCTCGACTCTCGACTGAATTAGTCGATGGCAGTCGGAGTTAGCGCGGCGAGGTGCAACCGAGACCTAATTCTTCGTTTGGATGGGTATTACGTATACCTGCTAGCATTTCAATAAAGATCTTCGTCGACTGCATACTAGTAAAACTGCAATTTTAAACAAGAATGATGGACGTTTACGTATTTTATTAGACTTCTTTATCTTCGGGTACAAATAAAAATAAAAAATAAATTCTGTGAACAACACACCGCGGCATCTAGCTCCGTGGTTACTGAAGCTACTGTGTTATGGTGACTAGATAACGAATGTAATAGTTAAATTTATTGTTCATACACATATAGAGAGACACCCAGAACTGAAATAAATATTTATTTTTAAGCATAAAATACTTCACCCGGCGGGAAAAGAACCCACAACCTTCTGCATTGCTGGCATTCGCGCGACGCTCCACTGGGCCGTCAAAAAAGATACGTATAAGTGTGTGTATCGTGGGTGCATCATGAATAAATATATCTACTATGATATAGTGAAACCGTGTCCGTAATCCCGCGCGTCTTCCGGACGGACGTAATCCGATTTACTCGCTCTCCGCTACACTCGTATATCGGAAGCCGGACTCGGGTCCGTTGTCGCATTCGTACAACACTAGTCTACTTACTGCCTAAAACTAAATACATTTTTAACAGTGTTTTACAAGATTTAATTTGAAGTATTTACTCAAAATAACATAGGTATCATGCATTTGAATATCATGATAGCCTAACAGCTGAATACAGAAACGCTACAGATTTGAGTTCTAGTTAAACAATGCAGCTCTCTCTCTCTCTCTCACACACTATGACTAAGTGAAGATTTCAAAAAGAAAATCTTTACTTAGTGATAGTTCAAGTAACCATCAAAACTCTCTGAGTGCGGCGGTCAAACTCAAAAATTCTTATAGTTATTCTGAATTTAGAAGATTTTCAATTTTTAAGTAACCCTTAAATTTTAAGTGGCGTTTCTGTACCTATTAAACTGTAAGAACGGGGGATTCTATACAGTCAGATTGAAGCCACTCTGCCTCTGATTGAATCAAACTGTATTTGATTTTTGAACACAATCTTTAGGTAGGTACTTCATACACCTACAAAAAATTGTGTTCATAAATGTTATAAAACGTCATGTAACCTTATGTAACTACTGTGTGTACGCACCATAAAGGTTCAAACTCTCATAGTAAGCGAGTAGAACGCGCTCAGAAAGTAGGTTGTCCAACGTTTTATTACGGCCGCTATTTCCACCGCTATCCGCTATTCGTTATTCGTTATTCGGGCAGCAATCAATTTTTATATCCGTCGAGTGTTCGGCGTTATCCCGACCAAAGGCGCTGAACCCTTTGACTCGACCGCATACCGCAGATAGAACTATCGGCCGATTATTTATTCGTTTGACGGTTCACTGTTTAAAAGTTTACTTTGGATCTGTTTTCGTCTGAATTTACATTCGGAGACGCGAGAATAATCTCCTCCTTCCAAGACAAGTGCTATGGAAGCGCGCTGACTGCATATTATAAGGGTTTTTACATGTACAAGATATCGGAGCTTATGGAGCAACTGCCTATATACGTTGTTTTACATGTCCAGACTTAACTTTTTTTTTTAAATGCTGAGTTTATTTTTTACAAGCTGCATCCCGCGGTTTCACCCGCGTAAGTCCCGATCCCGTGAGAATATCGGGATTAAAAGTAGCCTATGTTACTCAGGGTGAATGTAGCTTTTTGATAGTCAAAGAATTTTTAAAATCGGCACAGTAGTTCTTGACATTATTCACTAAAACATACAGAGACACACACACAAATATAAATCCTTCCGCTTTATAATATTAGTGTAGATCGATATGTCAGTGAATTAAATAGGGCGACCCTAGTCAGTACGTCGTGGCAGTTATCAATGCCATTCCTCCTTCTATTCCATGATCTACATTCGAGCACGAGAAACATTTCGTCGATCGAGAAAAATGTTGTCTTTTTCTCTCGTTGTTTGAGAAAAAGAGACGGAACATCCACTGCTGAGGGCACTACAGTATGTCGTGTGCAGAGTCCGGCCAGGCGCGCGGGTGAAAGTGTCCGGGATAGTCCTCGGTCCCCGAACGCATCCCCAAACACCCTAAATTAGTCTTTGTAAATCTCCTCCAGGAAGAGGTTCTCCTTGACAATTCTTTGAGCTTAGCTGTTGAGCTGAAATTTTTTTTCGCAGGTTCAGAACTTACCGTAGATTTATGATTAATTGAAAACTAGCAGCGCCTCGCGGTTTCAGCGTCGTAAGTCCCGATCCCGCGGGAATATCGGAATAAAAAATAATCTATGGGTTAATCCAGATTTTCAGCTATTTGTATATCAAGTTTCATCGCAATTGGTTCAGTTGTTTTGCGTGAAGGAGTAACAAACATACTTATATACACAAATTTTCAGCTTTATAATATTAAGTAGAAAAGGATGGTTTGTAGAAAACATAGTTAAACGTTTTAAATTCACACGATTTGTTAACGTAGTTACATTTTCAAAATGTTACATTTTCAAACTGTAACTATGAAAACATAGTTGGAGTAAAAATTTAAATGCTGAATATATAGAGATATACTTTTACCTACACTATAGGTAATAGAAAGTACATCAGGCTTATATGGCTATTCAATTCCAACAATTTACCTTTGGTAAAAGTTTTGTATTATTGACGCCGAGTTTCTTAATCGATTAGTTGAAGAAATTCGCGGTAAATCAAATACAATAATTCCAGATTTCAAGTGACACATGGACGCTCTGGTGTACTCTCTTTTGTAGTAGATCATTGTTTATATCTACGTTAGAATCAGGTAGATGCAGAAGGGTCATAACTACAGCTATTGCAGACGAGAATTTAATTAAGTAATCCCTGAGTCCGTCCCTCCGTCGCAGCTACCTCGCACGCTACAGTCCGGCCCTGGAGTTTGTGAACTGTTCGGTATTTATCGCAGTTTTATACAGTGGACGGACGTAATGAGGGGATTGTTTCATAGTTATTTTAGGGCGTACGGAGACGGTCAACTTATTGATCGACCGATCGCCCGCCGACTCGAGATTGACAAGCGTTTTATCTATTTTAGTATTACGAGAACAACTAGCGAGCTGCCAAATACAAGACTAAACATTTTGTTATGGACCGATATTTATACAATTTATTTATCAAACATTAAATAAATTCAAATAAATCACAAAATATCAAGTTACAAAACATACTTAACTTTGCTTTTCAGGTAAAGTCTTAAAAACAAAATGAGTATAATAAAATATGTATGTACCGATTTTGATATTTATTTAAAATAGCTGGTACCCGCGACTTCGTCGGCGTAGAATTATTACATAGTCCTTTTTTCGATAAGCTAATCTCTAAAAATAAATAAATGTAAGTAAGTATAGCTTTTTTTTCTCTTTTCGCGATGTTGTATTGAAATTAAAGACATTTTTCGGTTTTAATCGCGTGGTGTTTATTACTTTTAGCATTGTTTCAACGCTCAACGTTTCGAGACCTTTACAGATCCCTTCTTCAGGATTGACTGAGATGTGATTTGTCATTGCTTAGATTAGCTCAGTTCAGCTAACTCATTTTGTAATGTGGAGTTAATCAATTAAAGTGTTAATCTATCTCAGCTTAGCTCAGCCCAGCTAACTTAGCTTACCTTAGCTCAGTAACTTAGCTTAGCTTATCTAACTTTAGTTCAGGTTATCTAACTTAGCTAAGCTCAGGTCATTTACCTTAGCTTAGCTCAGCTAACTTAGCTTAGTTCAGCTAACTTAGCTTAGCTCAGCTCAGCAAACTTAGCTTAGCTTAGCTCAGCTAACTTTGCTTAGCTCAGCTCAGCTAATCAGATAACTTACCTTAGGTTCAGGTACCGATAAGCGTTGGTACAGAAAGAACGGTGGTTTCCAGCGCAAATCGGCGTTTTTTCTGTATACGACCTAAGTCCCGATCCCGCGGGTTTACGGTATCAAAAGTAGCCTATGTCCTTCTCCGAGGTCCCATCTATCTCTATACCAAAATTTATCAAAATCGGTTCAGCGGTTTAGGCGTGAAAGCGTAACAGACAGACAGACAGAGTTACTTTCGCATTTATAATATTAGTAAGATAAGATGTTTTAAAGTCATAACTATCAAATATGTATCTTAAATCGGCCAATCGATAGACAAACCGGTTAACAATTCTAGGCGTAAATGTACTAACTTAAAAAAAAATTAAGACCAGCCTAGTCGTGTGGAAGATACCGTTCGAAAATTATAATACCATCAGAAATATTATTCTTCCCTTATTCCCATATTAAATTGGGTCGGCTCTCCTAATCATGTCTCTCCAGAGTTGTCGGTTCTGGATTGTCCTTGGGTGAATGTCAATTGAATTGAATTATTAAATAATCGTATTTCTGTTTTATTTTTACGAAGCTCGATATTTCGCCAGTAAATTCAACTGGGTTTGTTCAGTAAACACCCCATTATCTATACATATAATAAAATCGTAACTTAACGGTGTCTGTTTTTGGAAGATATAAAAAAAAGATAAATTGTAGGGGTATCTATTAACGCAGTAGAACCTATTTTTCTATTTTTCTGGTTGTCTGTTTGTCTGTTTGTCTGTTTGTCTGTTTATCTGTTTGTCTGTTTGTGTGTGCCTTTGTGCCCGCTAATCTCAGAAACGGCTTATCCGATTTTGACCAAATTTGGTACGCAGATAGATTTAGACCCCGATTATCATATAGGGTACTTTTTAACCGGATATTTTATCCGGTTATCCGGATAAAGTGTTTTTCTGTTTTTACCTAATTAGTTTGAATGTTGTATTGAAGAAGTATGTTGTGTGGAATCAACACAATATGATTAACCGGATATCCGGTCGAAAATAAAAAAAAACCGGATATCCAGTTTTTTTGCAGGAAATTCCTAAAATACCGTATACCTATGTCTCTCCACATATCCGGATCCTTCGGACATACGGAATTTTTTTATAATGGCTGGTTTTAACCGACTTTAAAAAAAAAGAGGAGCTGCTCAATTCTACCCGCATATTGATGGCTTTTTGTATGTGAATATGTTCACACCGTACTCCGGCAAATAAAGTCCGGTTTCGAACATTCTTTTTTTATTTGGAAAGTGAGAGTCCCGAGTTGGTCCCATAAATTGTTGGTGAAGATCTGATGAGAACCTTCGGAATGATAAGCAGAATAGCATCCCATAATGCTGTAAATTACTAATTTTTGGACTTCCATCAATAGAATCGGCTTATAAAGAACTAAGTACAAATTGATGGACCCCCTGAAACCACCTTCTCAAAAGTCCCTCAGTGATTAAAGTTATGGTTACAATTTTGATAATTTTTAGTAGCAGTCGAAAATGCAATAAAAATGATTAAAAATATAGCTGTAATCGGGCAGTTTTACTGGGTAGATGCAGATTGCATGTAGTTTACGTGGCACGATGGCAGTTGTGGATTCCGAGTCGAGGGTTCCGCGTTCGAATCACAGACCGCATTCCCTTTTTAAGGAACGGTGGCCTGCCGAGCCGAGTGATGGTTTCCGATTCGAGGGCTGCGCGTTCGAGTCCCGAGTCCCGGACACGACGTTACGTTTTACCCTCCAGATGGTCGCCCACCTTGCCGTTGTGAGGGGACTCAGTAGCTGCAAGCTAAGAGGCGCACGACGTGGGAAACCGGGCTTGCCTGGCCTGGCTCCGTAATCCCGCGTCAGCGGGCTCGGGGGTCCTTTCCGCAAGAAAGGGGCCGCGTGGAAGACAACCACTATAAATAATCACTTCAGCCTCTGGTGGTGAACTCGGTGGGGGGCTTTATCACCGGCTTTGGGGACCTCGAGACGATGGCGTGATCGTGCCGAGGGAGGGGAGATGGAGAGGGATTGTCTATCGGGCAGAGGCAGAGATGAGGCTTGGAAAGGCCGCCGTTGTCGGGATGTAGTCCATGAGGAATTCTCACTGGCCTCGACCCTTGTGGAGCGAGGGACACCATGGGGGTTTAGATTATAAACCTATGGTAGGGAGCCCAACGAGAGTGGCCTGACGGTGCATAAGGCGCATTACCCACGTAAAAAGAAAGATATCATGTAGTTAAGCTGCCCGACTTTAGCTTACATAACAGATAAGTCGGTTGCACTGTATGTAGGAGAGCTTATTTTTATTGTTTTGACCTTATTTTCGAAGTCGGGTTTTGATTTTTTTTATATTTTCGATAAAGGCTACTTCTTATAATAAGTAATGTGAATAAGCATGCAACACGTTACCTACCGCTGCGCTGTGAAAAATCTACACTTAAATAGACTCTGCCATGATTCTCTTCTGCTCAGCAACAGACTTCCCTGATCGTCCGTTCAAGTGTAGACTTTTGCACAGCGATGGGTAGGTAGTCCGAAAAACGCTGACGAAGTCGCGGGTACAGCTAGTTTAATAATATTTGTAGTGAAAAGAACCACGCTGGTTAAAAATCGTTTATAGATGACCATCTCTATATAGTAGAACGTCGTATATAGAATGATCGGCGAAGTGTCGGCCGATCAGAAAGTCGTTTGTCCACGTTCGCCCTCGTAGTGATATATGGCAACTGTGCCCAGTTCACTAGTTGCCAGTTTTAATATACTCGAGCGGTTTTTCCAAGTTTCCAAGATGCTTGACTATAAGAAAATATATGAGTTATTAATTTAATCTTCTTCTTTTCGTGTAGTGGGGAGTCTCACCTAGTGTTAGAGTTGTCAGGTCGCCCTAAGGCCTATAACTTCACCTAACGATTGCTTTCAGCGACAAAAACCGGGAACAACTGCTTAACGTGCCTTCCGAAGCATGGAGCATGAGAAAATGATTTTCGTCACACACACACACACACAGTATCGGTAACCAATCCAAGTAGTGACTGCGCCAGGCGCTGCTTAACCTCCACGATAATACAGAATTGGCAGCAGCAGCTAGTTTTTTAATTCAAATAAATTAATTTAAAGTTTACCTTATTACAACGAACTATGAAAAAGGTTATAAACAAGAAATGTCTTATCTTAACGTAGTACCTACCAATTTTTACAAGTATAATTTTACAGCGTTATCATATCACATAAGTCGGCATCAAAGAGTTATTGCCTGCAATTTTAGGAAATTTCGTTATATTTGTTCGAAATGTTGATAATAATAATTTGTTATTTGACGGCGTCTGTGGCGCATCGAGCATAAGCCGACTGCTACGCAGAAGGATGCAGGTTTGGTTCCCACCGGGGAAAAGTGTTGTTTTCTTAGATATCTGTTTCCATGTATAATAATGTATGTGCTTACGAAAGAATCTACCTATGCATTATATCTGTTTTCTTGTCACCATAACACAAGCTTACAATAGCTTACCATAGGGCTAGGTGACGTTGAGTGAAGTTCACTAGCTATGCTCATGGATTCTTCTACGAAGTCTACATTTACTCCGAAATTGTATCAGTAGCAAAAACCACGAGTAAATCCGCAGGACGCAGCTATCGGAGAAACATTACTCAAGTAATGCAACATCTGCATCGCATCAGCATCGATCTTCGCAACTCTTTACCGAGATTGAGTCGAACAAGTTTCGATAAACTGCATGCTTCCATCTCAGAAACAACTAACTTTTATATTGTTTTAATCAGATGTAGCTTATGCCGGGTACCCACTAGCGTCGTCTAGCGTGCTGTGACCGTATCATCAGAAGGAAGATAGTGGAAACACGCCACTACTCTGTTGGAGGCTTCGGCCGTTGCTTGACTTTGCTCGTCATAGCGCTAACGCAGCGTCCTACGTGGACGATTGGATGCGAATGCGATTGCGAAGCGATCCGATCCGGTGCGGTGCGGAAACAAGGAACAGTCGAGAATCACGCCGCATCGAACTTTACGTGCATTTGGTCACGTAGGACACTTCAATAGCTATCGACTGTTTGTTGTTTCGGCACCACATCGGATCGGATCGCTTCGCAATCGCGTTCGCATCCAATCGTCCACGTAGTACGCAGCATAAGAGTACGTTTATATCTATAATTCTATCAAGCCCCTTACGTAAATACGTACATTACGTATTGATGGATATCAAGCCATGTCCATCGGAATCAAAAGTAGCCTATATTACTCCTCGATAGCTAGCTCCTCCTAGCTTTCTATTGGTAAATTATTGAAATCGGTCCTGTAGTTTCGGAACGAAACGAACACATAAATATTTCATAAATATAACATTTGACCGATTTTTATGATATTTAATTGGTTATATTTACATCCTTCTAAATTAGAAAAAATATATAAAATCTATTGAAAGTTGGAAATAAGTGCGAAATTACGTGATTATTCACATACAGAACACAGAAGATGATAGTGCCAGCTCGTAAGAAATACCTATAGACACCTGTCGTTGTTTAATGAGACAACTAAACCAGAGAGACCATTTTTATAAACAAGACAATAATTAAAGCTTAAATCCTAAAGCCCTGGACACTGGACAGGAGCGACGATGTACCTAGATTTTAGATGGCCTACGGTACAGACCTCTAGCTAGATTACAGGTCGTTTACTTGGATTGCTTTTCTAGAACGTTTTTAGATAATTAGGTCAAAGTACACTCAACGGTCACAAGTTCGTCGTCGCTAGTGTCACAAATTGTCTGCACGGCTTTGAGTATTCCTTTTTTAGGGTTCCATATCCTTAGGGTAAAAACGAATGTAATTTAACACATGATCACAAAAAGAAAACCCTTCAAGAGTTTCTTGTGGTTTTTTTTTCAACGAAGGGCGCGTTCCGAAACCATACTACAATCATAGTCTCAAGTAAATTTGGCATTTCAAAATGATCATGTGTTTTTATACATTGTTTTCAATGAATAAAGAAATTATGAATTTAAATTTATGAATTTTGGGACCGGGACTCCACTGACCGTCTGTCTGTCCGCTATGTCCGCCCGAAATAAATGCTTGCGTTGCGTTCACTGATTTTGGCTGGTTCAGTGTTCATTTTAGGGTTCCGTACCCAATGGTGATAATCGTACGGCACCCTTCGTGCCCGAATCCAACTCGAATTTGGCCGCTTATTTCTTAAAATTTGAATAGTTGGGTGAACTTCTGCCCATCATTTCCGCAGATGGTAAGGCAACGTGGTCTAAAATGTGGCATGCTCTCATAGAAAATTAGGCATTTTGACTCCGTTCCGAAACCGTTCATCGGTAGGTAGGTACATTTTAAAGCAAGCCTATATGGAACATATTGATGCTTTTTTATGAATCCCACTCGGATATGAAATAAAAGTCCCGTTCCTGGAAAGCTCTCGATTCTCGCTATTGTGATTGAATACTGTCATTCTAGGAATGGATGTGAATGGAAAATTCCACTAATACCAACTGTTATATGATCAATAGTAAACTACATAATCTCCCTACAAAAAATTACAGCGAAATTCTATCCAGTTGAATCATGTCCGTAGGATAACTAGAATTTGTAAAACAACTGTACCTACTACGGACGGTAAATGTTTTATGATATTATGAAGTATGTACCTACTAGTGTTTTAAGTCATGAATCTAAGTATATGATGAAAGTACATCATCTTTATAATTTACGAGAATAATTAAATGAAAATGTGTTGAATTAAATACAATTCCATAAAGACTCAGACGGGTAATATTAAGTATTTCACTTTGAAATCAAAACACAGCTTTAACTTTGTGAACCGAGTTATAATAAAATTAAAGTGTCAAAGTGATTATAATTCTGTACATCACGACCGACGCCGCGCCGCCGCGCGTTCCTGAGAGACCCCGCCGGCGCCACGCCGCCGCCACGACGCCTTCACGCCGCCTAGATTATCCTAGACTTCACGTAGTTTTATTTATTTACAGTCTAGACTAAACATTAATTTTAAATCCATTTCAAATCCGAGAGACAAACCAATTTATTTTGAAATTTGTAGGTAAGTATATTCCCTGATTGCTCCAGGCAGCGCTACCATACTATATATACGTACTACTATCGCGCCAAATGATAAGAGACATACGGTCATAGATGCAGCACACGACGATTATTTAGAAGACCATAGAAAAACGGGTATAAGTAGGTAGGTACTATCACAAAATTCGGCCCTCCTTAGCGACGGCCTACGCATCGGAACACAGACAAGTGACGACTTACGTCGGGAGGTGATGAAAGCTGCAGCCGAAGCAATCCACCCAGCAAACACATAACTGACTCCGAAACGCGCTGAATTCTAAAGAAACCGGGAGCTATACCGCCTTGAAAATGCACGTACTTAATGTGATCATACGAGTAGTACAACCGGGTAACTCCTGCACTATTAAAATATGAATTATTTACAACTAATTATTATTCGTATTATACCCGTGTAATTAGTAGTATAGATCTCATTAATTGATATCTAAATTTATGTAAACAGCCACTGTTTTGTCGCCGCCGGCATTATGTACCGTTTTCGCACGGTAGCTAAGGAATAAAATAAAATAAATCAATATTGCACGATGTTACACACTGCGCAATCTTGCCCCAAATTAAGCACTTGGCTTGTACCATGGGTACTAGACAACGGATATCTTACATTTTATACTTTTTTTTTGTAAATACATACATAATATGATACATGGAAACAATACCAGCAAGCCAATGCAAATGAATGCAAAAAGTCAGTGAAATAAAAGTCGCCAATATATCTGTTTTTGATTATAACTGGCTAAGTGGAATTGATCGGAAATCGGAATGCTCCTTCGATTATTCGAAACTCGAAGGTTTTTATCCACAACCACTACAATACATTCAAAAATTACAACCTACCTGCCATGCCTACCAATTCGAAGCAAATTGCCAAATACACGATGAATTAATGAAGTTCAAAAAAAGCTAATAAAATATATAAATAAAACGTGTGGCACTCGGGGACGGGCAAAGCTATTACATAGCATATTTTATAAACTTACGAAATTATTTATTTATTTGTACCATGGTAACCATGGCAACATGGTAGGCGGAGTGGGGGGTGTTAAGTTTTATTTTCGTTACTGAATTTCTTGATTCGGTGGCCGCACTCAAAGCCCGCGATAAAAGCTATGCAATAGCTTAAAAGGACAAGGATCAAGTACCTATATGTAGTCTATGATAATTTCTAAACCGAATATCCATTTATCGAAAAGTTTGTGGTCTGTTCGCCCTTAACTTAACTAAAACTGGGTAGTTAATAATGTTAAATTTGATACGATTACAAAATGCACTCGTTTCGTTTCTGGAACTACGTCAGTTCGCAGCTGTTCGCTGCAATTGCTTCTACTTTGCAATGCCAATAATTTTGGTCTTATTTTCACAAAATTATTTAAATAATAATTTTGGTTCTTTGTTCTAAACTATTTTAAAACGTGATTTGAGTGTACATATTAGTATTCACCTTATTAAGAGGACAGTCTCCATACTCTTTCTCCATACAAACGTAGTTACTATTCTAATTAGAAAATGAAAAAAATCAAAAGGTAGGGGCATAGTCATAACAGATATTATAGGTTTTATGGCATAAACATATTTGCTCTAATGTCTTTATCCAGGGAGGAAACAGTCGACTACGTTTGTATGGTGAAAGAGTATAGAGACTGTCCTCTTAAGCGTTTTTCTAAACTCACTGTAATTCAACATTTTTATTAAATTGTACTGGTCGCCTTTAGTTCGGAAAATTTCGTAATTGCATAAACTAATTAAAATACATTAAAAATAATTTGATATTGTATAATACAAAATATGTACTTATATTATAATCTATTTCAGAATTAAAGATAAAAAAAATCATACATTAATTTGAAAGCGACAGCTCTTTATTTACTATTTTCCTTTGATATTGATAGTTCTTTGTTTACATTTTTGATTGAAGATTCTGAAATAGAGTAATAGGTCTAAAACACACGAACGTTTTGGTCAGTCAGTTTAGGACTAGAACATTCATAAGACAACAGACACAATCATTACTGGGATTCACGAACCATTGGCTCGCATCTTGCATCTGGCCACATCTGTGTTCACAGTTTGTGAAACTGCACAAACCTGTTCTGCACCCTTTGTGAAACCGCAGGTCAGTTCTACCTGGCTCCAATCTCGTGACTCCCTTTGTCTCCATACGTTCGGCCACTTCCCACTCTCCACAGTCACTATCTTAATAAGATCACTGACCCAGCACGGACCTAGCGATACTTAAACACCATTTTCTTACTACCCTTTTGAAAGAACGAATTATCAACTTTAATTCTCAGAAATTAAAGTTAAAGGTCGCTTACCACGAATTCGCTACCTTTTACGAATCAATCAATGAGTCTAAAAGGGTTTTAAGTAGCCGAAGAATAAAAACCCTCATTATTATTTTATCGTTAGTAATAACTTTGTAATTCTAGAACTCAGAGCCAAAGCTCTTGTTTTAAAACTTTACCTTTTTTTAATATAATATTTATCTTTTTCTAGCTACGCCCCGTGGTTTGATCCGCGATAAATCCGATCCCGCAGGAATTTCGAAAAAAAAAGTAAATGTTTTAGGTACTCCAGATCTCCAGCTACTTGCAAACGAAGTTCCATCACAATCGGTTTTGAGTGAAAGAGTAACAAACATTATTTGTATAGGTATATTTAATGTAATGACATACAACCAAACTTTCATCTTTATAATATTAGTAGGATAAGAATATGGTTTGCCTTTTGGAAGTTAATTCTAATAACGAAACTTCACTAATGCGGGAGTGTCTCCGAAGGGACACACTTTAAAACTTGTGATCTGCAGAAACAGTTCGATTTCATTAATCGAACTATATCTGCAAATTCAAGATTCGTGATTCGAGTGCCATCTGCACGGCTGGCACAAATATACATTTACACGATGTGCCAGCGTGGTGTCTGTATATGAAGTGCGAGTGTGATGTTCGGTTTATGAATATTTTTATTGATCGTTAAACCGGGCAGTTTTATTGAGTAGATCGAGATTGTAGTTTGACTACCTGACTTCAGATTACATACTAGTTAGGTCCGTGAAACTGTATGCAGTCGTCATCTATGGTACAAATAAAATATATTGGTTCCAAAGACCAAAATCTTTCTATTGGTATACTTAAGTTATTTTATAAAATGACAAATCATAAAATAAACTAGATGCCATTTTACAAAGAATATGGCAAACATATTTGCTACGGATCACCTCAAGTTCTTGAAGCAAAATCCATAATAAACATTATAAATAATAAATAAAATAGCCTTTATTTCCCAAACATACAAAGCAACATTTTGACATTTTATATTTTTTGCAGGATATTATCATTTTATGCATAAATTTCATTAAATTTAAGATATTAGGTACAAACATTTATATTATTTTTGTGTACTTATTATCAATTTATCACTTGTTATCATTCAATCATATTTTTATTTTTAATTAGATATTATATTTTATTTTTATAATTATATTATTATTAAGATTTAACTTAAATCTAGGGGGGGAGCCCATTTCTGGGCGAAGGCCTCCTCCATTCCTGACCATTTTACTCTGTTTTGAGCTAGACTCGTCCAGTTTGGCCCAGCAAGGGCCACAATATCATCTCGCCAACGCCGCCTTGGCCTGCCCCGTGATCGCACGGCATCTCGCGGGTACCAATGCAAGACTTTTTCGGTCCACCTTCCATCTGTTGTTCGCGCCACGTGTCCGGCCCATCTCCATTTCAATCTGCATAGCAACTCAGCGGCATCTATGACTTTGGTTATTTTTCTTATGTCAGAGTTTCTTTTTCGATCGCTTAACTTTAAACCTAGCAAGCTTCTTTCTGTTGCGGACTGAAACACTCTAATTTTTTGTATTACTTCTTTTGTAAGTGCCCAGCTCTGGCAGCCGTATAGTAGAGTTGGTAAGACTACAGTATCCATTGCCTTCTTCTTCAGTCGAACAGGGAGCTTAGATTTAAATACTTCCTTCAGCGACCAATACTTAGCCCAAGCTTTCTTTATACGGCTTTCAACTTCTTTCAGCGTTTGATCTTTGAAGCTTATTGTTTGTCCTAGGTATACATATTCATTAACATAATGCACTTCTTTTGACTGTATTGTGATAGGGATTTTTTCACCACTAGTCATAACGCAGGTCTTACTAGGATTCATATGTAATCCGCACTTTTGACTCTCTATATTTAATGTGTTTAGTAAGTAATTCAGATCCTCATACTTTTCCGCCATCAGAACAATATCATCGGCAAACCTTAGATGACTAAGATATTCTCCATTTATGTTTATGCCTATTTTATCCCAGTTTAGCTTTCTAAATATATGCTCTATTATTGCATTAAATAAGTTAGGAGATATCGGGTCGCCTTGCCGTACTCCTCTTTTTATTCGAAATGGCTTGCCTTTTCGTTCCAATTTTATAGATGCATAACAGTTCTTATATATTTCTCTGAGAATTTCAATGTACGTTCTATTTATTCCTTGTTCTTTCAGTGCATACCATAGAGGTTCATGTAATATTGTGTCAAATGCTTTAGAGTAGTCCACGAAAGCGATGTATAATGCTTTATTATATTCATCGTATTTCTCTATGATCTGTGTGAGAGTAAATATATGATCGATGGTAGAGTATCCCCGACGAAAACCTGCTTGTTCTCGGGGTTGATTAAATTCCAGTTGTTTTAAGATTCTCTTAAGTAAGACTGAAGCAAAAACTTTATATATCGATTGTTGCAGGCTAATCGGTCTATAGTTTGAAATGTCATGTGGATCGCCTTTCTTGTAGAGAAGAGAAATTATTGATGTACTCCATTCATTGGGTATTATTTTATTTAGCAATATTTCATTAAATAATTTTGTAATAAAAGGAGTTAAAGGTTCTTCGATAGCTCGTAAAACTTCATTAGTAATACTATCTTCTCCTGGGCTTTTATTGGATTTTAATCGATTTATTGCCGAGGAAATCTCACTGTTCAAAAAAGGTGGTACATCTTCAGTTTTATCACAGTTTTCCCCTTCAATGTAATCTCTATGAGCTCCTGATTTGTCTTCATATAATTGCCGGTAGAATTCGGATGCGATTGAGATTATTTCATGTCTATTTGATGTTTTCTGTGAGCCGTTACTTTTAAGCGACATAATCCACGATTTACTATTGGTCAGTCTTTTCTTAGCTCTTTTAAACGAAGCCCTTTTTTCAATTTCTTCTTCTATTATATTGTATCTGTACATCTTCCGGTCGTGTTTAAGTTGCTTTCTAATGAGTTTATAAAGCGCGCTTAATTTGTTTTTCTCAGATCTAGATTTATGCGATTTATTTTTAAGTGTATTTCTCTCATCTATTAGCCGTATTATGTGGTCATTTATTTGCGTTTGTTTTTTCGTTTGTTTCTGTGGAAGTTTATCTGCAGATTCTTTTATACACGATCTTAATCTTTCGTAAGATAGTTGCGTGTCGTCCGTTATTTTTAGCGCCTTAGATAAATCAATAAATGCTTTATTAATAAACTGTTTCTCTATTTGATCTAAGTTGCATTCTCTACGTATGACGCCGAACTTTCTTCGTGATATTTGGTTGCCCTTTTCTATACACAGTTTTGCTCTAACCAACCTGTGATCACTCGGGAAAGTAGTGTTGATTATTTGTATATTTTGTATAATGATTTTGTCTCGGACTAAAACAAAATCAATCTCGTTTTTATTTTTCCCATCTGGGGAGAGCCAGGTCCATCTACGTTTAGATTTCTTCTTAAAATAGGTGTTCATTATATGTAATTTGTGTTCAAAACAAAAGTCGATAAGAAGAGCTCCGTGTTCGCTTCTTTCACCGTATCCCCAATGGCCCATTACGCTTTTATCGTCACAAGTAGGCTGACCAATCTTTGCATTAAAATCACCCATAATTATTGTTAATTTACTGGTGTTCTCCATTGCCTTTCTTATATCGGTATAGAATACTTCGATTTCCTCATCTTTACACTTCTCTGTTGGAGCATAACATTGAATTAAATGCAAATACTGGTTGTTAAATAGTAAATCCAATCGTATAACTCTATCCGAGATTATATAAACATTACTTATATTTAATTTCCATTCTTTTTTCACTAGAAAACCGACACCGTTTCTTCCTGGTTTTTGTCCAAAATAAATAAATACGTACTTTTCATGCTCTACTATTTCTTTTCCAGCCTTCTTTATTTCAGACAAACCGATGACGTCCCAATTTAGATTATCTAGCATATATTCGAGCTCCATATATCTAGTATTTTTCACTAACGATCTTACGTTGAAAGTACATATATTGAGTAGGGTAAAACTTTCTTTGTTTTTTATTTTTTTATTTACAGGAACATGAGGGTTTTGGTCGTAATCTCCCGCGGTGACCGGCCGTACTGGGAGACGGTGAGCAGGGGGGGCTGTTAATTGCTATTTTTTCTTTTGAGTCAAGTAATCTTCCATTGTATATTTATTCTTTTTCGGTAAGTTTTTACGTTGATCGTTTCCAGGTATTACGGGTGAAGTAGACATGTTTCTTTTCTTTGATGACGTTATTGAGTCTTGTTTTCCATCCAAGTATATTAATTTGTCATACTTTATAATTACCGATTTGCCTTTTTCTCTTTCAGTTTTTGCTATGCTTTGCAGTTCTCTCCTCTTCAAAAGTACATTTTTTGGAAAATCTTCTTTTACATAGTGCGCTGTTTGCACAGTTTTGGACTCTTTTAGGATCATAAGTTTTTTGGAGAAGGTAGAGAAGCATACTACTACAGGTCTGGGGTTTGCACTCCTTTTTCCAATTCTATATAATTCTTGAATCTCGATATCTTCGCATTTTACAAGAAATTCATCATTTACTATATCTAATATGTGTTTCTGAAGTTCGAAATAATTATTCTCGCTTTCTTTCACTCCAAAAAATAACAAATTCCTTTTTCTCAAACTCCTATCGATATTTTTTAAAGTTTTTTCTTGTTTTTCTATTTTTTCTTCTAGTTCATTCTGTTTTTCTGTTATTTCTTGAAGTTTTACATATATTGTCGTATCAATTTTTTCCAAAATCTCTTCCCGCAATTGTTGTGTAGCTAATGCTTGTACTTCTTGTTGTTTTTTTATTTCCAATAATAGTGCTTTCATTTCCTCCATTTTCAGGCTTATTATTGGCTTTGATATTTGTTATTGGTACTACTAGCGACCTCTTTTTACGCAGAGTTGTTATTGGTACTACTAGCGACCTCTCGTTGTGAGTAGTTGATAGAGATACTACTAGTGACCTCTATTTATGTGAAGTTGGAACTTATCATTAGTGCCCTCTATTGATGAGAAGCAAAACTAACTTGTTATTATTGACTTTCATAAGTAGTTCCAACGAAGACTGCTAGATGACGTTAAACCAAAATAATTTTTCGAAATGACGAATCATTTAATAGTTCGTTATAATTTTTAGGTTATCTTTGATTTAGTTATCATTTCACTCCTTGTATTTAATATTATCACTTATAATGTCTGTAAATAATGCTATTGTTTTTTGTTTTATTGTTCGGATTTCGTTGTTTTAGTCTCTGTGAATCACTTTGTTACACCAAGGAATAATGTTTGTTTTCACTAAATTTTCACTTTGAATCGGTGTTTTAAGAACCCACTTCAATTGTACACATAATTTGAGACATTTTGCACTGGTTTTTGTAGTTTATATCACACATCAGAACTATTTTGTATTTTTAAACTTTATCTAAATATGGAGCGAAAATGTAAACAAGCGCACTGCAGCACCCTCCCCCCTTCTAAAATATACATAATAAACATTAG
Source organism: Idaea biselata (assembly GCA_958496205.1). Classification (NCBI taxonomy): domain Eukaryota; kingdom Metazoa; phylum Arthropoda; class Insecta; order Lepidoptera; family Geometridae; genus Idaea; species Idaea biselata. The sequence continues at coordinate 14,687,917 of OY292403.1, read as the reverse complement.
GTATATTTTATTGATCAAATTTGTCAATATTCAGTAAAGTCAAAAATGAATACAGACGTATTCAGGAATATATGAATTTTATGAATAATAATTCCGAACAAGTATAAAACAGAAGGACAAGTATCTCGATGATAAAACCAGCAAGAATGTGTTACACGCGAGAGTACGTATAAAAAGAATCATATGGATAAATATTTACCGTATCCATCCCACGAGACAGTATCGGGTTTTTCCCACAAAATAAACAAAATTAACTGTTTACATTCAATCTGGTCCCTTAACATCGAATAATAACTATAAATGTACACAGGAAGGGTAGATTTGCGAGTTGTTACGAAAATATAAGCGAATGGGAAATAGTTGCGTATTACTTAACTGTGATTGGTATAGAGGATTAGGCTTTTTAGTTGCATAAAAATTGAAAGTTTTAAGTTTAACCACGAAACATCTTTACAACACTTATTTTCCTAGAGTATCTTTTTTTTCTAAATAGCGGTAAATACGATACTTATCAATTATGAAATATTTTTCCCAGAAATGCAGAACCTTAAGTTATAAATAACATTACTAATTTCTATTATTATGAAAAAAAAATACAAAATTGACGTACAATTTCTATTTCAATTTGAGGGCTATAAAGATAAACTGTACCCATTTATCTTCCAAAATACGTTGGATCACAACAAACAACAAATAAACACCAAATAAAGTATTCAATATAACAACAACTTGAAGCTTCCGACAAACAAATCCGACCACAATGGCTGAAACCTTACAATAAAACCTATAAAATTTATATCTAACCTCCATATCAGTAGAGAGAATACATAATGAACATTAGGAACAAAGCCGTGAAAAGAGCCGATACCGAATTGTGTAGGTGAGAAATTGATATAACAACCCAACAAACAAAAAAAGACCTTTCTCACTCGACAGAAAGTCCAATTTAGCACGTGAGAAAACTTGACAGCGTGAAGCGAATGCGTTGTTAAAGCAAATAGGACTTTAACACGTGGTAGTAAGGTCATATTTGTAACTGAACGGTACGGTTTTGATACAAAAAGCAAGAACCGAAGATAAGTGAGGTGCCGCGCGTTCTGAAATATTAGTGCTTTGAAGGTTTTCTTTGAGATCTCGTGTTGCAGCGGACCGAAGTGTGAAGCTCGTAGCGGCGCAGTTATCGGCTACGGCGCGGCGGCGTAGCACTGCTACGAGATCGAGAGCGCTACGAGTCTACGAGGTACTACGATAATAATTCTTTTAGACACGTTCTTTTCAGGAATTTATGAATATTTGGGTAAAAAGGTATTTTTATTCTTCTTCAACTTTATTAAACTTTAGATTATTATAATCACATTTTAGATTATTGAGTATGACAAATTAGATATCAGTCTCCCTGTGATTAGGAGGTACCTACTGTAAACTCCTCGAAACTTCGGCTGTTGAGAAATACTAAAATCAAAAGCAGCGCAAACATCTGAAAAATGAATTATTAAGTTAAACTCTACTTTTAATAATGTTATTCAATATTATAGAACAAAGTTGTAGGACAAAATAAAACCGCGTGATGTAGCCAGTGTAATTTTATTTAAATCAGTGTATAACTTAATTACAGAAAAATAACTAGGTACGTAACTTTACTTTTGTTAAATTGACAAATGAATTACCATCTGGGAGGCAGTTGTGGTAGATCCAATTAAAACTTGTTAAATAAAGAATCTTTCAAACAAACTAGGTAGGTACTTATTCAAAGGGTTTTTTCATTGAAACAACATAGCAGTTTAGATTGTATACATTCTGCAGGGAATTCAGTTCGGTTAATGCAAGTTGATTTAGAAGGTAGAAGATAATTGTTGACGGTAAACGTTGAAGGTAGTCTGTCATGTATAGTCATAATAGATTGTTTCTTTCTGTTATTTTGTTATAATAAAGTGTAAGATTAAATGTACATGCGGTATAACTTCCTACATATCCCTACCTACCTACATGTAACTTAACTAGCAGAGGCCCACGGTTTTACCTGCGTAAGTCCCAATCCCGTGGATATATCGAAACCAAAAGTAGCCAATGTTACTCCTCGATAATGTAGCGTTCAATTGATGAAAGATTTTTTTACCCTCAATATACATACATACATACAAACATGTTTCCAACGTTACCTCTTTATAATATTAGTATGGATATAATTTAAGTAATCGACATTTATCATCTTCAATACCTGAACTCTGAACAATGCGCATGTCAAATAGAAATTTCTTATACTATTTGTAGGTAGGTATACTTGACTCTAATGCTGAGGCTTCATTAGCGGGCGAAGATTTGTGTCACGTTGACGCGGTGCATCGTTGTTCAGTTTGTTGTGCGGTCGAGACTGAATAGACGCAGGTGTAGCCATCCAAGTAAAACAATGTCTTCGCCCGAATACTTCGCGTAAACAAGAACATTCCCTGTAGCACGCTAATGAAGCCCCAGAATAAGTTACATGTATGCTTTTATGAGAAACAAAAAAAAAATAACTTAAACAGTACCCCGTACTGCTGATGTGGCTGCTGCGGTGGTGGAGACAGCGGCTGTTCCTAAGCATGGCAAGAAGTAGGCTCTCCTCCACGCAAGTTATATATTTGTGCCGGTGGCCGTGGAGACGTTAGGGAGTTGGGGGAGCTTTGTAAGGGAGATCGGTTGACGGCTTAGGGATCGGGGTTTGGACTGCCGCTCGGGTTCTTTTCTGGTGCAGAGGATGGCCGTTGCAATCCAACGAGGAAATGCTGCGTGCGTTTTAGGACCCTTTGCGCCGGGAACAAATTCGGGTGGCCTGTTCGACTGAATGTCGTTTTAAGTATATTTGTAGTTTTAAATTTAATTGTAATTTAGATTTAATTTTTGTATCACTTATAGAGTGAAGCAAAAGTCGTTTTTGCGTTTTACACAATGTACAATCGAACAATCCACAATAGTGAGTAGCTATTGGTCTCGCACCCGGTACGGAACCCTGCCTGCGCGAGTCAAACTCGAGCTGCCCTGGCCCGGTGTTTTTGCGTCTACCAAAACCGAAGGAGGAGGTTTTCTATTGAGCTGTATTTTATGTATTTATGTATATATTGTGGTTTGTTACCGATTATTTTCGCTGCCTATTTTGTATAAGAAAGATAAAGGTATGCTTTTAATTAGACCCATAAATAGTAAGAAGAGATCTAATGAGGATCTTTGGAGAGCAGAATAGTATTCCAAAATGCGGTAAATTACTAATTTTTGGACTTTCGCTACTACTAATTTTTAGACTTTCGCTTTCGCCTCTGAAAGAACTCGACACAGATTGATTTTAAAAACTGACCTTAAAAACGACAAAATAACTTCAACTAACATACAGTTCCACCGATTTATCTGTATTTATAAATGACGTGTAACTACCGAGTTATGAATAAAGTATTGGATTGTTTAAATGTTTTATCTTGACTGACTGACTGATTAATCATCGCACATTCAAAACCACTGATAGTAGAGAGTTGAAACATGAAGAGTGTGTCCTGTACTCGTTTATGATGTAGGCTTCCGATAAGAAAGGTTTTTGAAATTTTACAGACCGTGAGTCCCAGTTATCCCGTAATGTACTCTGAAGTCGGGCAGCTAAACTACAATATGGATCTACCACATAAAACAGCTTACTTCAGCTTCAGATTATAACAGCCTCACATATATACGTTTAAATGTGAGATTATTTTGTCTTTTTAAAAGCCGGCTTTTTAGGGTTCCGTACCCAAAGGGTAAAAACGGGACCCTATTACTGAGACTTCGCTGTCTGTCCATCAATCTGTCTGTCTGTCCTTATGTCACCAGGCTGTATCTCATGAACCGTAATAGCTAGATGGTTAACATTTTCACAGAAGATGTATTTCGGTAGCCGCTACAACCGCTAAAAACAAAATAAAACAAATATTTAAGAGGGGCTCCCATACAACAAACGTGTTTTAAAAACTACAAGGGAATTTTAGTACAATGTGAGGTCGCTTCTGATTGGTCAGAGTCAAATCAAGTAGGTCATGGAATTCAAAATGGCTGCCCTATCTATCGAATATACCAGTCTGCCTTCACATACCAAAGAGTTTTTTATAAGTTTCAGATTTTCTTTGTAACAAAGGTTGGGAGATGGTCGTTTGATGTGACTTGATGGGAGTAAGAATCGAAGCTTAATATTTCACATTCTCCTATCAAATTTAAAAATTGGTTGTTGTAACCCATTTTAGGGTTCCGTTTCCATTTGTGATAGTGGTACGGAACGCTTCGTGCGCGAGTTACATACTTAGCCGGGTTTTTTAATTTTCTAAAAATATATAATCTAATAGCTGACAGTCTGCGACCACTTTATAAACTTACCCCTTACTTATAACTTATAAACGACGACTAACGCCTGCATACACTATGTATTTACGTACGTTTTTCTGTGACATGAAAACGAACGTATGTGTGTATAATATACGTTCTAAATGAATAAATGATTTTTTTATTTTGATTTTGATTTTAAAGTTGACAGACAGAGACAAACGTTCCATAACTTAGTCATCTGTTAATCATCATTTTATAAGTAAGCGGTAATACGATAACACTTTTTTGTAGTCTTATTGATATATTTCACACTTAGATACTTTGTCTGGTTATTCAAAATTCAATTCTCTCGATGGAGTTCGAACCCGTGACCTCCGGAACACCGACGCGGCTCACAATTATTACTTCATTATTATATTTTATTTCAAATGAATGAATTCGCGGCGTGAACGGTACATTTTCATTTCTCGAGGGATTCTCAACGGTTGCCAAAACGGAAAAGTTGGATATTTTCGTCTATTCACCTGCTTTATGGAAACATAAATATAATTAAATATTCTATGAAAAATATATGATTATTTCCAACCCCGCTTTTGATGTTTTATAATTTATTTACTATGGGGGTTAGCTCGATTAGAAAAGTTTGTCTTGTAATTATAATTTGAAATTGGATTATTATTTTTGACCATTTTGTGTTTTAGTAAATTAAATCTGCCCGGAGAAAAAACATGATAAACATTTTTATGTGCGGGTAAACACTTTTGAAAACAAAAATATATAGGTTGGTACGGTTGAATTGAGAACCTCTTCCTTTTTTTGAAGTCGGTTAAAATCATATTATTTAAGTTAATAAACTAATTCTAAATATTATTTGAGTTTAATTTGGTACACGTCGCTAGAGTCGCTACTAAGGCCTTACATGTAAAAACACAAGAAAATTATGTTTTTAATATCGGCTTGCCTCATACTCGTTTAGTTTTCGTGGCAGAGCGGTCTAACGCACTCGTGGTTCGGATTATTAGCTGTCGCGGGTTCGAATCCCGCCAAGTAGGAATGTTTGGAAGCATTTATTTTCAAAAACAAACAATGTTTATGTTTATAAAACGATTTTTATCGACTACGACTTGATAACTTCGAATCACGGTTTTCTGTAAGGTAACGTTTCGAAAATTTCAGTTTCATAGACAGGCATATCCTAAATATGATAAAGCTGAAAGTTTGTGAGCATGTATGTGTATATGAGTGTGTGTGTTTGTTACTCAATCACGTAAAAACAGCTGAATCGATTACCATGAAACGCTGGAGACCTGGAATAACACATAGACATTCCCGCGGGATCGGGACTTCCGCAGGTGAAACCGCGGGACACAGCTAGTAATGTATGAGATAGGATCCAAACACAACATGGCACGGCCGGCAATATCATGGCACGATGGGATAATGTAATATAATACTCCGATACTGTATAGAATTTCTCATTGAGATATTAATATCTATGACCTTCGCTCGGCGGACTGCGAGCCCTGATTGAACGATATTACATGAAGTCCTTACATACCTTGTAATTTTTGCATTTTATAAATCTACTCCTTCACTTATAAACGGTGATTAAAGGTTGCCGTGAGCCCCACCATAAAATAGGGTTACCCCATCTCATCCCGTGGGTGTCGTAAAGGCGACTAGCAGACTAAGGACTGAGGGAGATTAGAGAACCTTAAATTCTCCCTGCGCGGTGGCGGATAAACTGCTTGGTCCATAGGAGGGCTGGTGTCAGGCAGGCGGCCGGGCGTAAAAATATTGCCAAATTTATTTTCAGTAGGTATGGTCTTGACTCACCTACTTTGCCGACCCCAAATAAATAAAATAGGTTCAGTTGCTTAGTTGTGGCCTTCTGCCAGCAATATGGGGCAATTTGGGCCAGAATCACGTGCATATAATGTATATCAAGTCGTTTTAGAGTTTATATCAAAGCGTGTTTGTGCCTCAGTAAAATGGCTGCTGCAATTTACTTTAATTTTTAGGAGCCTGGCAGTAACGCACAAATTCCGTGTTCAGCACTTAGATAAAAACAAAAATAGTAGATACGGTATATTCTTACATTGCGTATTCGTAAAATGTACTAGAAACCACCTACATACGTTTTCATAAAATTATTGTTTTGTAAAAACATTTGTCTTTAAAAATGATTCAGGCTTTTGGAAATAAGCAAACAGGCATGCTTATGGATGTCAAAAAGATGATCGCTGACGATGACAGCACGTGCTCGGCAAGGGTTCGACATACAGCTGGGGCTAGTGCGTCAGCTAGACGCAGTTTTATCGTCTCATTTTCCGAGACTAGGTACCGTATCTTTAGTTTTTTGTTTTAATCTAAGGTTCAGCACTGCTTGCAGCAACTGATTAATATGCTATCGAAATTAAATAACACGCGTCGTAACTAGGCCTGATTAAAATATGAAACATCAACTAAGTGTGGATCTGACTCACGCAAGGAGAGTTCCGTACCATAATTACCAAAAAAATACCTTTGTATCGGAACAAATGAACAACAAACGGGACCCCTTAAATATTCGTTTAATGTTGTTTTTACTATTTGCTGTTATACCCGCAAATGAAATAGGTACATCATCTGTGAACATTTCAACTGTCTAGCTACCACGGATCATAAGTTACAGCCTGGTGATAGACGGACAGACAGACAGCGGAGTATCAGTAATAGGGTCCCGTTTTTACCCCCAGTACCACATTTCGTCGACGCGTCTCTGCCATAATAGTCTTAGGCCCTAGTCATCTGTATTTATGGAAAGATCAAAGTATTTACTTTGTAAAGGTAATATCTATGTCACATTTTCGCTGACATTGAAAATCACTAACGTGAGCCATTACTAAGTTTACCCAAAACAATTATTAATATTTGTGTTTTATACGAGGGCTAATGTTGACAGACAGAAACAAAAACTTTGTAACTATTTATCTTTTTTTAATCGTTTTCAAGTAAAGGGCTAAATTTTTGTTTTATTTTTTATCTATTCTAGAGCTTTTTAACTTTGATTACTTCGTATCTAATAGCTACCATATTTTTATTCCCAACAGAAACATTCTCGTACATTTCACCTAACATGCAGAGTCGAACCGAATACTCTCTAAATTAATACTAACCTCCCAAAATTCCAGACTAAATAATTTCCCAAAAAGAATTTTTTACTTGAACCTTGAACGCTTTGAAGGAAAGTCTTTTGATCTTAGAGTGTGTTGTAATTTGTAATGTAAAAATCGGCTCATCCCAGAGCGTAGCTTTATTAAAGGCCTTCCCGAGGTAAATTAGGCGAGACGGCTCATTACTCCCGAATGCTAACTAATAACTAAAGAGCAGCAGTTAGAGGTGAGAGCTCTATTGACTCCATTCGTGTTCACTCACAGAGAAACGTTTTCTTTTCTGATGTGATTCTTTTTGTGAGCCGAATTGCAGTGCGGGGGTGTGCGGGGTGTGAGGCGGTGGAGCGGGGGGCGGGGCAGCGCCGGGTCCAGGCGTGCGCAGCCGGCAGTATCGGGCCGGCCGCCGTCGCGAGCGCATCCTCACGTCGCCGCTCCGCACGACGCGTCCCACGTTGGGCGCCACTATTCAATCCGCGTGCTATCTCCGCATCCGCAGATTACATTGACCAATGTGACCATCTCCAGTGCTGTGCTAAGGATCATTCTGTGAATTAAATATAACATAGTGATTTAACTAGCGGTGAAAACTTAAGAGTGAAGTGACAGGTGTTGTGATACTTGAAGTGATTTGAATCTGGTAAGTTTATGTTGAATTAATTTAAAGTTTTTCTAGACTATCTTAAAGGTATAAATAATTAATGTACCGATCCTGTGTAATATCTATTCTCCGATTTGTTGAATTTTTTGTTTAAAGTTTCGTTAAGTGCTTAATTTCATAATAAAACAAACGCAAGTACCTGCGTTACTTTAGTTATTGTACTTAAGATACTTTGCAAAACATTTCAGTAGCTAGGTATGTACATTGTACGTTGTATTCTATGGAACATTACACCTCCCTGAATGGTATAATCACCTCTTTAGCAATGATTGATTACATTTTTCCGTGATTGCGAAGAAGACTATATCATTGTATGCCGATTTAGACTCTACTGCTCCGTTTTAATGGCGACATTTGAATACAACGCACACACCGATATCGTACTCGAATGAATACGAAAAAGAAATAACGTAAGTCATGTCATAAATATGGAACTTTCGCATATCTCAAAATATTTCACGCACGTTGCGTCCAATGTGAGCATAACAAAATATGTCGTTAATTGTCACGCGTCGATGGACATCGAGGCAATTGTTGTCAACGGTGAATTGTTACGCAACTTCGCAAATCAATCCACTCTAAATGGGTCAAGTACTCACTGAAGAAAATGTTACGAGACGTTACAATTGTTTTCTGCCTTTGTATTCAATTGTAAAGACGACTGGGAAATACGTGAACAAAACTTGAAAACAAATTAGGCAGTGAAGTAGAATAGAGTGTCTCCTGTGGCTTCAGACCATTATACGTTTCCCAACTTAACGAAACTTTCTCATATTCTCCGGAGAATTAATTAAACGAGGATTAGGCAACGACTCTTTTTTCTCTCTTCCATTATTCGAAAATGTTTCCTAATTATATACAAATAAGGACCAATTTGAAAGACGCAAACGGAAGGACATTTAATTAAAATACTTACTCTTTTATTCCTAGGAATTTCAGTTTTTGGACAGCCCACTCGTAATCTGAGTTCAGAAAAAACAAGTAAAGTACGTCTTTAACAAGGAAAATCGGATTTCTGTGACAGAAACCGTAATACCAACCGTACTTGGTACACAAAAACAATAGCAGTAATAATGAATGAATAATGGAAACGGGTAGCCACGACATTTAAAGAAGGCTTAAATGTAAAGGCTGTAACACATAAGGTTAAAATATCTATACTTAACGATATAAAAGTCAATATTTATTATCAAAATGATGGCAGTGTAGGTACTGGGATTAACAGACCGGAGCAGCAAGACGTCAAAAGCCGTCGGGTTTTGTAAGAGACTTTAGGCGTGTTTTTTCTGGCTTTGCAATCTTGTTGTTGGAAAAGCGAATTTTGTAAGAATATCTAGAGGAAAGTTTAAATGTTGGATTTTAAAAATATTTAATTAGATGTTCAATTGTATTTAAATTCATAACAAAAACTAATATCATACCAAAATAACCTATTTTATTATAGAACCATGCCGCGTCGTCGTTTCATCCCCGCCGCCGGCGGTTTGCGTCAGTCGTTGGTCAAGCCAATGTTGACTCTAACTTTTATGACGTACTAGCTGTTTTCCTCGGATTTCCACGCATAAATCCTAAGCTCCTGAGCAATTAAAAAAATATATCTTACTGGATATACACATTAGAAATACTCAGTAAAGTTCCTAACGTTCAAAATATAAAATTTGTTTGAAACCGTAGAAGAACATTTATGGTTGAACGAACGAGAATTTCCTAAATTACAATATAGAGTATTCCTTCGGGACTTTGAATTTTATATTAAGTAAAGACTTTTACAATAAAATGTATGTACAATTTCTGCTTATGTCAAATGAAAATCCACGGTTATTTCTAGTTAATGATCAGAGAAGACATTAATCATTTAGATTGAGATCTGTATGTAAATACGCGAACTTATTAGTTTTGAACTATCAAATTCATCATTATCGCAGCGATGATTCCGATAACATCTATCTCGGGAGCTCGGGGTCCACTTGTCAGCTCTTACGTATCCACTTAGTATAATCTGCGGTATGCCAAATTGAGGCCATTCGTACACATGTCGTCTCCTACGACGTCACGCCAGCACTTCCTGGGTCTTCCCAATCTGCCACGGCCGGGGAAAGGCCCCATGGCAAGACATTTGTTCCCCACATAACAAACTGGTTTTACGCTGGTACAGTGCCGCAAGATGTTACTGTACCAGCGTATGTGGCATTCTTGCAATTTATCTGGAATGTCTCGGACATGAAGGCTGCCCTTAATGCGGGAATTGTTGACGCGGCCTTTTCGCGTCACTCCACACATCCATTGCGGCATCTTCATCTCCATGACACGCAGCTTCTGCTTATATCGTTCAAACACCGGTCGACCTACAAATGTCCATGATAGTAATCGATTACAGTTTTCGTTGTATGAAACCGCACATTAGTCGGTTCGTTCGTTTACAAGAAGCCATGACAACATACAAAAAAATAACCTTTAAATAAAATAGGGAGTTAGGAGTTGGGAGTAGGGGCTATATTTAATAACTAAAAAAACAAGAAAGAATGTATTTTTACCAATCACTAAAATGTTCACAACAAAGTAAAACCAATAACAATTGAAAGAAATTGGAACTTGAAATTAATGAGTAACAAACCATCTAAAACACAAATCAATTATCAAATATTTTCTCTGAAATCTTTTGAAAAAAAAAACCTGCCAATTGGAGTCGATAAGCTCTTATTATATTACAAAAAAAAGGTGAAAATCACCCGTTTCAAATAATTTATTCAGGCCGAGACTCTGGCAGCCATTTTCAGTATAATATGATCTAACAAAAGATTGAAACCATGAAATTTAATTAAATATTACTTGAGACGTGGTCTCCATTTTAAATTAGACTTTATTTTTCGTCCAGTTCATTCGTACGTATTGGATACCGTGTCAAATGTTTGGGCGTTAATTGTACATTGTAAACTAAGTTTAAAAAAAATGTATCTGTACTAATATTATAAAAGTAAAACTTTGTCTGTCTGTTATGTTTTCACGCCTAAAATGCTGAACGGATTTGATTGATTTTCGGTAAAGATATAGACTACTTTTGTACCCGATATTCCCACGGGATCGGCATTTACGCGGTTGAAATTGCGGGGCGCGACCATTTTAAATATAAAACAATAAATTAATATTTTTTTTTTGTATTTTTCCTATCCGTTATTTCTTGATTATCTGTTAGTCTAAAATCTTAAAACGAAATTGTGACTTCCCAAACACAATCATTATCGACCCGCTGTTTCACTCGCGTAAGTCCCGATCCCGCGGAAATACCAGGATAAAAAGTAGCCTATGTGTTATTCCAGGTCTGCAGCTATCTATATACCGAGTTTCATGGTAATCGGTTCAGGGGTTTTTACGTGATTGAGTAAAAACACACACACTCACACATACATACTCACAAACTTTCAGTTTTATAATATTAGTAGGATATTTGAAAAAATAATGTAAGAAGGACATTTATTGAAGCTTTTGATATATTACACTATCATCAAAATCCGAATAATTATACGATTATAATAATAAAACTACCGATATTGTACTTTGTATGAAATAGTCAGCAGACGATTTCTTACCAAAAAGCTCTGCCTCTACGAGAATTCGTAGCAGGTCTACGAAACTAAATAAGCTACGAGTTTCGTAGAACACTCGTGTTATTTTAACAGATTCGGAGCATTTGATATTAGACTGTTCCTGCTGATATGTTATGAAATGATGTATGTAGTATATGATTTTAAACTTACATGGTTGTTTTAACTACAAGTACTATTATATAACGGGGTATTTACCATGTTAAAACTTGTTTAACTTGCTAAAATGTTGTAAAATGTTGTAACTTGCTTGTTCACCAGACAGTTGAAATTACTGGCGAAATATCGAGCTCCGGGAATAAACAAGTTTTAACACGGTAAATATCCCGTTATATAATAGTATTTATGTATGTAGTGTTTAAAATAAAGTATTCTATGAATTTTATCTGATAATTGGCCAACGTGAAACAACCCAGTTGCTACGAGTAAGATTGAGACTAGATTGAGGCGGTGTGTGATATTTCGCGCAAAAAATATTTATTGTATTTTTCAACATTTTTCGCGATAACTTTCTGTAGAAGTAGAAACAAAAGACGATAATAATAAGAACAAAAAACGATTGAATTAGAAACAAAAGACGATTGAAGTAGTAACAAAAGACGTTCGAAACAGAAACAAAAGACGCTCGAAACAGAAACAAATGACGGTCGAAGTAGTAACAAAAGACTATCTAAGTAGAAACAAAGGGCGATCGAAGTAGAAAGAAAAGACGTTTGATACCGAAACAAGAGACGGTCGAAGTAGAAACAAAACACGATCGAAATAAAAACTAAAAACGATACAGTATAAAAATTTCAAGTACAAGAGTGAACCTCGAGCGAGGCCCGTTACTATGGCAACGAACAATCAATTTCCGGATATTACATAATTGAAAAAAAAAAGTCAAACAAAGCGGAATCAAAAGGTAAGTATGTTGAGTGTTGGGACTCTTGAGATACAAAGTAAAGGAGATATAAGGGGAACAGATTGGCCGCGAATGTTTCGTTTGTTTTTGTAAAAACGACCTATTATGCAATACGCCACCTCAGGAGATTGTTTTACATGCGAAATCCTTATTTAGGTTATTAGGTTGTATTCTATGAAATAACCGCCAATATTAAGTGTAATTTTTTCAGCTGCATTCAAATTTAGGATGGTTTCAAATCCTGACCTAGGCTTACGCAGCTCGAAAACAATGTCTTAGGGTGGCGTATTGAAATCACGCAGATTTCCTCACGATGTTTTCCTTCACCGTAGAGCGATGATGTTAATAGTGCACATAATTTTTACTTAAGTACTTTAGTGCAACCGCGTACTAAAGTATTAATATAATTATTACTTATAATTATTATATTAACAGTTAAAGTTAATTAAGTAGTAATTTTTATCAAATATTCATAGTCAGTATGTGTATTGCAATCTTACTTTTCGTTTTCATGTAGTATCTTCATACTCCATACAGTAAGACAAATTCTATCTGAACTGACCTTTAGATTGTATCAACGAGACACGGACCTCTTAACTAAATAGGTATCTAAAGGTAGAGGTGATTCTTTTTTTTGAAATTGTATCTGTGACAGACGGAGCACGATTGGCTTCGCCCTCCTTCTCGACTCTAGGTAATTGTATTGCGATGCTCTTTGTGAACCGAATAAGGCTGATTTTATACTTACACACACAAATATATATTTCAATAAAGAAAAATCATATTATAAATATTGATATTATGAGGTCGTAAAAAACTCACAGTCAAGCTTGAGAGAAGTAGATTTTCAAAGGAACATTTTTTTTCTATTTAAAGTGCATTACATACAAAAGTTATTATTTTTTGAAATTATTATGAAGAAATATAATTTCCTATACTTAATAAACTCTTTTACTTCAAATTTATTTAGTCTTACATTAATCATGAATATTACGTCTGAAAAAGGAAATGTTATCAAATCTATGTATAGAAATTGTGTTATCATTATTGTATTTATTAGAAGAAATAGGATTAGCATTATGTAAGCCGTATGACGTTTGAATCTAAATAAATGATATAATTTGTAAGGCAGAATATCTTATCCATTTATCTCCATTATAAATATCTGTATTATAAACTAATTTGGTTCGTAATTTTTATGCATTATCATTTTATTATTTTATAATGTTTAGTTCATTTCTTTGATAAATCGTATAATGTGAAAGAAGCCTAAGCTGTATGCCGAAGGTACCTATATCCGAAGGTATCCTTGTATCGCAGTCTACTGAACAAAGAGAGGTGTACTTAACCCGGTAAAGGATCGTCAAATTACTTGAATTTCTTTACAAAAGTTTTACGTCGGAACCTCTTCTTTGTATATTTATTTATTTGTGTTATTCAGGATGTTTTTATTGAGGTCAAAATATATTGTTACTTTTTATCTTTTGAAAAGATTCTCGTTCGTTTGACATAGGTTTAATAGGTAATAATAGTAATAATAGGTAGCCTATTGCACTTTATTTTAGAACGTGAAAGAAAGACAGATAGAGCTAGTTTCGCCCTTATAATGTGAGTAAAGATTATAGTATAAATTATTGCTCCAGTTCTACTATATTTCCAAATATGCGATAACGTGAATCACACGATCATTGCAAAAAAACATGAGATAATTGTGTTGTGTCTTTTTCTCATTGGAGGTCGCGTTCCAAAGGTCCGAATTCACACGGTCGATTGCTGACGATTCAATACGATAAGAATGTCTTATTAAAGGAATATATTTTAAATTTGAATTAATCTTGGAGAGACGCACTGATGATCGCTGAAAAAACCCAGTACCTATCTGGGGCGATGACATTGATGTATCGTATAAGACAAGTAGTTTTAGATGCGTCTTTCTTTGATTTCACGTGGATACAAAAAGGAAGCGCAAATCACCTTAAGTTTTGAAGCAAGAGCGTGATGTACTTAGATAATTTTAAAACTTATACAGCTGGCGAATTTTAATGTCTAAGTTAGGTCACCATTTTGATAGAACAAGGCGCTTTTATAGTTACATTGAACTGGTCGATCATGCTGTCCAAAAAACGAACCCCCATCTACCCAGTGTCAAGTGTTTCAACGACCCGTTTACTCATTGATGAAGGATGACCTCTCTTAGCATAACTAAGTAAATATAGACGAAAGTAATTTTATTATTATTCAGATTTCACTGAACTATGAAAACTGTATTAGGTAGTAATTTAATTGGAAAGCGTTTGTGAAAGGAAACTGTATTCTATATCTAACAAATAATGACCTAATATCACCTTAAATAATAATCTCATAATCACATATTTTCACACTTTTCGGTTGGTTAACTAATAAAAATAGTTTGAAATAACAACTGTGAAGAGACGTTGAGCATTGAAACAATAAAGTAATAAACACCACGCGATTGAAACCGAAAATGAGTTTTATTTCAAAATAACATTCTTATTGTCAGCCCGTTGTGTCAGCCAGCCTTTTGGGTACCATACCCATAGGGACGTATTTTTGGATTTTTAATTTCAATTATTTTAGTGAGTATTGACTTATATTATACAGTGAATATTTTCAAAAAGTAGGCTCAGTAATAAATTAGTACGGTAATAACTAGGTGTCTAATTTCAAAAACTTAAAAAAAAAACAATAAAAATATATTATGAAGTTAAACTCATTTTACAATTTTAACTGAAAAAAAAGTTTACAGTTAGACCCGGGCGGCTACCGGGCTACCCCGGTAAACAGGAAGCAAAAAGTAAAAGTAAAAGGCGGAAAGTCCTTGAAACATCTGACGTTTGAATAATGATAAACTTTGTAAAAGCAAAGCGATTGAAACCGAAAAACGAGTTTAATTTCATATCTGCATTACGAAAACCTATTCTTCTATCTTCTATTATTTAAAGCTGAAGATGTTGTTTTTTTGTTTGTTTGAACGCGCTAATCTCAGGAACCGCTGATCTGATTTGAAAATTTCTTTCAGGGTTGGTTAGTTAACACCAAAAACAAAAAATTACAATAAAAATAAAAAACATAAACAACTTTAATCTAGGTGGCACAATGGGCGGCCTTATCGCTTAAAGCGATCTCTTCCAGGCAACCTTTGGATGGACAAGAAGCGAAAAAAGATGAAAGGTAGGTAGTTTTTTATAAATATGCAAGTGAAACCGCGGGATACAGCTATAATATATAACAATAGATGGTCATAAACTGCACTCATCACAAACACAATCCATCAAGTAGCTATGTACCAAGCTAATTGAAGTGGTCTACACTGAAGTTGTTATGAATATTATGCAAAGTTCCACAAAGGAGACCATAAATAAAGTTGTCAATGCAGTTACGTTTATCGCTTGTCTTCGTCTCGACTAGTTATGATGATATATGGCATTTAGTTAACATGAAAACTTTTACAAATATTCTTTGTTTTTGTTTTTTTTTTATGACTAAACTTGTAGTCATAAAACGCTATAAATGAATTAACAAAATGTACGTATCTATAGGTATTTGTTGTGTAAAAAAAAACCTACTCGTTCTTCATACAAACGTAATCGACTGCTTCCTCCCTGTATAAAGACTTGAGCAAATATGTTCATGCCAAAAACCTATATCTACCATGAAGATGCCCTTAGGTTGTGGTTTTGTCATTTTCTAATAGAATAGAAATAAAATTTAGAAAAATTGGAATATGAAAAACATCAAAAGGAAGGGGAACATTTCTATGGAGAAAAAAGTAGGTATCCTTTTCCCTTACATATTAAAAAATACGAATTTATGAAATACAGATACTAATAGTACTTAAGCTTGGCTTGGCCTTAGGCTACAGGGTCAACACTACTGGCCTACATAATAACATCAGAACACGATTTTTGATTGCAGCTTTAGCACGATAGAAAATGACTAAGTGACGTCAATATGGCAGTATTATTGCATTATTATGATTACCGCAGTCGTAATAAGCTTTACTACCATCTTTTACTGCGGTATGTAAACCTAGTTGTACTCGGCTTTGTATACCACCCTACTGTTTATTGAATATCTACACTCTTTGTTTCAATAAAAAGTAATTAATCTTTGCTCATTCCCTGGGAACAGGGTAGGTGTTTGGTTTGGGATGCGACTTGCGTTGATACCCTGGCTCCGTCCCATCTGCGAGCCTCTTGTGCGCAGGCTGGTTCCGCTGCCGCTAGTGCTGAATTTTTAAAAGCTCGCAAATATCAAGACATCCCGGGTTGTTACATTTTCATGCCTTTGGCCTTTGAGACAATTGGGTCGTGGGGTCCCTGTTCAAAGGTATTTTTCAGGGATCTCTCGGCTCGTCTTTGCGAGGCCTCGGGGGACGCCAGGGCCGGTGGTTTCCTCTCTCAGCGGGTCAGTTTGGCGATTCAGAGGGGTAACGCCGCGAGCTTGCTTGGGACTATGGGTCAGGACGCTTTGGGTGATGGTTTGTTTTGTGTGTGATTTTGTTTTGTTTTGTTATTATTTAATTTAATGTCTTGTAATGTATGTATTAGTTTTTAGTTTATTGAATAAAATTACCTATTGTTATTTAATTTAGATTTAACTTTTGTATTTGGTATTTTATTATTTGTATATGTGACTCAATAAATATTATAGGAAAAGTGATAAACGCGCGATTAATCTTTGTAATTCTGTTAATTATGAAATTTTATCCGTTTGCCACTAATATAGCCTTTAATATTTTTTTATTTATTTAAAAAAATAACTATATTTTAGGTTTTGGTACATCCTTGCATGTTCACGCTCGTGAGTGGATTTTTTTCAAAGTGTTTTCTTAGCAGCTTCACAATAATACGATTGCTTATTAAATATACCCTATAATATAAAAAAAATACTAATATTCACTCAAAAAAAAAATCTAAAAAATGCTAGGCTTAGCTGTCTTTTGTGATCTGATCGGACCTCAAACGACTGATATATTCGGTTACAAAAAAATACAGCCAAATTGATAAACTTCTCCTTTTTAGAAGTCGGTTAAATAATATAAAACAGGATCATTCTAAGGTTTTTGAACAATATTATTCAAAAAGTAATTCTCAGTATTTTTAAGAGGTAAATGAGGTAATATTGTGACCCAAAACTGTCATTGAAAGTGTCCGATCCATTAA
Source organism: Idaea biselata (assembly GCA_958496205.1). Classification (NCBI taxonomy): domain Eukaryota; kingdom Metazoa; phylum Arthropoda; class Insecta; order Lepidoptera; family Geometridae; genus Idaea; species Idaea biselata. The sequence goes on along the minus strand of OY292403.1, from coordinate 14,670,092 downwards.
GACTTGTTTACACCAACTGGATTCTCATTATGTAAACGCACCCTTAAACGAGAAAGATTAAACAATATGTATTGTTCCTAAGTGAAAGGAAGATCGGCTCTTCTTCGTACGAAAACAACCGACAATGATCCTTAAACCATTAGAATAAGATTTGAAATCGAGTGGTGTAGTTTTAAGGGCCCATAACGCCTCAGGCATGTTTTGTTTGAATTTAAAATGTATGTGATTAACAATTATGCACCCTTCGTTGTTGGTTCAAGGAAATGAGGAGTGAAATAACTTGGGATATTATTTAAGATGTTTATTGGTGGTTAAATAGATATAGGGGAAGAAAACCGAGGGAATGGAATAACACTTGAGGTTTAAAGTAACCTGACACGACTTAACTTCCAATAACTTAATAACGAGTAATGACATAGAAAAAATACAATTTAATGATCTGACAATTACGAATCCTATTGACATTTGTAATACATTCAATAACTTTTTTATTAATTTGACGAAAAATTCCAATATGATAGGTAATGATAACAATAATTTGACATTGAATAATATGAATAATAATCCTAATTGTTTATTTATAAATCCCGTGACTTCCAGTGAAATATATAATATAATTAAGAGCCTTAAAAATAGTAAATCCAGTGGTTATGACGACATTAACACAAAGGTGCTTAAACTATGCGCCGGATCGATCCGTCACCCACTCGCGCACATAATAAATTTATCTTTCCTAGAGGTAAATTTCCAGAACAACTACAGGTGGCAATAGTCAAACCGCTATTTAAAAAAGGACTGAAAACAGATCCAAATAACTATCGACCCATAACCTTAGTCCCTATATTGTCAAAAGTTTTTGAAAAGGCAATGCTTGTGAGGCTTAATGGTTTTATTGCTAAATACAATATTTTGGGAACTGAGCAATTGGGATTTAGGAAGGGTAGTTCCACGACACTTGCCTGTTTTAATATTGTGAGGCAAATTACGGAATCGTTAAATAAAAAGTGTCCCATCTTGGCAATATGTCTTGATATGACCAAGGCGTTCGATTTCGTACATCACGGCAAATTATTGCACAAACTTGAACACTATGGCGTTAGGGGCCGAGCAAATGACTGGATTGAAAGCTATTTGAAAAATAGAAATCAGTTCACGGAAATATCTAGAGTTGAGACTGTCAACAAGAATAAGATAGTGAAAAATAGGTACCGATCAGAACCACTTATAAACAATACAGGAGTCCCACAGGGCAGTACTTTGGGTCCTCTGCTTTTCCTCTTATATATTAATGACCTTCCGAAAGCTACTTTTCATCGTTGCATTTTATATGCTGATGATACCACAATTTTAGTAGAATGTAAAGATAAAAACAAAGCGGAAAATGTGGTGACTGATGCTCTGAATGACGTAAACAATTGGATGATAAACAATAACTTAATAATTAATGTAAATAAAACGAAAATAATTCAATTTCTTTCTTATAACTCTAGACCATTACCTATTGACATTTATTTTAATAAAGAAATCATAGAGCAGGTTGATAATTTTAAATTCCTCGGACAGAAACCTTAATTGGAAGGTGCATATTGATAACCTATGCCAAAATCTTGAGCGTTTTGTGTTCGCATTAAAGCAAATAAGGCAAACTGTATCTAGGGAGGCGGCACTGATGGCCTATCACGGGCATGTGTCATCGCTCCTGAACTATGGTTTGCTACTGTGGGGCAACTCGGTTGACGCAATTAGGGTGTTTAAATTGCAAAAGCGATGCATTAGAGTAATAAATAAAGCTTGGTTCTTAGATAGTTGTGTACCACTTTTCAAATCATGCAAAGTTCTTCCATTACCGTGTTTGTTTATTAGGGAAGTGTGCCTATTTGGAAAAAATAACATGAACTATTTTAACAAATACACAGACGTCCGTTCTCGGCAAAAAAGAGGCAAATTCTCAGACATGATTTTCCAACCTCGCTGCCAGAAAGATATCTATAAAAAAATGCTTATAATATGTGTATTTCTTTCTATAATTTTTTACCCCGCGACCTCAAAGCTCTAGAAGGAAATAATTTTAAGAGAGAATTGTTTAACTGGCTTCTCCATCATTGTTTTTATGACGAAAAGGAATACAAGGATTTCTGTGTTAAAAATAGAGATAAGTGACATTTTGGGAATATTGTTTATTTTGCTATACCTATTTTTTTTTTGTTTAAATTAAATTCATAGTGACGGAAATATTTGCACGTCTGCTTGCAGACTGAATACATGTTCTATGTACTTTACCATAAGATCTTTATGTATTGTATTCTAGCAAATAAATGATTTTATCTTTTATCTTTATCTATCTTAGAAATACCATTTTGAAGCAATATTTTGGAATAAATTATCCATCCATCCATCCATTACAGCCCTTTCATGTCCAATCTTGGACGTTGGCCTCCTCCATCCTCTTCCACTCCTGACGGTCTTGAGCTCTCGACATTCAATCTCGTCCTGCGTGTCTTATGATGTCCTCCTTCCATCTCATTGGTGGTCTACCCCGCGGCCTAATATGTGCACGCGGACGCCATTCCATCAGCCTTCGAGTCCATCTGTCACTGCTCATTCATTCACGTAGTTAAGGTGATCGCTGAGCGCAGGTGGAGGTGGGCGGGACACATTGGAATAAATTATATTTATTCTAAAATATTTCTATTCCATTTAGGTACATGAGCGGTGTTGATCTAGTGGGAGATACCTGGACTTACGTTCCGAAAGTCATGCTTTTGAATCCCAGTCGACCGCGAAAGAAAATTTTGCAAATAAGTTATGTGGGCTATTTATTGGCATCGCTCTTACTGTGAATGAAAATATCGTGAGAAAACCTACAAAACATCGTGAGAAAATCGGTGGCTTAGATAGCTCCCACAGATAGCTCTAGACATTATGATCCGCATGGCGGACTTTGCCAGGTGTGTGCTGGGCAAGTGTACTTCACCATTAAAAGTCCAAGGCACTATAGGGCTGTATTATAGCATGCGCTATTGACTTATTTTAACAGAAAGTAAAATAAATTAAAAATACCTGATATAAAATACCCCTACATTTCACCGATTATTTTATTTTTTAATGTAACATTACGTACGTACCAGGTACGTCAAATAAATTTTATTACAAGTTTTAATAACAAAATACTAAGAAACTTTTCTCCCACATCTAATATTCATCTCCCCAATACCTACGCGAAACAAACACTCTATACTAGCAGTATCCTGCGGTTTCGTTTGCTTTAGTAAAAAACAACAAATTCCTCTAAGAAAGCTGGATCGTATCTTGTTCTACTGCCGTCTTTCTTTTTCTAGACGAGCGTGTTACCTCTTAGATCATATCGTCACTTACCAACAGCTAAGATAGTGGTCAGACGCTCATCTATCATGTGTAAAAAAAAACGATGTTTCGTTTGTCTTTTACTGTGACATGCATTTTCAAAGTTGACAGGCAGAAATAAATGTGACATAACTTGTTTTAATGAAACGCCACTTAAATTTTGAGTGCTAACCTCAAATACTTGAGCAGCTCCTAGATTTAAAATTAGTATGAACATTTTTGAGTTTGAGAAAACTTAAATAAATAGCATATCTGTACTCGGTCGTTAGTCATTTCTTATAATCATAGTTTAATTAAAAACAAAGGTAAACCCTTCGGAATTTGGTCTAATGGTACCTATCGACTTTCATTCCGAAGGTCATGCGTTCCTATCCTGGAGGGTTACTGCGGTTCGTTTCGATACGACAACGATACTGTCATAACGATGGTTCTACTGTCACCCTACTATCAGTATGTGACAGTACGTAGTTGACATGACAGTATCGACATACAGACATACTGATAGTAGGGTGACAGTAGAACCATATGACAGTATCGTTGTCGTATCGAAACGAACCGAAGTAACCCTCCTGGCCGACCGCAACGCACCGATGTCTTTTTCCCTGCGAAAAAGTTGTGTGGAAACCTACGGCTTAGTTAGCTCCAGGCGTATGACCCGGGTACTACAGCGCTATAAAAAGCATAGACTCAAAGTGACTTGCGCTGTAAAATTAATAATCTAGAATTACATGAAATGGCCAATTTTTTACGCAACTGCGAGAGTGTTATTAAAATCATTTTCAGATTCAGAATATTCCCCCTAATAGGACAAGTCTTGATCTTCTTCTTCTCATCTGAGCGATGTTCTCGGATACTTCCTCTCGGAAACTCGGTGTCCCTAAAACCCCAAATCATTTGGGGTCGGCACATAAGGTAGGACCATACCAACTGCAAATAGATACTACGATGATAGGACCAGTGTCGATCCCTTAGGAATGTTGAGATAATCAGCAAGTAGTCGATAATGTCGGTAACATAAAAAAATTGTCGCGTAGTTCTTTGATCTTTTGATTCTAGATTAAGTAAGTGGCAGCCTTAACTAATTACTAACTAACAGCGTCTTAATAATGTTGTGTTGAACTACGCAGGAATTTAAGGCGAGGGGCGATAGAGAACAAACATTTACACTACAATAGAAAGTACATCAGAAACAAATACTGATTTTTTTAAATGATAGTTTAGAAGTTACTAAGATAATACATTGACAAATTTGCGCTTTGGTCTAAAATATATATCTATAAAAGGCTTTGTCCTGACTGACTGATCAACGCACAGCCTAAACCGCTGAATTGGGTTATCCCATCTCTTCCCGTAGGTGTCGTAAAAGGCGACTAAGGGATCTGGGGGAGACTAGCAAATCGATACTAACCCATTTATTTATTTGCATTAGGTATGGTCAATGATGACTTGCCTACTGTACCGACCCCAAATGGCCGGGCTCCCGAGAGGGATGCAACCGAAAACCATCGCTGAGAAGTAAAATAGTATACAACCAGTATAAATGTATGTTGTCTATGGGTCGGAGGTCTACCGGCAGTGCGGTAACTACGCCAACTATGTAAAACTATCACCAATTTGTTTTGGCAACTTAACTGTGACGTGTACACTCTACATAGTTTTTGTTCAGTTGGAAAACTTTACTTTAGCTCTACTATACTTCATTTTTAGATGGGTTGGGGCGTTTCTTATTCGTAGGACATTTTTGGTAGTTTATAATGTCATATTGGTAATAATAACAAGTAATTTTAGTTTATTCGACAATCTATGCTTAGTTCTTTCCGACAATCGGGAATCTTGCAAATATTGGAATAAAAAGTAGCCTTTGTTGTGCCGGAGCTTCAGCTTATATACCGTGTTTCATCGCAAACGGTTCAGTGGTTTTTTCGTGAAGGAATAACATACACACCATAACATACTCACAAACTGTCATATTTATAATATAATCGCGGAATTTTTAGGACTATGTTTAAGCCCGCTGATTTGTCGCAATGTGGAGTAAAGACCTTTCCTTAGAGGGGAGATATAGAGAACCTACTCTAGATTAGCGAATGTCGCATGCTTTCGGACCATGGTGAGTCATACATAAGATATGTCGGTTTCCTCACGACGTTTTCCTTAACCGTAATAGCAAAGTTAATAGGGCACATCATTTTTTCTTAAAGAATAATACATTGGTGCTCAGCCGGGATTCGAACCCACCACCCTCGGAACGAAAGTCGGGGTATAGATCTACCACTCGACCAACACCGGACTATTTAAAAATTATAAATTTTAAATTCATTCATTATTCCAATGAGGCAGTTATCGCTTTTGGTTCAATCTTTCTTACTTCACTCCTTGGGTAAGTAAAGTACCATAATAAATAAACAGAAGGCATCATAAATATTTGTGTGTACTTAGAACAACGTTACGATCCATTTTGTCGCGTAATAGGGTGAAAGCTTTTTCATTATGTATTCTCTGTAGGTGTCTAAGATAACGGTCGTATAATGACGTTATACATAGATAAACAACGTGTTTTCTGGATATATTTAGATACTTATTTCAATCTATTAAGAGGTAAAATATGTTACAGTTAAAACCCGTCTTCAGTTAGAACAAGTTTTTTGTTAAAAAACGCCTTTAAACTAGGGAAAATGCGTATTTAGTTTAAACTACCAACTAAACCAAGTTTATTAATAAGGCTATTATAGTTACGTCATACCATAAGCTGTAACTATGTTAAAAAAGTTTACGTATTGATCACGTCGATAGAATAGTACAAAGTTGGGTTGTGAGAATCCATTTTTTTTTTAATTTTATTGTTTTTGTAAAATTAAGCCATTTTAGTACCAGATGCCTTTAGGTTTATTTATTTATTTTATTTACTTGTCGGGCGGTTCCTTGAGGTTGATAATTAAATTTGACTGTTCAATGTTCATAAAACCCTGAATTCAACTTATTAGCAACAAAATTTTCAGTTTAATTCATAAAATTATACAGTTTGAAATAGAATTTCGAAAGTTAATTAAAAAGAGAATCTAAATTGTTGTAATATGGTTGAAATCCGTGTTTTTGTAAGTAATTGATTCGGAAACAGTCAGCTGCTTGCTTCGCTTGTTAACTTTGTTCGCAATTAGTTCTCGCTTTGTTAAACTTTTTATTATTGTTGTTTTATTAATTTGAAAATTCGTTCTGTCTGTTTTTGATTGGAAATTGTTCGAAAGAATTATTATTAGAATATATTTTATACGTATCGGGTTAACAAATCTATTCACGTAAAATTCAAACTACTGACTGACTGAACTATATATCAACACACAGCCCAAACCGCTGGTCCCAGAGACACAAAATTTGCATAGTGTATTTTTGTGATGTTCTTAAAGTTTAAGCGATTATTACGCGAGCGAAACCGTGGGTCACTGCTAGACAAATATAAATCTAAATCATACAATTTAAAACGACAAAAAGATATGTAATATGAATATTTGCCCTTGTTATGTTATGAACGTAAGTTTTACATTTCAAAACAATTCAAATCATTTATTTATCAAAAATCATATATTCGTTGACACATTTCAACTTAGAAATTATAATAATCATTACCAACAAAAAGAAACTTATTCTTGCCTACGTTATTAAGATCAACCAACTTGCCTAATTTTAACTAAACACTCCTAACTACTGATAAAAATCTTCTAAAAAGACATAATAAGATTACATAAATCTCCCCTAAAAAAAATCCAGAAAAAGTTGATCGAAGCGACGACTCTAGGCCGACAGAGACACTCCGTTAAGCCAGAAGCTCAATATCATCTTAATTTCGTCATCAACCTGCCGTTCAAAGGTACCGCTTCATTATAAAAATATCATGTAACAAGCCTCCTTTATATTCACCCCCGACGCCGCACCGCTCCGTACGAACTGCGATCTGGGGACAGATAATTTATGTTCAAAACCACCCATCGATAAAGATGTTGGCTACGCGTGTTTTAGCTCTTCCAACTGAAACTAAAACGTTTTATCAAGGCGACTTATGGTAAATATTACTTTGATATTTTTTTTATTAATAATAACAAATACAAAACTGATATTATGAAAATATATAGCCTATCCTACCCTAATTCTTATCTATCAACATATTCTAACACCCGAATACAGAAATGCCACTTAAAATTTGAGGGGATAATTAAGCAGTTTCTAAATTTTAAATTTGTATGATATTATTTGAGATTTAGCGCTGCTTATTTGATTAAGTAGAACTCATTTTTTTTAAATCAAAGAATGTTACACAAATAAATCAATATGAATTCCTATAAATGAATTGAGCTATTTTTCTTCCTAATCTTGCGCAGGACAGCCAAAGCAAAACTGAGAAACTCTGGGCGACTGGTCGTTTATAACCCTACTATCATTGTTTCTAAATACCTACCTACAAAAAAATATTATTATGATTATTTTTATGTCGTAATTGCTGCATCAGTCGTGATATTTCTAAAAACCATAAAATATACGCTCCAAATTTCATGTATTTGATATATTTTAATTTTATTTTCACAATTCAGTCATGATTTTGAATTCGACATGGGTTATATTATAGGTGATCAAACGAACTTACCAAGTGAAGTTCGATCATTATAATATGAGTTGGTTAATTCGAAGATATATTATGTTTAACTAGTAGTCCCCTTGACATACAGGCAATGACGTACGTATTTTTAGAGAAAATTTAAAAAGTAACAGTTTTACTTCTACCTATCCTCACTCCTGCCGCTCTTACCTCATTCTGTTTAGAGTTTGAAGCAAAACTTCAAGAAGATATTAACTGGGTTTTTGTATAATTAACAACCGTTATAAGGGTGAGGCGGGTGGTTATATATCTTCGAATTAACCAACTCATATTATAATGATCGAACTTCACTTGGTAAGTTCGTTTGATCACCTATAATATAGCGTTGGTTAATTCTCGATATATTATGTTTAACTAGTAGATATTCAGAGTGGTAATAAGTTTTGCTTTCCATGTAGGTCTTAGACATTTGAAATGAAATAATCTAAGTTGAGTATCGAACATAGATATTTATTTCCCGTCTCTAGTCATCTAATATACTAGCCCTTACTTGTCTATAATTACCTAAATGTATTTTGTTTTTAAGGTAAAAAGATTTTTCTTTGTCTTATGACATTTTTCGTCTATGGCGGAACTCTAGTATTATATGTTATCCGAAAACTATTTCGTCCTTTTCGGTGTCGAGTGAGGATGTCCTCAGCCTTCAAGTACACCAAAGTCAATCACAGCAATTGTTCGTCTAAGCATGTAGAACAAAGCAGAAGCCCCTTTCAATTTGATCGACCTCGCCAGGGCACATGATGTATTGGCGTAGGTCGGTTAATAAACAACAACTAAGTTACTCATAACTTTCGATTCTAAGGTCAGATTAAAGTTAGTTTTCATTCTGCAGGTGCAACTGGCTAGGCTAGTTCTTCCTTATAGCAGCCGAGTCGGGTCTGCGTAAGGTTCCGTTATTGGCATTTAAAAATTATCGAGTTTGTTTTTTGGATTATATAATCATGTAACCTACCTGAAACACCATAAGCAACACTCTGTTTACTGTATGTAAACATTGTAATTATTTTATTGTGGGCGTGGTTACAATAAACAAATAAAAGCCATATATATATATTTATATATTTTGTGTAGGGTTCGTTCAACAAAACAAACACGTCCCAATTTACCAATAAGTTGGTATACCTGTGAAAACATTCTACTGGAATAAAGTATTTAAGTGTTGGATCAGTTATTCATGTCAAAACACGTAAAAAAAATACTTTTGAGATTACTTACAGTTTACTTGTATATAAGTGTTTTATTGATATTAAATGTTATAAATTACTCACATTTTTCTTCTTCTTTTTTCGTTTTTTACAAGACAACGTGGTAACGTCTTGTCACTGCCACGTACGAAAAAGGAATGAGGTAAGAGCGGCAGGAGTGAGGATAGGTAGAAGTAAACTGTTACTTTTTAAATTTTCTCTAAAAATACGTACGTCATTGCCTGTATGTCAAGGGGACTACTAGTTAAACATAATATATCGAGAATTAACCAACGCTATATTATAGGTTTAAATTCGTGGTTCTTGCAAGTCTATGTCTAGTCTATATTACTAATTTATTAGTAAAGTTGCAAAAGATTAGAGCCCCTAGTTTTCCATAACAGCAACAATACGTTTTAATAGAAATTAAAACGTATTGTTTTAGTAGAAATTAAAACGTATTGTTGTATGGGCAATTAAGATACTGCATCGACCTGGTGTCAATAGAAGATAGATAAAGAAAATGAGTTTAATTATACAAGCACATAACTTTTACAAGAATGAAAGTAAAAACAAAATTCGTGAGGTCCCCAAACGGGCACGGTATCTGCTGATAATGTAAAAATACATCATGTGTGAAAATTTCAAGTGTCTAGCTATTACGGTTCATAAGATACAGACAAAAACAGACAGACAGTGGAGTCTTAGTAAAAAGATCTCGTTTTTATCTTTTTGGGTACGGATCCTAAAAAACATATCAGCAGCGTTGATATGTTCTTCCGACGACGGCCAAATAGGGACGGTCGTATAACGCCCTTAAAAGTATTATCAAGTAACTTTTTAAGACCTTTATGCGTATTATCAAACTTAGAGCAGTAAAAACGTCAAAACGAACAAATATCGCTGACCACTTGACTAGCTACATCACACGCGTAGCTTCTTAACTGCGAACCTTTATCCTCAAAGGGTTGGCAAGGTAGGCTCTCGTATAATTCATGACTCTCGAAGGCTCGATAAATAAACCGTTGGATAGAATATTGACAGCAAGACGTGACCATACTTGGATTAGCTTACAACTGTCCGACGGTTTCATATTTGTTGCTTTATCGACGTTTTACGGCGACGTGGGAAGTAGTTTAAGCAAAATATGTTATTTAATAATAAAGGTAAATTAAATAGTTGTAGAATAGTGTGACTTCGCAAATTTATAATTTTCATTTTTCGCAGATATGTAATATTAAATACAAGCGACCCGCCCTGACTTCGCACGGTCCATATATTCCTTCCTCTTGAATCCACCACAATCTGGGGGCACGGTAGTGCCCCCGCCAAGACGAGCCAGCGAAGCGTACGGGCACTACCCACCTTTTCTCGAAACGTTTCGTCGGTTTTTTGAACCCTCATAACTTTGGTTTGGAATATACCAGAGAAAGGTAATTCACGGGGTATTTTTATTAAGTACCCTATATACATTTATATAGGGTACTTAATAAAAATACAATGTTTCAATTACATAGTTCCTATAGTTTAGATTTTATTGATATCTAAAAACCTCCGATTTCGTCACTGACTCACTCACTCACTCACTCACTGATAGTAATCAAAATTCATAAGGTACTTCCCGAAGTTCTAGAAAGCTGAAATTTGGTATGTAAGCTGGTATTAGTACACAAACAACAAAAAAACCCTAAAAGTTAAAAACTTTCATCCCCAACCCCTAAAATTATGGGATGGCAATTTGTATGAAACTTCCTCAAATTTTGATGCTAAGCATAGGAATGCTTTGTATAGGCACGCCTTGTTATAAATAATAAAATACGTAATTCCAGATTTTTTAATAATTCACCCCTTACCCTTAAATTAAGGGATGGAATTAAGCGCACGCAAAACACTTAATTTGTTATTTGAGGTACTAGAAGTCTAAGTTTGATTAATAATTAGAAAGATATACCGTTGTCTCCAGTGGTGGACAACGAGGATGCTTTTTAAAAGATGTTTCGTTATCCACCAGTGGTGGCCAAACGTGTGGTGGACATTATAAATACTCGACTTGACAAACGGCGGCGGCGCGTAAGTCGTTAATTCACGAACTATTAGAAATGAATTAAAAATAAATTTACTAATAATTTTAGGAAGCTAAAAGTTTGTGTTATTGGAAAAAATAATAATAATAAAATAAATAAGCAACCTACAAAAAGAGGTGAAATCCCCCACAAAAACATTTTCATGTAAAATGTAGCCAAGACGAGAGCGAGACCATAAGATGTGCACTATGAAAAAGTTATCAGATGTCCTAAAGAGCCAAGCTTATAATTCCACACGCCCTGAGTCCACAAGCACCTTACTTCACTATCACAAACTCAACATCTTAGCCAAAATATGTTGCTTGGCCTATTCCTACTATTCTATTCTATGTCCTCTCTGTAGGTATATTTTATTTTATGTATTTATGTATGTTTGTGTGTATTAATATTATATATGAAGGGACATCGGTACCTCTTCCTGTACTATCCATAGTATGTGAAGCCCGGTGTCGCGTCAGAGCGGAAGTGACGTCGCAACCGCTCTAAATAGTCGAAGCGCCTTCATATATGTATGTGTATTATGTTTATTTACATTTATATATGTCTATGTGTATTGTATATTTACTATTTAGGTATAAGTATGGTTTTCTTATTTTATTGCATTTAGTTTGATTGTGTAGGGATTTGTAAAATTTGTACTTTTTCTTTTCTCCTTTGTCTCTGTACACTTTATTACCTTCCTTTTTTGCTATTTCCTTTCACCTGAGGTCTATCGGCAGAGAACTCTGTATATAGGGTTAGATTTACCTAAGTATTAATTTATATTATGTCTTTTATTATTGTGTTTCTTGTGTACTGAATTATTAAATAAAATAAATAAATAAAATCTACGAATGTTTTGATTCAGGTTTATAACCTGCCTAAGTATATATTTTCAAACAATCCAAACGTCAACGTTCCAAATTGAAACGCTCGACAATAGCAAGTAGTGAATATGTAAGCAGTATTTTGATTGGTCGTAACGCGTCCCGCTGAGCGCGATGTAATCCTTCGACAAATGAGCTATTACACGACTAACGCGTTACTCTTGCCTTAATTAAAGCCTCGGAATCTGGAGATCAGCGATATTAAGGAGGTAAAGACGGTATCATTGACTATAATTTAAAGTTCTCCTTACATTTTCGTATTTATATCAACAGTTACGTATAACCATAGTCTTCTCTCCATGTAGTGGTGTGGCTCACCAAGTGTTAGAGTTCTCAGGCTAACTTGTCTTAACGGCTGCCATCAGAGATAACAATCGGGGCTGACTGCACCGTGCCTTCCGCAGTATCTAGCTAAAGCTAGATCGATGTCTGAAATCCAACACGTGGAAAAGGCACACTCTATATTACAAAAATATTAATCGAAAACGGGATATCTACCATGTTTTTCTTCTAATTCGTTTATCATTGAGCTCGATATTTTGATGGTCCAACTGGCTTGTTGACGAGACCCAAAAAATACTAACAATGAGATGTTAATACCTGCCCCATTTTTAAATAATTTGTAGTAAAAACAACTTAGTTTTAAATCGTATGGTCTTTACTACCTAAAAATACAAAGTCGGGAAAATATTGGTACCATAGTAGTAGTAGATTTAACTGGCAATATTTTCTGTAAATGTAATTTCTTTATTTATGTCTCCTCGTAATATTGACATGTTTCTTACCAAATCGCATGTATTACAAATAGGTATGTAAATTGTAGATACTTACTAAACTAAACTGGGACGACAGTTCGCTTATCGAATCATATTATAGAAGGCAGTCCAACCAAAACTCATGCATAATCTCGAAAGCGAACTGCATAAAACTACATTCTCAATCATATTTGAAATTCATATAACATCGATTCAATCACATCTCAACTGTAGGTATATGTTATTTTCAAATTCTGAATTTGCCTTCAAATGTAGATACTGCGTAGTCGGCAAAAGTCCATAAATTCAAAGTATACGTGAAATTGGATGTAAAACTGTCGAAAGTATTCACCACGAACTCTACTTAGAAATGTGATATATCTACGTAGATACAACTAGCTAGACACTTTGTGTTTTAAGTTCTGATGTTTTATAAATAAATTAAAATATTTCTTTAAATTTAGCGTTATCACATTTATAACTCTAGCCTAACTAATTTGTCTATAGTCCCTAAATTACTAAATTACACAACATTTTGCTGCTTTTTAGCTAGATAAAAATTCTAAAAAAAATGTCGAAGGGTGTTCCTTATCCATTTTTTTATAAACGTAATATATTAGTGTTTACCACACTAAGTAATAATGCTTTTTGGAAAACTGCTTTCAAAAACTTTAGTACCCGGCGGGACTCGAACCCGCGACTACTGATATTCCGTTCTAGCGCGATAGCCGCTACGCCACGGGTAAGCCTCCCGCCAAGCCGAAATTAAGAAAGCGTTTTCTCCTGTCGTAGCCTGTATTATCTCCAATATTCTAGAGCAGTTGGTTTCCCAAATAAATACCTATACCTACCTAAATAATGATAATAGAATTGGGAAGGACTAAAATTGGTCTCGAAACTTGTCAGATATTGATTACTGATAATGTAATATTTGTCTTGCTCTTGCCTGTTATTTGATACGAACTTCAAGGTGTATATTTTATGTATCAAGGTTATTTATTTGATTGGAAGAAACTTTTGTATCCCTCTGTTTCTATGATCTACATTTTTTAGTGTTTCGTTTACGACCAATTTTCCTGGAGTGAATAAGACGTGTCAATTTCAAGTCAAATTTAATCATAATCAATTTGTTGTTTTATATTTATTAGCAGCCTTAATAAACGTAAATTGTTTTTTTTAATTTTGAAGGCGTATCTAAATTCTAAACTAGAAATATTTTTAAGGAAAATACTTCTTCAAAAATTTACTCGCGGCGAGGCTCGAATCCGGACCCAAAGACGATTTTGAAGATGTATTTTTTCTTTAAAAATATTTCTAGAATAGATAATGTTAATGAACTTTTAACAACAGTTTCCTAGGTATTAATCGTGTATTTTATACCCGAGACTGATAATAACGTAGTCAAAACGTCGTGGAAAGAGAATTAAAAATAAAAACAATAATAATACCCGAAAAACGGACACTAGCAGTGCAAATTATGTGAGTCTTAAACAGATAGACAGACAGACAGCGAAGTCTCAGTAATAGGGTTTCGTTTTTACCCTTTGGGTACGGAACCCAAAAAATGATTGCGAACTTAATATAGGTAACTATTCCTTAATAGGATTTCTAACTGTAGTTCGTCCACAAGGAACTAAAGGGCGACGCTGGCCGGTAGCTAGTGGCAGCCACCAGAATTTATCGGCTCTCGAGATGACCGTTGCATGAGTTATGGCCGCTGGCGGCGATTTATGGCCACCGGAAAAATACCCCTTTAAACCTTAACCCATCATAGTACTGACGGTTTAATTAAAGATTGTTATCGCCGACTTTTGCATTATTTAAAAGTCAATGATTTGTGTGATGAATATTCGACCCTGTTGATCGGAATTCGTTTGTGTTTTATAATAAACTAGCTGCGCCCCGCTATTTGACACACGTACGTCCCGATTTCGCGGGAATATCGCGGTCAAAAGTTTCCAATAGCTTTACCACGGAAGGTATTGAATTGACCGCGAGGGAATTGGAGTGGGGGGTGCTAGGTTTTATTTTCGTTACGTAATTTCTTGATTCGGTCGCCGCGCTCAAAGCCAACGATAAAAGCTATGCAATAGCTTAAAAATTCGTATCGCGTTGGAAGCGTATTATTAGACACAATGTTGTCTTCTTTGATAATGCTCCTGAGGTTGATTTCACGTCTCGGAAATGATAAAACTATATGCCGATCTATATGCTACACCAGCGGGGGTATTCACAGCCCCCTATCTGAAACCGATGGTGGAAACGACTGTGCCACTATCAAAACCGGAAACTTATCTTATCACTTACTTATCTGAGACGGAGATAAGTTTCCGGTTTTCGGTATGGGACTGAAGCCCTTTAAATAGGTACTATCTTTTGCTACAACTCGTCCCACATGCCTAGGAGGGACCAGTTACAAGTACCTGGAACTTGGCTCGTGCATTGTAGCACAATACAAAGTGTAAATGACACATCGAAAAAAAAGAACAATTGCCAATACAAGTGAAACCCAATCAATTCTAGTCCCAAGTCTTGCTCGAAATGATGAAATTTCCAGTCGCCGAAAGGTTCGTCGTAGAAACAGTGGCTTCGCCTTCGTGACAAACGCCAAATGATTCTATTTTCCTTTAAAGTGAATTTCCCGTGCATTTTCCTGGAGGCGTTGACTGAAAATCGTATTGTAAGCTGTAAACTGAAAACGGCTTCCTGCAAAGTTATTTAGGATCAAGTTTACGGTCTTGACTCTGGAGCCATCTTATAATCCACTTTTATTTAGGGTCTTTAGGGCCTGTTCTCATGTCTTGAAGAAGCGTTTATTACTGTCTCGTTTATACCAATCTCTATGTGTGCGTATAAATTATGCAGAACATTGTATTTCCGAATTCAGAATAAATCATGAATATAAAATTAATCCAACATTATTTTTCGCAGGGCAACACGTTAACTTTTTAACCTGTTTACAGAAATGGTATTAAATGAATAAATAATCCGTTGCGAAACCGTTTCCATAATATTCAATTTGCAGTTTTCACCCATCTGTCTTGTAGTTAACGCTAGTGTGTGGGTCGTTACGAGCAATGTTTATGATCATTATACTCCACACATGTTCGTTCGCTGCCGGAATACGAATTACGAATCACCACAGAATTAGGTCACGCTGTATAAACGAATGCCTTCATGTTGCTAAACAGATCTAAGAATCATTCTTGGATTTTCCGTTATTCTTTTTTCTTGTTGGAAACTTTATTTGCTACTGATTTTATGATTGTTCTATTCATTCACCACTGAGTCGGAGGGAAATACCACTTTTTCAACGTCGTCGTCTCGAAAGGCATCAATTGAGTTAATGACGTCATCTGTAAAACGTCTCGCCGGTAAACCAGCACTTAGCGCACGAAACTTGTAGGTGAGGTCTACACGAAACGTTACCAAAAATATGCTTCTAACCGGGGCTTTTAAGGGGCTTAAAATTTCGCCAACTCCTAGTTCCTCGGTTTCCACTTGATTACATAATAGCCGCTTATTTGCGCCCTTCTAAGAAACCCCTTTCAGCATAATCATTGCTATTAACACAATTTACATGTTTAAGGTAAGCTTGGGAACTTATATCAGCACCATTCTTCTCGGTGCCGAACTATTATACGACAACGCAATATCTACCTTAATCGGATTGCTGAAGGTTCATATCAGCGTGTTTAGCGCTCGACTGCGTATAGTTGAAGTTGGCTAAACGACAAGTGTACCGGCCTCCATTAAAACTAACTTCCTACTAATAAAGTTAGAACGAATTCCATTTCCGCGCCGGCTAGATACATGTATACGTGTATGGGAAGCGAGCCAGCGATGTATGGAGTGTCGGGTACAATAGCCGCAGCGGGCAATATGTACTTGTATAAAACTGTCGTTTGGGAACGGGCCGGCTCCGAACGCGGGATTACACAGATTTCGAGCTCGCAACTTTGGAAGAATAATATTGTATGTATTTCATTTCATTAACCCTGTGAGGCCAGAAAGGTTTGATAAATATGCTGACCAACGAGACCCTTAAATTCCTAGTCTTTATTTTTACCCATTTCTCATATAATATGCAAGTTGTACCTTCCCCAATTTTAAATTTAGGACCAATGCTACGAAAATTTCTCTATTTCCCTCTATTTGCAAGTATTTAGACACAAATAAGAATATTTCTGGGTTCTGTAAATGTTGAGAAAGCAACGATTTTTGCTTTGGATATTAGATATATTAAAATTATATTTCTAGTTAATAATTGAATTATATTGTTAAAATGATGTTCTCGTTTCTCATCAATCTTTGAAATTCGCAACTATTTCAATATATCAAAAGAGAATCTACGAATTCTTCGTCAAACAATATAGAGCATGAACAAAATTAGGGTCCAGGGTATTGTATAACGCTTGTAACTTTACTGTTAAATTGTCCCAGTTGTTTAGGCGTAAGTATTAGTTGATTTAAGGCGAGACGTCAGTCGCCACTCTTCGCTAAACCCCACGCGGGACAAAAGTTAAGGGACGGGACAAACTACTCTGACCTATAAATTTTTGTTGGTAGAAGCTTATTTGTAATTCGGCTAGTTATTTATGGGTGTAGTAAATTAAAGTTGTTTATTATATATTTAATGTTTGCGTTGGAATTATTGTTGTCGCGTATATTGTTTTAGGAATAGCGGAGTGGGTTTATGGCTTTTATGATACGCTTATTAATTGCTAAGGGAAATATAAATAAAGTTGTGTCGTAAACAATAGTTAAAGTTGGGAGAATGCTGTGGGAGCGATACTCAAGTAAATTGATTTTGTGAAGCTTTATAAATACACTTCAATATTTTAACCGACACCCAAAAAAGTGGAAGCTATAATGTAATAATAGCAGTCCACCGGCGACAAAACAAAGTTATTTTAACTTAGCTCCGCATAGTCAAGCCAGTTTTTCATACAAGAGCGTCCACCGCAAACTACGCCAGCTTTGCTCAATCGTTTAAAAACTAGCGAGCTAAGCTAAACTAACTCAGTTTAGGTGCTAAACAGAATGAAGCCGCAAGCTGAGACCCGTTCGAGTTTACTCTTAGTTCGCCTTTACGACAAAAAGAAAAATCTTATTTTCAACAAAAAGACAAGAACATTTTAGTTGAATTCAAGACATGTCTTGCCGACGTGGACAAAGTGCAACTTTTAGCTCAACAGTGTTAGTGTCTGGTGGAGAAATGTCACCTAGTTTTGTACCGTAAACATCACAAGGCCAACCTTTAAGAGCATTCTGTTCAGCGCTGTCACGTTCGAGTGCAGTCCTGACCTCACAGTGATCTCGTTCAAGATGGAGTCAAGGTCGGACTTATTTCTTAATATTTTATTTTGTTAGAAATATTTTTCCT
The DNA here is from genome assembly GCA_958496205.1 of Idaea biselata. Classification (NCBI taxonomy): domain Eukaryota; kingdom Metazoa; phylum Arthropoda; class Insecta; order Lepidoptera; family Geometridae; genus Idaea; species Idaea biselata. Next base: position 14,651,806 of record OY292403.1, on the reverse strand, counting down.
GGACAGAGTAGCACAAGGATATTGACTAATTTGATTTAATCTGGTTACTAAATTCTCAGAAAAAGGATGAAGTAATCGTAAATTTATTAAATGTCGCTGAAATCAAGTAAACGATAGGTATCATCGTCGTCGTCGTCGTCACCATCGAAATGTGAAATGTTTTTTTCATGACATTCACATATTAATTAAAAATAAATAGACATTCTAGACTTTCCTAATTAAAATAACATATTAAGACTAGCTACCTACTTAGCTTATCAGTAGTTAAATACACGACATACGTAACCTACAATTTAAGTGCAATGACACCTAATGTGTTAATGCAGTTGTGGAATTCAGTGATAGACAAACATAAGAGACACTTATGTTTAATTGTCTCTTTAAGTTCCAACTTTGGTATATTTTAGCTTATAAAATAGAAACATAGAAATAGGTAAAAGTGCACCACGCCGATACCACATCGTACGGCACATACTATCTTTCATTGAACATAAGGGGCAGTCCGTTCTTGACGACTTGTAGCATGTTGAAGTTGGGATCTATGACGGGATGACGCAGCGTCTCCGGCGCCGGACTCACTGTGAACTTGGACAGCACCGCCGCCAGCCCCGCCAGCGACTGCATCTCGCCCATACGAGCGCCTGGAACATGCGACAGTATAATGCAACGTCTCTATAAATCTTTGGAATTTTTGGAAATTGAATAAACGACGTAGGTATACCTACTACCGCCGCCAGTGCTTGAGTATAACTCAGCTGCATATCTAAAGAAATGTCGGCAAAAACGACGTCGAACTGTCGGGGCCCAACCCGATGTCATTTTTACACAGTAAGTAAGTAACCCCACGGTAGGCCCAGAATGATAAGAAACGCTTGTTGTACCTTAGGGGCTGGTCCCAGCTGATATTAGATGGTGCAAAGAAATGTGGCATACACCTAAAGGTTGGTGAACGAAGAGCTAGAATGGTGAGTTAGTTATTTACCTATGCAAGAACGAGGCCCATCACCGAACGGAAGGTATACGTGTTTGATTTTATCGGCATCATTCTGACTAGTGTCAAATCTCTCCGGTTGATAATTCTCAGGATTAACGAAATATTGAGGGTCGTTTTGTAGTGCCTGCAGCGGTATGACTACTCTGACGCCTTCATCGATCTTGAGGTTGATTTCAGGAAATGTGTAGGGACGCGCACATTCCCTGATAAGAAAACCGACTGAAGGAAACATCCTCAGGCCCTCCTTGAAACACCACGAGAGATATGTCATCTCCCTGACCGCGACGTAGCTGAGCTTGTGGTTGTGTTTGGCCAACACTGTGTCGATCTCTTGCTGCACCTTGCGCTGCACCTCCGGGTGGAAGGCGAGCTGGTGCAGCGTGAAGCTGGTCGCCGACGACGACGTCTCGAACCCTGCCGCGAAGAACACGAACACCTGCGCCGCGATCAGCTCCTCCGTCAGCTCCTGCATCGCCATTTCCGGGGTACCATCTGACTTGAACTTCTCCAGAGAGTCCGCCGTCATTACACCATTCTTCTGACATTCGAGCATCAGATCAATAAAGTCATTTCGGCCAGATGGTTTGCGATCTCTCTTTTTCAACATTTGCTTGACTAAATTCATGAAATTATTTTCTATTCTAGACGTATACTTTAAATGTTTGAAGAGTTCAGGATTTAGCTCTTTTAAAACGGAAACGAGAGAATCTTGTATTCGTTTTTGAAATATATTTGCTCCCAGTTTTCTGAATTCTGACTTTTCATCGTTGAGACAGTCGGCGTCGAGTCCGAAACCGCACGCACAGATGAAGTCTGTGGTGTAGCGCGCCATGAGGTCGCGAGCGTCGAGCGCGCGTTTGGCCGCGGCGATTGTCAAAGCCCGCGCCTGCAGTTTCTCCGCGCGCTCCACAATCAGAGGGAACATCGCCTTCAGCTTGCCGCTCGCAAAGGCGACAGTCATACGCTTTCGTAACAATCTCCATAGATCGCCATCCACGAAAAACAAACTGCGCATCAATGGTTCAACTACTTCCTTGTGCTGATTCAGTCCACGCATATAAAAGTCGTAAAAATCAGTTATGAGTACGCGCTTCACCAGCTCCGGGTCACGTATTACTAGCTCGGGTCTCGTGGATCTGAAAAAGCCGACAACTCTTTCGTTTGGATATTTCCAATAGGTTTCTTCTGCTATCTGACACATGCTCTTTTGTAAAAGATAGCCGGATGTGTTGTTCCCGAACATGAAGACTGGTTTGTCATGTTTGATGCCCCTCTTGCGCCAGTAGTTGAACGTCCTGGTGCCGTAGAGGTAGGCCACCACTATCAGAACGGCGACGATGGCCGTCAGTATCATATTTGCGTTCGATTCACTGAGCTCTCGACTCGTAACTAAGTTCAAACGACGCGCATTCTATAATAAATGCGCGATATCGGTCACGCTATAAACTTGTTGCTTAAACATAAACCACTTTTTAAAGTAGTGTGCGCTAGATAATTGTTCATTTAAAAAAAAATACTAATAACTGTTCTTTTTTCTTGTTGGTTTCCATTTTAATCCATATGATGGTCCTTGTCCGTTTTAATACGACTAAGACCAGCTTCAATTTGAGCCACGATCAACGGCTTCAAAAGAACCTGTCTTTTAACCCTATAATATTTAGTTTATCTGTCTAACTATCCCCCTTACTTATAAAAGATGACTAAGTTTATGTAACGTTTGTCACTACAGACAACGTCTGTTAAAGTTAGCCATCGTTTATAAGTAAGTAGGATATTTTTTTAAATACTTACCTTTTCCTAATGCCTTAGTTTGATATCATTTCTCGTTTCTGGCCCCATTTAGCTCGTAGTGGCAGCAAGTGTCGTCGCTTCAGTAATCTGATGTCCGGTAAAGCGACGTGGCAGTGATCACTGAAACTTGGATAAGACAGGTAGTTCAAATCGGCCGATTTGTAAGTTTGCGTTCGCCGTATTGGAAACATTATGGTTATTTTTATTTTTTTGTTTTCGCGATGGTATTCGAACTCAGAACCCCCGGAACAAAAATGTATAATTAGTTACCTATTATTCCACTCTTGTCTGTTGATAATCCCCATCGATGAGAATTTGAGGCTTATTCCCATTCGGGCCACTCCTTCAATTGTTTCACTGTTTTGCTTCCATACATTGAATTCCAATCGGGCCAAAACAAGAATTTGAGTCCTAATGTAAGTTTGCTTTGTACAATATAAAAACAAACAAAGAAGATAATCTAAAATACATTACGTAGACGTCTGCGAAATACCATCCCAAGATCACAGCAGTATTTTATCCAAACGGAATCTAAATCACAAATCTAAAATTACAATGTGGTATTCTGTGGTAAAGGAGCAAACCAAAGATCTGTAATATTATAGTGAACTAAACAGAACATCAGAGCATTTCTAACTTCATCATCATAAATCGGGTTACAACTTTCAAATATCGTATTAAGTTTGATGCAACTGCGATGACTACTACTACTTGGGACTAAAGTATTGCTAATATGCTTATGAGTTATGCTTATGCTTAGTGCTTATGATGGAAATCAGTTATTTATTCGATCAAACATGCGTGTTTCGCAGTGGCTTATGGAGAACGTAGTAGGTTCTCGACAAGCGATCGGGCAACCGTCGAGTAACCAGTATGCGTTCGCATTTAAAATTGAATATTCGTAAATTGAGGCGAGAAGTTCTTGTCATTCGTAATTCATCAACAATTCATTTCGTGAGTATTTCCGTGACCATTTAAAGCAGAAGTAATTTAATTCCACCACTTAGCTATCTGCCGCTATAAATTAGTCAAACCATCTTAACTTGGGCTTTACAATCGAAAGGCGCCATTTGAAGGCGTTTGAATTCGTTATAACGACGGCGCTTGGGTGATTTACAGTTAGTCACGAACGTTGCCGTTTGCTATAACCCTCTATAGTTGTATGATTGTATGGCTTTACAAACAATAAAGGACCATTTCCAGAACGCTGATTCGCAACTAATCCAGGAAACCGGTTGTGTCTGCCACGCTGTCTCCATCGCGCTGTATATCGTGTATGTAGTTACACGATTCTCACTGGCTAATTGGAATGGCTCAGTAATTAGTTGGTACATGTGAATAGATCATGTATTGGCCAAAGGCCAAAGACAAAAGCATGATCTATTCATACAATTTGACGACCTCTGTGGCGAGTTGTGCGGCTACATACACACACTCTAAAATACAATTACAATTTATACTACCTACACATTACATAAAACTGGAGAAAAAAAAAACTTGAAAGTTGTCAAGGGACAACCGGATGGAACGAAGTTCTTTTCTATGAGAGAGAGAGAGAGAGAGAGTGAGACAGACAGAGAAACACGCGCACGCCGCTCGGCTTACAACTATAGCAAAAAGTGTCGTTACAACTTTTGGTCTTAATATTTTCCGTCTAGCCCCCTTTCGCAACGCACGATAAGGAACTTCGTTCCAACAATTTTCATGTTAACATTTCTTAAGTGTGACTTCAAAAAAATTCAGAATCAAAAACTAATTCGCCAATTGCCGCAAGTTTTAACCGAATCTGCTTTATTATAAAGTAAACAGTACACGAACATTTCAAACATAAACCATTAAAACCTGCAGTTAGTCGCAATTTGTCCAACAAACGACTCTACAATAAATTCATTAAACCAAATCACCCTCACAATCGCAGGACGAAATGATTTCATACGCCAAAATTATACAAGACATGAAACAGGCACAAAGCTTTCTACAAACGTGTAGTATTCGGAGAACGAGGTCGTTTTGTCCCGTCCCCTGCTTCGTCCCTGGTTATGACAACCATTGTTCCAGGGACGGTTAAGGACGAGTGTTTATCACGCAGTGTTGTCCCGAGACACGGTTATTGTCATTATCTGCGATTACATGATTACTTTGAGATGGAGATGTCATGTTGGGGATCATGTTTTAGTTTTGCTTTAGTTGCTTTCGCCGGTTTCATCCCCTATTCAAACGGATTCTGATTTCTTTTTTCATGCTTTTGTTTGTTAAATAATACAAGATAAGCTCAGTGTTTCGTCCTATATGTGTTTTCTTGCGTAAATAATAGTGTTGGTCTGCGGCCAGTTATCGAATTATTGCCTATTGCAAACGTCACGTCTATGAAATCTTATCATCTTTTCCGAGGGGTAGAGACCTCGATCGCCTTTTGTTTTTGGTTCGGACTTCTTTTGTTTATATTTCGATTGTATTTTTTTGTTTTTGTAACGATCGTCTTTTTAACCGACTTCCAAAAAAAGGAGGAGGTCCTTAATTCGTCGGGATATTTTTTATTTTTATTTTTTTTTATGTATGTTCCCCGATTACTCGAAGATGCCTGGACCGATTTGGATAATTATTCTTTTGTTTGAAAGGAGATACATCACAATTGGTCCCATAAAATTTTGGTGAAGATCGAATGAAGATCTTCGGAGTGATGGACAGGATTGCACCTCGAGAGTGCAGCAAAGTGCTCAGTTTTTTATTTTCACCAGTAGAATAAGGCCATAAAGAATAGATAGCGATGAACGACGTGGACAAAGTGCAACTTTTAGCTCAACAGTGTTAGTGTCTGGTGGAGAAATGTCACCTAGTTTTGTACCGTAAACATCACAAGGCCAACCTTTAAGAGCATTCTGTTCAGCGCTGTCACGTTCGAGTGCAGTCCTGACTTCACAGTGATCTCGTTCAAGATGGAGTCAAGGTCGGCCTTATTTCTTATTATTTTATTTTGTTAGAAATATTTTTCCTGGACAGAGTAGCATAAGGATAGGGACTAATTTGATTTAATCTGGTTACTAAATTCTCAGAAAAAGGATGAAGTAATCGTAAATTTATTAAATGTCGCTAAAATCAAGTAAACGATAGGTATCATCGTCGTCGTCGTCGTCACCATCGAAATGTGAAATGTTTTTTTCATGACATTCACATATTAATTAAAAATAAATAGACATTCTAGACTTTCCAAATTAAAATAACATATTAAGACTAGCTACCTACTTAGATTATCAGTAGTCAAATATACGACATACGTAAACTACAATTTAAGTGCAATGACACCTAATGTGTTAATGTAGTTTTGGAATTCAGTGATAGACAAACATAAGAGAGACATATGTTTAATTGTCTCTTTAAGGGCCCTATTCGGAAAAACTGAAAATCCATGTCAGGCGCATCGAAAATTGTTGATTATTTCATGACGGAATGTCGTAGAACTTTTTTTTGTGTTACACCAAAATGTAGGAAACAATGTCACCTACAATCTGTGCACAAAAAAAAGTTCTACGCCATTCCGTCATGAAATAATCAACAATTTTCGATGAGCCCGACAGGGATTTTCAGTTTCAAGGTCGTTGGCGTATATACTCCTCTTAAGTTCCAACTTTGGTATATTTTAGATTTTAAAATAGAAACATAGAAATAGGTAAAAGTGCACCACGCCGATACCACATCGTACGGCACATACTATCTCTCATTGAACATAAGGGGCAGTCCGTTCTTGACGACTTGTAGCATGTTGAAGTTGGGATCTATGATGGGGTGACGCAGCGTCTCCGGCGCCGGACTCACTGTGAACTTGGACAGCACCGCCGCTAGCCCCGCCAGCGACTGCATCTCGCCCATACGAGCGCCTGGAACATGCGACAGTATAATGCAACGTCTCTATAAATCGATTTTTGGAAATTGAATAAACGACGTAGGTGTACCTACTACCGCCGCCAGTGCTTGAGTATAACTCAGCTGCATATCCAAAGAAATGTCGGCAAAAACGACGTCGAACTGTCGGGGCCCAACCCGATGTCATTTTTACACAGCAAGTAAGTAACCCCACGGTAGGCCCAGAATGATAAGAAACGCTTGTTGTACCTTAGGGGCTGGTCCCAGCTAATATTAGATGGTGCAAAGAAATGTGGCATACACCTAACAGTTGGTGAACGAAGAGCTAGAATGGTGAGTTAGTTATTTACCTATGCAAGAACGAGGCCCATCACCGAACGGAAGGTATACGTGTTTGATTATATCGGCATCATTCTGACTAGTGTCAAATCTCTCCGGTTGATAATTCTCAGGATTAACGAAATATTGAGGGTCGTTTTGTAGTGCCTGCAGCGGTATGATTACTCTGACGCCTTCATCGATCTTGAGGTTGATTTCAGGAAATGTGTAGGGACGCGCACATTCCCTGATAAGAAAACCGACTGAAGGAAACATCCTCAGGCCCTCCTTGAAACACCACGAGAGATATGTCATCTCCCTGACCGCGTCGTAGCTGAGCTTGTGGTTGTGTTTGGCCAACACTGTGTCGATCTCTTGCTGCACCTTGCGCTGCACCTCCGGGTGGAAGGCGAGCTGGTGCAGCGTGAAGCTGGTCGACGACGACGACGTCTCGAACCCTGCCGCGAAGAACACGAACACCTGCGCCGCGATCAGCTCCTCCGTCAGCTCCTGCATCGCCACTTCCGGGGTACCATCTGACTTGAACTTCTCCAGAGAGTCCGCCGTCATTACACCATTCTTCTGACATTCGAGCATCAGATCGATAAAGTCATTTCGGCCAGATGGTTTGTGATCTCTCTTTTTCAACATTTGCTTGACTAAATTCATGAAATTATTTTCTATTCTAGACGTATACTTTAAATGTTTGAAGAGTTCAGGATTTAGCTCTTTTAAAACGGAAACGAGAGCATCTTGTATTCGTTTTTGAAATATATTTGCTCCCAGTTTTCTGAATTCTGACTTTTCATCGTTGAGACAGTCGGCGTCGAGTCCGAAACCGCACGCACCGATGAAATCTGTGGTGTAGCGCGCCATGAGGTCGCGAGCGTCGAGCGCGCGTTTGGCCGCGGCGATTGTCAAAGCCCGCGCCTGCAGTTTCTCCGCGCGCTCCACAATCAGAGGGAACATCGCCTTCAGCTTGCCGCTCGCAAAGGCGACAGTCATACGCTTTCGTAACAATCTCCATAGATCGCCATCCACGAAAAACAAACTGCGCATCAATGGTTCAACTACTTTCTTGTGCGGATTCAGTCCACGCATATAAAAGTCGTAAAAATCAGTAATGAGTACGCGCTTCACTAGCTCCGGGTCACGTATTACTAGCTCGGGTCTCGTGGATCTGAAAAAACCTACAACTCTTTCGTTTGGATATTTCCAATAGGTTTCTTCTGCTATTTGACACATGCTCTTTTGTAAAAGATAGCCTGATGTGTTGTTCCCGAACATGAAGACTGGTTTGTCATGTCTGATGCCTCTCTTGCGCCAGTAGTTGAACGTCCTGGTGCCGTAGAGGTAGGCCACCACTATCAGAACGGCGACGATGGCCGTCAGTATCATGTTTGCGTTCGGTCCACTGAGCTCTCTACTCGTAACTAAGTTCAAACGACGCGCATTCTATAATAAATGCGTGATATCTGTCACGCGATAATAACAAGTTTATACATAAACCACTTTTTAAAGTAGTGTGCGCTAGATCATTGTTCATTTTAAAAAATTACTAATAACTGTTCTTTTTTCTTGTTGGTTTCCATTTTAATCCATGTGATGGTCCTTGTCCGTTTTAATACGACTAGGACCCGCTTCAATTTGAGCCACGATCAACGGCTTCAAAAGAACCTGTATTTTAACCCTATAATATTTAGTTTATCTGTCTAACTATCCCCCTTACTTATAAAAGATGACTAAGTTTATGTAACGTTTGTCACTACAGACAACGTCTGTTAAAGTTTGCCATCGTTTATATGTAAATAGGTAATTTATTTAAATACTTATCTTTTCCTAATGTCTTAGTTTGATATCATTTCTCGTTTCTGGCCCCATTTAGCTCGTCGTGGCAGCAAGTGTCGTCGCTTCAGTAATCTGATGTCCGGTAAAGCTACGTGGCAGTGATCAATGAAGCTTGGATAAGGCAGGTAGTTCAAATCGGCCGATTTGTAAGTTTGCGTTCCCCATATTGGAAACTTATGGTTATTTTTATTTTTTTGTTTTTGCGATGGTATTCGAACCCAGAACCCCCGGAACAAAAATGTATAATTTAATTTGTTACCTATTATTTCACTCTTGTCTATTGATAATCCCCATCGATGAGAATTGGAGTCCTAATGTAAGTTTGCTTTGTAAAATATAAAAACAAACAAAGAAGATAATCTAAAATACATTACGTAGACGTCTGCGAAATACCATCCCAAGATCACAGCAGTATTTTATCCAAACGGAATCTAAATCACAAATCTAAAATTACAATGTGGTATTCTTACCGGGAAAGGAGCAAACCAAAGATCTGTAATATTATAGTGAACTAAACAGAACATCAGAGCATTTCTAACTTCATCATCATAAATCGGGTTACAACTTTCAAATATCGTATTAAGTTTGATGCAACTGCGATGACTACTACTACTTGGGACTAAAGTATTGCTAATATGCTTATGAGTTATGCTTATGCTTAGTGCTTATGATGGAAATCAGTTATTTATTCGATCAAACATGCGTGTTTCGCAGTGGCTTATGGAGAACGTAGTAGGTTCTCTTTGCCCAAACATTTTCATGGTAGTTTTAACAGGCTTATTACATACTAGCAGTAGTCTATGTTACTCAGGGTGAATGTAACTTTCTAATGGTGAAAGAATTTTTGAAATCGGTCCAGTAGTTTCGGAGATTACTCCCAATATACATACGTACATACATGACTGTACATACATACATACATGTTACCAACGTTACCTCTTTATAATCTTCTAATATATAAAATTTTCATGTCACAGTGTTAGTTACCGTACTCCTCCGAAACGGCTTGACCGATTTTTATGAGATTTTGTATACGTATTCAGTAGGTCTGAGAATCGGCTACTATCTATAATTTATAAGGCAAAACAACGTTTGCCGGGTCGGCTAGTATTAGTATAGATATAGATAAACCTAAAATATTTATATTATTAAAAGATACAAACGCTGTAAACCTAAAGGCAAAAAAATCACGTAAACGATACTAAAAAAACCAAGCCTATTCTACATATAGGTAAATGAAAAACCAACCGCGATGTTCTTTCTTTCTAATTTTTTTTAAAGGAAGCATACATACATTTCGTTTGCCGTATCCAACGTAGCGTAGATCGTACATTGGCTGGAGGAGCTCTAGGTAGTGCCTTTAATTTCCGTTCTTTCGCAGTCAATTTTAGCCGGTCTTTGATGTAACGTGCATGGAGCATCTCGCCTTATTAAGGTCACGAGTTTCAACGTACACTTATGTTGCGTGCTTTATTAGTTTTATGTTTCAACTTTATTTTCAGAGATATCTAGAGACTTTATTTGCACAAAAATATGACTTGTTTTTTGTCTACAATGTAGAGAATAATTTTGAAATGTTGTACGTAGAAGCAAAGCAAAAACTTATCATTTTTCTGTATGCTAGCACACAGAAAAATGGTAAATGACAAGCAGTCGGTACAAAATAATATATTGTGTGGATACTATGCTCAGCGGTTTTATACTGCCGCGAGCAAAACTGCAGAGCACAGTTAGTAAATACAACGATAAGTACTTGAATAAAATCGATCCCAGTCGTTGCCTCCACAAATGGTTCCTGAATATTTTCATTCGTACTCAAACGTCTCACCTGTACCTAATTCAGGGTGCCCACTTGCCCCTCATTAAAATTCAATAAAAGTACGATTAACAGAAAAAATGTATCCCGGTAAGTTGTAGGTACATATTCCAGGTACCTACATTAAAATACACGAAGAGTAGACTAAAATGCCTGTAAGTAGCTCTTTGAATTTTTCTGTAAAAAAGTATATCGGCCGAATACTGAAATGGTACACAAAATTTGAACGCTACTTAAAAATTAAGCAGTTTCTAAACTCAAAACATTCTCATACTAATTTTAAATTTAGAATCTGCTCAATTATGTTCTCCACAAATTCTAAGTGGCGTAGGTGGCTTAGATAGAAGAGAACTCAAAACAAATTGAAATCTGGTCTTAATACGAGTTATCTCTATTAAATACTTAGGTAGCTTCATTTTGTAGAAAGTGGTATAATTTTGCGTTTAAATTCATCGAAATCCAATTAGATGAAGTCGATTTAAATACACGCAGTAGAGTAGAATCGAATCCGATTTGACGTGTAATTAATGACATGTCGGAGGCAACTTGACGGCAAGTGATGCGTGACGTCATCCGCGACGTAGAACACAATGGATTTTAGTAGTATTTTACAACATTGGTGATTGCTTGTGAAATATTGACTACTAGCTGCGTCCCGCGGTTTCACCCGCGTGGGAATATCAGGATTAAAAGTAGCCTATAGCCTTCCTCAATAAATGGACTATCTAACACTGAAAGAATTTTTCAAATCGGCCCAGTGGTTCCAGAGATTAGCGCGTTCAAACAAACAAACAAACAACGAAACAAACTCTTCCGCTTTATAATAATAGAAGATAGAAGAAGATAAAAGAAGATTAATCGGTGAAGAGGCAAATTCAAACATATTAAACACATCTCAAGAAATCGACTTGCTTGGTCAAAGTCCCACTGGGGATAAATTTCACTTGAAAAATTCCCCTTACCTCTCGGCCGTCGATAGCTCGTTCGTAATAATCCAGCACTAAAGCATGCCAAATTAAATGAAGTAGCGCGTTAGTCGCTGTATACGGAACGAGTAACAAATCTTCGGTAAGCCACACTCGAAATACAGTTCACTTTGTTCCGGATTTACGTTTATTAACCGAGTTTAAGATAGGGTTTACGGTTGGAGCAGGCCACGGACTGCTATCGACTGATACAACATACAACTGACTGACTATAGTTCGACTTCCGTTTAATGCGTATGAATGATTTTGACAATTAAACAGTTGGCAAGACGCGGCCGATTGATTCGTGAATCGTCTGCTTTAAATTTCACAAAATTAAGTCGCGCAACAATAAATACTCCAATTTGACGTACGTGGTAAAATTCTGAGAAAAGTTCACTTATATACAAATATCTTAATAAGTGGACAGTTACAGTCTAAATTTTAATGCAGATCATGTGAAAATATTGATGTCTTAGAATAAAAACGCTTTAGATTATGAGTATATTAATATTCTAGTTTTCAGCTTCAGCTCCTGTTTTCGTATATGTAATGGTTTGGCTCACCTAGCGTCAAAGTTTTTGATCAGTCATAATTTATATTTATAATGTGACAATGTAAAGTTGATTCGGAAAGCATTTTGTTTTATTTATAGCAATTTGTGTGCAGGGACTCGTATTGAGTGCCGTCACTGTTGTAGACTGTTGAGTTGTAAAGTGTTTGATGGTGTTCACGAGCGTTTTACAAGCCATTATTACCTTGTTACAGGTCGAAATAAAAGGGTTTACAGTGAGACACTTCACACTTTTTATGAGATACCTACCCTACTGTTACGTTTACACTGAGGCTTGTACGTGAATATTACAATAGTTGATTTAGGCAGCTAATAATGCGCATCTGTACTAACAAAACAGTAAAGTTGGAACGTAATTTACCAAACGAGTAGAAATTTGATGCAGAATGCGATAAATTTAGCGCTATATAATGATGTATAAACAACCGAACAATACATAGTTTACATAGCCCGATAATTGAAAGCATTGTTGTCAAATTATTGTCTCTGTTCAGTATAAACCAGATTAGAATAAATAATATACCATTTGTACACGAAATGTTACAATGCCGGGCATTAACTGTGTTGTGAAAGTATCACGCAATATAGCGCAAATGATAATTACGAAAAAAAAATACAAAACAAAAAACAGGAACTATAAAAATTCATGTTGTGAATAAAATTCGGAGGGAGCATTAAAGTCTGTCCAAATGTATCAACTTCTAAGTTATTACCACTTCACTTACCCGCTTTGTAAGCAAATTTAGTAACCTGTAACTTAATAGTTAGGGGCGTGTTGACATCACGACTCCAAGGTCGTCCTAGGTCACGTCTAGGGAAGTGGGATAACTGCCTTTGATTACACGCTACAATTTTTTTCTGAATAAATGAATAGGTTATTTGAAATTAGGTTCTTCGCTTTTAATCGCGTTGCATTGATTATATTAAGCATTTTTCAATGCCCAAACTTTCAAGGTCTTGCCAGACCTCTTGTGCACATGAGTTTACAATAAAAGCAACGCGATTAAAACCGAAAAATGAGTATCTTTTCATATCAGCATCTTGAAAATGGAATAAAAACCAATGACATAATCAATTTAGGTTAAGTAATATAATTTGTGAAAACCACCTTTTCTCGGAACAAATCGTAGACAGCAAAAGTGCTTACCAAAATACTTCGCTACTCTTGTAGCTCCTTCCTTCCACAAGTAACTGTTTGCAACGAAGAATTATTATCGTTAAGAAACAACCAAGTTTCTTAGTAAATGTCGATTCGGTCCGTGGTTCGCCAACTCCAAGAATATAAACACTTCAATCGGGTATTTACACAAACAACGTTTTTGTTCTTCATAAATTGATCAAGGCTCGAGTCGAGTAGAGTTCTAGGGTCGGAGCAGAAAGGACGCAAAACATTTAATTTCTGCGATATCTCGGAGTCATTGATTAGAAGCCACGTAAACTCAAAGTTAAACGTGAAATTAACAACTACAAGCTTCATTAACGTCCATCTTTTGTAAAGTTCATTGGAGTTGTACAAGAAACTGGGAATTTTGAAACTTGAGAGCGCTTGCTTTGATTGTTTTGCGATAAATCGGTAGGAATTCCGGTGACTAATTTTCCCTTCGAAACTTGTGAAAATTTTAATGAAGGAAGCGACATCTGGGTTTCTACAGATCCTAATTAGAGCACCGGTGCTGAAGATAGCCTCAATAGGAAATTATATTGTTTCGGAAATGTATCGTAAACAAAAAATACGGGATGAGTGTTGAAATATAGCCGAGGGGAAGTTGTCAAATCTGGGAAACACAGAAGTCGAGGGTTGAGAATAGCGAAAAGTTACCTTGACGACAGTATAGTTGGTCGCGGCTAACTTCTCCGACTGTCGACACTATGGTAAACGCTTCGTTCTCGATACTTGGCCTCGTTCGGGGAAATAACAAAAAAGTTTTTGACTTATTGGTGCATGATGCCGGCGGTGGCGTAAACATGTCCGATGTTTTTTAGCGAACATTTGGGGCAACTAGTTGATTAGTTTCGTTATATTGATATATCAAACACATTGTTGTGGCGGTGACTTTAATGGAATTGCGAAGTTCAGTGGGTTTACTGGTTAAGCTTTTGCAAGATTGAGTTATTTGATCAAAACAATCGTGTACACAATACATTTGACCACTATTTCAAATGTGCCTTAGGTTCAAGATAGTTGAATGATATTTAAGAAAAAAAATCTAAAGACGAAAAACGGAAATTGGATTCTGTTCTCAAAACACTTCATTGAAAACATCAATTTACTTCAGGGTGTGGGTTCGAAACCTGCCATGCTTATGGCATTGAATTCTGTAAAAAAAAATCAATTCGAATACGAGAACATTCAAATTATAATAAAACACCAATCACTGCTCATTAAAGTAATAATTAAAACATTTTTTAACTGAAGCCGGTTTAACGTGATTAAGTAGGGAACATTCGTGCTCAACTCAACTTGTTCGGGAAATTCATTGTCTATCTGGAGAGTTCTCAACAGTTCCTACTTAGCGACGACGGGCAGAGTGTCGCACCGAATTGAAGCCGAAACCGAAGCTTCGGCTTCAGTCTCAGTTAAATTTCTTTTATAAACTATGTTGTTTTATCTACTATATTTTATTGTTTTTGCCGACACTAAATCTGATACATAGAGAATAGCTGTTTGTTTCGGCTCAACCTATTTAAATACTTAAACTATGGTTCAAACGCTAAGTTACCGTGACAAAGGTTTTAAAAATAATAAAAGCACTATTTAGACGGTCAGAATAAATGGGTGCGTTCTATTTGTCTTATTATTTTTTACAATTTAATGGGAGCAATAAGACCTTTGGAACGCACGATTCGATTCGGCAGCAACGATCGATTATTTTAACTAAAACCGAAACTGCAACCGAAACTAGATTTTTTAGCCGAAATATAGACCGAAACTGATTCGTCGAGCAGTCAGTAATTTGAGTTGAATTCAAGCACTGGGATTTACTAATCAATATTTAAAATCGTTTGGCTCAAAGTCTTAAGAAGAAACTTTGCCGTCTCAGTTGTTTTTATTCATAATATTTCAGTAAATATCCTCTTTTGAATAATATTGTACGAAAATGCTGATCAGTTTTTATTGCTTTGTAAGAAAAAAAAGTACACAGTTGAGGTTTTTTAGTTGTAATGTTTCTGTAGTTTAAGAAATTGAGAAGAATTAAAGAACTTTTATTTTTTTATTGTCAAAAGGGAAAATGTTTTTTTTGATTATGAATTCGTGTTATTGAACTTTATTTACCATTTAAACAAAGCAGAAGTTATTTCTTCGTCTACAAATTCAACAGCCGGCAAGCGATCGGGCAACCGTCGAGTAACCAGTATGCGTTCGCATTTAAAATTGAATATTCGTAAATTTGTAATTCATCAACAATTCATTTCGTGAGTATTTCCGTGACCATTTAAAGCAGAAGTAATTTAATTCCACCACTAAGCTATCTGCCGCTATAAATTAGTCAAACCATCTTAACTTGGGCTTTACAATCGAAAGGCGCCATTTGAAGGCGTTTGAATTCGTTATAACGACGGCGCTTGGGTGATTTACAGTTAGTCACGAACGTTGCCGTTTGCTATAACCCTCTATAGTTGTATGATTGTATGGCTTTACAAACAATAAAGGACCATTTCCAGAACGCTGATTCGCAACTAATCCAGGAAACCGGTTGTGTCTGCCACGCTGTCTCCATCGCGCTGTATATCGTGTGTAGTTACACGATTCTCACTGGCTAATTGGAATGGCTCAGTAATTAGTTGGTACATGTGAATAGATCATGTATTGGCCAAAGGCCAAAGACAAAAGCATGCTCTATTCATACAATTTGACGACCTCTGTGGCGAGTTGTGCGGCTACATACACACACTCTAAAATACAATTACAATTTATACTACCTACACATTACATAAAACTGGAAAAAAAAACTTGAAAGGTGTCAAGGGACACCCAGATGGAACGAAGTTCTTTTCTATGAGAGAGAGAGACAGACAGAGAAACACGCGCACGCCGCTCGGCTTACAACGATAGCAAAAAGTGTCGTTACAACTTTTGGTCTTAATATTTTCCGTCTAGCCCCCTTTCGCAACGCACGATAAGGAACTTCGTTCCAACAATTTTCATGTTAACATTTCTTAAGTGTGACTTCAAAAAAATTCAGAATCAAAAACTAATTCGCCAATTGCCGCAAGTTTTAACCGAATCTGCTTTATTATAAAGTAAACAGTACACGAACATTTCAAACATAAACCATTAAAACCTGCAGTTAGTCGCAATTTGTCCAACAAACGACTCTACAATAAATTCATTAAACCAAATCACCCTCACAATCGCAGGACGAAATGATTTCATACGCCAAAATTATACAAGACATGAAACAGGCACAAAGCTTTCTACAAACGTGTAGTATTCGGAGAACGAGGTCGTTTTGTCCCGTCCCCTGCTTCGTCCCTGGTTATGACAACCATTGTTCCAGGGACGGTTAAGGACGAGTGTTTATCACGCAGTGTTGTCCCGAGACACGGTTATTGTCATTATCTGCGATTACATGATTACTTTGAGATGGAGATGTCATGTTGGGGATCATGTTTTAGTTTTGCTTTAGTTGCTTTCGCCGGTTTCATCCCCTATTCAAACGGATTCTGATTTCTTTTTTCATGCTTTTGTTTGTTAAATAATACAAGATAAGCTCAGTGTTTCGTCCTATATGTGTTTTCTTGCGTAAATAATAGTGTTGGTCTGCGGCCAGTTATCGAATTATTGCCTATTGCAAACGTCACGTCTATGAAATCTTATCATCTTTTCCGAGGGGTAGAGACCTCGATCGCCTTTTGTTTTTGGTTCGGACTTCTTTTGTTTATATTTCGATTGTATTTTTTTGTTTTTGTAACGATCGTCTTTTTAACCGACTTCCAAAAAAAGGAGGAGGTTCCTAATTCGTCGGGATATTTTTTATTTTTATTTTTTTTTATGTATGTTCCCCGATTACTCGAAGATGCCTGGACCGATTTGGATAATTATTTTTTTGTTTGAAAGGAGATACATCACAGTTGGTCCCATACAATTTTGGTGAAGATCGAATGAAGATCTTCGGAGTGATGGACAGGATTGCACCTCGAGAGTGCAGCAAAGTGCTCAGTTTTTTATTTTCACCAGTAGAATAAGGCCATAAAGAATAGATACCGATGAATAAGAATATGGTTTCGGAATCTCCACATCTGAAACCACCTTCTCATCACAGAACTCCTCAATGATAAAAGTTATGGATACAATTTTAATGATATTAGTGGTAGTTGAAAGTACACTAAAAAGGATGAAATAAAAAAATAATTAAAAAAAATTAAAAACCGACTTAAAAAAAAAGCAAAAAATAATAATTAAAAACCGACTTAAAAAAAACATAAAATAACTTCGCCTACGTACAGTGCCACCGACTTATCTGTTATGTAATCTGAAGTCGGGCAGATTTACTGGGTTGGTTGAGTAGGATTGTAAGTAGTTTGGCTGCCCGACTTCAGATTACATAACAGATAAGTCGGTGGCACTGTACGTAGGCGAAGTTATTTTATGTTTTTTTTAAGTCGGTTTTTAATTTTTTTTTTTTTGGTTTTTTTTTGAAGTCGGTTTTTAATTTTTTTAAATTATTTTTTTATTTCATCCTTTTTATGTCTTTGTAACGATCGTCTTTTGTTTTTGTTACGATCGTCTTTTGTTTTTGTTACGATCGTTTTAATTGTTTCCGTTACGATCGTCTTTTGTTTTTGTAACGATCGTCATTTGTTTTTGTAACGATCGTCTATTGTTTTTGTTACCATCGTTTTAATTGTTTCCGTTACGGTCGTCTTTTGTTTTTGTTACGTACCTACGTCTTTTGTTTTTGTTACGATCATTTTAATTGTTTCCGTTACGGTCGTCTTAACTGTACATGGTATTTTGTTTTTTGAGATTTGTTTGGAATAAATCATAATATTTGATTGACAAAGAAACAAAATAAATATTATCTAACACGTGCTTACAGCAAGCACGTATATATCTACGAGCACAGATCTTCTACACATAGATACTTATTTGTACTTATTATTTGACTACTGTAAGAAAACAACAGAATTTAACAAACAACCAACGTACCTACAATATTCACTCTCACAAATATACGAGTAAAATATTCAATACAAAAAAACCGGAAACGTAAACACAATCACATTATCTGTTCTGCGTATCATTTCCTAATCCGTGTGTGTCGACATACTGGCTCTATACGAACAGATACGGGGTTTTTGCGTTTTTTTCTCTTCGATTTTATCTTTCCTCTTCAATGAAATAGGTTTGGAGTGTGTTTTTTTTGTGTAGACATACTATATAGTTTTTAACGGCTGCTGTGGTGCGTCGGACGAATACCCAGCTGTTAGGCAGAAGGTTCCGGGTTTCGATTTCCGCCGGGACAAGTATTTATGCTGACCATAAATATTTGAAAATAAAAACATTTATCGGTTTTAATCGCGTAGTTGTTTATGACCTTTAGCATTGTTTCAACGCTCAACGTTTCGAGACCTTCACAGGTCAGGATTCTTCAGGATTCAGGACAGGACTGACTTAAATGTCTTTAATTTTAAAACAACTTCGCGAAAACAGAAGAAAAATCTACCTACATAAATATTTGTTACTGGTTCTGGGTACATTATGTATCAAAATAGGTATGTAATGTTTTTACATGGAAAAAAAAAACAATTTTAGAAAGCTCAAGAATAACATGGCCTGACGAAATGTCTAAAATGTAGTAGAGTAGATCAGTAGTAGAACAGGTTCCGACTTGTCATTCTTAACGGCTGCACCAGCCTCCGTATCGGGTCACGGACGAATCCGCTTATAGAGCTACGACCGGTGGGTCTCGACTCCAGAAGACTTATAATAGCCCTTGAATTGTGGAGAATAAGACAGCAATGAATATGAATCAAAGAAACTCCATATTAGGATTCCCACTTGACCCGAAAACTGTCGACTCAGCGATTTTTGAACGATCATTTCAATTGAGGAAAATAAGGTCGAGAAAATTACTGTTGTAAATTTTATGAAAGAGAAAAGAGATATTTTTACGAAAAGTTAATTTAATTTGATTGAATATTGGATTTAGTACCTACCGGTGCTATTTGAAAATTGATTGCCTGTATTCAATATTTATAAGTACCTAGTTTTATAAAGGTCGTATTCTTAAAATAAGTTATTTTGTACTCATTACCTATTATCGAAGTCTTTATTTTACAGTAGTAGGAGGCAAAGGACACTATAGTACAGTTTTTCACTCGTTGCACGCAGCGGGTCGTAAAAACTGCGAGGTATCGATTAGTGGACAAGTGGTCAAGTTTACAAAGTGTGTCAATGGGGTGGCACATGGCGCTGGGGACGGATGATCTTTTTTTTTTGATGATGGTCCCCCACCAATGAAAACGTCGAGTTTTTTTTCTTTCGGTCTGAGACCGATATGGCCAATTTGGCGCCGAGAGTTGTAAAAATCACCTGTTGGACAGTTCTTAATTCAAACCTAAGATTAGTCGACCAACGCCCTCTGCCGGGATAAAAAGTTAGTGTTCCTCCTCATTAGTCAAGCGTGTTTTAGCCGCTAGCGTTAATGTCAATTCTTCAAGCATTATCATAGTGACATCGTTGACATAGTGTCAATTTCACCAAGTCGTTCATGTGTGTCAAGTAGGTAATTATTTTGTGTCAATTTGACAAGTAATATTAACTTTTTTCCTTCCTGATCATGTTACCTAAAAATCAAATTTACTACAAAGCAAAAGTGACTGAAGAGTTGTTAAATGACTTATTTTCAGAATGCCGTCAGAGTAAATAGACTAATCTGTCGAAATACTAAAACTTGAAATTACTGTCGCAATAAAATGACTTAAACGTATAATGACTGCCTTTTAGACATTTTGCTTTATAGACAAATTACAAATTAGTTTTGTAAAAATATGAATTACCCGCATGTCATCAGAAACGCAAGTGGTCAGATACGCATTTCGTCAGAAAACGCATTGTAACAGATAGGTTGAGCAAAAGATGCGTACAACTTTTCATACGCAACTTGACAGATCCACTCTTGTCAATCGAAAATAAAACAAAAGACGATCGAAATAGAAACAAAAGACGATCGATATAAAAACAAAAGAAGATTTTTTTTTTCGATTTAGATCGTCTTTTGTTTTAGTTTCGAACGTCTTTTGTTTCCATTTCGATCGTCTTTTTTTTATCTCGATCGTCTTTTGTTTTATTTTCGATCGATATATTTGTACTTATCCTAAACTGTATTTTTAGATTTATTCTTTTGTAATTTGAACCTAGGTTTAAGATCAATGATGCAGCAAATAAACACATTTTCATTTTTCATTTTTTCATTTCATTTTGATAAGCTCTTCTTTTGGTTTCGATCGTCTTTTGTTTCCATTTCGATCGTCTTTTGTATTATTTTCGATCGACATATTTTCATAGGCTTTTGTTTTAGTTTCGATCGTCTTTTGTTTCGATCGATTTCGATCGCCTTCCGTTTTATTTTCGACCGAAAAGAAGTGGATCTGTCAAGTTGCGCATGAAAAAATGCGTTTCTGATGAAATGCGTTTCTGAAGAAATGCGTATCTGACCACTTGCGTTTCTGATGACATGCTGGTAATCCAAAAGTATTTTAGAGAGTCATAGTTTATATTTGACATTTTGCATTTTAGGCATTTTGCTTGGTAGGCTTCTTATTTCTTAGGCATGTTTAGGCATAATTAATTTTAGGCATACTGAATTTTAGGTAGTTTGCCTAATAGGGATTTCGTTTTTTAGACATGACCTGTAGGCATTTTGATTTTTAGGTAACTTGATCAGGAAGGACTTTTTTATCAATGTAAGAATTAAATCTTTTATTTGAAATTAGTTTAGTTTAGCCTTTGTGTTATCTAGTTATCAGCATACCAAAGTTTCGTATCGTAATCGGTTTAGTAGCTTTTGCGTGAAGGAGTAACAAACATCCTTACTTACACACAAACGTTCACCTTTATTATATTAGTAGGATTCGTATACCTCCTCTACACAATCTCACCAAACGTAAACCGACTTTCTAACCAGAGTTAAACTTTTAAAACAAACAACACAAACATACTTGCTTTCCTAATTGATTTCCAATAAGGCTTACTTGGTACACCGATTTCTGGGACAGTTCGCTAGCTAAATGATCGATCCAAGGTAGGGAGACTGGGAGACAATTCTCGTTCGCGTGAGATTATGTCGAATTTGACATTATCAGCTCTATCTACAAATCTCTATTAAAAATGTCACTGAAATCTGTACTGCAGCTAAAAATTATATTATTATCCATTTTCGTCATTAAAAGTAAAATTACTTTGCAATCTCTGTGATTGATAGATCCAATTTTTCTCGACGACGCGAAGTGCAAAAGTATAATCAAGGAAAGAATAATAAAAATAGCTACTTAACTTTCGAGATACCTGTGTATGTTTGGTGTGTTAGCTGCAAATGCGAGCTAATTAATGATAAATATATTTTAACTGTCCCTACATGAGATACCGCCTGGTGACAGTCAGACAGACAGACGGACAGTGGAGTCTTAGTAAAAGCGTCCCGTTTTCACCCTCTGGGTACGCAACCCCAACAAGAGGCACAGTTTTGGATCTAGGTGTAATACAGGTTCAAAACTGAGCCTACGCGATCTATAATGTGTCGACCATGAGATTTTGAGCAATATGTTTGCTATCGATAACCGCCATTTTTTGACTTTATATCACTCGATCCTGAATTGCCCCCTGGTCTAAGCTAAGCAGTTGGCGCAAACGTCCGCCTTAAGATTGATGACTGCTATCCAATTGTTTAATAACCATTTAGACTAAATTTGATAATGATTGCATCCAGTAAAGTGAATTGAAAATATCTTTAACTTACAGAGGTAAGTTTTTATTTTTATTTAGATGTTGCTTGAATGGGTTGGTTGTTGCTGGTTTCGGGTGTAAATGGCACAGATAGCCCGAGGCTGTAAGAAGTAAAAGCATTTTTCCTGCCCTTCAGTGGGTATAATCATAAAAATAAAATCATTAAAATCATAAATTAGATTCTTGCAAAGTTATCCGCGTTTCTGATGGGAATACAAAATATAAATTTCTCCAGCTATCTATGAGCGAGTTTCTTCAAAATCGGTTTAGTGGTTTTGATGAAACTCGGTCAAGGGGAACAAATATACACATACATCACATACATAATATTCATAATTATATACAATTTCTTCATATATAAGAGATATAAGTGCTTTACAAAAAACACCTAAAACTTAAAATACATAGGAATACATAGATTACATAGGCATACAACTAATAGAATATAATAAGTAGATTAGCATTACAACAGTATAGTAGGTAAAACATTAATAAATTACAGTACCTAAAGTGATGCAGCAGATAAATTATGATAATGAATAAGGCTTTGCAGCGAAACTGTTAAACTATTGAATCATAATGCAACAAACAACCACGTCATAAAATTAATATGGAACTCTATTGACCGACCAAATGGAGGTCTGCAATTAATTATAATTCATTGCTGGTATTTGATTAGCGGAATCAATACTAATTTACTTGGGATTCTATGTAGTTCATTATTTGATAGTTTTAGTTTCAAACATTTTCGATTAATGTAGGCCATTTTAGGAGGTCTGTGAAGATCTCGAGTGTAGAAAAATGCTTAAAATATTATAAAAGCAACTCGATTAAAACCGTAAATGAGTTTGAGGCAAAAATCAAATTGAGGATGGTAATAATGATAATTGACCTTTTCAACGATTTTTAAAAATTAATTATTTACATTCACAATGCCATAAATAACATGAATCATTAGTTATTAATCCATGCTATTTATGGTATTCTAGTACCTGGGACATTGTTAGGTTAGGTTAGGATATTACATCAATGTTACATAATTATTAGTTGGTTTGGTCAGGTTAGGTTAGGTTAGGTTATAAAGTTAGTGCAGCCTTAGTTTAATTTGAAATTCCGTAATTATTTACACAGTGCAGGTGACGGGTCACGTGAGATTTCCCTCTTCAGAACGCCCGAGTTATTCGGAGTTATGCACGACGCGACTCACGTAACGCTCATACATCAAACCTAAACTGCGCCGATCGCCATTTCGGACATACATGCCGGGGTACGACCTCTCCAGTTTACTTTATATAGGTGCCAATATTTTTAGACGAAAATTTACATTGAAAAAGGTGCAATTACTGGTTCGCTTTCGAATGTTCAATTTGAATATAGGATGAAAAGAGTAGAAAGTTCTTAGCTTTTTGTTTGGAATCAAACGATGAGCTATCTACCGATAGTCATAGTCAAGTCTATGCGGACATACCTACTGTGTATAAAACAATTTAAGAGTACCTACCATTAATAAAAAAACATATAAGTAGCTAAAAAAACTCGTGCATAACTCACCTATAAAAAAAAACTACCTACCTATATCAAAATCGCTTTGTCCGTTTGAAATCTACGATGCCACAGATAGATACACAGACTCTTCAAACTTAATAACATCCCTCTGTATACGTCGCGTCGGGGGTTAAAAATAAATAATCAATTTATTGATCTTCTTCTTTCCTTCAATCATTATTCATTATACACACACATAGGTACACCAACTTTATCCAACACATATTAAATTTAATCTAAATTATTTCACTGGTTTTATTTTTGCATTAAAACTAACTCAACCAAGGCATTATTACCTTGATTGTAATTTCTATTTTAAGTAAAGCAAACAATTAATACTAAGTCAAGTATGTGAAGGCGCCATGACATGGGTCCCGTTAGCTTATGAATTATGGCGGTTGGTATCTTCCTGTCTGGACGCAGGCTGTCATCAAGGATTATGTGATTTATTCCAGTCTGGCCGGTAATCAAGTTTTTACACTTAATTAAATGTATAATGGACGGTAAGAAGGTAATTTATGAGGGGATGTTTCTAGCCTGTGAGGTTTGATATGGGGGCTTTCGTGAGACAAGATCTATCTACTCGGAAGTTAACTTTGGTGCGACTTGCAAAGTTAGATGTCAAGATATTATGAATAGTATAGAATTACTTTCTTAAAATAAAACGGATTGAGTATTTAGTAGGAGTTAAAAAGATTTAGCACCATACTTTGCCTGTCTGCACTGTAAAATGCAACAAAGGGAGACCACTGGATCGGATAGAACTATAGAGAAATCTATGGATGAAATGAAAACTACACTTGGGTTATGGTATGATAAGACATTATTCAAATATTTACTATAACAGACCTAGTTATTATTTTACTTGCTGCGCCCCGCGGTTTCAACCGCGTAAGTCCCGATCCCGCGGGAATATCGGGATAAAAAGTAGACTATGTGTTATTCCAGGTCTCCAGCTATCTACATACCGAGTTTCATGGTAATCGGTTCAGCGGTTTTTACGTGATTGAGTAACAAACACCCACACATACATACTTGCTCACAAACTTTTAGCTTTATAATGAGCGGTGTTGGTCTAGTGGTAGATACCCCGGCTTTCATTCTGAGAGTCGTGGGTTCGAATCCAGACCGACCGCGCACCAATGTCTTTTTCTTTAAGAAAAAAGGTATATGCGCTAATAACATCGATCGCTCTTACGGTGAAGGAAAAACATCGTGAGGAAACCAACATGTCCTAGGACTCACCACGGTCCGAAGACATGGGATATTCAGTGTTTTCTATGTATCATATGTATGTATTTACAAAAAAAAGTATAATATGTAGTATATCCGTTGTCTAGTACCCATAGTACAAGCCTAGTGCTTAGTTTGGGGCTAGATTGCGCTTTGTGTAACGTCGTGCAATATTTATTTATTTATTTATTTATAATTATTTATAATATTAGTAGGATACCCCAAATTTAGGTTACCAAATGGTTATTTTTAAATTCGTGTAGGTAAATACGTAACAGAGCCTGCCTCAAGTACAGTTTCGAACTGTTTATCTAAAGTCCTCTGATATTTTGACGGCAAGCTCTGATAGCTTTATTTACTTTTAAATTAAACTTGGTTGCCTCAAATAACATAGAGTGCCTTTGGCGTTTCCAATCGTTGGATATTATGTATTCTGGTTGGCTACAACTTAGGTTATGTAATTAAACGTTTTCGAATATTGCCAATATAACTTACTTGTTCTTGATTCAAGTTATTTTTAGCGCTTTGTTTTGGAAAATATTATTGACTTACAGCTATACATGTGAGTATTTGTATATCTCTATGACAGTTTTAGCACCAAATGAGTTATACCAACGAACTGTTAAGCCGAACATCCAACGCTAACTAAACTAAGTTGGTTTAGGTTGGCTTCGCATAGTCAAGCCAGTAATTCATACATGTGTTTGCACCGTAACCTATGCATGCCAGCTGGTGAGGTAAGCTAAACTAACTGAGTTGGTGGTGGAAGGTCTGCTTTACACCAGGACCTAAACTGCTCTGCTTGAAAACTGACCTGTTTATTAGGCCGGCATAAGAACTGTGCAGAATTTGGATATTTTTGTACAACAGTACGCTTACCATAAGTTGATACGTAAATATGTGCTCTGTAGCATTAACTGTTTGAACATGAACGTATCGCAAAATATCGGCTCGAACAGTCGACAAGTGGAGACCTGTACCCTTACCATAAGTTGATACGTAAATAAATAAATAAATATATATTGCACGACGTTACACACAGCGCAAACTAGCCCCAAACTAAGCACACTAAATACGTGTACTGTAATGTTAAAAGTTAGGCATGTCCGTAACGCAAAATATTAGCACGCGCGCCTGACGAGTTGCGTCCGGTGCAGAAAACAGGCAGAGCGGACGCGCTGTGCACAAGATCAAACTGTAAACTTTTTAGTAGACGAATACACGCGTAACGTAAACACATCCACTGGAACGTTTGCAACTCAACTCATGGTACGGGTACTGATCGCACCGGATTAACACAGCACTTGTTTCCAAAAGTCACCTGTCAACGACAAAAAAATGAACCTCCGTCATTTGACTCGACTTCAACTTAAGACATTAACTTTTTGCCAAGAGAGAGACTAGCCAAGTACAGCTAGAAGCAAAAGTAGGTGAACTACTAGAGTAGTGATTTTTTCGTCGACAGTCCATCGCAGGCAGGCGCACGTCTGGACGATTAATCATTCTTTCAGCCAATGAGAGGGTGGGAAAGTTCCAGCTCGCTCCATCAGAGATATTAGGTACTTAATTGGTACATAATTGACATTCAAGTTGTTAAGATTGAGTTTTAGTTTAGTCATTAATTAATTGGTTGTTTTGTTGTTTAGCAACTACCTAACTGCCTACCTACGCTTATTTGATTAGGTGGGTCTTGTTACGATCGATTGTATAGTCTGCAAAAGAGACTAGTAGGTAGGTACCTAATTGTATTAGCTATAATACCAACTTATCTTCTATCTTCTTCTGCTCTGCTTTATATAAAATTCAATGTCCTGACTTATGTATCAACGAAGAGCCAAAACTGCTGGTCTTAGAAACATAAAATTTGGAGACTGTGTTGTTCGTGATGTGTAGGATCCACTACAAAAGGGATTTTGCTTGGACTAACGCTGATGAAACCGCGTGACTCTGCTAGTCTGTTATGTAATCTGAAGGGGGGCATTTTTACTAGGTAAATTTAGGTTTAGATTGTAGTTTGGATGTCCGACTTCAGATTACATCATATATAAGTCGGTAGCACTGTATTTAAGTGAGGTTAATTGATCCTATTTTTAAAGTCGGGTTTTCAATAACTATTATCTGCGATGTTCTGTATTTAAAAACTGATCCAAACGCTGTCAAAAGACGATAAAATCTCGACATTTCAAAACGTACATATGTAATTTATACATCGTTCTTAATGAACAGATATATATTTGAATCTTTAAATCTTTGATGTAAAACTGCCCAAAGCTTATAAAAGCCAATTTATATAAAACACAGCGATTCAGATCCACCTATGTTCTTTTGTGCCAAGGTATTAAAACCTACACGGCCGGTCATATATCAAGTCATTAACAACGCACCAACCTACACCTATCTAGTCGTAGCTATTATACCGTAAAAGCCGTACCTATGTTAGTGAGGAGCAACCAACAAAGCCGGAACGGCGCGGCCTTTTGCGGCGCGACCGCGCGCACACTCGTCTTCAGCTCCATTAGCCCACAGCAGTCAGTACAGTGTACAGCGGACCCCGGGCTCCCGAGAGGGATGCAACCGGAAACATCGCTCGGATGAGAGAGAGAGTCAGTACAGTGTACACACATCGCCGGGATGCGAGTAACGTATGAACATGCTGGAGATGTTACTTTGAGTTCCATGTACCAGCCAATAAAAGAGGAGCCAGTGCTATAGCTATTTAGTATTACTTGTTACACTCATGTTGCGCATAAGGCGAATGTGCACCAGACTGAGTTATTTAACTCTCAGGGTTTGCAAACACGGTATCATTTCCATGTGTTTTTGACATCGATCGTTGTGTCAAAATTGTATCTAACTTTTAGGTTGAAAACGAAACGGCTAAAACTGAAAACTGAAACACTACTGAAAATTTGAAGGTTACCTAAATAATTGTGCAGCTTCTTAATTTAAATTTAAATCAAAATGGGAACTTTTGAGTTAAGGAGCTGTTTAATTTTTTAGCCTTAAAATTTGAGTAGAGTTTCGGTATTTGGCTGTAGGTCTGTTAAAAATCCCAAGTATTATAGTTTTGTATCAATAGAAATGGACCCTAAAATGGCACCCGAACATAAATAAAACACATCAAGATATACGACTATCAAGTAACTCTCATATCTCGAGGCAACCTTCAACCATCCTGAAGTCCGCACTCGGCCACACGGTCCGGTCCACACTCGGGTAGTAGAAGCTAAACGCGGAAAGCCACTTCGTTAATTTTTGATGAATCGGATAGGTAACTGTAGTTTGTACACGTTCATAATTTAGCAAGCTACGAGCTGCTGACACACAGATTTATGTTCGGGACTAAAAAGAATTATTACAGCTCTTTATTTCGTACGAACTTGATGAAAGTAGTTAAGTAAATTTGGGTTTTAATGAAAGTACGTACGAGGATAGAGATGTAGGTAAATAGGATTTGCAAAAGTAACAAGGTAGAGGTAAAAGTTGATCGAATTCTTTTGCTGTTGTAGAAATAACAAGCATTAGTATGTTATCAATATTCTCTTTGGTAACAGACTTCCAAAAAATGTGAGGGTTCTCTATTGGGATGTAGATATGTTTTTTTTTGTCTGTCGAATCTAAAAATTCACCGCTGATTAAACTTCGCTAGCTGAACTTAGCTTCGCATAGTTGTGCCAGCTTTTCATACATGTAAGCTAACCTCACTTGTTTAAACAACTGGCTAGCTAAGCCTACTGTTGATACTTTCGGCATGAAGCGGGCTTCAACTGCCAAAGAGAAATGAAAAAAAAAAGACATATATCGATTGTATTCATAGCGCAACTATTAAGAAACTTCAAATGCAAAAGAAATGTTTTGGCCGTGAAAACCGAGCTACCGCAGAATTTTTATTCTTTTTATTTAATTAAAACATTGGCTATACTTAAAAATAAAAAGTAAATAGACCAATGTGTAACAACTTAATGCGACAACTGTTCTCATTAATACTATCTATACAAATACATAAATTGTGTTGGTAATTTGCCAAAACTGTATGTACTTGGGAGTAGGTACGAGTATGGAGCAATACATTATCAAATTGGACCAGAATTAAGCAAATCGTATTTAACGTTAATATTAATGTAATTGTTTTCATTTGCATAAATATTTATGTGTTAAGTGTTTCAGTCGTTAATGGCACTCAAAAATAAGCCGATATACAAACCAAATACCTACAGAATACATTGAAATGGCGACTTGAAAAATAGTACATAGCCATTGTATCTAAATACTTTAGATTACTATAGGGTATACCCCGATTTTGAATTTGAATTTTGAAACAGATTTTCAAAAGTACAGAGTACAGGTAGGTAAGTAGAAAAACGATTTAAATTTTTGTTTTTTATTTTTAACAATTTAACTAAAACAGTTATTTTAAAAATATTCATGAGCTGATGCTAATGTCTGGGTTTACATACCGAAAAGAGATGTCACTTGAAACTCTTCTGCGTCGCCATCGCGATCGTATCGGTCATACGAGGTCGGCTTTCCCTAACAAACGGCGCGGGCGGCGGCAGGCTTGCTTGTGTCTCCTTCCACGACGCCAAGGATCTTTAAACCAGGTGATCTTAGGTCTTAATACGATTCTCTTTCCGTTGAATACGCCATCTGAAATAAATTTCGCAACATTTTTGAAACATTCCAAATTTATTCAACAAAATTGTTTAGATTTTTCTTCTGTTTCCGCAATGTTGGATGGAAATTAAACTCATTTTCCAGATTTAATCGCGTTGTTTTCATTATTTTTTAGCAAAAAAGTAATTTGTTTAGATGTACATTGTACAGAAGCTTTCTCTAATGCTGGATGCCAAAATGCTACCTCATATACTGTAACCTTGTACAGATCCTTTTTTGACCAGTTCCCTGGTTCTACTGTATCATAGCTACAATGGCAATCTTCGAGCAAACATTACAAATATTGTTTTTTTTCCAGTTTCTATTTCCTATAATAAATGAATATGAGTTTGATTACCAGATCATCGAAATGTTTACAAATAAACGAAACAAACTTGTGCTCTCATTCGCCCTAACGATTTTGATGTATTTCTATCTTTTTCAATTCAATTTAAATAAAGCTTCTAACAAATTGAGAATTACACTATCAACAATAAAAGTGGGTATCCAGTTAGCCGAAAGATTCGTTTCAACCGAGCGTGGAATAAGCATATCATATATACACACGTTGATATAGGTATATCTATAAATATCAAATGTGTGACAATTATTGTGTATCTAAATTCGCATGCAAGCAGATGATAGGTAGTAGATAGGTAACAATTAATAATAAAGTCGTAGGTATCTTTACTAAGTGAATCTAAATTTACGTTGCTAGCGAAATCAGACCTTACGGTGGGTAGCCACTTTTGTTGTTGATAGTACATACATACAGACAAACCTTACAACTGTACAGAGTCGTATTACCCAATCGTACTCAGGTTTGATTGCCGTGCAGTCACCGCGACATAATCACAACCTCCCAGAGCTAGCCACTACTGCCCAGTGGTCATTTAGCTCGTGTCTCCGGTACATTGCTGCTATTTGCTGTATTCAGACTGCACCGGAGATGAGGTCACTGGTCATAGACGACGATGTATGTGATGCTTCTGGACTTTATCTTCATTAAGAGGAGTTGATCACGTAGTAGGTGATATCTTTAGGAATAGAGTTATATTATGTAGGTCTATCTTATACCTAAAATACTATAATTTCTCATTTACCTTATTAATTTGTACTGTAACTTGTCTTTTATTTAGTGTGCTGTGTTCCACTACTAGACAACTTTCATTGGACTACTAATTGGCACAAATCGTGGGTTCACATGCTTACTTATCGATTTTTACCTATAGAATAGACCCTTTATCTACAAAGTACTACATTAATAGTGCTTCTAGAATTACCTTTTTATCATAAATTTCTCACTTTTTTGTTCGCAAAACTACTGTTATAAGTACTAGCATTTTCAAAACCATTAAGAAACAGTTAAACCACACTGAATAACAATTGAACGAACAGTTTGAAGTATCGTATGACAAAAGCCTTGTTTAATTACAGTTTAGCATTATTGGGGAGAATCGATTAATCTACCTAACTACAGAGAGTATCTGTTTCTAGTTTGTATCGTAATGGTTGTTGTTGATTGCGTTAGCTTTATTAAATAGCTAGTTGTTATCATCGAGCCTTTCATCTACAAAGCTGGCTTATTGAGTATCGTTTGTAAATGCAAATGGCAGTAGTTTTCATTTAGACATATAATTATTCTACGAACGATAATTCCAGTAGAAAATCTGTCATCCATCCGTTCGAAAGTTTTATTTTCGGACGGTTTTAAAGGATGGATGACAGATTTTCTTTCCTTCGTACGTTCGTAGAATTATAGTACCCCTCCCGATTTTATAGCTGTAAAGACGATCGAACCGCAGTGCTGCACCTGTAACATAGTTTTATGAATGTGCAATTGTGCAACTATAATTTATACTTTTGTAATAGCTGTTGGATTTCCTAAATAAATAAATAAATAAATAAATAAATAAATAAATAAATAACTATTATGACCTCCCTCGCCACTTTAAAAAAAAACTAGTTTTACTAAGTTTAGTAAAATTAAAGTTAATTTACATTCTCAAAAGGCTGACTGTAGCTGTCTTGCATATTTCAATAACAATGATTATACCAATTTGCTATCTAAGGTAAAACAGCGAACTAAAACTTATCGTTTAGTGTAATCATACTTTAGACTTTAGACCAATGTAACTTGTGCAAGTTTCCGTATTTAAAACTGAATTAGTGAATTCCATTGTCATGTGATTTACATTGTCGCATATTTATATTGAAGATAACTTTAACTTCATGGTTAACCTATAAACGAATTCTACAAATGAATAGAAAATGTTATTAGAAATCTAAAATATACTAGAATCTACCTAAAATGCGGACATTTTAACATAATCAAATTCGCTTCATCAGTAGGTGTCATAAGTAAGCTACCATATCAAGATAGATACACAGACACCACAAACTTATTACACCCTTTTTCCCATCAGTAGTTAAAAACGCAACCAACTAGATCGGTGCGGACAAAGACTTTAATAATAATGTTTAACATCGAGAAAGATCTGAAACAAAGTCCGATTAAGCTGTAAACTCCAAGAGAAATGTAACACGTAAAGGAAAACATTAGCAGTGGTAGCTGTCCGTTGATTGACCGCAACTAAATGGCTTCAATTGAGAAGTTAGCTACAGTTTACGGAGACCGAGACGGTATGCGAACTTCATACAAGTACGGTGCATGACTGGATACTGATAACGTACAACTCAAGCAAAGTCAAAGCAAAAACTTCCAATATTGTAATTTTATTTTAAGAAACATAACTGCATGTGGTAACAGCAGGCGACATGTCTTCTTCTTCTCATCTGAGTGATGTTCCCGGATGCATTCTTCTCGGGAAACCCGGAGTACGCTTAAGAGGTTAGTCTCCATTCTCTTTCTCCAAACGTAGTTTAAATTTTCCTCCCTGGATAAAGAAATTAGAGCAAATATGTTTATAGAACTTGTAGATAGAATTTTATATAAGTCTGTTACTTAGATGGAATTTTGTTTATAGGTTTTGAAGTAATGTAGGGGAAAGTCGGTTATATTGGACCACTTTTTACTTAAACCTAAATATTTCATTTACGACAGGACTAATACTAGTAAATGAATATCCACTAGCAAGGGAGTTATTTTGGCTACCTATGACAGGAAAATCAGTTCCATTTATTTACTTTAACATGGAGATAAATGACTTTTTGCAGCGGTCATTTGGTACGATTTAGCCGACTAGGCGGTTAAATTGTACCACTAAGTATTTAAATCGTACCACAGACAGAAATATCTTATCATTGAATAAAATAACAGAAAATTCTATTTGTTTCTATTTATTTACGTGTTTTCCGGTTGTCTAACATTGCTGTAAGTGTCTTTTCTTAAATTTGCCTTACAAGCAATTTCACCAATTCACCAAAGAATGACGGTACGGTTTAGCAAACTAGGTCATTTTAAAATAAAAAGTACAGCACGACACAACCTCAAAACCTAGACACTACAGGATAAACATCAATAATCTTATATAAAACTGTACTAGAATCATGCATACGGTGTGTTTATAGCTTACCTTTTTTACGAGTTATTGGCTTAGGAACGTTTGATAATATTTACATTCACTGGCACTAAAACATATTTTACCACATCACGCGCACCTTTGTCAACAAATTGTTTTTACAAATGGTGGACTGCGGGTGATTAGTGTGGGGGCACACTTTGGCATTACCAGTTTAGATAAAAATACCCATTTAGTAGGAAATTCAGAAGTGGTACGATTTAATTGGCAGTACGATATAACCGACTTTCCCCTATATATTTTGTATGTAGTTTATTTTTATAAAAACTTAAATTTAAGAAATGAAATAAATGAGTGAAAAATAATAAAATAAAAAAAATAAAAAGGTAGATGCATAGTCATGACAGATATAAGTTTTATGACATAAACATATTTGCTCTAATGTCTTTATCCAGGGAGGAAAATTTAAACTACGTTTGTATGGAGAAAGAGAATGGAGACTATCCTCTTTTAAACTCCAAGTTATCTGGGGGTCGCCACATTTAGGGTGAGTCAAAATTGACCACATATAAGGCAAATAGATTTGGCAGTATTTTGACGGTCAGCCTTACACCAACCCTCTTTGGGACCTAGAAGTTTACTCGCTGCCGCGCGGGTAGAATTCGAGATGCACTTATTCCCCCAGATCTCTTAATTGGCTTTTACGACACCGATGCCGACAACAGCGAAATGTCGTCGGCTAGCAAACTACACCTTAAGCTTAACTAAGTTTCTATCCGTGGTCTGTATACGTTCATAGTCACTTACTTTGAGGCTAGACTGCGCTAAAACTATTTACACATATAGGTGCATCTAACAAGCGATATTCAGTAGGTACGTATTATTCCGTGATTAGGTGGCAACCCTCGGGGATGCCAGTCGAAAGTCACAGATCATTTGGTAATAGAGCGGTCGCAAACTAACACGATTGCCTTTACTCGGCGCGGTTTAGATATCGCTGTGAGGTGATAAGGTAGTTCGTATGGTGGTAAGAGAAGCGTTAAACGTTCTGGGTATGAGTTAGTTCAGAGCTCAGTGCCATGAGAAAAACTGTTATAATTTAAGTTAAACGTTTTTAGAATAAGGCTTCCCCTTCTCTTCCCGTGGTCGGAAAAGGCGATCTGGGAGAGACCAGCGAGTCTGGAGTTCTCCCGCGCGGTGGCGAGTAAACTGCATGCTCTGAAAAAAGATTGGTGTCATGCAGAAAGAGGAATTTAATCGATTGGTCCCTATTCTCTTTTTTTCAACAAATCAATAATGAATTGTACCTTTGTCTTTAAAGCATATTTTAACGACGATCATATTTTATTTCGGTATTACAATTTGATTGAACGAGCGCTTTCTTTAGGACTTTAATTCTAAAACAGGAAAAGCAAACTTCTATTTACACAAACTCGCGTCCGCTCATGCACCTATCGCGGCCTTAAGTTATCTGTTCTACATTTTCATAGCGCACCTACAGTACATCACTAATGACTGTAACTTAGTGCCCAATTATATTTGCACGCTCGATAGATAACACTAACGCGGCGTGGCGGCGGCGGCGACGGGGCGGTGGCGTGGCGGCGTGGCGGGCGGTAGTGTGTGGGTACCGTGGTGTTGGGGCGTAGATACTACCAGCTGGTAATTTCTACAGACATTCATTACAAACATCCTATAGGGCTATCCTATAGGGCTTTCAAAGTTAGCAAACTGAATTGGCAATGGGCAGGCCATCTAGCTCGAAGGACTGATAAACCGTTGGAGAGTAAAAGTCCTCGCGTGGCGACCACGATGTAATGCGAAACGGAGTGGACCTACCTTGTAGCTTCAAGCTCTAACAAAAACAAAATAATTAAGACGTTTGAGTTGTTGTGCACCTAAAGCTTTAAGGCCAGTTTTACAAAAGGTGGCTCAAGTAGAGAACTCGACTTGAGACTTGATTTATAGGCCGCCTGTATAAAATTGATCAACATAAAAGATAACTGTCAATTTTCCAATGAAGCGGACTAAAAATCGTGCCTCAAGTTTAGATCTCTGCTTGGATCACGTCCAATAAGGGCCAAAGTCTGTGATCAAACGTCTCTTTGAGTATCGGTTTAATTGAAGGGACTCAAACTTGATTTATTTAAACATTATGAATAGAATAGAACCCAATTACTCCAGTTGGTACGAACAATATAAAATAAAATTAAGTAATAAAGAGTAATGAAAACTCCCAATACGTGACTTGAAATATGTTTTACCAGCTACCCCTACCCGTTACCCTTAGGGGTAAAAAGGGTAAATAATAGAAGCAACCGTAACAGCGTGGGTAATTAGTGCTACGGTCGTATAACATTCATTAGTGTGGTCGTCGCATGATAATTTAAAAAGATAATTAAAATCGTTTTACTACACACTTCTACCTACATTATTTAGGTTATTTTTTCAACAAAAACGTCCAAAAAGAGCTATTTCTTACGACCCGCTTAATGAATATCATATTTTTCCAGAGTTTTATCTAAAAGCCTATATTTAGGGTACATAAAATATATTAATATTAATTTCACGTTGTTTTATTTGGCACGATACCAATTTCGGAAACAGAATTTTGAATTGTTTTCGCTATTCCCTTTTAGAGGTTTAAAACAAAGAGTTTTGAACATAAAATATTTAATATCCGTACCGAATGATACAACTGAAATTCATTTTATAACAAACTAAATTAAATACAAGCCTATCTGTTGTTTGAACGAAATGTTTAGCGCTTGCGAAGGCCTCGAACAAATATGTACAGAAAAATGTTTCAAAAATTTATTGTAACGTTTTCATACAAAACGCCTGTAGCATTGTAAGTACATGCCATCACGTAGGGACAGTTATTTACACAAAAACTCTCATTAACTACATCTTTCGCTATTTCTTATTCAAGTTTAGGCTTCGCATGACTTGTGCTTAGAGCCAGTATCAGAACATCTTAACGTTTCTTCTGCTTATAAGTAGAAGTACTTACTTCTAAGTGTCGGGCGAAGACCCCGCTGCTACGCCGAAGGTTGTGGGTTCGATACCAGCCTGGGACAAGTATCTATACTGCCCATAAATGTTTGATACTGGTTCTGGGTGTTATTATATTAGCCAGAATTGTCCCACTGAGCAAAGGCCCTCCCTCCAACTATTTTCGGGTCTATTTTGGGCTATGGTTAAATTTGTCGACGCCATCTCCCTTTTGGTCTACCAAGTCGCCTCTTCATTTCTGGGTGTACTTTATAAAATATCATAATGTAGGAAAAAGAAAGATATAGTAACTATATCCGTTGTCACTAGACAATGTAAAATCGACAAAGATCTAAATAAATCTCCAGGAATAAGTTAAAACAAATCACTTAGAACATAAATTGGAGAACAGCAGACCATTTCCATACAATGTACGAGTAGATGATACTACTCGTAGTATACGAGTATCCTGTTTAATCCCAAAAGTTGCAGTTCAGTAACTATGTTACTGAGATCTCGGGGTAAATCTCAACGTTTGAGAAACACTCCCTTGTTTGTTTATTATTTGTTGCCTATTCACTATCCACTTGTTCTGCGTAGCGTAGGGTTCAGCTTCTGTTGTTTTATGTTTTAACTTTGTATTTACCTGCTAATTAGCAGCTGTTTGCTAAAGGTTTTAGTTGAGTTTTAACAGATTAACAATATTAAAAATAAAAACTACATTGAAATCGGTTTATCCGTTCGTTGAGTTACGATGCCACAGACAGGAAGACAGACAGACACGTCAAACTAATAACATAAAATTCTTTAGGTTTTCTACCTAAAACTGTTTTTTAGAAACTTGCTATTTTTAATCCTTTTGTTCTGAGTTTCAAACAAATGGTTTTTTTTGTTTGAAATTCAGAACAAAACATAACATTTGGTCATCATAAGTTATAGCGAAAATTGACTGTCTCTTTCTCTTAAAAAATAATAAAATGAAAAAAATAAAAAGGTAGATGCATAGTCATGACAGATATAAGTTTTATGGCATAAACATATTTGCTCTGTCTTTATCCAGGGAGGCATATTTAAACTACGTTTGTATGGAGAAAGAGAATGGAGACTATCCTCTTAATAGTGACCTGTATCCGCACACGAGTAGCTCACAGCGATGATTGTCGACGAACCAAAGAGCGTTGACAGACAGTTAGCTAGCTAGCTAATGTAACCTTTACATACCTACGTACCTACGTAGGTAGCTAGCTAGACCCTCAGTAAGTGTCCTACAGTTATAGCTTGCAAGTGAGTACCTCACTTAAGGTGGAGCATTGATCAACTAAAAACTCATTTCCGCGCGGTAGGTAGATCGAGTTATTCTCTTAAAACAGTATTTCTCTTTTAATATTAATTATATTGCTAATTAGGTGAAACTCTAGTAATCTTACTACTAATTAACACAGAAAAAAACAATGCTGAATTATATCCCGTTCATTGTAAAATGAAAATCTTTGTTTATATCGAGTTGTTTTTTGTGTTGTAAATCTATCTTATCGTGTAAACAAAACAACCAAAATTATGACAAAAGAAGAATAAATTAAATACCAAAATAAAAATGGTTTCTGTATGTATTGTAATTAATTACTTTAATAATATTATATTGAGATTCATTCTACAAATTCTTCAAGTCTTCCTTTTAACAATAACCATTTAATTTGCCGCTAGACAGATCTAGAATGTCAAATCTGCAAGATCTATTTATGCCCTCTTTAAACGAACGTAGGTAGATACATAGCCGTCTCTCCTCAGTAGGTACCTACCCAGTTTAACGTCGCATGTAATAGGGGTCCAACCTTAGCGATCGCTACGCCTCACTGGGCAATGCGAACTAATGTATTTTCACTTCTGTAAGCACAGAGCTAGTCTGACGGGGAGATGTATGCCTCTTTACATGTACTAGACACTAATCTGATGAAGAAGTAGGTAAAGGGGTTAAGTGACGCCGTTTTATTGATTGGGTTTCTTGTTTATTTTTTGTTTTTAGCGTGTATTGAACTAGGTACTTTGGTGATTGGGTTCCTTGACAATTTTCTTAGCTAAGTTATTTAGGTCAGCCTCTATGGAAAAGAAGAGTAATGGGCAGTGCTGTGTACCAGATACGTGTGAATATTAAAATATTGTAAGTAATTAAGCAAATATTACTGAATCGATTTAGAAGAAACTAGAACACATAGACTACTATTACTCGATATACTTATCTGATTTCAAGATTTTTCAAAGTAAAACGGCGGAACAATAACAATAAACTTTTTAAATTCACACGATTTGTTAACATAGTTGAAACATAAATGTTAACAAATCGAGATATGAAATAAATAATAATACGCGATTAAGTCCCGGTAAAATGTAACTATAATAAAACAATAACAATTTGAAATTTAATTAGAATCTGTTAATAGAGACCCTTAGTGAATAATTAAATAAAATGCGCGAACATGGCGCGGGCGATGTAAGCTGCGCGGTCAGCCCGGCAGCGCTCAAAGCTCGGATCAGCTCGAACTCATTTTCACGGTTCAACACTTAAAAGATTCACTCAAAGATAAACTCAGCTTTTAAATATCATACAGTTGATTAAAATTGCTTCATTTCGTACCTGCTTAAACCGGATTCCCGCAGCGAAAGGAGCGGAGTCATTTATTTGTCCGTTTAACAACGATCGTTTTCGTAGTCTCCTCCTCCTTTTTAGGACAGTGGCGTGTCTCACATAGTGTTAGAGTTTTCAAGTCTGCTTCAAACCCTCTAACTTGTCCTAACGACTGCTATCAGAGATAACACCTGGGACCAACTGCTTAACGTGCTCGGCCGAGAAAATTATTTTTGCAATACACATTATCGCTCAATAATCCAAATAATGACCGCGCCAGGTGTTGCTAAACCTGCACGATCAAATGCGCAATCGGCTCGACCTGCAAGATCGGTAGACGCCGCTAGCCCAATGCCCTCCTCAAGTCTCTAGACTCTTTCAGACTCTTTCGCGCTATGAAGCCGATCATTTGATCACTCGACCGCTCGTGATGGAAACCAGACTTTATTGTACGAACAGAGACCTGTCATGTTGGTGGTAGTTACCTAGATTGGTCGCAGTCAATCAGTCGCAGTCAAGTTAATCAGCCGTCAACTCAAACAGCTTAGATCGATAACGTTTAAACTACTTGGGTTCTCAGTATGCTTAACTAATCGCTTTCTTCGCTCGCGCGTGTACTGGTAGCAATACTAACCTAACCAAACCTATCCGTGGTCAGTTCTGTGGCTTAAGAGGACTCCGGACTCTATACATTTATATACCTACCTAGTTATGAAGTAACAGATTTCGTTTCGATTTTACTTTTGTATCGTATGTTTTATTTCAATTTATATTTAATACTTACATGAAAGTGGAAGTAAAGGATTTGGGTGCAACTCTTGTTTTTATAATTTATTGTTTCGAATAAATAACCAAGTTGAACAAGTGGTTTTAAATACTTCTCTTCCAACTTAAGAAATTGACTGTGACATTTTATAATTCAAAAAAATGATGGCTGATTGACTGACTGAAATATCAACGCACAAGCCCCTGTACATTGGTCCTAAAGACAAACATGTCTTGGAGGGTCTTTTTTCTGTAAAGTGTAAGTATCCACTAACAAATAGTTTTGGAAAATTATAATGAGATTAAGACTAACGCAGATGAAACCGCAGGACAAAGCTAGTATAAAATTAAATAAGTATTTATTTATATTTCTCACCAAATTAGTCACAAAGAACGTCAAAAATAAGACGAGGAAAGAAACTAGTAATATATTTTTGTCTTCTAAACAAGAGTGTCCATGAAGCAGGATTAAATTGGACACTCTTTTATTATTGGGTCTAAAATGACGACATCTTGACGACCTCGGTGGCGCGTCGTGCGATTCATCATCATCCGAGCGTGGTTCCCGGTTGCATCTCTCTCGAGAGCCCGGGGTCCGCTTTCCTACTTTTACGTCTCCACTTCGCACGATCTTCGGCATCCCGTGTAGTGAGGCCATTTGCACGCATATCCGATCTTACAACGTCAAGCCAGCACTTCTTGGGTCTTCCCAATCTGCCGCGGCCGGGCGGAGGCGCCATGGCAAGACATTTGTTTCCCACGTAACTAGCCGGTTTTCGTAGAACGTGGCCGTACCACCGTAAGCGGCATTCTTGCAGTTTGTCTGCAATGTCTCGGACATGAAGGCTGCCCCTGATGCGGGAGTTTCTGACGCGGTCTTTTCGCGTCACTCCACACATCCAGCGCAGCATCTTCATCTCCGTGACACGCAGCTCCTGCTTATGTCGCTCAAGCAATGGCCACGCCTCACTACCATACAAAAGGACAGGTCTAATGATCGTTATTATATTGTGTGTATGGGGCCCACTACGATCGTTGGGCCCAAGCCAACCTCACCTGCTAGCTTGGTACACCTGCTGATAAACGGACGAGGCTCTGGCGCAGATATGGAAAGTACGCAAGAAAGGCGCGTCGTGCGATTGGCCGACTTCAATGCAGAAGGTTGCGGGTTTGATTCCCGCCGGGCGCAAGTAATTATGCTTAAAAATATTTCTGTTTTGAGTATCTTTATGTATAATATGTATATGTATTTGCAAAAGAAAAATAAACTTAAGTAATTATTTTTCCGTTGTCTAGTCATCGTAACACAAGTTTAGTAGTTTACCACGCGGCTAGATGGCGGTGTGTGTTGTTCACAGAATTTATTTAATCTTTTAAAATATACATGCAATAAATGACCACCAAATTCAAACGAAACTTTTAAAATTATATGGATCATCATTTCGGGCATTATTGTATGTGGGTATACCTACCTAAGTTAGGTGTAGGATATGTACCTACCTACTATTGTCTTTATTTGTTTAATCTTACAGTCTAAAAGAATAGAACTTATTAATTATCTAGATAAATAATCCAAAGCAACATAGGTAAGGACTTTGTCAAATGGTTGTTAATTTAACAAGTTTTTTGTACGATTTTAATATTCCTAATGTATCTATATTTTATTATTAAGCCTCCTTAAAAGAGGAAATTATACCGACAATAGCGGTAACCAAGGAAAACCTTACAAATCTGGTATAGAATTACTTTCCTTGGAAACTTAATTATTTTGTTATTATCGTGTTATTTGGCTGGGTCATTTATTAATTTAATTTATTTTCGGAGATAAAATTCTGGTACATGATTTCATAACAACCGAACCTTCTTTTTAAAATAATTAATAATGAGATGATATGCTATACCCGGACAAATCTAAACCCCGTATTTATAAAGAAGCCAAGTGATAACTTAGTCTAGTAATGCATTTGTCTCACTCTTGTAAGGGATTTTCAACGTCTGCGAAAATGGGACAGATAATTATATTACTTATCTAAGATCACGACTCGTCTACAAATACAGATGTTAGTGCTCTATCTGTAGATTAATTAGAATTAGACCAGCTGAGTAAATTGACCCTTTAGTGCCATAATGTTAACTATAAAACTTAAAACTTAAAACTCTTAAATATCAAATCTACTCCAGATGAATCAATTAACTACATTAACGATTTCTTTGTCAGTATTGGTGAGACTCTTGCTAAGGATATCTTAACTGAGCGCAATGGGTCTAGTCATAACATTGAATTGGATGCTCATGCTGATCAATCAAACTCATTTGTCCTTTTCAGTACAGACGCTGAAGAAATTAGGTCCACTATAATGAATTTGAAAACTGGTAGCGCCCCTGGTTGGGATAACATTCCTACGACATTCATTAAAGCTGCGACAAATGTACTTGTCCCAGTTTTATGCCATTTTGTAAACCTATGTTTTGAACAGGGAGTCTTTCCGGAGCCTTTAAAGAGATCTATAATAACACCGGTATATAAGGGTGGGAATATGAGCGATGTTAATAATTATCGGCCGATTTCAGTCTTACCAGTTATTTCAAAAATATTAGAAAAAATCATAAACAGACGTTTACTTAATTACCTAAATAAATTTGATATGCTGTCTGAAAATCAATACGGTTTTCGAAGTGGCACTTCTACCGAAGACGCTATTACAGAATTAACCTCTTTTATCACTGATCAACTAGATAAGGGTAAGAGGTGTCTGGCAGTATATATAGATCTGAAAAAGGCATTTGACACCGTTCATATTCCCATTCTCGTTGATAAGCTAGAACACTTTGGTATTAGAGGTAAAAGCCTTTCACTACTGACGGATTATCTGAGTAATAGGTCACAAATCGTAAAAATTGGAAAACATATAAGTAGGGAATCTCCTGTCAAATATGGAGTGCCCCAAGGAAGTGTACTGGGTCCGACTCTGTTTTTGGTTTATATTAATGGTTTGTGTAATATAAAAATCGAAAACGCCAAAGTTCTAGCTTATGCTGACGATACTGCTGTGGTTTTTTCTGACACAAGTTGGGAAAAACTTCGCGACAGAGCTGAAATAGGTCTAGCTAAAATAGCGAGATGGCTCAGAGCGAATCTATTAACCATCAATATTCAAAAAACAAACTTTACCTGTTTTACAATCAATGCCACAACCCAACCAGAAAAAGACTTTACTGTAAGATTGCATGACTCAGATAGCCCTCACGACATTACATGTGACTGTGCTGCTATTAGTAGAGTTTCCTCAACAAAGTATCTTGGGTTGCAAATAGATCAACATATGTCATGGCATCAGCAAATTGACGCTATTTGCAATAGAATTCGAAAACTGATATGGATCTTTAAGACACTGAGGTTCATTGCTACATTAGAACTGCTTAATAAGATTTATATAGCTCTTGCACAATCTGTACAAGGGTACTGCATAGGTGTTTGGGGAGGAGCTTCTAAAACTAGGTTTTTACAGGTAGAGCGCGCTCAGAGAGCGCTGCTTAAAGTTATGTACTTTAAATCCTACAGATTCTCTACGGATGCTTTGTATACCTTGAGCGAAGTCCTTTCAGTAAGAAAACTTTATGTGCTACTATTAGTACTAAAAACACATAGGAGGATTGGTTTCGACCCGAGTATGCAACTCAAAAGACGGTCTGATATAATACTTTCTAGACCAATAATTAAAACGGTATTTGCTAGACGACAAATTACTACACAGACAGTTCACATTTATAACAGCATAAACAGAGCCTTGAATATCTACCCTATGAACTACCACACATGTAAAAGGGAATTGACGGAATGGCTTCTTGCCCGTAATTACGCTGAGGTTGAGCGGCTACTGGAATACATGAAATAAGATCATCATTCAATCATACATTCACAAATCAAGCACACATCACCTAAAATGAAGATTTTGCGCGATCCTAAATCTTTAGAGGATAGCGCACTCGCGTAAAGTCACTACATACATTACAAATACCACTACATAAACATAACAAAAACATTCGCACATACACACACACAAACTATTCATATGTAACTTTACTTTTCTGTTTCTTGTAAGCTTAAAACCAAATAAAAAAAATCATAATAATAATAGTATATAATAATTTGAAAATACCTAATATGTAATTTAGATAAATAATTGTAATTTAATAATTTGAATTATATTTAATGATTTACCTAATAATTAAATTTGCAAAGTAATATCTCAAATATTATAAATGTTTAGATGTAATGTCAGGAATTTCTATTTTCTAATTATTTTTTTGTATTTTGATTTCGTAATTAATTAATAGACGATGGTAACTAAATTTAAGTTTAAAATAATGATATTGGAAGAGTGGGGCTTTCTGACACAAGCGTTATTCGCTTAAAAGAAAGCCTCAAACCGGAAAAAATGTAATGTATATTTTGGTTACTGAAATAAACAATTTATTTATTTATTTATTATTTATTTATAATGTTGAACTTCCCAAAATGTTCAATTTCTCATAATGTTGAATTTCCCAAAATGTTTGAGTTCCTAAAACGTTGAATCTCAAAATGTTAAAAATCACTTGAAAAATATCGAGTTAAATGACTTAGGAAATTTAAAGTAAAAAAAGACAAAAATCAAGCCAGACTTATTTATAAAAATCAGTCTACAATCTCTCAAAAACTATCAAACTATGTTACTTAATAAGAACATAGCAAAAAGTAACAAATATTGTCACCGTGACCTTCTGTCTAATACAAACCTCTCCACACTCAACTACAATGCGACCAGATTCAGTCGACTCCTCTATCCGAACACTACCGTTTAGTTTTACTACTCCGTGAATAGGTCGGGTTATATTGGT
Organism: Idaea biselata; assembly: GCA_958496205.1. Lineage (NCBI taxonomy): Eukaryota > Metazoa > Arthropoda > Insecta > Lepidoptera > Geometridae > Idaea > Idaea biselata. Next base: position 14,607,514 of record OY292403.1, on the reverse strand, counting down.
CATTTCAGCATTATGTAAGTGCGGATAATATTATAGGATCTGTGGTGTTTCTTTGAACGTTTTCCACTCAATAATCCTAACAAAGAGAATCCTTGAAGGGTCCAGTGAGTGGAATCGAACGGGGAAATTTATGGTCTCGGTGATAAATGTGCGGTCATAATACGGATTAGGTATTTATGTATTGTAGTTTAATAGAATGGGTTAGGTTTTAGGTTGAGGATCCCTACTAGTGAATATACGATTCGTAGAATGATTCTGAAATAATTGTGTTCTTTCCTTTTGTACGGTCTATTAGATAACAGTAACAAGATCAGAAATGTAATCCCCTTAATTTCAAAAGTTCGAAAGTTAGCTTTTTGTTTGTGTTTCAATCACGCAAAAACTACTAAACCGATGACAATGAAACATGGTATGCATATAGCTGGAGATCTGAAATAACGCTTTTTATTTCGATATTACAGTAATCGGGACTTACGCGGGTAAAACCGCGGGGCGCAGCTAATAGCAGATAAATGAAAGTCATCGTCATTATACGAATTTTGAAATAATGACCTTCAGGTTTTGATGTAGGTAGTCTAATTGGTACAATGCCTCTAATTATTACTAGTAATTCTAAATCCTGACTGACTGATATATTAACGTACAGCCTAAATTTCTGGTCCTAGAGGCATGAAATCTAAAGAGTGTGTTATTTGTGAATACTTAACCTACTAAATATAAAAATAAAACATAACTAAATTCTCTGAACAACACACAGCGCCATCTAGCCCCGTGGTAAGTGTCTAAGCTTGTGTTACGGTGACAAGACAATGTTAACGTTATTGCAACTTACACAGGCAAAACCACGAGACAATACTAGCCCTTCATAATATGTTAAATAATGATCAGACCGTCACATTAATAACAGCTCCAGTAATCTCCAATACACTTACAATTAATTAAATTATAACCGGATATAAATCCAATATGGCTGCCGTAAATTCATAAAGTCGACAGAATTCTAGCACGTAACTTATTATCCGAGCATTAACGGTGAAACGGTAAATGAAATACGCTAAATACCGGTACTGTTGGGACCGAAAGGGATCGTTCGGTTTTTAATCGGTACAAGTTTCAGTTAATTCCTGTTTTGGGCCGTAATTAAGGCTCGCTCTTACCTGAATTGTCCGCAGATGTTGAAATCATGATGTTAAATGTACGGGATATTATGTCGCAGGCTATTTGTTTCATTCTGCCGTTTACATACGGCGTCGTCAGTTTAAAAATGCTTGCTTGGGTATGTAATCTTAATGATGACTCGTTTAGTTGTTATAATTTCGATGCGTTCGTTCACAGACTGTGCCCCTTAACGTGCGATTTACTATAACTACAAACAAGCGATACGGAGAAGAAGAAGATACTATAGAATAGGTTAGGTTATACATAGAACATGCATTATTGATTGCATTTTTTTTTATTATTTATTATTACACGCAGCGAGCGAGCGAAATTAGCGTGCCGCCTTAGACTAGCGTTTTTGAAATAATCACAGTCAATTTTAAAACATTATTTTTAATATCTTTCTTTTGTACCCTAACACCCTTTGTTTGGTCACTAAATGGTAAAGGGATTATTACACTTTTCTAAAACAAATTGGTGTTTTCCCCACTACTTATCCTTGTATATGGGGATTATGCACATAAAATATGGTAACTGGTCATAATCCCTACTATCTTCCCCACCAGTAAAAGGTTTTGGAGTTTTTGCTAAAAATATGAAATTTGTGTAATTTCTGAAATAAATAAACGGAAATATTGCTGTTTCTATAAATAGTTGTTACGTAGGTACTTGTTTCTACCTACGTAAAATCTCAACTAAAACAGGTCAAATGTAAAAACGCACCGTCGAACTGCGCGCCAAATCTCCATTCACCCTTTAATTTCCCCTGAACTTAATACGCTTATATCTCAGAATATTATGTATTATAATAATGTAATATACATAAAAGGCTACGGACCACGTCTCTGCCGATGCCAAGCTCTCGCTTTAGACATTTAAACACACCATTAGCTTTTAAGATAATATTTATTTGAACTTATTGTCTGTTACTGAAAGTAATTCGTAATACTGAGAGGGACAAAGTTTCTGTAACGTTGAGAGGTTTTTATTATTATTATATTTTTAATATAGTATATATTTTACGGTATTTTTAATCTGATAACTTTCTAACATTTTTAATCTAGTTTTTTTTTAAGTCCTAATAATATCATGAATGTTTCTGAGTAGGTTTCTATCTATGCTAATATTTAAAAGAGGTAACGTTGGTAACATGTTTGTATATTGGGGGTAATCTCGGAAACCACTGAACACATTGCAGAAATTCTTTCACTAATAGAAAGCTACATTATCGAGGTCTAATATTGAACCCGATATTCAAACGGAATCAGGACTTACGCGGGTGAAATCGTGGGAATCTGCTTGTTGGGAATAAACTAGTGGTTTTGCGAACAGTAATTTGTGCGAGGTCTACTGTAGACCTCGCACAAACTTATTTGCTTAGTACGATCCAAGTACAACTTTTATATTACAACAACCCATTGAAGAGATGAAATGGTGGTTTCATGTACCTTAAAAGGCAAACTCTATCTATGGATAGAGATATCTATCTAATAGGAATATCTATTTAGCAATTTACTTTATTTTGATCAACACTTCTCTTCACTATTTCGAAGATACTATCAGATATTTACCAAAATTTCATGAGATCATGACACGACAAACGTGTTTTCTAACATAAACGCAAACGATACCGCGACTTATTTTTACTACTGGCGCCATCTAGTTTTAAATACATTACATTTTAGACAGAAGTCTCCAATTCAGGATAGGTATTTCGTAAAGTATTTATTGTCTAAACTAACACATTACTTTTATTGGGATATTTCCACAGGATCGGGACTCATACGAGTGAAACCGCACTGCGCTGCTACTGTAACATAAACATATTTATTTTTCAAGGAAATATCTGAACAGAATAACGTTTACAGGTGCCTTTAAAAGGAATCATCTTCGAAATAAGGTCGAGAATGAATCCCGAACTCCCGAGAACTCGCTATCGGAAAATGAGTCGGGAAAAATTGAATCGGCGCCGTTGTATCGATGGTGTCGTTAAGTCAGACCTTTCGTAACGCCGTAACGCCGTTATTTATAGAAGATAGGTCCCGTCTGACGTTATTGGGGCCCGAATAAAGCAGTTTCTAAGAAAATTAAGGCTGTATTTTAGACTATATTTTAGAAAGTTAAAGTGGTTGTCTTATAAAGGTAGCTATGGACGTAAAACGTATATTATTTATTTACAATTAAGAAGATCCGGCGGCTATTTACAACAAAAGTATAAAATAAATTAAGGATATCCTTAGAAGTCAATTACAGGATCTCACGGAGAAAAATCTTGTTCCTTATTAGGTATAATTTTTTAACCAAAAAAATGTTTATTTAATAAGATATTCACATGATCATCACATTCGCGTAATCTATAGTGTGTCTTCGGAACGCGACCTCCAATGAGAAGAACACAAAAACTCAAAGGATTTTTTTGTACACATTTGTACATACATACAAAATACACAATACTATGCATACCTACATCTGCAGGTCTGTGTTGTCACATAGTGATGTGACGACACTATGACCTGATCTCCTTCCGAAAAACTGTAGGTACTCCTTCCAAGGTTTTTTGTAGGTTTGTATGTCGCAAATGCATTTCAAGGATTGTGATTGTTTCCCTAACCAACCCTTTAGAATAAACAAAAGACGATCAAATTAAAAAAAAGACCAGTAAATAAATAAATAAATATTGCATGACGTTACACACAGCGCAATCTAGCCCCAAACTAAGCACTAGGCTTGTACTATGGGACTAGACAACGTATATACTACATATTATACTTTTTTTGCGTATATACGCAAAAAAAGTATAAAAGTCTGTGGAGGGAAGGCGCTGGATGCCGTATTACAAGCTCACGCTTAGTTCGGCAACAGAAGCTTAAGTTTGATTGTACTCTTGTTGATGTAAACGTCTAATATATTAATGTTAATTTATGTTTATTTTTCTAAGAATAGTACAATTTGTAATATGTTTTTGGCTAAATAAAGATTTTTTTTTATACATACATTATTATGATTACATAGAAAACACCCAGACCAGATACAACTATTCATTTTTAAGCATAAATACTTGCACCCGGCGGGAATCGGCCCCGCACACTTCTGCAGTGCAGTCGGGCCTTCCCCCGACGCGCCACTGAAATGCATGGTGTGATCACTTGTTATTTTAATATTATCATACTTCATTTGTGGACATTCCGACATTTTTCCGTGTCGCGAGGCTATGGGCCGCGAAGGGTTTACAGGGTCATTGTTACAATAATCCTTGTTAATATAGAGTATGAAATTAAACTGATACCTAAATCTATTAAGCATTTATCAACGCCCGACATTTCGAAGTCGAAGTTACGACCTCGTGGAGGGTTACTTCGGTTCGTTTCGACACGACAACGATACGATAATTCCAGCCGATACGATGATTCTACTGTCACACTGTGATAGTAGGGTGACAGTAGAATCATCGTATTTGCTGAAATTATCGTATCGTTGTCGTGTCGAAACGAACCGCAGTAACCCTCCTGTTTAAGGATAGATTCGTAAGAAAGGAATGAAAATCGAATATAGAGTAAAAAAGATTTTTGTTATACCTATTAATAGTTTAATTGCGAAATAACTTGACTGATTTGAATAAGAAGTTTCAAATCAAAATTCATTTATTCATTTAGAACGATGTATAAATTACATACGTACGTTTTGAAACGTCGAGTAAGTTTGTAAGTTGGTATTTACAAGTACCTACCTACCCTTTAAGTACGATCACAACAGCTTATCTAGCCGAATAATGCTATAAGTAGAGTTTAATAAGTAAGCAAGGTGATGCCATAAAAATTCACTTACCCTTACTTATTCTTATTTTAAGAATTATAAAAGAACCAAAGACCTATCACAAATTCCATGCCGATGTCGCTATAAATTACACCTATTTTACATAACACCCTGTATCATGCAATATTTAACGTCATTATTCAATTTTGAACTTTCCTGCTTCCCATTACGATGGTGTTTAGATTGATTACGGATGCATATTGGTATGCAGTTGTTGAAATGTTTAGTGCTATTTTGACGTAGAATGTTGATTGCGTGATTTAGGTTTGCTCCAATAACTTGTGGGTAGTGTGAATATTCTTGTTTAAAATACCATTTTCCGTGCATGAACTAGGTAATATTTTTTATAAAACCAAGTAAAATGTTTTCAAAATAGGTGCTTATTTTCTAAAAAAACGATTTATTGAAAATAAACTCATTTTTCGGTTTTAATCGTGTGGTGTTGGCACTTTTGGCATTGTTTCAATAACAGAAACGTAAAACGAATAAATAAATTCTGTGAACACCACACAGCGCCATCTAGTCCCATGATTAGCTACTAAGCTTGTGTTGCGGTGTATAGATAGACAACGAGTATACTTTACTATACTATACTATTTATATTTATTTTGAAAATACATGACACCCAGACCAGAAATAAAGATTTATTTTTAAGCGCCCCGGCGTGTATTGAACCCGCAACCTTCTGCATTGCAGTCGGGTATTCGCTCGACATGCCACAGAGGTCAATATCGATCACAATAAACGTTTGTTCACTAGTTTTTATAATTTACCTTCGCAACAGTCGGATAATTACCTCCAGCGCAATTACTGGAAAGGTTTCCATGGATTGTTGTTCAAATATCGTAGACCCTTTCAATTACAATCAACTGTTAATTAGAAGGGCCTCGAAGGTTTATTAAGGTCTCCCTTAAGGCGGAATCAAAGGGCCACTATTTATGCCCGTGCCCGATATTTGGGGAATAATTCACAGTCCGATTAGGCTGTTCGTAGACTAACGACTGTAATGTTTATCGAGCAATGGTTTTGTGTTCGTTTCTATTAGCGAGGGACCTTTGCATCTGCAAAGCATCTGCATCTACCTATAAAGCACCTGCTTTATAGTTAGCTGATGACATTATTATTATAATATCTAGTGATATGAAAACAAAATTGAGGGTGAATTGCATACAACTTTGATTTTGAAGCTAGACTATCTTATATATCTTATCATTTACAGCGACTCAGTACTTATACACGATTTTAAAAGAAAGAGACTAAGCGAAATTTATGTCTAAATTTTGGCAATGTTTTAAAAGGACAAGACGTTTTTAATATAGGTACCAAATTTAATACTTCCCCCGTATTTATAGACGAATCTGATGACTTTGGCTAAGCAATACCCTGTCTCGCTCTTACATATTAATGATTTTAAACGTCAACGAAAATGTGACAGACATAATTACTCAGACAAGTAATTACTTAGAATTGACTATAAAAACGACATCAGTTTATCTATCGGCAAGTTCAGCCGATTGCAACTCCCTAATCTGTCTTGGCCCGAACAACACCGTATAGTGAAATAATTCACCGTAGATTAGGGCCCTCTGCCGACTTTTGTATTACCTTACGTTTGAGTGATTGTCCCGGATAGGGCCCTAGATCGTGTTAGATTCGTGCCACGGCACAATGCGGATACCGTTGCGAATTGTTCGACTGTGAATATTGTGCTATTTGTCTTAGTTTGTTTTGTTTTAAAAGCTCTTTGGGAAATTTACCTTCACTGTTCCGTCTACCTTCACACGTTCGCAGTCCTCGGGTAAGATTTTTTAGTCTCGCGTTCCATTGATGATTTACAAGTTGAAATTGAATGTATTTTTATGTTTATTAAAACCATTTTTACAAATCGTGAATAGTTATAATACAATAGTTAGTTTTAGCTTATCTTACATGGTTAAGACATTTTTTCATACATGTCCGTCATTGTCCGTTTACCGCAAACTATGCTAGCTAAGCCCACTTGCGTGAAAAACTGGTGAGCTAAGCTTAACTAAAGTAGATTAATAGGCCGCACTCAGCACCTTTTACCACAGTTTACCGAGTAGCTGTCGCCTTTGCGTTCTTTTACTGAAGAGTAGGTAGGCATTGAGATATATGTAGGTATAGTTCACGCAAAACTTAATGGCCCCTGTGTGAACTATACTAGAACTAGAGATTATGTCTCAAGCATATTCCATGTTACGTGAAATTAATGTAAAAAGTCACTGCAGTGCTATCAGTATTGTTACGTCTATAGTAGAAATTAAATTAACATCGCTGCGAGCGCTAGGATGAAGGCGACGAATGACGATTATAACGTTAAAATCATCCTTTTAGTAGCCAAAAGCATGCCGCAAGGCACACTTACTACTAGGTAAACTGTGGTACAAGTGTCTTCCTTCTGATGGCATTCTACTGTTAAAGTTGAGATTAATGACGATAGGTACCTATTCCATAACCTACCGATTCAAAAATCATTATTTACCATCACAAAACGAGTGATACTTACGTCAAAAGAGAATAGAATCGTAATCACAGTTGAAAGCACTCGGCCGATCACAGTCGCACCGAAACTCCTTAGTGATTGACAATAAGATGTAATTCGGAGATCAAAGCGTTTTGTGCGAACTTCTTCGGATATAGCCTTTGATGATGATTATAATTTAAATTGGGAAATAGCCTCTAAAGCTCTGTTCCTACCTACTTACAGACTGATGTGTTGAGGAAATTATTTAGAATTTATTGTTATTAAAATACAGATTATGTATTTTGGCTGCCGATATATCAACTATTAAAAGCAAAATAAAAAATATATTTAAGGGGGGCTCCCATACAATAAACAGATTTTTGTCGTAAAAACGCAACGACACCGCGATGGTGTTTTACCACTAGCGCCATCTAGTGATTGAGTGACTTACCGTTCGCGTTGCGTCCACGGATTGGTTAGTCTAGTGTTCATTTTAGGGTTCCGTACCCTATTGTGAGAGTGGTATGGAACCTTTCGTGCGCGAGTCCGGCTCGCACTTGGCAGGTTTTTTAAGTTCATTGCTCGGCTTCATTTTGACTCTAAGTGCGTAAATCATACAAACGTCGTAACCATCCGTGTGTATCACCCCTTAGCGCCCATACTCCGACTTGTCGTACTAAGGCGCGCCCACACGGAGCCAGTAGGCTCCATGTATCCGATACCGATAGGTATTATTGCGTTACGAAACGAAACACAGCATTTCACTTAGCAGCCGTCTGTATCCATTTAATATGTCTACCTTACTTTCTTTCTATAATTTTTTAGTGTAATATTATTTATAACCTATTAGGTGAGTCCTATGGTTTTACTTGCTTGGGAGTGGTTAAGATTTTTTTTTAGCTGCGTTCCCACAGCCATAGTGAAATGACTCTTTTGACTCTTTCAAACATATTATGCACATCGATTATTCTCATAACCATTACCTTTCGTACTATAAAAAAAACAGTTTACCCGCTTCTGCGCGGGAAGAACTCAACTTTTGCTTTGCTGTGGCAAAACGGCTCTGGGAGAGACTAGTAATCCTTGAGTTCTCCCCGCGCGATGGCAGGTAAACAGCATAGTCCTTAGGAGAGTACTTACCTACTGTGCCGATCTTAAATAATTTGGGGTTTTAGCGGCCCCCTGGCTTCCGAGAAGGATGCAACGGAGAACATCGCAGATGCGAAGAAAATAAAAAGCGAAGTAGATTAATTACCTAGATTTCTTGGTTTTTTAATCGTAGACTATGATTTGACACATATTCCTAAAGAAAAAACGTCAAATACAAAGAAATAAAACGTCAGATCATAGTCTAAAATTAAAAAAAGAAGTATTATGTATGTGTACATCTACCCTATCCTTTCTACCCAGCCCCCTTCTGTCTAAAAATGTGATTGACCGATTACCTCCCTGAATAAATAGACCGAAAGAATAGCCTATTTATATACGTTACCTCTTTCGTGTCAACAACCACTTCGCGTTTTACATAATTTGAACTTAAATATTTATAAAGGTTACATTTTGCTGGGAAAACTGGAAATGTGAAATAAAACATAGTCTAGGCACCGATTACGATTCTGTACATGACACTACTAGGAATAATAAAATTAAAACTATTGTGTATTTATTGAATGAGACCTGAGTTATTGAACACGAAACATGTATTTATTTCTCAATTAAACGTGATTGATAATTAATTATTTAGATACCTCCACTCGGCAAATAAATAAATAAATTATCTGAACTACACACAGCGCCATCTAGCCCCGTGGTAAGCGTTAGTCGCTTACCACGGGGCTACGCTTACCGCTTGTGTTACGGTGTCTAGACAACGGATATAATACTTATATTTATTTTTATTTTGTAAATACACACATATTATACATAAGAGACACCCAGACCAGACACAAATATTTATTTTTTAAGCATAAATACTTGCACCCGGCAGGAATCGAACCCGCAACCTTCTGCATTGCAGTCGCGCTTTCGCACGACACGCCACAGAGGTCGTCAAAGGTTGATCAATGAGGTTGTGGCATCAGTTAATTGTTGATCCGTTGGCAATTGTTGATCAGAACAGCTTTTGTTGATCAAATGTTGGATTCGGCATACAAATGTGGCTCCGATCTGATGGCAAGTGACGATATATGTATAGTATAAGATATAACATAATATTCTCCTCTAGAAAAAGGAAGATCGAAGTTGAACAACGATCGTATAGTGACTGTACTATGGAAGACGGGTCGAATCTTTAAATATAAATCCTAAAAATTTAAAAATTCTCCATGTTTAACAAAACAGACAGGTATCAGAGCGTAAGACGTTGCTGTTTTAGTCAACACACTTACCTACTTGCTTAACCTAAAGGAAATTTTATTGAACTATTTCCACGGTAATAGATCTTACACCACTTGTAGGTAAATACTATGGAATCCATTTATAATAGCTTAAATTTAACAAATTCTTGTAATTGGAAAGTATGGAAAATATGTAAATTTTTAAAATTTTGTATTTTTGTCCAATTATAATAGTTTACTGTGAATCGGAAAACTGTTCAGTGAATTCGAAGGAAATGTTATGTGAAGATTCCTGTAATTTATAACATGCCTATATGAGCTGTCGAGGCGTCGAGGTATGGTGGTAATTTATTAAAATTTTAATGATTTAAAGATAAATTAAAATTAATTGGAAAAATCGTTCGGTTTAGCTTTTGTGACGTTTTTATTATTTAATAGTATATAAACGGCCGTTTTCACACGAATTTGAAAAAGGTAAACTATAGAGAGTTTTGTTCTACGATGATTAACAGATGTCTAACTTATGTCACGTTTATTTCTGTCTGTCAAATTTGAAACCACACTTTTTAACACACTTTTTAAACTTACACGATTTCCGTCAGTCTTCTCGGGACCACGGCCAGTATAACCCATTTGCCGAAACGTCGAGGTAATTAAAAACAATGATTATCTATAACGCGATCTAGACCCGTGTCTAATAATAATATTGAAACCTTATGTCATAGTAAAACCCAAATTATATTATTATTAGGCTTATGCACAAACGGGCCACATATTCCATTGTTTCACTGTTTTGCTTCCATTCATTGTATAGTTTATGCAGCTGTTAATCATCATTCTTAAGTAATGGGGTAATTGTGTGCAGAAACAAGTTGTTTTTTCGTAAATAATACATAAATATACGGTTCCGAACCTTATTCAAAAATATGCCGTGTTGCCTATCGCGACACAAAAAAGTCGTCGCGATAATCTTTCTTTAAGTAATTGATAAGTAATCCTGTTGTAATTGAACATACAGTGCCATCTATTGTGTCCCATCACTAATAATTATCATGATGTGCACATCACTATTTTTATATTGTCTGTGTCAATTTGTCTACTCTCTGTGGTACACTTCCTGTGCTCGATCTCCTAATATTTTGTCGTGTAAAATTAAATCCTTTATAATCAATAAAACAACCAGTCATAATTATATCTAAATCCTTTTATTTTAACATCAGGTTATGGGCCCAGACCATAACACTATAAATTATTAGTATTTCGAAAGTTTCGCGAGTAAAAAGTCAATTTGAGGTTAGGACGCCGGTTAGGTTTTATTTCAGCAATTTTTTCAGCATATCCATTCAGTTTCCGAAGCAATGTCATTGAACACCGTGCATATTGATAAACTGACCGGGAGAGATAATTATAATAGTTGGAAATTTGCTGTGAAATCATATTTGGAGCACGAGGAGTTGTGGTCATATGTGGACCCAACTAGCCAGGAAGCCGTTGATGCGAAGAAAGACATCAAAGCAAAAAGTAAAATCATTCTCCTTGTTGACCCCTGTAATTATCACCATATAGAAGATGCCCAGAGTGCAAAAGAGGTATGGGTCAAACTACAGTCTGCGTTTGAAGACTCCGGATTACAAAGGAGAGTGGCGCTTTTACGTGATCTCATTAATACAAATTTAGATAGTTGTACCGGTATTGAGGAATACGTAAATAAAATTGTGACAACTTCTCATAAGTTAAGAAATATTGGTTTTAAGGTGGATGACGAATGGTTAGGCACCTTGATGTTGGCAGGATTGCCTGAACAGTATAAGCCAATGATTATGGGTTTAGAAAGCTCCGGAGTCACAATTAGTGCGGATTCTATAAAAACAAAGTTGTTACAAGAAGTCAAAAAGGAATCTGATACTACAGTATTGTACTCAAAGCATAAATTTTCCAACAAAAAGTATAGTAATATGCCAAATAACCAAAATAAACCCCGTGGTCCCCGTTGCTACAATTGTAACCGCCATGGTCATCTGAGCAAAAATTGTTTTGTTAACAAAAATGATTCAAATAGTAATAAAAATTATGCGGCAGTTTTTTCAGCCTATACTACCATGGAAGATTTGGACTGGTATGTGGATTCAGGTGCGTCCATGCACATGACTCGAAGGTCGCACTGGTTATATGATATCAAGACACCTCCGATACAAAGTATAAAGGTGGCTAATAGTTCTTCAGTTACCGTACAGAAGATGGGAAATGTGGACCTCAGTCTCAGCTGTAAGGACGGTAAAGTAAACACAGTCCAGGTGAGAGATATTTTATTCATTCCTGAACTCAGCACCAACTTATTGTCTGTTAGTCAATTGGTGAAGAATGGATGTCAAGTAAATTTTCACAGTACTGGCTGTAATATTTATAACAAAGAGAAACAATTAGTAGCAACGGCCAGACTAACAAACAATATGTACAAGTTGAATACTATTGGAGGGGATGCTTTTGTTACTGCTACTGATAGTTGTGAAACATTAGACATTTGGCATCGAAGAATGGGTCATCTGAATCATAATGATGTAAAAAAGCTAGAAAATTGTGTGGAAGGGGTAAAGATATTGAAAAGTATTAATGAAAAATGCATACCCTGTATAAAAGGAAAGCAAACCCGATTACCTTTTAAAAATGAAGGGTCTAGAGCAACTTCACTATTAGAGGTAATTCACTCTGATCTCTGCGGCCCAATGGAGAATGCATCATTGGGAGGGGCCAAATACTTTATTACATTTATTGATGACTATTCTAGAAAAGTATATGTATACTTCCTAAAGAACAAATTAGATGTAACGACTGTTTTTCATAAATTTAGATGTGAAGTTGAGAATGAGTTGGATTTAAAGATAAAAATAATTCGTACAGATAATGGCACTGAATATTGTAATACAATTTTCTCTAAATATCTTACAGACTGTGGCATAAAGCACCAGACAACAACACCCTACACTCCTGAGCAAAATGGCATGAGCGAGAGAAAGAACAGAACGCTTGTAGAAAGTGCCAGGTGCATGCTTAGTGATGCTGAGTTACCGAAGATGTATTGGGCTGAGGCTATATCGACAGCGGCCTATATTTTGAACAGATTTCCATCTCGAGTACTCAATGACATGACACCAGAGGAGAGGTGGTCTGGAAAGAAACCTAATATTAGCCACATGAAAATATTCGGATGTAAAGCAATGGTCCATGTACCAAAAGTACAAAGACAAAAATGGGATTCTAAATCTACAGAAATGATATTTATTGGCTACTGCGAAAATACAAAGGGCTACAGATTACTAGATAAAAATAAAAATGTCATTGTGAAAAGTAGAGATGTTATATTTGTGGAAAATTTAAATACTACTCCTGCTAATGCACAGAAGAAGTCTGAAACTGCATCATTGAAGTTGGGAATAAGTACTCCAAATGAACAAACAGTAACATTAACTCCAGATGAATCTAGATTAACAATAATTGAAAACTCTGATAATTCTATCTCAGAGGAAGAGGAAACTTCTTTTACAGATGCAAATGACAGTACCTATACCCCAGGCAGCAGTGAATTGACTGATGACAGCATGAATGAAGACAGTTATTGCAATGTCACACTCAGACGAAAGCCATCAAATCATTTACAACGATGTGAAGTCTCCGATGAACCAGGTGACAATTTGTATCATGCATGTCTGGCCATATATAATGATCCAACCAGTTTAGAACAAGCCTTATCATGTGAGAACTCACAAAAGTGGATACAAGCAATGGATGAAGAATACCAGTCCCTTATAAAGAACAATACCTGGATATTGACAAAACTACCACCTGAGAAAAGAGCCATACCGTGTAAGTGGGTGTACAAGACAAAGGAAGACGAAAAAGGAAATATAATTAAATATAAAGCACGATTAGTAATAAAAGGCTGTGCTCAAAGGAAAGGAATTGATTATAACGAAGTTTATTCACCTGTTGTAAGGTACACATCACTCCGATATTTACTGGCCCTGGCTACGAAGTATAACTTGGATATAGTTCAGATGGATGCAGTATCTGCGTTTCTACAAGGTGAGGTTGAAGAGGAGCTTTACATGCTACAGCCACCTATGTATGAAAATGGTAATAACACAGATGTATGTTTACTAAAGAAATCCCTATATGGGTTGAAACAGGCAAGTCGTAACTGGAATAGAAAGCTGGATAATACAGCTTTCAGATAGCCCTCACGACATTACATGTGACTGTGCTGCTATTAGTAGAGTTTCCTCAACAAAGTATCTTGGGTTGCAAATAGATCAACATATGTCATGGCATCAGCAAATTGACGCTATTTGCAATAGAATTCGAAAACTGATATGGATCTTTAAGACACTGAGGTTCATTGCTACATTAGAACTGCTTAATAAGATTTATATAGCTCTTGCACAATCTGTACAGGGGTACTGCATAGGTGTTTGGGGAGGAGCTTCTAAAACTAGGTTTTTACAGGTAGAGCGCGCTCAGAGAGCGCTGCTTAAAGTTATGTACTTTAAATCCTACAGATTCTCTACGGATGCTTTGTATACCTTGAGCGAAGTCCTTTCAGTAAGAAAACTTTATGTGCTACTATTAGTACTAAAAACACATAGGAGAATTGGTTTCGACCCGAGTATGCAACTCAAAAGACGGTCTGATATAATACTTTCTAGACCAATAATTAAAACGGTATTTGCTAGACGACAAATTACTACACAGACAGTTCACATTTATAACAGCATAAACAGAGCCTTGAATATCTACCCTATGAACTACCACACATGTAAAAGGGAATTGACGGAATGGCTTCTTGCGCGGAATTACGCTGAGGTTGAGCGGCTACTGGAATACATGAAATAAGATCATCATTCAATCATACATTCACAAATCAAGCACACATCACCTAAAATGAAGATTTTGCGCGATCCTAAATCTTTAGAGGATAGCGCACTCGCGTAAAGTCACTACATACATTACAAATACCACTACATAAACATAACAAAAACATTCGCACATACACACACACAAACTATTCATATGTAACTTTACTTTTCTGTTTCTTGTAAGCTTAAAACCAAATAAAAAAAAAAAAAAATATAATAATAATAGTATATAATAATTTGAAAATACCTAATATGTAATTTAGATAAATAATTGTAATTTAATAATTTGAATTATATTTAATGATTTACCTAATAATTAAATTTGCAAAGTAAAATCTCAAATATTATAAATGTAAATGTAATTTCAGGAATTTCTGTTTTCTAATTTTTTTTTTTTTTTTTTTTTTTTTTTTTTTTTTTTTTTTTTTTTTGTATTTTGATTTCGTAATTAATTAATGGACGATGGTAACTAAATTTAAGTTTAAAATAATGATATTGGAAGAGTGGGGCTTTCTGACACAAGCGTTATTCGCTTAAAAGAAAGCCTCAAACCGGAAAAAAATGTAATGTATATTTTGGTTACTGAAATAAACAATTTATTAATTTATTAATTTTTAATACACTAAGAGGGATAGGTTTATCTCGGTCTTCTGTTGATCCATGTATCTATTACAAAATTACTGCAGAAAATATGATTTTTCTAGCAATTTACGTTGATGATTTGATTTTGTTAACAAACTGTGAATCTACAAGAAAAAGTATAGAAAAGAAATTATGTGAAACATTCAGTATGAAACATCTTGGAGAGTTAAAGCACTGCATTGG
The DNA here is from genome assembly GCA_958496205.1 of Idaea biselata. Classification (NCBI taxonomy): domain Eukaryota; kingdom Metazoa; phylum Arthropoda; class Insecta; order Lepidoptera; family Geometridae; genus Idaea; species Idaea biselata. The sequence continues at coordinate 14,591,987 of OY292403.1, read as the reverse complement.
ATGGCATGTCAAACGAGACAGGAAAAATGGTATTATGTATATTGATCAAAGGAAATACATTCAGGAAATATTACATAAATATAGCATGTCAGACTGTAAACCTGTCAAGACACCAATAGATCCACAGACAAAGCTTCATTCATCAGGCCAAGAAGAAGCAGTATTAAAAAATATTCCATACCAAGAAGTTATAGGATGTCTTCTCTATTTGTCGCAAGGCACAAGACCAGACATAAGTTATGTTGTGAATTACCTAAGTAAATATAATAATAAACCAGAAATGAAACATTGGACAGCATTAAAACGAGTATTGAGATATCTTAAAGGAACTGAGAACTATTGTTTGACCTTCACAAGAAATGAAAAGGAAGATATAGCTCATGCCTACTGTGACGCAGATTGGGCTAATTCTGAAGATGACAGGCGTTCCTGTACAGGCTATACATTTATTTTTCAGGGAGGATCAATATCTTGGAACTCAAAACGTCAGCCTACTGTAGCGCTATCAACAACAGAGGCAGAATATATGTCTTTGTCGACATGTACACAAGAAGCAATGTGGCTCAAACAGTTTCAAGAAGAGTTTTGGCCACATCTCAAACTAAAGGCTATTTTTATTTATTGTGATAATCAAAGTAGCATTAAACTTGCAGGCACTGATGGGTACAACTGCAGAACGAAACACATTGATGTCCGACATCATTTTGTAAGGGACAAAATCACTGAAAAGAAGATTGAGCTGCAATATATCAATACTGAAGACATGGTTGCTGATATACTAACCAAAGCCACTCCGCAAGCCAAGCTGCACTACCTCAGCTGCAAGATGGGCCTGAGTTCAAGGGAGGATGTTGTAATTGAACATACAGTGCCATCTATTGTGTCCCATCACTAATAATTATCATGATGTGCACATCACTATTTTTATATTGTCTGTGTCAATTTGTCTACTCTCTGTGGTACACTTCCTGTGCTCGATCTCCTAATATTTTGTCGTGTAAAATTAAATCCTTTATAATCAATAAAACAACCAGTCATAATTATATCTAAATCCTTTTATTTTAACATCAAATCCTATCACACTAAACTTGTAAGAGTATAAATGCGTGTGTGTTTGCTGCTCCTTCGGGCAAAGCCCATAGAACCAATTGCGATGAAACATAAACTACTTTTAATCCCGATATTTTTACGGCATCAGGGCTTACGCGAGTAAAACCGCTGGGCTATCATATGATAGTTTAGGATTATAACCAATCCATATGAGTAAGTAATAACACAACCAGTGATACAGGAAAACCCTCCGTAAAAGGTAGGTATTAGAATATTTACCGCAAGGAAATAAAAAACACTCAGATAAATAAATGTTTCATAAAAGAACGCCGTTTTTATTCATACGTGAAATCAGAACGTCTCAATTTTATATGTCGCCTTTTGTAGAGATAAAATATCTTCACCTTGGTAGAGAGATTACATCAGAACATCATCATGACAGATGCTCTTCAATTTTCTACTAATCAAACTGCCTACCTACCTATTCTAAGGAACAATGATCACAGGTCACAAAGTTTATTTTTCTAAAAATTACCAAATTGAAAAACTAAATGTAATCCTACTTTACAATACGCTACCCTCGCAAATTGTTATCCAGCTGCCTTATCTTTATGCATTTTTGAAACCATGTTAAATTTGAATGCAGGCATATTCTAGGAAATAACCAGCAATATTTGGATTTTACATCTGCGTTCAATTAAAGATTGTTTCGAATCCCAATAAGTTTTAAGCTGCTGGAAAACATTTTTTTCAAGATAAACAGAACCACTCGAAAATAGAGATAGGTAACATTTTGTTGTTCAACTTGGGTATTTTTTTTGCAAAAAAACTTACATAGAATAACGTTTTTTTTTTATTACCAAGTAGGTGCTTCGACCCTATCTACCTAGTATAGGTATTATATCTCTATCCCGCTCTTATCTGCGAAGATGTTCGGGAGTCGTTCGGGACATTTCGGTTAGATTCGGCACATTCCCGTGTTTATTGGTCCACGGTTTATCACTTGCCCAATATAACACGCAATGTATTGTTTACTGCTTCCCTTTTACATTTATTGGACGTTTTTTTGTTGTTTTATGTCAAAATTACCCAGTGAACGGGGTCTAACGAGTTTTGGTAGACTTTATTGGTCGTACCGCGGCGGTAGAATTAATAATAAATGCGTTATCATCTTTATTTATCGTAGATTTTCAGTTTATTTTTATTTATTTAAATGAGGTTTATTATAAACTCACGATTTTTTCCTTCACCGTAAGAGCGATGCTTACAGCGCACATATTTTTTAAACAAAATACATCGGTGCACAGTCGGCCGGGATTTGAACAAACGACCCTCGGAACATCAATGAGTTATTTTGAAGGTGCTAGTACTAATACCGCTAACAGTAGATATAATATAAATCAAAATAAAATAATAGACAATTCTATCACCAACACCAACACACTTTGTACACTTTTATTCTCGTTTTTTACTACTAAATTAGTCAACTCGGATACAGGCTTCATTCGTCTATTCCCGTTTGCCACCACTCATTTAGTCAACTCGGGTGCCTAATGAGAATACCGGTTTTATTTATCGGTACTCTTTTATTAATCAGTTCTGTTCTAAATGTCTCTGAAAGCTGGAATAAACGAAGTGAATACCTCGTTTGAAACGTTCCCGGCTCGGATCGGTCCACAAAGAATAACGTACGAATTAAAACAAACGGTGTCTCGTTAAATTGTCACGGTTCATAATCTCGCTGAGTTAAATTGATTGCCAATGGGCACTTGGACAGCGAAACTTTGTAAAGGAAGGTTTTATTTTAAGTTTTTTTTTGTTAGCCCTTTAATTTGTTCCGTTATTGGACAAGAGCCTCCTCCTAGAGGGATAGGCAGTCAGGATTTACGGGAGCCTACTCCGGATTGTCAAATGTGTCATGCCTTCGGGCAGTGGTGAGTCTTAGGACATGTAGGTTTCCTCACGACATTTTTCTTCACCGTAAGAGCGATGTTAATAGCACTCATTACTTTTTCTTAAAGAAATTAGTATTTTTCTTGGTCACTCAAATAACAAAAATATACCGACACGTGGTATCTACAACAATTATTACAATGCACAATTGCACACAACTATTAATACTACTACTACTTTTAATTTTTTTAATGTCACTAGTTCCAATATAAAATTAAACTAATTAACATTTTAACGTATTAAAATATTTATTTCAAATATTTATTTATAGATAGATAAATATAATGTACCTATTTATCTATCTATCACAACTCAACTCAACTCGTAATTTAAAATATCTTCAAGATACAGGAAGCTACAAGCTACGTTTTCATGTGTATCGAAGCGCCCATCAGCAGTACCGTCAGTGTCTACCAGTTTACGCGCTGAACGTCCTTTGTGGATTGTTCTTTCAATTGTTCCAGTATAATTGCGAGTATTTCTCGCGTTATTAATGAGTGCTGAAAGTATACTGGTTTGGCTACAAGTTTCAGATTAGATGCTTAGGCTTTAATATAGCTAAGCATTGTACTGCAAGTTGAAGCTGATTTTACTGATACGCGTTTTATTAATTCGAGTCAAAATAAATTAGACCATTAGGATTAACTACAATAATAATACAAAATTTAGACAAAGAAGTTAAATCTTAAAGCTTAGATTGGTCTTGTTAGTAGTGTAGGAATTTACACGTCGAGCGGGAAATAATGACTCTTTTAAAAGCAAAGGAAAATTCCATTCAAAAATACCAGTAAAACAAAGCCTTCAATGCAACGTACACCTGCATTCAGCTCTGTAATATATTCAACACGCCTATATTAATGAAATCCTAATTGTCCCGGTGAACTCGGAAAATAATTTGCCAGCGACCTGTGTATTCTGTACAAAGACCGGTACTGCACCGGTACGGCTGGTACAATGCGGACATATAATACTACTAGAGTTGATAGGGCTAGCTCTAAAAAACTTAGAGCTTATTTTTACATAAAATCTAAATTCAAATATTTCTGTTTTAAATTAACAACAAAGTTAAACAGAAGTTAATTATTTCAAGTTAAAACAAATAAAAAAAACTCTGGCGTTGCTGTTAGGTTGAGTGTTTTAAAATATTTTTTGAAAACAAACAGTCAAGGAAACAGATGGAAGTATCTACTTATGCTAATCTATACTCATTTTGTTAATACACGACGACACTGACACTACCTAAAACAGACAACACCTACAGCACACATGCACGAATTTCTTTATAATGTGTGCTGTAGGTGTGGGCTCTATAAGTAAAGTTGCAGCGTCAGTATTGCCCGTGTTTAATCAGCTCTACAAGAGCCATTTTCAAAGATATCGTCATGAAAATAAATGTTTTTTTTAAGTAGTTGTTTAATGCATTAATTTTGTGTACAAGCATAAAATTAACATAAAATTATAGGTATTGCAATATGAGTTCTGTTGTTTTTGATATTATAAACATCAAACTTTAAAACAGATAACAGTATCAAAATATTATTCCAAATTAAATTCAGAAAATGAGCTTTATGTACAATGAATTTAAAAGTTGAACAACCCAATAATACGGGAACGTTGAATAGGAAACCAGAGGCTTATGTTACTTTATTATAGTTGGCAACCCTACGCGCTGCATTGTGGGAGTTGCACGAAATACTATTTTATGACGTTTGCTCATGGTATCCCCGGATTTGCTGGAAAATTGTTTGATTGTTTGCATTATTCCAATTTTATAGTTGTATTCTGTTGTAGAGTTTGGATTTATCCTTATTTATAGTTTTATTTGAAAAAATACTCTTATAAAAGTTGGATTGAGTTGTCGGTGATTAGTACATTATTAACTTTTATATTGTTTATAGTTGTTAGTAAAAAAAAAGACTTGTAAATCTAAAATAATAAACTCAACACTTCATAGTTTTCTAAATTATGACATCACAGTCCTTATATTGTAGATGCGAAAGTTGTTGGTAGAATATGCATATAAAACACTCTTAATCTTTGTAAATTCAATAAGAAACAACATTTCACTGGAAAAACTAATACGTTACATTTTATTTAAAAGGCAAAACCGCATACCACTACTATAGTTAGCACACAAAATCAAATCACATATACGTACTCTATGTTAATCAATAAACCATTTAAATTTCAATACCGACCAAATCGTCGCATTACCGAAATATCATAGACATTCCCTCGAAACGAATAGAGTATTATAACCTAACCTAACCTACCGGGCGAGCGTATAATTTCCAAGGAACAATTTATACCTACGTCCTGCGGTGAGTCCTACAATGAACGTGCTCTAAATTACTAACCGCCGGAATACAACCACTTTCCTTTTAATTAATGTAAGTGAGACTGGATTAAATTAATTGTTGACTTAGTTAAGAATAAGAGATGAGTAAGGAACTGTTAGAGATGTGAAGAGTGGTGCGATGTTGTGAACTTAGTAAAACGCACTAATCACTTAGTGCGTTTCACTAACTACTCTTACGTTTTATTTATTATGTTCACATTTCATTAGGCTAGTGAAATGTACATAACAGTGCTTATTTAATGTTTTAGTATTATCACGGAGGAATAACTCATTTTGCATCGTTAGATAAAGTTGGGTTAAAATTACCAACACAACAACAAAAACGCTCTTATTCATAGCACGCTAAAGGTGATTTAATACACGACTAACTCGATATTTATCACTCGACACTTAGCACACAAACAGGAAACCAGTCCTGGGGCAAGTTGAAAAAGCGTTATTGTTGGGGGCGGGTGAGAATAGAGGTACCCACTGGCGCGGGGTGGAGTGCGAACATAGCGCTTGGCCGAGGGGCGACTTGCTAAACTTTGGGTAATTAAAATGCAAGTTGGATGTCGTTTGTCACTTTATGAGCAGTTTTGTCACGTTTTAGAAAGGCGCAAACTTTTTGGACTCTGTTTTGGGAGAGAAATAATGTGTTTTGTTTTACAATTTTGTTTTATTTTGATCAAAATACATATTAGCAGAGTGTAGAGTTTTGTTTTAAATCTACTGAACAAGCAATATTTAAATTTTGTTTAAGCGTAAATAAATTAACCGAACCCAATCGCGTTCAAAATCTTTTCTGAAAGCAATTTTCTAGATAAAATTGTGCAAAGACTTGTGCAAACATAGTTAGGTATTTGCTTGAGTTTGGGTTCCTTTGACAAACATAAGATAGCAAGCAATGTTGACAATGGTCGACGTTTCATAAAATTTATTATTTTGAATAGCTATTGAAATGAGATGAAAAATGCCTTTATTATTAACTAGCGGTCCGCCTCGGCTTCGCACGGGAGTGTATTAAACATAAGTATAAGCCTTTCTCTTGAATCACTCTATCTATTGGAAAAAATCCATCCGTTGCGTAGTTTTAAAGATCCAAGCATACACAAGGACAGACAGACAAACAGCGGGAAGCAACTTTGTTTTATATTAAGTAGTGATTATTAATGATAAAGTGAAATTCCAAACCTATTAATTACTTATGTAATTTTTGTAACGCTGACAACAAATATTTAATATTTACTGGAGCAAATTAAGATACCACTATATTTAAATTTGGCGAGCACACAATCCCAGAGTGTTCACAAACCGCAGGATTGTGGTGCCGCTCAACTATTCTCACTTGCCCCCTGCCGCTACCGCGCGCACTGTGGGGGCATTCTGTACTACACCTCGCGTTAGGGGTTAACAAAAAAAAAAAGGATTGTATTTTGTCGCAATTAGCGCAGAGTTTTTCTATTTATTTTTCCATGTGTGTCTTAATTAGTAAGGATTATTGTAGAGTTAAAACTTTTTGATTGCTCGATAGCTGACTATAACCGCTCAATTTAAAAATAACTAAGAAAATAATTCACATTACGTACAGCGCCAAACCAGCAACTAGGCTTGTAATATGGATGTTAGACAAGGATTATGTTAGGTAGATTATTTTTTTGTTAATAGGTAAATTTTTATAATATTATTTGACATATATAGGTACCTACCATAACTCCACAGAACAGGAAGGTACTAAACCCATTTCATGGTGGTAAACGAATCTGAAACCCTCTCCGAAATCAGCTCTTTAAATGTAACAACTTTTAAGTAAGGAGTGTCCGCAAACTTCCATAAAAAAAACATAGCCACATCCGAATTGAAAACCTCCTCCTATTTTGAAATCGGTTAATAAAAAACGGCTCGAATTTATATGGCTAGAAACTGGTCCACAACAAGAATCTTCTTTAAAAGTCGACGTCTGGTGTGGTATCGGCCGATCGCAAATCCTCCAGTCTAACATTCCTCTCACAATTTAACATTATTTACTACAATCACATAAGACAAAAAAAAACCCAACAAAATAACGTAACATCGAATAAAGACCACAAAACCTTCCATAAGTTAAATACATACGATATCACGTTTATTATTTAGACTAATGTCTCTGATTTATTGTTACACTTCGCACAAATTAACGAAATGATGTAACAACATTGTTGGCACGAATACAATTCCAAGAGGTTTAAGTTACAGGATGAAAGAGATAACTCTATTTCTCTGTAGTTTGGATCTAAATTAACTAGAAGTTCTACGAACAGTAGACCTTGTGAACATTATTTAAACACGAATCATAGTATACCTAGTAAACGCGCGCCTTGACACGAATTTCTAGAAGAGACGCTTCGCTCGCTACGCTCGTTTGGTCAATAAATATTCTGTGAACATCATACAGCGCCATCTAGCCACAAGATAACCTACTAAGCCTGTGTTACGGTGATTAGACAACGGATTTTTAAATAGTCTGAATTTTACATTAGAGATTATTGGCTTCTTCGCAGTTTGGGTCCCTAAAGCTATCCCTTACCATCCCTTGAAACAAAGACAAGAATACGGAAAAATGAGCGGGAGTGAAAGAGAGAGTTACAACTTATTTTCCTCTACAGCTGCTGATGTTGCCTCTACAACACCATTATAAATATCTTTGCTACAAGTTCCCACGGTGCCTATTTGGCCCGGTTTAGTGGCCTGCACTGTGGGACCATTCGAGCCCAGACTGGAATACAAACCAGAAGACTTTCTTACAATTACTTTAGTATAGAAATAAAGTACGAGTGCGAAGGGAGAATGGATATAAACCCACACAAAAAAAATATTAAACGTAAAGGTCTGTTTGTTAGTTTGAACGCTTTGGATACATAGAAATCAAATCAAATATATTTATTCTTTAAGAACGATGTATAAGTTACAGGAACGTTTAGAAATGTCGAGATTTTACTGTGGTTTCGGAACGCGCCCTTCGATGAGAAGAAACCACAAGAAACTCATGAGGTTTTTTTTTAGAAATAAATGTGGGACCATTTGTCCTGCATTATTTAGTTACTAGCTGGGTCGCGTGGTTTCACCCGCGTAAGTTCTGATCCCTGGCAATTGCCAAAAATATTTTCTTATCGGATGCCTACATCATATTTATAAAAAACACAATCTCCAAATTTCAAATCTCTATACAATCAGCGGTTAAGGCTGTACTGTACGTTGAACCATCAGTCAGGATAAAGCATTATATAGATATACCCCCTTACTTATAAACGATGACTACAGCTGCATAAACTATGTATCGTCTGTCTTTTACTGTGTCATGAAATTTCAAAATTGACAGAGAGAAACAAACGTTACATAACTTAGTCATCTGTTAATCATCGTTTTAAAGTAGTAGATTGTACCAAGGTTATTGTAGGTAAGTATGTTGTTGAACTTAATGGTATTTTTTTATTTTAATAAATAATTTAAACAATAAGATAATAAATAATAAATGGGCTACACAGTAACATGATAAGACCGGCCGTTCACAAAACTTGTTGTTTTCTCATAATTTTCAAAGGAAACCTGATATTTCACGAAGCTTTTTAACTTTTACGGCGTAAAATAAGTGTTTTGGCAATAAACAAAATTAAAGGAGGTTCCTTTGAAACTTTCCAACGAAACTCCAATAATGTTTAATCATGATTCTTTCTGATTTACGAACGCTTACAAAGGACACCTTAGTTTTTTAACTTTTAAATTATTTATATAATTTGACTTTAGAAATATTTTACAAGGAGAAATGCATTATCAAAAATCTTTTGAGCGACATTACCGCTTATTTGGTAAAAGCTCTTTAATTAATTGATAAAAATAAATTTTCAGGATACGAAACTGTGCTCCTCACTTGCCGGGTGAGACCCCGAATTATACCATAGAAGAACTTATGATAAATAGAATAGAAAACATTTATTGACAGCAAAAACACGGCACACAAAAGAAAAACAACACTTTAGAACAAAAGAAGTTTATAATAATAATAACTAGCAGATTCCCGCGTAAGTCCCGATCCCGTGGGAATATCGGGATCAAATAGTTACTCAGGGTGAATGTAGCTTTCTAATGGTGAAAGAATTTTTGAAATCGGTCCAGTAGTTTAGGAGATTACCCCCAATATACATACATACATACATGTTACCAACGTTACCTCTTTATAATATTAGAGTATAGATAACTAAATATACATACATGTGATGATGCATTTTTACGTGTAACTGTGTATTCTTGCCAGCTCTTACGAATTTTCGTGTGGGTAGGGGTTTGTTCCTCCCAATACAGCCTCACTGTTTCACCTTCCTACACATTACGTCAAAATATTTACGAAACATACACTCTACCTGAATTGCCTGATATTACACGTACGGTCGGGTTCAGAAGTTGTTCCCCATCGAGCAAAAACTGCAAAATGAAGTGATAATAATAAAACACACTTGATAGTTAAATTTAAAGATTTGTATTGTGTGTGTGAGTGTGTCGCATGTTTGTAATGAATAAACTCAAAAACTACTGGAACGATTTCAAAGACTCTTTGACCAAAAAAAAAGCTACATTATCAAGGAGTAACATAGGCTACTTTTGATCCCGGTATTCCCACGGGATCTGGATCGGGTGAAACTGCGGGACGCAGCTAGTTGCAGATAATCATGATCCGTAGGTTCATGGTTATCTGCATTTAACTCCAAAGCTCCATAGGTTAAGTCTTAAAATGCTAAAATTTAATAGATAAAATAAAAATAAAAAATATGTCATAATACATATATTACATAGAACAATTTTAAAATTACATACAGTAGGTGTTGTTGAAAAAACGAATATCAAAACCGATTTATTCGTGCGTGTGTTACGATGTCACAGATCTTACACAGAGATACGAGGTCATAGGAAGGTACCTCAGAATAACAGTACAAATAATTTTGAACCTCGTAGTGGGTAACTAGTTTTGAACCCGACTGTATCTACCTCGTACCCGTGGTTGAGGCGAATTATTTGAACTAGACAACATACATAATATAACCCTTGCAGGTTGACTAGATACCTCGCGCCTAGGAAAATTGGTTTTCAAATAATGTAGTTTTTTGGGCTAGGGCAAAAAGCAGATTTATATCTTTTTTAATACTTATGGAATGCACTTTATGCACCGTAAGGTCACTCTCAAAGGAGAGCGGCCTAGTTAAGCAGCCTGTTAAGGTGGTGCAATACCGACCTCATACGTTTAACAACTAAATCCCACGGTGTCCCTCGCTCTGCAGGCGTCCGCAACCGCTGTCGATGTTGGACACCTTGACAGCGGCGTTCTTTCAGGCCCCATCTCTGTGCCGAAGGACAATCCCTCTAGTTCTAGTCCAAGGTCCGAGGTATTTTTTTGGAGTTTCTGTCTTCCAGACGGCTCACTCCTCCCAGCTCGCTTTTGGGTACCACTTGCCTACTGGAAATGAGACTACATGCAGTAGAGCATAATAATTTTTATTCCTAATAAAATTACTCTTGCCTAATTTGTTTAAAAACTTTAGCTGTCTGTTAATTTTCGTATTTTTTTGCAGAAATGCAAGGTGTCTAGTTGGTTCGTGCGGGTTGTAAGATCCTTAGATCTTCCCTTAGCGTTATTAACTCGTAAATTAATTTCTTCCTCATCTCTCGTTGCAACCTTGTTTACATGTCATCTTGTCAGATGTCTTTACTTGAGAGTATGTTACAAGGGAGTCTAATGTACGGCCCCGTTTACCCTCGTATGGAAGAGGTAAGTTATGAGGTTGACCTCTAGTCACAGAACACTTTACTGGTACTCTAGTGCGAGTTTTAGTAAATTAATAAATTAAATTAAAGTAAATATTGTGCACATCACACAGCGCTACCTAGTCCCATGGCAAGTTATTTGCTCATGTTACGATGACTAGAGAACGGATATAAAAACTTACTCACATTTATTTTCCTTTTGTAAATACATACATATTATACATAGAGAGACACCCAGACCAGAAAGAAATAATTATTTTTAAGCATAAATTAAATACATGGTTCCGTCGGGAATCGAACTCGCAACCTTCTGCGTTGCAGTTGGATATTCGCCCGACTCGCCTCTGAGGTCGTCAAATTATCATGATTGTGTATACGTGAAACTGACTTAGTCAGTGACTGACTCGAAACTTATTTGACTGACCCATATAAAATCATATTAAAGAACTAAAACTGAAACGAATGCATCTCACGTGAAAATCACATCCATTTAACCAAATAAAATAGGTAACTGTAGCAACTTACTGCATACGCCAGAATCAGTGTGCTGGCGTCAAGCTTATTATTCCTTCACAAACATAGAGATACAAAACTTTTTGAACCTTTACATAAAAGAGTACATCAACTTTACAATAGACTAAAAATAACTTTTTTTTTAAAACTATTTTTCCATTATTGTTTACCCCAGCTGTAACCATCATAACTATGATTTAACAACCATTCTATTTTTTCGATATGAACCTGTGCTTACAGTATTCTGATACGGAATTTCGAAGTGGAATATCATCTTTAAAGGGCCGCTCGTAAACTTGGATTTATTTGACGTTATAAATTTTAATCTAACAAAGTGTAGTTTTTATAGAACAGGATTTTGTCTCAAATATAAGTAGCAAGTGAAAGAAAGTTTAGTGTTAAGATATGCTTTTCAAAATTTCCACCCGACAGGAAAGAATTAAAAAAAAATATTCCTAGTGTAGAAAACAGTTTAAAAATTAAATCAAAATAAGTGTTTTACTTCTATTTTGGAGAGCAGAATTCGTGCCAAAGTAAGATTATTGCCTACACTCCTGGTCACACATCGCACTTCCAGCTCTTGGCACCGAACCTACTACCTACCACTGCTCGTTTTGTTTCTTACGTTTTTTAGTTTTCTTCTATTTTTACCAAAGCTTTTTTTGCTGCTGGCATGTTTTCACGATTGTTTGAAACGGGCGATATTAAAATTGTCTCTTTTTCCTTTCGGTGTGTTTTCCTTTGTACATCTATCTATACCTATAAAATTCAAAGTCCTGACTGACCTAAATATCAACGCCGAGCCCGAACCTAAATTAAATAAGGATAGTGTGTTCTTTGTGGTGTGTAGGTAATCCACTAAGAAAGGGTTTTTGAAAATTCCCGCGGGATCGGGATTTACGCGGGTAAAACCGCGAGAGTCTGCTAGTTTACCTATAATTTTATTTGAACAGACCAGATACAAAGAGGAGGGGGCCCAAGCATTATATTGGCCACGGAATAAATGCTACTAAAATTCTAAATATGTAAGCCAGTAAACGAGTATGTTTGTTACTCCTTCACGTAAAAACTACTAAACAGATTGCATGCTACTTTTTATCTCAATATTCCTACGAGATCGGGACTTAATCGGATAGAACCGCGGGGCGCAGCGTGTAGTTACTGAAACACTTATTTATACCCCGGACATGTCGGCAACAGTTCCGCGAAGCCTCAAACAAAACAAAACATATCAGAAGTACATAATATAGAACAACAAGCTCAAACAAAAGTCATGTCCATCGTACGTGTTAAAGAAACTCGAAAACCGAGTGCCCTTCACTTTAGCGGTGTCCTCCGTTCATTAAAAGCTACAGAACAAATACATCTATAGTACACAATCGAATAGAGATAACGCTGTTTAACTCTGAATTTAAACTCATTTTACTTTTGTTAACTTAACTTTGTTAATAATCTAATCTAAAAATATTTCAAGACATAACCTATACCTATTCATAAATTGCAAACGCTATGAAGTTTAAAGATACTCCCACTCTGGTGCGGTATTGCAAAAATGCGGTATTGCACCTGCGTGGGTGTCGACGCAATAGCGTAATATCGAAATACCGCGCCTGAGTGAGTGGACTATACTTTTCCGCTTTCTTCCCGCACCGGCATCCTAACCAGTGGAATACGCGATACTCAAGGTCGTGTAATCTAGTGGTTCGCACGTTCCACTATTTCAAGATGTATTTTATTTAGATACCTGTTTAAGTTTAAAAAAATAGCATTTTTTAAATATCCATTTATTATTATTAAAGATAAATTCTTTAAAATGATCAATTCTGATCTATAACGTAATTTGTAACGTCGGATGTCCACTCTAGATCAGCGTAAAGTTATACATCTTGGTAGGAGTGCCGCAAGGCAACGCCGGGTACTCGGCCCGCTTGTTATCTCATACGCTTTGTTCCTCACACACCTAGCTCGCACCTACGAGCGTTGTTAGGCGCGTCACACACAAGACACACATTGAGACCTATTAGTTACGCAACTAATAGGTCTCAATGTGTGTCGTGTGTGCCCTAAGTAAAGCCCTAAGCCCTAAGTAAAAAAGGGTTAACTTAATAACTACGCAGTTATAAAGTTAACCCTTTTTTACTTAGGGCTAATATTTATATCTCTAGATTAAAAAAAAATAACTGGCCAATAAATCTAACACCTCCAAATAAAAACGTCACAATCTTTTAAAAAGAAGTCAAACTTTCAAAGGTTTTTAAATTTGGTAGTGTTCAATTTATCCGATAGATATCTTTTATCTGTTGTTTGAAAATAAACTTTTTAATCTAACAAGATTTGTAATCATAATTTTCATATTTTTTATTATATAAAGTAATTTCGCGTATTTTTATCATAAAATTCTCTCACCTCGACGCTTTGACTATGTTACAATAGTCTTGGTCGCAAGGAGATACGTACACGAATAAGACCCGGGAAAAAATATACTAATATTACAAAAATATTAGATTTATTTGTTTGTTGTGTGTAACGAATAGTCTCCGAAACTACTTACTAAACCGATTTCAAAAAATATTTCATTAACAGAAAGCTACATTATCGAGGAGTAACATATGCTACTTTTGATCCCCATATTCCCACGGGATCAGGAGTTACGCGGATGAATCCGCGGGACAATGCTAGTAAATAGGTATAAATTTATATTAGGTAAGTACTTCGATCTTGACACGAATTCACGGCCGTACTAGCTTTTATAAGTTTTCAAACTTAACACTATATCTCCGAGGTCAGCAATAAGCTATAGATGCTTATTTCAGATTTTTCTGAAAGCTCCTCTGACGTGGGTATTTTGTATTTTCAGCCTTCTATCAAAGGCTAGACCTATTTGTTTGTCTTTTGAGTAAAAATACAAAGACAGAACCCTATTTATCATGATGATTGATATGATTTAAATTGTTTCGCAATGTAACGTTTCAAGTTTTTTCTTTTCTTTGTTATAAATTTGAAGTGCTTACCACTAACTAGCTGCTTAATAAAAATGATAAAAATTGCATAATTAGCATATCTATTTTTTCATAATGTCTTCGTTGTTCCGCCCACAAGGGTGTTTCTGTCGCAAATGTGTGGAGCGCCTTAGACCACTTTGTCTGTATGTACAATTAGTTAACAGTAGATATTAAGTTTGTTAAGGCTTCGATTCTTGTTAGGTATATACCTATGTATATAAGGTATATGTACACAGGTGCGTTAGTTTGTAGGCCCCAACTTTGAGGACGGATGCGGTTCACTTTGTATGTCTCAGACGATTTCGGAACTAGGATTGTTTGCAAACTTGACCGATATTAAGATGCTTTGATTATACTTTGGTTTGGTAAATAATGGCAGTACAACAAAATGTGGTACAGCTGTTTGTATTATTAAATTTTATAAAGCTGTATTGTGAAAGCAAAGCAGGTCAAAAAGGTCAATGCTCTTAAAAACATGAAATTGTTACATTCTAACAAAGTCAAACAAAATAATATCATGTTTGGGTGAGATAGTGGTCAAACGACCACTATCTCACCCGAACATGATATTATATTTATTATAGAAGATAGATAAGATAAGCGTTTGCTTATCTTATCTATCTTCTATAAATATAAAATTTAATGTCCTGACTGGTTGACTCAACTATATAACACAGAGCCACTGCTGCCTGCTCCTAAAGACATAAAATTTCGGGAGTGTTTTCATTGTGGTGTGTATGGATCCACTAAGAAAGGGGTTTTGGAAAATGACGCGGTATCGGGACTTACGCGGATGAAACGGCGGGACGCTGCTAGTCGTGTATAAAAAAGTGTGTAAATGTCAAGATTTTTAAAAATTGGGTGCAACCACATAAAAATATTTACTTACTCATGACATTTTGTGTTACATACGGCGGAATACTGAAACGCTAGTCAAAATTTGAGAGCTACAGTACTCATTTTGAATTTAGAAGCTTCTTAATTATTTAACTAACCCACCAGTATTACTGTAGCTAATAGTAATAAAAAAGATGACCAAATAATTACCCAGAGTAAACATTCGGGTCAAATTAAAATGTACATTACAATAAAACATACTCGAGTGACCCCGACCGTTGCCCCTTCAGACGCCTCTCATCACGCTCGCATTTATAAAAAAACAACGTGTAATAAAACCCATGATCATGCATATTTACCGCTTTCGTTCGTAAATCCATCACCCCACACTCACCATCTGTTTCCATTCCATTGACCGCTGCAAAGAACGCGTACATTCCCGCCCCGAGAGTAAAGATAAAATAAATAATTTCACGATGATAGAACCTCCATGTCAATAATTTATTATTTTCCTTTCCCTTTAAAGCGTTGCCATTAGCGCCCCGTTGAGTGCTACCTTCGCATCAAATATTTCTTTCAGAAAGGGAATTTTCTAGGTTAACGTGAGAATCTCTAAATTTGATCACGCTTTAAGTAAATCGAGGACTTTTGCGAATATCGCTTATCAAGTTTCCGTCTGCCTTCAGAACGGGGTGAATATAATATTATTTATTTTAATTTATCCCCTTGACTTCATTTTTTAAAGTATTTTCCATGGTTGTGTTTACACTACAAACACCTACATGACCTTCATTCATAATTTAAACCCTACTGCTACAAAATTACATGTAATTTATTAAAGACTTTTTATCAGTTAATTTCACTAGCGTAAGTCCCGATCGCGTGGGAATGGGAACAGGATCAAAAGTAGCCTATGTTATTCGTCGATAATGTAGCTTTCTATTGGTAAAAGATCTTTTGAAATCGGTACAGTAGTATTTGAGTTTATTATTACAAACATATGCACACACACACACACAAAATACAAATCTTTACTCTTTATAATATTAGTGTTAGGTAGATGGATAAAGGGCATATGCCGAAACACAGGAACTGTGAAATGATTTGTTTTGTATCTAATAGGAACGATTAGCTAAAAAGAATACCTACCCTTTGATTGCACAAAGCTAATCCAGTCACAGCAAATGTAATCGGAAGAATATTAAGTTCAAAATGTCTCCACTATTAAGTTTTCCTTGAAGGCCTGGTTTCAATAACAAATCCGTGACGTGTGTGTTTTCTTAGTCTATAGAGTAAATAATATCGAGGGATCCATCGAGTCGCGTAAGACCGCGGCGCAGGCGTCAACCCGTGCGGAATAATCGTCACCAATTTTGTCTATTACATTACCGGTGTTCGATAAAAGAAAATCCAAAGTGGTCCTAATGAGAGCAACACAATAGCTATCAAGTGGAGCGGTGAAAGGTCGCGGTTCCGTAACGTTCTCTAGTGCTTCTTATAAAACGTCGATTGCCTTTCGACCGGGACCCGCCCATTGTAGTAAACCCTAAAACGGTCCGCCGCGGGACGCGCGGGGCTCACTGCGAGGACCATTATCATCGGCTCTTTTTGTCCCATTTTTTGCAAGACAGATACGAACGGGTAATAATTGAACGCCTAAACCGTTTTTATGTTAGTGTCGTTTCGGATTTTAATACGATTCCGGGAACCGGTTTGATTTCATTTCGCAACTCATTCTTCTGTATCTGTTGGATAAATACTGGTATTATCGCTGGGTTATCGGGTTTAAACCGTTTTAGCGGATTTAGCGATTCATCTTTGACTTCTGAATTCGAATTTTAGTAAATGGTTACGTTGCTTTATCATTATTTATGTTTATTTTAAGAAACTGTTGCTGTAAAAAACATTGAAAAGAGCCATTTGCGAAGAAAAAAATTAAAATTAACGTTGAAAAGGTATGGACTAATGAACTCTCGGTTCAAAGAGTCCACTTTCCTGAGGAAGTCACCGCAGTCCCTTGCAAATGGAAATGAATAAACATCAGACATTTTTATCTGAAAAAGATCAACAAAACGAATTTCGAGATCTCGAGGCACTCCTCCGTTTGTAAATAAACTACAAAAGCGAGATTAAAGATATCGAGTTTTGAGAGATTTTACGTCTGCATTTTTTAAACAATGTTTTTGTTTCACTCTTTTGTGCTTAAGTCGGGGGTTATTTGCTATGAATTCTTAAGCATGTTCTTTTTTCCTTCCAAAACAACGTTTTTAAGGAAGGTAGCATCGCATTTGTACCGATTATGCGCGACGCTAAGCTAGTGACACAGTCGCACGCTTTAGAATCTATAACTACTCTTAATTTGTACTCCTTGCTGTAAAAAGCAAATCAGAGCTGCATATTGCATTATTCTATGTATACTACGTGTACTGAAAACACACGTTAGAAGTGAACTAAAGATACAAACAAACAATATTTTTCATAAAGTTTTATTAAGACCTTAGAAACAAAAATACCTACTAAAAGAAACAAACCGATCCATCAATTGAGTTTCTTGTTCCAAACTTATGTTTCTTGATAATACATTATTATACCTAGTACCTTTTTATAAAATAATTCAGTTATTTATTAGATAATTTGTAGCGCTTTCTATTTCATTGAACTAGACTTAAATGCAACCACTGAGTAGATATAAAATCACTTTGATATTAGCGAAGTAAATGATTCAAATAACTGTAACTCAGTGAACAGTAATTCCGATGAACTAAATTATTCAGATATCTTAATCGTCCTTTCAGTTCAAATAATTAACGCCTCCTATTTTAGATAACTGAGCCATTTTCACTTTTAACTTTAAATTAAATTTTAATTTATCTGTTTAAAAAATTGTTTCCTTTTCGGTGAGCAAATAACTTGACCTATTTTCATAAATATGAAGGACAAGACAAGGTAGTCCCGCGGTTTCACCCGCGTAAGTACCGGTCCCGCGGGATTTTCTAAAAACCCTTTCTCAGTAGTTACCTACATATGGCAAACAACACACTCTCTAAATTTCATGTCCTTAGGACCAGCGGTTTGGGCTCTGCGTTGATATATTTCTTTCTTATAAACGATGACTAACTTTACGTAATGTTTACGTTTACTGTGACATGAAGTTTCAAAGTTAACAAACAGTGACATACGTTACAGAAACTTAGTCATAGCACAGAACATAAAGGTAAGTTTACCCCCTTAGGTAAGTCATTCAGTCAGTCAATTAGTGACGACTTTGAATATTATATCTATGAAAAAAATTATGAATATCAATTATTTGTACGACATTTGCTACTTACACAAAACGGACATAAAATACTTGACATTCCATCTCACGTGATTTGGACTTACTGGATAATAATATCATTGAGAGAGAGGCAAATTCTCCAACAATA
Source organism: Idaea biselata (assembly GCA_958496205.1). Lineage (NCBI taxonomy): Eukaryota > Metazoa > Arthropoda > Insecta > Lepidoptera > Geometridae > Idaea > Idaea biselata. The sequence continues at coordinate 14,573,076 of OY292403.1, read as the reverse complement.
TTATACCTAATAATTAAGTATTTTACTCTGAAAGCCCGCATAAAGGTGACTTATCCAGAAGATATCATTCAACTCCGACAGAGATTGGATTACTAAGGAAAACCCCATGCTAAACCCTATATGATAAAAACAATCTCAAGTTTCATTCATGATAGTCAATCAATGGAGGCTTCAATCGACTGCTATGTGGACGGGAACATACAAAAACAGTATTATTTAATTGTACAAATTATAATCAATTACACTAGATACAAGCTTTTGTTTGAAGTTATTTAAGTATTTGAAGCCTGTGTGTTATATCAACCGTAGTTCTAACTTTGTTGTAAGTAGGTATTATGTACCAATTTAAAATTGAAAGTTCCATCTAGGTGTCACGGAGGACTATATAATAACCTTAAAATACAGCAATTAAAATAATTGGTTGTTAATCTATAAATTAATTAAAAATCCTGAATGGAAACTCGAAAGTTCCACGTTACCACATTTAACTTCAAGGGGTGTTTTAATAAATTAAATTATCTAACAGTACATAAGTCAGTTCAGGAAATATAATGAAAAAAGTTTTGTTAACAATACATGTTCTTTGGAATTTCATTTTGAATCGTTATCATGTTGTGGGAACTTGAGTTACGAGTTAAAATTGTACAAAACTCAAAATTTAATTAGAAATAACTTTTGTGATGAATTTAGAATCTTTGTCAAAGATTTTTATGAAGTACTTTACTAAGTTAAAACGAACGAACCAACTCATTATCGTTGGTAAATTTGATAAACAATGTTCATCTTCAAATTTTAATATGTGGACATCAAATATGGGGCAAATCGTCCACTTCGAAACTGGAACCATGGACCAAATACCCCTTCTCTAATTTGATAATGTTCAACTAGACCCACGTCACTTTAGGTATTGGGACTAAATGCACCTTTTCAAATTTGATAATAATAAAACTGAGCCCACGTTCAAATACAAACAAGAGACGTTCAAAATGAAAACGAAATAGGTTTTGCATATAGGTTTCACCTACGTATCAGGACTTATGCAGGTAATTGCAGAATATAGCTAAACATAGACATGGCACTAAAGGAAGACCAATTTACCTTATAACAGTATTTGCTTTTTAAGAAAATGCTCTACAAATAAGGACCCATGTTACTTACTCGAATTTTCTTACTAAAGCGCGGCGTGCACCAGCCTCAGCTAACAACGGGAAGTCAAAGTTTTAATTTGCAGTTAAACAAAATCACTATTTCATTAGCAATTGTCGCGACACGACGTTACACCGGGCCCGGTTAGTTCGGGAACTCTTGAAGATTGTTTATTGAAACTGCAGCTCTGTTAATAAGTAAAGTTTGAATCGACGCGTTTATTTCAATTTAGTTGTTACGTTTAGGCATGTTTGTGTTGATGGTGAAGTAGGGCTGTACTGTCGACGACATACGTGTGGGAAACTTTCATTTTTACTATGCATAGGACGTTATAACCAAGAGTTGTATCAGGCAAAAAATATTTTCACGAGCTTTGAAAGTGACGTTAAGCAGTTGGACTCTGTTTTTATTACATAATAACTGATAACAGTCGTTAGGCCTTAGGGCAATCTGAAAACTCTAGCACTAGGTAAGGTACACCACTGTATAAAAAAAATGAAAAAGATCATTGTGGAGAGGGAACTCTTGTTCACTATTATTTAGGCTCATGTAATATTTATTTTGTATTTTTTGTTAGCCCGTAATTAATAAATTATACCACCGTAGAGCAAAGGCTTCCTCTTAGAGGGGTGAAGCAGTAAGACGCTACGGAAGCCTAATTCCTGATTAGCGAATGTCCCATGCCTTACATGGTGAGTCCTAGAACTCACTTAATTTTTCTTAAATAATAAGATATTGAAATTAAAGACATTTTTCGGTTTGAATCGCGTGGTTTTTATTACTTTTAGCATTGTTACAACGCTCAACGTTTCGAGACCTTTCCAGGTCTCTTCTTCAGGATAGACGACCACGCGACCACGCGATTCAAACCGAAAAATGTCTTTAATTTCAATACAACATCGCGAAAACAGAAGAAGAATCTAATAAGATATTGGTATGCGGTTGGTTGTGGTTCGAAACCCTCGGCAAACCCCCCTTAAAATGAAGGTCATGGTATCTACCACTACACAGACACGGCCTAATGTTCCATACTGGCTGAAAAGTGTCAATTTTAAATTATTCCATAATAAAACTCGGTTTTCTTTTTTTCACTACAGTGATATATTTATTTTGATAAATGTTGATTCACATATCAAACACAAATTATTTAGTAAATTACTTGGACATATCAGTTCATTTGTTATTATAGACGTCCAAATAAACTTTTGTGATCAATTTATCAAGTTGATATCATAAAACTTAATCTGATCGATCGCTATGATTTTTTAAATTAGTGGGTATCAAATAAAAGAAAATACTTTATACATTTCTTTTCAAGGCATTCTATTAGAAATATTTTACAAGGAGAAAATGCATCATCGATTTTTACAAAATGCTTTGTCCTAAATGATTGACTGATCGACACACCGAGAGCTGATTTTTTATATAATGTAGATTTTTTAAATTCCTATGGTATCGGAACTTACGCAGGTGAAACCGCGGGAAACAGCTAGTCTAAAATAAAATCATTTTTTTGATGATGAACTTTATTCTTGTAAAATATTTCTTGTCCTTACATTCTGAGTGTTCTATCGTCGAGTGTACCAACTACTGAGCCAGCGTAAAGTTTCTTGTATTTCAGTGTGGAATTAAATGAGAGTTTTAGAGGAGAATAGAACATCTCAGTGTTTGAGAGCTGTAACTTTGGGACAAAGCCGCCCCCAGGAACAAAAGCTAGACTTTGAATATGTTCAATTTATAGGAAAGAAGAAATACTTCTCAATTGCCTAGGCACTTATCTTATATATAAAATTTCCATGTCACAGTGTTAGTTACCGTACTCCTCCGAAACGGCTACACCGATCTTCACCAAACTTCACATACGCATTCAGTAGGTCTGAGAATCGGCTACTATCTATAATTTATAAGGCAAAAGAACGTTTGCCGGGTCAGCTAGTTTCTATATAGATACGGCCTGCTGTTTCACCCCCATACGTATTACGCAACTCTCAATAATTTCATCCAAACTTTTTAACACACTTTTTAAACTAACACGATTTCCATCCTTCATTATGACGAAAAAAAAAATTAAAATGAATATCTGTATCTGCGATCTAAAACCGTGTCTAATAAAATATCAGTTTTATAATATTTTAATAGGTTCGGGCTGTTTTATTTCTACATAAAAAAAAGAAATGGAACTTTCTGAGGCCAAAATCAAACCCTACCTGGTTTGATTTTAATCGAAAGGTATCTTGTGTCTGTGGATTGAAAAATCAATCTTTAGTTAGGTAGTAGTAGTAAGGAGTTGACACTTTTCGAAGACTTGACCAATTGAAAAAGTTCACTGCTTGACGAATTAACACTAAAATTTGCGGTAACAATACACTTGACTGTTTTTAGACTTGACCAATTGTCCACAAAATCATAATTTTAATATCTTTACTAGCTGACCCGGCAAACGTTGTTTTGCCTTATAAATTATAGATAGTAGCCGATTTTCAGACCTACTGAATACGAATTTAAAATTTCATAAAAATTGGTCAAGCCGTTTCGGAGGAGTACGGTAACTAACACTGTGACATGGAAATTTTATATATTAGATTAAGTATCAAAATTAAAAAGTCCTTCTCCATACTAGGTACAGATGGTCTTTTAGTACCAGCAGAAAACTGGTAAAGTTTAACATTGGCAGTAAACGAAACACATCAGGCCAATATCAGCGACATCAACTTACATTCCGACTAAACTATCTCATTTCCACTGAGTGACATAAAACGATATTGGACATAAATTGTGAACCAGGTGGTAGCTTGATACACCTGCAACCTGACATCTGCAGACTGGAGATAGATACATAGATAGAAACATTATTTAAGTCATTTTTCGGTTTTAATCCCGTTGTGTTTATTATTCTTAAGCTGGGTATCCACTTGCGCAGCCTCGTGACGAGCTGCCTCAACATGAGCGTGCCGCGGGCTGCGGAAAGTACATGCGTCTCCACTTGAGCTCACATAATATCGTATCTAGCGGTAAGCCTCAACCCGAGCCACGATACCGAGCACACGTGCAAGCGTCTCCACTCAACGCACGGCTCACACTGAGGCGTCTTTGAGCATGGCCATTTAACGACACGATTTGGCTCGCTGCGCGGCCGCCTCGTTTAGTTCAAGTCGCGGCAAGCCTCGACTCGCGGCACGATCTCCACTAGATCTGCCTCGGGTCGAGACAGCCGCTCGGCCCGAGGCTGCCTCAAATGGATACCCAGCTTTAGAGTTTTTGCTATGCAAAATGTTTTGAGACATTTACAGATCGATAGACTAACCACAGACTTACTCTACCCTGAAAAAGATATCTATAAAGGTTTCGAGACATCGGGCATTAAAAAAATGCTAAAAATAATAAACACATTCCGATTAAAACCAAAAAAAATGTTTCATTTTAATCCAACATCGCAAAAACTGAAGAAACTCAAGAAAGTTTTTTTTTAATTGTAACGTACCAAACAAATACAATAAAAAGAACAACATAAACAACCTTAATCTAGGTGGCGAATGAGCAGCCTAAACCGATCACTTCCAGGCAACCTTTGGCCAGGAAGTGAAGGAAGATGAAAGGTGGGAACCTATCGTTGAATACTTAGTTTCCACGGGCGGTTGGACGGCGTTGGCGTGGACGGTATTCCGTTGATTACTCGGGTTCTACTCGTTAGATTTCGTTGTAAAGTATATGGTATAGGTATATACCACAACCTTATTTTAAAACGAAGCTATACATATATCCATAGTAAAAACCAAATTTCGTCGTCGGCAGACATAAAATTTTCAATCTATGACAACTTTCAACATCCAAAGTTATAAATTTAGTATTCAATTTATTTCTCACTGCTTTCTAGACACAGATTATTGGTATTTTTTATTATGTTAACTGAGCTGGAATTGGATCAATTGATTTAAAGTCCTGACTGATTGATTGACTGACTGACTGACCAATCAACGCAACGGTGATGCAAGAGACATGATGTTTAGCGAGTGTGTTCATTATGGTGTGTAGGTAACAAAGAATGATTTTTAGGAAAATTTCGCGGATACGGAACTTATGTAAGATTTATGTGGGACTCTGACAGTTAAGAATATGAAAATATTAGATAGCGGACATATTATTGTAATGTTTTCAGGTCTATGTATTCCAAAATACGATTTTAAACTTACACGGTTGTTTTCACTACAAATATTATTAAATAACGGAATATTTATCATGTTTAAATTAGATTCTTCTTCTGTTTTCGCGATGTTGTATTGAAATTAAAGACATTTTTAGTTGGTAATGGTAGGCTAAATAAAATGTAAATAATAAAGTAAAATAATAATAAAGTAATAGAGTTAAAATTAAATAATAAAGTTTAATAATAAAATTTAACAATAAAGTAAATAATAATCATTGCAATTTTGGAACCTGCGTAGACAGGACAACATTTTAATAGTTTTTAATAATAAGACGGTCTCACTGTAACTTTTTTAATACATTAGAATGACAAATCACATCTTAGTCTATCCTGAAGAAGAGACCTGGAAAGGTCTCTAGACGTTGAGCGTTGTAACAATGCTAAAAGTAATAAAAACCACGCGATTCAAACCGAAAAATGTCTTTAATTTCAATGTTTAAATTAGTTTTAGACGGAACTCGATATTTCGCCAGTAATTTCACGAGACATCAGCCACCACCGCAGCCATTTCGTGTTTTATTATAAACATGGTAAATACCTTGTTATTTAATAATATTTGTTAGGTATATATTCCAAAGTTTAAAAATACCATATCAAAACTGCTGCTAACATTTCTTTTTGTACTGCAATTTAAGTTATAATAAAACGTACAATGTCTAACAAAAAAGAGGCCATCAAAAGAAATAATTCCACAGAAAGAACAATTAACTACTTCTACCGAGTGCGTTAGGATAATTAATGTTTATTATGAAAACTCATTTTCATCTCGTATTTTAATGCTGAGACAATTTTTCAACATAAATACTCTACCTCGTAAATTATAAACAAATATAATAATATAATAGCACTAGACAGGTATTTTTCTGGCAAGTTCCCAAACCCGAGACTTTATTAGCATTATCTCCATGGTTCTTGTAGTATTATACCTAGTTTAGCTTAGCAACACTTAGTCGGGCTAGTTTCTGACTCTCATGAAATCTCAGTTATTATACTCGTACCTATATCTAGAACCCGCCAAATACAAAAATAATTTAAGAAGCATTTTATTCAAAAAACGAATATTTAGATACTATGAATAGATTCGTTTGTTGTATGTAAGCCTTTCTTAAGAGGGTGGGTACTGTTACCATTTCCATACAAACATAATACCAAAATAGAATTTTTGTTTATTGTTATTGTTAGATTTCTTTTGAATTCTTTTTTTTAATTTTTTTTTATTAGTGTTTGTTTATTCTGTGTTTTCTTTTCTTAATAAATGTACTATTAAATATTCTCGACAGTTGAATTAAATAGAATTATGAAAATTTCGTTTTCTACCCTAATATCGGTATTATTCGGATTAAGATTTTATTTTTACAGGGTCCCCACCACAAGGTTTTCCAAAATATTCATTCGAAATGAAATAAAACGGAAATACATTTCTTTCATTGCGTAAATTACTTTTTATTGGGATTAATATAAAACAAAAGAGATGTAAATGAGATGTAAACTAGTAATTTACGCTTAAATTTTCATAATTCTATTTTGGTATTATGTTTGTATGGAAATGGTAACAGTACCCACCCTCTTAAGTATTTGTTTTATTTTGTTTTTAGTATTTGTTGTTGAAGCGGCTACAGAAATACATCTTCTGTGAACATTTCAACTGTCAAGCTATTACGGTTCATGAGATACAGTCTGGCTGGTGACAGACGGACACACATACGGACAGAAGGACAGACAGGCGGACACACAGCGAAGTCTCTGTAATAGGGTGCCGTTTTTTCCCTTTAGGTGCGGAACCCTAAAAATGAATAAAAAACAGTTAATAATAGTAGGTAGGATACATGAAAATCTTTAGGTGATAATTTGTAAAATTTCGATGAGGGCGTATTCTTTAGTAAAACGAATACCTACACGATGATTAAGACTCACAAACAGTAAAATCGAGTAGGAACCTCTCTTTGAATAATTTTTCAAAGCAAACGATGAACAAACCTTTCAACGCAACGGCAACTCGTTCGAACAATAAAATTTATTACCATCATTCGTCAACAAACGAGGAAGACGGCACGAATAAAATTGTTGGAATTGATGGTGACATCCGCGTTCTCCGTCCCTCTCGCACAGTTAGCTCTGCATCCAGTATTCTCTCGCCCTGAGGGACCATGTCTGACAAATAGAGTTCTCGTGCAACGAATTCGGTGAAAAAAAATTGTCGCCAAACGACCTCACGAAACCTATCTACTACCAATTTACATAGACCTACCGCGCCTCTCCCGGCCCGACGGAAACACATACAGCGAGGGGTAATAACACCCTCGCTGATAGGCCAACAGATTCTGGCCGTGATACTACGATGCAATAAAGTAAATTGCGAGCATTTGCTATAGGAATTTGGAACAACGGGTAGCTTTATGGCACCGATAATGTTATGGGCAGGTAATGTTCTGTTTCGAATGTACAAATGGACGTTACATTGTTTTACGATCGTTCTTTAGGAAAACTTCCTTCGTATAATTTTCTTGGATTTAATGGCGGTATGAACTGTTGAGCGACGTCGTTAAATGGAGAATTTTCTTGTAATAATTTTTCATCGATCTAAGGAAAATAGAGACGAATTTAGTTAATTCGATTGGCTCTTTTAATTTGTATAATCAGAATCTGCGAATTCAGATGTAAATTTATAGGTATTAGCCGAGCCTATCCGACTAAATTTTTAAATCTGACTTTGGGTATAAGTAACGGAGTATGTTTGTTACTCTTTTACGCAAGAAACCGATTGCAACGAAATTTGGTATGCAGATAGCTCTAAACCTGGATTAACAAGTAGACTTTTTGTCCCGACATTTCCACGGAACCGGGACTTACGCGGGTGAAACCGCTAGTAAGAAATAAAAGGGAAGTGAATGCAAAATAATTTAAATACATTTTTAATTTCTTTTTCCTTGTTTCAGAGATATTAATGTTAACCATGGAGTGCGGCAGTAGAAGATTCGGCAGATAAAGCGGGATGGTGTCGGGAGCACGATGTGAAGGTACCAGGCGATCATAAGCTGGAGGAGATCGAGTGACGCCATGACCACCAAGATGCTGCTGTCCTTGCTGTTGCACTGCTTCTGTGTGGCTACCACCGCTTCTATACCTAGCGGAGGTAAGTTCATTTTAATGCCTTCCTTTACCTAAAAATTATGAGGTTATTAGTCCGTGACAGGTACCTAGTACCCACTAGTTATATTCAAAGTCTGGTCTTAACCTAGAGACCATCCGAACACTATTTTATGTCTAAAATTCTCAGCAGATTTCCTTTTTATTAAACCGGTATTATCCTAAGCGAGCAAGACAATTTTATTACTTTCAAACATTTCAGAATTTAAACTCAAACCGAGTGAAAACCTCTGAAACTTTATTAATAAAACGTAATGTTTGAAACTGACACAAATCATCCTCTTTGCGGCCTCAAAAATCACTCAAATATTCTCCCTCGCTAACACCGCTTATTCCACTTCGCGTAAAACAAAGAAACTCACTATTCTAAATGGAAATATCTCAAAAAACACACTCCATTGCTCGTCTAAAACAAGATAAAAAACAGAACTCCCACAATAAAGAAGAGATTTAATATAAAATAGTGGAAATAGTCTATGTAAATAGCCCACGAAACAGAATTTCCATTGAAGCTCTATAGAATGCGTAACTTAAAACGTTTTCGCGAAGTTTATTAATTATTTATGTACGCAAATGGAGCAGTGTCGTGCTAGTTCGGGTTTATAAAAAGCTTTGTACCCATTCGGTTTAAAATTTAAATAAGTTCTTGTAGCGTTTAATACGAACCAAATCTATATTCAATGTATTTTTTTCGAATACAAGGATTTTAAGTTTAGTATCTTGTTTGGAATTTTGTATTAGAGGTATTTTATTATCACATTTTAAAGAATTGTTGCATATATAGGTACTATTATTTTCCATTTCGTTAATTATAAAATTATTAGTACTGTTTTTACAACAAAATATTTATTGTAAAAACCGTAATTCCACGATAATATCAGCGACGCATCATCACCTATTTTGGCCAAAATATCAGGTGGCAGAATGAGAATCTGGAGAAACTGATTATCTGTGAAAACGTAGAGAGATACGTGAAAAATTCCCCATGAAATGGTCTATTTCTTCAAATGGCTGCAGAATGGAGGAATCTTACAACTGCTGGTTGAAAGCTTGGTAGAAAGTGGTACGTGGCTACGATTGTTATAACGTGTATACCACTCTCTCAGGGAGACCTACAAACCTTGAGTTCTCCCCGTGCTTTGGCGGGTAAACTGCTTGGTCCCTATAGAAGGGTTGGTGTCAGGCAGACGGACGGCCGGCCGTAAAAATATTGCCAAAGCTATTCGCAGTAGGTATGGTCCACTGGTCCATGGGTCACTCAGATGATGAGATGAAGATGCCTGTAAATTGCTACCACTCTTTTTCGGTCGACTAGATTTAGAGAAAAAAAAAATCATACTACTTACCTACTAATCTAATTAACTCATTACCCAATGAGTTATCTTACATAAGGTATTAAAGTGGAATAGAGCCGATAACTCTTTTTCTCCCCTGTCCTACCCCAGTCATATACTACAAAATAAATCTACGAATAAGTACCAATTTCTAAAAGAAATCGTTCCCATTTTATCTGCTTAGAATACCCAAATATGTAATGTTAATAATACTTCACCTATAAAAGAAGATCGGTCTGACAACCGTGCCGGCTCCGAACCGACCGCAACCACACTTAACTATTCCTTGCCCTTTAAAGCCTCCAATCCCAAACAATACATAATCAAAATACAACCCCATATTTATACCCGAGTCTACAAAAGCCTTCCATATTTTAACATCAAAAAGTTACTAAAAATCCTAAAGAAGGAAGAGTTTTATCCGTGAAATATCCATGAGATACCGCGGGAGTGTCCTGAGAATGTGAACGAACGTGAACGAATATGAACGAATGAGTGAGTATGAGCGGGCGGAATGAATCTCTATTCGGAGTAAATGTATTGGAATAAACTCGTTATTCAGGTATGTCGACTATTTTGCTAATACTTTTATGGGGCGAGTGTTGGTGTTTGGAAGGTTTTAGAGTTAATAGAGTGGTGTCGACTACTTTTATGGAGCTTCGGGTTTTATATCCTGTTATAAGTGATGACCGTCTGGCGTTACTATAAACAGTTAATGTTAATGTGATATTGACTTCGAATAATAGTTTAAATAAACGCTTAAGGACGTGGCGACTCTTACCATTTCCATACAAACTGAATACCAAAATAAATTATGAAAAATTTAGTTTTCTACTTTAATATCGATATTATTCGGATTAAGATTTTACTTTTAAAGGATCCCCATCACAAGGTTTTCCAAAATATTCAAATAAAACGGAGAAACATTTTTCAATGATAAAATGTTTCTTCGTTTTATTTAATTTCGAATGAATATTTTGGAAATGGTAAGAGTCGCCGCGTTCTTAAAGTTATTTCTTTAATTCCCAATCAAACCCGGTCGCGAAATCACGACGAAAAAGTTTAAAACAATGCCTTAGAAAGGGAAAATGTGTGTCATAAACATGATTAGAGGAATATGAGTCTAAAAGACGTCTTTTAGACTCATAATAAGCGACTTATAAGTCTTAAAAGTGTGACGTACCGAAAACCGATAAAAACACTGGCGAGTGGTTTAACTGTAAAATTCTATCGTTTGCTCTACTTTCGAAACAGATTCATAAATTCTTTAAAACACAATTTTCGTATTAACTTCCAAATAAAATACGTAAGAATCAAATCTAATTCTTATATTTCTACCTATACCCACCGCACAGGTCAACAAGCAATTTACAGTAAATTATACAGAAGACATAATCGGATACCGGGCCACTAGTAACTCGAGGTAAGCTAATACTTCCAAACAAAGGGTTCGGACGAGATTACCTTTTTGCGGGAAAATTATTTCGAGAAACAAAGTAGTATCGAAGCAAGTCGTTTGGGTGTTCCGAAAACCGCATGGGGAACGATAAAGTCAATTTCAGATCTTGGAAAATCCTTGCCTTTAAATATTTTAGCGTGGCTCAGTCAAACAGCCAAATAAAAGTCTGGAGTAACGTAACTTGGATTTAACCTTTCGAGATTTCGCTTCGTCTCGCGATATTTGTCTGGTGGTACCTTTTATTTGATTACTGTTTATAATTTAGGAATTAATTTATTCGACTATAAATTTTATTTTTTTAGATTTTTCTTCGGTTTTCACGATGTTGAATTGAAACTAAATTCATTTTATCGGTTTTAATCTGCAATATCAGATTAAATTTCTACACCTACTTATTAATATTATAAAGAGGAAAGATTTTTATTTTTGTGTGTGTGCGTTTGTCTGTATCTTTGTTATAAACACAAAAACTACTGGATCGATTTTAAAAGTTCTTTTAACATTGGAAAGCTACATTGACCCTGAGTAACATTTGATCCCAATATTCCCACGGGATCAATCATATATCAAGCACTATGCAACGCCCGTTTTAAAGTCTTTCTGCTTTAGGGTCTTTCTATTTATAGTATTTATGTATTTACAAACAAAACTAATGTATGCATTATATCCATTGTTTAGACACCAAAAGCTTATAGTAATAGTAGCATATTAGTAGCTTACAATGGGGCTAGATGTGATATCACGGAATTATTTAAACAAATAGTGAGTAGGTATGTAGATAATTATAAATGTTTCTGCGCTTCGCCAATTATGCACTTTAGTGTAAATAGGTCGTATTATAACCCCCTATTTAGAGGTTTACACTAAAATCCAATTAGTACCATATTCTGTGCTTCCACTTCATTAGCTGGTGATGCTGATGCGTCAGTAATGAAGCGGATAAGCAGGATTCTCAAATATAAGCTCTATAATGGCGCTAGTAAGGTCTAATATAGAGATGGAGGTGGTAAAATCGTGTGGAATTTTCCAGTGTATAAATGTTTTATTGGAACTTACGTTTTAAGTAATAATATTGTTTTATATTGTGTTAAATAATTATGTTCAGCCTATAAAGTCATCACGTTACAATAATTTGATATTCTTGTAACTGGAACAGTATGAGGTAATTCGAATTCTAGTTTGTTTGTTTGAACGCGCTAATCTCAAGAACCGCTGGTCCGATTTGCAAAAATATTTCTGTGTTGGATAGTCCATTGATTGAGGAAGGCTATAGGCTACTTTTGAATCCGATATTCTCACGGGATCGGGACTTACGCGGGTGAAACCGCGGGACGCAGCTAGTTATATATAACTAGCTGCATCCCGCGGTTTCACCCGCATAAGTCTGAGATTAGCGCGTTCAAACAAACAAACAAAAAAACAAACAAACTCTTCCGCTTTATAATAGTAATAGATAGGTAGTATATTCATTGTCTAGTACCCATAGTACAAGCCTAGTAATTTCAAAGAACTTTGAACTAGGTATAGACTTTACTTTAGGACCAACAAGAAAGTTTGAGGAGGTCCCGAGACCTTCAATGTTGTTGATATTGGCCTGAGGTTTGTGACGGTAGGCGCTGGAGTGTTTGTTCAAGAGATCCGAAAGTGTTGGTCAACTTAAGTTGTTAGTTTTACAGGCTTAAGCGGTTTAGGATACTCTTTAACCGCTTTTGGCGACTTCGATTAGGCGACAAATACATCATACTGTATTATTTTACCAACGAAATAGTTTTAAAAACTTTAGTAGGTACTCGGCGGGACGCGAACCCGCGACTACTGGTATTCCGTTCCAGCGCAATAGCCGCTACGCCACTGGTAAACCTCCCGCCAAGCCGAAATTAATAAAGCATTTTCTCGTGTTCTTTCGATGCTTGCGAGCATTATTACCTAGTGTGGTAAACACTAAGAAATAACGTTTGGTTGTACTAATATTGTAAAAATTTCCTATTAGCAAAACGTCTGAACCCCTTGCGATAAAACTTAAAGGTTAGATAGTTGTAGGTCAAGGGTACTTTCTTACCTAAACATCTACGTGATCTATACGACAGATCGTAATACTATTGTCGTATTATATCACGTAGAATAAAATTTCGACGTTTCAAAACGTACGTATGTGTGTATAATATACGTTCTAAATGAATAAATGAATTTGAATACCTACAGCTTGCTAGTAAGTATCCGGTTTTCAGTCTGAAATGATAACAATGACCCTGGACTCTGAACTTGAAACGTCAAACCCAGCAGTCATCAGCAAAATTGCTGAGTCCAGGTTGATTCCTGAAAATAAGACCCTTTTTACCCGCAATAGAGAAAAACATTTGAGTGCGAACTTCAGCAAATTCAGAGGTGTCAGATATTGCTAAATTGGACCTACATTCATTATTTTGATATAGCTTGTTTCAAGAGGAACAATTTCTATTGAACCAAAAGTATGTCTTCTTTTCCTTGAAATAGATACTTGTCGGTCTAACGGCCGAATACAGAAACGCTACTAAAAATTTAAGCTCTACTTAAAAATTGAGCATCTCTCAAAGTCAAAACATCGCATACTAAATTTAAATTTAGAAGCTGCTCAAATATTTAAGTAGGCCTCAAATTTTAAGTGGCTTTTCTGTATGCGGTTGTAAAAGATGGTTTATACTAGACCGGGCCGTGTCCGAACTAAGTTACTTTTGCATGAAGACAGATTTTGTTTAGCACGGATGAGATGTATACCTACTACGAATGTACGAATGTTAGTCGCAGTTTATATGCGACAAAAAGGACATTATCATTTTTATAGCATTTCTTATAGCCTGAAACAAATCGAATATGGTATAGTAGAAAATTACTTCAAAAACCTGATTAAAAACTTTGATAAAGAAATCACAAATAACAAGTAGGTATACTACGTGAAGTTAAACACCTCAAATCAAAACATTATTCACCCACAAACTTGTAGGTACTACTAATTTCTATAACGTTCCTTCCTACGCTATTTTATTGTTACACACGTTTAATAAAGAAACCTTATTCTAATTAATATTTAAGAAAAACAAGTAAACAACTTAATTCCCCATCAAGCTCTCAATCTTAAAATAACAATTTTAATTTTATAACATAACATGTTACTTGAAACACCGCAGCGTACTTTCTACTCTATGTCACGGTCATAAGGTTTGAATTACCTTGTTCATAGTTTAGTTAGCTGAACTAGCGCTAGTCGAAGGTTCTACTTCGATTTAATTAAGCAAACGAGGTGTTAATGACTTTACGTACATTTTACAAGAGATTAGGTAGTTAGGTAGGTACATTGGTTTATGTATATAGCTACTGTGATTGAGATTTAAAGTCAAATATTAAGTTATTTTATATTAAAGTGTAAAAGTACTGTTTTATTTATTTTCTATCGATAAAGAACGAAAAGAAATAACACGTACTGAACATCGAGATTCAACTAGCCTATGTCCAGATATGACTTTATTTGTTCCCCCAATAGCCAATCTACTACCCTCACATCACTATAGCCCATGTTGTTTTCATCCGTAGATTTTTCAATACCTAGTTATATCCGATCCGATCCGGCTGCATTTAATAGTGCAGACATGGATACCTATAATCGCGCGCCTGCAACGCTGACCATATTGTTAAGTATGTCTATCGTAAAAATAAAATTATAATCGCTGCGGGTGCTAAGAAGTAGTCGACGAATGACGCATAAATCGTCAATACTCTTATTGAATTTGATGTAGCGTTCCTTTAGTGGCTTTAGTTTTACTGTCTTCCTTCTGATAACATAATTTTAATTAGTGTTAAGGTTAAGATCAATAGTATCTAGGTATTTTTGTAACTAAACTCCCCAATAGATAAAATAAACTCCCAGTAAATTGGGAGTATAAAACATGTTTCCATTTTTTTCGGCACCTAGGGACTTGTTAGTTTTAATTACTTAGCCGTCTGGGAGCCGTTGTGGAACGCTCTCGCAGATTTTCGACTAATTAATATTGTAATTTAAATCGGTTCTTAGAATAATAATGGGCTTGATAGTAAGTATACAAGTACCTACATACATACATACTATAGACTCATACCGTCTGACATTTTATCGTGAGGATATTGCCTATATACCGCCGACTCCTCGTCCGAGCGATGTTCTTGGATGCATCTCTCTCGGGTGCCCGTAGTTCGCTTAAATAGAGTAGGTAGGTAAGTCTTTCTGACCGTACCTACTGCGAATATTAGATAGATAGCTGAGGTATGCTTTATTTGCACAACATACAATTTACAATAATGGGCGGCATTATGGTTAAAAGTGATTTCTTCCTAGGCAACCTATGGATGGAGAAGGTCAAATATGTTTTGGCAATGTTTTTTACGGTGTGAGTTTCTCTAAATCGAAAGAGTATAATAGTTAGCATGTAGGTACTATAACGTTAATTAACGAATTGAAAGTTCTTAAGAGGATAGTCTCCATACAAACGTAGTTTAAATTTTCCTCCCTGGATAAAGATATTAGAGCAAATATGTTTATGCCATAAAACCTATATCTGTCATGCATGACAATGCATCTACCTTTTTATTTTTTTTATTTTCTAATTAAAATAATAATAAAAGATAAAAAAATAATGAAATGAACAAAATAAAAAGGTAGATGCATAGTCATGACATATATAAGTTTTATGGCATAAACATATTTGCTCTAATGTCTTTATCCAGGGAAGAAAATTTAAGCTACGTTTGTATGGAGAAAGAGAATGGAGACTATCCTCTTAAACATTGAGACATATCACCCAGACGACCCTCAGTGTTAGTAAAACCAGACGTAAGTTTTACCCCTGCACAAGTAAACAGATGCAGTAGGTACCCACTAGTCTGGGTACCCATCTTCCAAAATAGGTGACATTATGCGGTCACACGGCACGACGCGTCTCAGACGGTTTTGGATGTTTATGTAGCTGAGACGCCGAAATTGTGGCTCGTCTAACAACCTTGTCTATCATACTACAGAATACATAATAGTACCTACAGTGGGAGTCGTAGTAACCTAACCTATATAACATTAAAGTCGTGTTCCCACTGCAAGCCTAGCAGAGTCATTAAGGTGTCAGTCAGACTAACGATCCTTTTGTTTTCATTTAGATCGTCTTCTGTTTCTATCCCGTGGGATTCTTCGAAAACCCTTTCTTAGTGAATACACCAACAAACCACAAAGAACACACTCTTCAAATTTCATGTCTCTGGTCCCGCGCTTTGGGCTCTGCGCTGATATATTAGGTCATTCTGGACATTGAATTTTATATAAAGACTAGCTGAGTTCCGCGGTTTCACCCGCGTAAGTCCCGATCCCGTCGGAATATCGGGATCAAAAGTAGTAGTTTTTGAGTTTATTCATTACAAACATACACACAAAAATACAAATATTTCCTCTTTTTAATATCAGAGTCCCGCGGTTTAACCCGCGTAAGTCCCGATCCCGTCAGAATTTCAAAAAACCCTTTCTTATCGGATGCCTACATTATTATAAAGATCACAAACTCCAAATTTCAGCTTTCCCTTAGAAATAGATATTATTACCTATCCATTATGTGGTTGTAATATAACACGTTAAGGTTTCTAACCTACCCCGATATGTTATCGTACATAACAACATAGCAATGTCTTTTTATACCTCTCAAGAGCACACCTACGGAAAACGAGTTTTTAAATACACTGAATATTTTATCTCAACCCGCGTAAAAAGAAAGGTGTGAAACTAAACGTAGAAAATATGAGAATTTATTGTGTTTTTTTGGTTCTGGTTTTTATATTAAAATGTAATGAGAGTTATGACTTGGAGATAATAACTTCTTATCTCTTTAATACGAGTACCTACTAGGTATCACTGAGCTGTATACTTTGTACCCGTTGGTTGAGTTTCTATTAGTAGAGATTTCAAAATATATTAAAATTTCTTCGAAGTGATATTATTTTTTCTAACCCTCACAATTGTATTGGAGCGGTTTGACAGAGTTAATTAAAAATATTCAATTCATGTATGTAGATAATTGTTTTAAACGTTAATTTTATAGCTATATCTATCCACAAACTTAGCAAGTTTCAAGGCTTGTAATGTGGGTACTGGGTACTAAAAAACTTCTTCTTTTCTTATAGTGGTGTGGCTCAGCTGGTGTTAGAGTTTTCGGGTCGCCCTAAGGCCTCTAACTTGACCTAACGACTGATATCTGAGATAACAACCGGGGCCAACTGCTTAACGTGCCTTCCGAAGCACGGAACAACGAACAGCCTATGCTACCCACTCATTATTTTAACAAAATCAGTTATAATTAGAAGTACCAGGACTAGGAGAGCATAGCCCTTTGCAGTAAATGGTCGTAGTGTTAGAAGGAGACCAAACAAAAGGTTAAAGAACTGCGGTAGGGCAGATTTGGGGAAAAAGGAATGAGCAAGACATTAGCATGGAATAGATTAGAGTGGAGGAGAAAGACATGCTGTACCGACTCCATACAGTACGATAAGGGCAGGAAGAAGACGAAAAAGAATCGACTAAAATCAGTTCTCTCAAGCAATCTCTAAATGGAAACATTCGTAAACACATTGTACCTACCTAAAGTCAAGTGAATACGAAAGAGTAATTTAATAAAAACCATCACACACAACCTACTGGGAAGCTATTACGTAGATATTATGTAAAAATGTTCGTATGAAAATTGTTTAGATGTTGCAATTATGGGCAAATTCTGTTCGCAGAAATACTTCATAAGGTTTTAAAAGCGAGTTTACGGGAAGCGGGTCGGCTTCATGGTGGAGAGATAAAATATATATTATACTGCTAGAGTGTTAATAAATTACTGACATTTTTATGACCGTGTTTCGATACGTAGAGTGATACAGCCACTAAGGAAGAAGGCTCGGACCTTATTCTGTATCATCAAGCATCACGATATAATAAGGAATATAGGTAAACTGAAAATGGAGAGTTTATAGAGTGGAATGTATATTATGTAACAGCGTACTGAGATGTAAAGCACTGGGGGTTAGGTAAGGACCTCTGAAACCCCGTCAGCCTGCACAAAACTTTCATCTCATTCATGCACATCCTTTATCTTTTAGATTTCTCCTTTAGGTTTCAGTTACCTATTAGATTCCTTACTGTTACGTTCGACCATGGCAATTTTGCCTCAGCCTTGTTAGATTTTTCTACAAACCGGTTGAAATAATTTACCTAAATTTCGTTACAGCTTTTGAAGTGTTACTAATATCTTGCAAAATTATGAACAGTTGCTGAAACGTTTAAAAAAACTATCAATGCTGAGGCGATAGTGAGACGATCTAGTTATAAAATACCTACACATGTGCTCCCTTATGTAGTTGTAGATAAATATTTTATCTCTAGTACACTTGACAGAGTTTTTTTTAATATTGATGTCGGATGTGATATTGCTTAGTTAGGTAAATTCGACGAAGGATTTTCGTGTTTTCGAGTAGGTGCGGATAAAGAGGAATTGAAATCGAAATGAGTTTTTGATGTGGTTTTATTTGGATGTTTTTTGTTTATCTTGCAGTTTTATTTTGCTTACTTTAATTTCAGAAATGTAACATACGAGTATAATGGATAATACACAATAAGCCGGTGGTTTTTGAAGTTCGGCTGCTCCGGCCTTTTATTCTTAGTAGGTACGTTGCCTTGTAGTTTATACTCTCGAGGCAAAAATGTAAAATGTCTTAAGTATTTCGAAAAATATGATTAGATTTTGATTTTCTCTTTAAATAAAACCATAGAGCATGTTCGTTCATCTCACAATACACAGTAGGTACCACAGCCGTTCATAAACTTTAATTCAAGGCGGAGGATCCTCACAAATACCGCTTTAGGGCAAACACAGAATAAAAACTAAACAGTCGGCTGACTTAACGCCGCCCGTAATGAGTGGATTTTCGATTAAGTATTTTTCCTTATGAGGATAGTCTCCATTGTCTTTCTCCATACAAACGTAGTTTAAATTTTCCTCAATGGATAAAGACATTAGAGCAAATATGTTTATGCCATAAAACTTATATCTGTCATGACTATGCATCTACCTTTTTACTTTTTTCATTTTATTGTTTTTTTTATCTTTTATTATTATTTTAATTAGAAAAAAAAAGGTAGATGCATTGTCATGACAGATATAGGTTTTATGGCATAAACATATTTGCTCTAATGTCTTTATCCAGGGAGGAAAATTTAAACTACGTTTGTAAGGAGAGAGAGAATGGAGACTATCCTCTTAATAATATTTATACCGCATTTATTATTTAGTAGGGTTTCACAGTTTCCTCCTCCACAAGAATTTTGTGATTAAAATAAACTTTTGGATTAATGCAGATCTCCAGCTATCTGCATTCCAAGTTTCATTCCAATCGGTTCAGTTGTTTTTGCGTGAAGAAGTAACGAACATACTCGCTTACTTACTAACTTATAAGTCAAAAGTCGTCATACACAAGCAGTTTTACTTTCAGTTGTGCCTGACCGAATATACTTTTATGCCATCATATTGTTATTGTGGACTATTTCAATTAATTAATTAAAGTATTATATCCGTTGTCCAGTCACTGTAACATAAACTTAGTAGCTTACCACGGAGCTAGATGGCACTGTGTGTTGTGTACAGATTTTTTTTACTAAATAATGAAGCGATCAATCGTTCAGTTGTCTCTCACTAACCATCGGCCTACTTCAAGTCTAATGTCTAAATTCGGTCTTAATTCTCTATGAAAGAGCCTCGCAAATAGTACTTTTAGTAAATTTATTCCCTCCGCAAATAAATAAACCTGGAGAGAATTGTAAGTAACTGTCGACCACGCCTACACCGGATAACTTAACAACGGGAAGGAGAACTGTTTCTCTGTTACACTGTTACACTGACTGTAGGGGGCTGTTATTCATTATTAGATACGATAATTGCTTTCACACAATTTTATGAAATAATTGAAATAAAATAAAATAATGTTTAAGTAAGTATCTATTCAAAATGTTTACCTATAACGTATTTTAAAGTATATGTTTTACTCGCACTTATAGATTACCTTTTCAGGCTGACTTGCACACCTAGCTAACTTGGATTAGCTAGTCTTGACCTTCCATGAAGTACCTACAACATTGACCATAAAAATTATGATGAATTTTATGTTAGATGCTATTTTAGACGCAACCACATAAAGATCGCAAATCTTTTTTATTCGTCACACATAAAGACGATGACCACATTCCGATTTTTAAAATAGATATTAGAAGTACATTATAATTATTGCTCTTTGTCAAGTATGAAAATAAATAATAAGACACGATTATGACCCGATAAAATGTAACTTAACCATGTTCACAAATCGTGTGAATTTATACAAGTAAATTGAGTCACAAAATGTATGTATACATAGGAACTTAATTGATAAATAAAACATCTGTTCAAATCACGTAGGCAAAGCACATTAACAAATTCACGTTTATAATCAAATCCAAATCCATCAGATTTGGTGTAACCGTCGGCTCCGCCAGCTCTTTGTCGTGATTTCCTCGAGAGTGTTGTGTGTGTGTTGTGTGTGAATGTATGTTAACTGGAGGAAATGACTCGGATAAATATGCGTTTTCGAGACTTGTGTGAGACGTTTGCAACATCGTGGGAGTCGGGATGAGACGAGATTGGACGGGACGGATAATTGTTGTGCTGATACAATTATATTAATGCCATACAAAGGGGTAATGCCGCCAGCATCCTTAGTTCTTTTGCGCCGGGTACGATCAGGGGTGGTTTATTTGATTGACTTTGTGTGTGTTTGTGTTGTTATTTATGTGACATTTTATGAATAAATTTATTTTATATTATATTAATGGTCTCGGAAGAATCATTGTCTGCTGACTGATTGGTGGAGTTTGATTAGTTAAGTGCACAGATATGTAATGTAATTGCTTTACACTGAAATGAAAGTATACAAGTACGCTGGAATTGGTGTATCATACAAAATGACATTAGATATTTGTGCCGATTTGATCTGCGCCATGTTGCGCTGGTGTCGCGCATTTTCTATTGAATGTTATGGTGACCATCCGTGGAACTAAGAGTTTCGTTGACGGTCACTATCACTTTCAAAACGTCCAAATAGAAACGTCCGTGGATCTAATAGTTCAGTGGACGTGGACGGCCACCATCACATTTAATAGAAAACGCGCGACAACAGCGTAACATGGCGCAGTTCATATAGGCACAAAATTCAGTGTCCTGTCCAGCGACTTGTACCATGAAGGTCAGTGTTGCTATAAGTATATTGGGAACTATCTAAGTTCGTTTTATCACAGTTTACCTAGTATCTGTATGTAGGTAGTTAGGTTAGGTTGAACTTGAAGACAGTTTAATTTTTATCTACGAGTGAGGTTCGTGGCGCTACTATACATATCAGTGCAATTCCAGTTCCCCAACAACACATTACATAAAACTATTAGTTTGAAAACTATTAGTATTTGATAATTATTTGTTGGCTGTATCCTAATACGTTCATTAGTTGCGGAACTAAACTAAATGAAGCTATTTCGGGATTAAGCATTTGCGTTTAAAGCCCTAGTTTGGGGTTTATCGATGTTTTATTGATTGAAAATTTTATTGCACTAACAATTTGGTTGATAGTTAGTGAATTGTTACATGGAAAATCGATTTTTTTCACCCCTTGGCGCGTTTAATGTAATGCAATATAAGTGTATACAACATCCCATAAAATCTGGTTTTATCTAACAAGTAATACTAGAAAAATGCTTCAAAAATTCATACTTGACGATCTTTGGTTGGTTGGGATCTCCCAACCACTACAAATCATGAGTTCCGATTACAAGTAGGCGCGGGTTCAACTCCCGTCGTGTACAAATAACTGTTAGCCCGAAATTAAGCCCGCTTTTTTATTTTCTATTTACATAATCATAATTTAATTTTAAAATTTAAATAAAAATTAAGCCAAATCGTTGCAAAAACAACTATAAGCTGAACTTTTGATAAAATCCCAGAAAAGTTTCCAGTAGTTAAGCTCAGGTTTCAAAATTAACATTATACCTATCTTTTTAAGGTTAGATTGGTTTTCCGTACCAACTACTCCTGTAAAACTGGAAAATAATATCAGTCGAGACAAGCCTGTACTAAAATATCGAGTTAGACCGAATCACCTGCGGGCTGCGGGGAATAAAGTTGTACACAGAAATAAGCCCAGGGAGATAGCTTACACGTGGCGGGTTAGAGCTTACACCTGATTTGTATCTCCAAAGTATGTGACCTATGTTACTTTTTGTAACCTTTATACCTAAAACATTACCTATCCTAGGTACAGTTACCTACCGGTTGAGTGAATAAAATAGTTTTGTTAATTTCTATCATCTGTGCTTATGTTCATAAAGTTAAATTTTGTTTTATGTTGCATAAAATATTTATTATTTATTTCATATTTATTTTAAGCAGCTCAACTTAAAATAAATGTCGGGTCCATCAAAAAATGTTGATTATTTCATGACGGAATGTTGTTGGAGTTTTTGTTGTGTTTGGATTGTTTGTAGGTGACTTTGTTACCTACATTTAAGTGCACAATATGTCCAAAAGGTGTTAAAGCCTATCCAGTATCCACATTTTAGCCATAACAGACATTTTTTTCTAAAAGTTGGATAGGCTTTAAAACAATAAGAAGTTTCCACCTGTGATCACATTCACAAAAAAAAAATTAACAACCTTCCGTCATGAAATTATAATCAACAATTTTCGACGAACGTTTATTTATGTTACTATCTTCATCTTATCTGTCTTTGTCTTACATTTTCCAGTAGGTACCTAATCTAAAAGGCTTCGATTCAGATGTCCTGTTAATCAAACAACATCCCTAAATAAATTTCGCTTTCACCCAATAAAACAAAACCAATCGACGACCCAAGAAAATTAACAGACCTCCATCCTAACATCAACAACAATAGATTTAGATACGATCTGACCCGGCGCGGCCGTGACTGTGTTATGTTACCCTATGGCTGAGTTTCTATAATACATCGTGTTATGTATCTACGTGGTGTTAAAAATTAGTTAGCATCTAATTAATGAGTTGTGACCCCATGACTTTCTTGTGGTTTCTTCTCATCGAAGGGCGCTGAAACCACACTGAAATCGTAGTTTTAACATTTCAAAATGATTATGTATTTGTATACATTGATCTAAATGAATAAATGAAATTAGAGTTTGAATTTGAAAATCAAAACTTTTTTATCAAAAAGTCTTAGGTTGCTTACTCGGAAATCGTTTTATTTGGAGTTAGAGTTCATTCACGATTTATTAGACTTATGAAGATTCATTACATTAATAGTTTCGAAAAAAAAAGCTGTTTTGTCAAGTGAACCTCGAATTTCTAAAAGTTATAGAACAAAAGTTGTTCGCCTAGACATTTAGAACAACCCCTTTATTTATTGAAAGCTTACTAATTCTTAATTAGTTATAGTTCCATTATGCCAAACTGGTCCAAACATTACAAAAGTTATACAATGATTTTTTACAACGCATGGTGCAGTAAGGTATCGTAATTCGCCTTGTAGAAAATGCTATGAACTTCCATCCGTAATTTAAACGTATCGTAATTTAACACAGAAACTCAGCCTACGTAGAACCAGTGGTCGAGTAGCAAAAAGCTCTCACATGACCCACGAATGGACCCGAGGCAATAAACGGGACGTTTACCTTACAGAATTACGGCAAAACAGTTGTGTAAAAAGTTGCTTTATTTGTACATGCAAAGTTTTTAGTAGAGCCCGTCCCTTTGGGATTAGTGGATTATAATGGCTTGTTCTGCTAGGTACCGAATTTTGTTGCAATGCATTTTTAAATGGTTCGTTGAATATATTTGGTTACATTTTTTCTCTAGCAGATACTACAGTTATTTTAGATATGCTGTTGGTAAAAAAATATCGAACATTTTATGGCGTCTGTGCTCATTGAGCTTAGACGCTTTTCTATTTAATTATATTTTACATTGAACGAAAGATGGGTACAACTACTAGGCCAAGCAGCAGGGAAATCACATTACAAAAGGTGGTGTAACAAATTTTATGATTTTATGTTATTTAGCTAAGTTAGCTTGATATAAATTCAAATTTTTCGATCTTGGGGCACGACGGGGTATGTCCGATATTTTGAGTTTAATTTGTTTTTTGCACATAGTGTCTCGATAATAAGTCGTATGACATTTTACCTGCAAGACTTACAGAATTGACATGTATGGACAGAATGTAAGAGTGTTTGACTTCTATATACTGTTCTTAGACACTTTTGTCATATCACTTACTATCGAGGCACTATGTGCAAAAAACGAAATATTAGCAAAATATCGGACATACCCCGTCGTGCCCCAAGGTCAAGAAATTGAATTTATGTCAAGCTAACTTAGCTAAATAACATAAAATCATAAAATTTGTTACACCACCTTTTGCAAGGCTACGTAATAGGTGATTTCCCTGCTGCTTGGCCTATATAGTAGGTACATTTTTTCTTTCGTTGCACCCCGGTCATATTATAGTAAGGTTGAGCATGTTGCAATTTTAATACCGCTTATCAATAGCATTTTAATGTCCAGCACTGCACCTCCCCATAAAACTCAAAGAGGAGAGCGTAAATACTCTCTGCACTGCTCCTACGTTTTACGACCGGTGTGTGCAACGCGTAAAACTGCACCATAATACACTACAGATTTTTTTAGCCTATTATCTGATATTTGACTTTAGATATTTCAAAAGTCAAATATCGGACATATGAGATAGATACAAAAAAAACCAGTAAAAGAAGAAACACATAATCCGTTTTGGTCTGAATTTCAGATGGCACACAAAACAAATTTACAACGTTTAGAAATAATTAACAACATGTAAGTGCTAAAAACCTACTTAACTATTAAAATCGGAACGTGTCAAGTTGGAGAACAAACAAAAGTTGAAAATTAAACGCAATTCCGTTCTCTAATACATCCATTACAGGTCCATTATCACGGAATGAATTAAACCAATCTATTCGTGCCCAAATCTAACCCTTACACAGAAAGGTCGGGGTAGTGGTACCCAGTGACGTAAGCTGACAAACGTAATCCCTAGGTAACACTATTACACTATTAAATTAAATTCCTTTAGAAACAATGTGGCCGGTGTGCTATAAAGTGCCCGATGTGCCCGCCGGATCGCCCGTCACGTGTATAATTACATTTTTTGGTTAATTACTGAGGCGTGCGATGAATTTTATGGAGATGAGGGCCTAATGCTGACCCTTGCGGGAGCCCGCGCCCCCCTTGGGTACCTAGTAGTTGGATGTTGGACACGCTGTTATTTTGTTTTATGATGGGTTTAGTTAGGGACAGTTCGGTTTGAGCGCTGATACAAAAATGAGTTGCTAAAATAAGGCTGTCTAATAGAAAGAAGTGATTCAAATATTTATTTAAAGAATCCACGATGAAACCCAAAAAAAAGAAACTAAAATTTAGTTAAAATAATAATAATATTAAAGACATACAATATATCAAATGAAAGTCTACATTGAGATGCACCATTAGCAATTATTACCATTGATCTTCAGTAGTAAAAGAGTAATAAGTAACCTTTTTAACCTTATTTTTGCTCTCCTGAAAAGTTGCTATTTTTAAGTTAATCATCTAACACAGGACACACATAAATATAACCTTTTAAAATATGGCAGTTATTTATTACTTATCACAAGTAGTTTTTTTAAAGAATGTCAAAAAAATTAAACCCTGAAATAAATTTACTTTAAATAGTTTTTAAACGTCACTTGTTGCGTACTCAGATAGGTACTAAAATAAATAAATACCGCAGAAACATAATACAATTAAATTATGATTACGACACTTTAAATATAACTTTTTAATTGCGCAATTTATTCCGAAAACAGCTAAATAAAACACTTTGAAGGCAGTAGAAAATAGCCATAATCTGTTAAATAAGATCCGTCGTTACCGCGTTATTGATATTTACAGTCGTTACTTTGATGGTGTTATAACGGCGGCGTTACATTCCGATCGGAAAGGTTGGTTACAAAAGTGAATATCCATCGACTGCCCATGTCTATCCATTTATTTTATACTGCGTCCCGCGGTTTCACCCGCGTTAGTCCCGATCCCGTGGGAATATCGGGATCAAAAGTAGCTTATGTTACTCAGGGTGAATGTAGCTTTCTAATGGTGAAAGAATTTTTGAAAGCGGTCCAGTATTTTTTGAGTTTATTCATTACAAACATACAGACACACATACACACAAAAATACAAATCTTTCCTCTTTATAACATAAGTATAGAAGTATAGATCTAGATCTAAGCTAAATATACCTAGATATTTGTTTCTAGTCTAGGTATCTGTCCATGTAGGTGTATAATTATGTATTTAAGTATTACACTACACATCCGTTTTCTAGTCACCGTAATTAAAGGTTAGTAGCTTACCACGGGGCTAGATGGCGCTGTGTGTTTTTCACTATATTTATTTATTTTTAATCAATCAATTAATCAAAGTCTTTATTTGTGAACATAGGTAAAATTAGGTGTGATTTTGAGAAAGAGTGATTCGACTAGGTCTTACCTTTTTTAAGCATACAAATATATAAACCAGTCATTTACAACTGTTGTTTTCCCGTAAATAAATATAAAATAAACAGCCATTTACGTTGCCTACTGTATATTTAATTTAAAAATCATGATCCGAATCTGATGAAATATATCGTTAAACAGTTTTAAATCCTTAATTAGTTTTCGAATGTATTGAAATGGCCGAATTTAATCAATTGGAATGATTTGTTGATGTTTTATTTTGCAGATAGTAATATTTGTTGCAATTACTGAAATCAATGTTAAGTTGTAGGTATCGGTAGGTATATGAAATATGTATACATAAAGCGGGGGTTTTATTACGAAACTAGTGGCATGTAATTTGGAGTTATTTTCACAAATAAAGTTGCGTAGTTGCGTAGTTGTGAAATTGACTTTACAATTACTTAGGCTACTTTTAACCCAATATTCCCTTATAAGCAGGTGAAACCGCGGGGCTAGTATTTACGCATGTAGTATACCCACTATCTTTGCTAAGCACAATCCCTTCCGGCAATATTCACTAAATCATCCGAAGCAACCGACAATCTATACCCGACTTCAATTTGATAAGCAACAGTTTGCCGGAATCATTTCTTTTATCGATTGAGACAATGTATTATTCTGTCTGTCATATAAATATATCTGCTTTTGTATTGTTAAAGTTATTAAATACAAGACAGCTCTATAAATTTATCAATATCAAACTTAAAATGGTAGCTACAAATTTTTAAAATGTTCTTCTCATCTAAACATTATTAGTCTTAAACAGTCTTAGTCTTACAGTCTTAAACACACTTAGGAAATATTACTTTTTGAAAAAAGGCTAATCGTTCAAACTAATGTTTCAAATAAATTGTATAGTTCGAGAAAAATCATTTCTGGCCTACTACAGCGGCTTAATAATGATCTAGTAGTTTCAGAGTAGATAGAACAAAAACTACCTACTTTCGGTTTTAAATTTTGGTGTTCCCATTTTGAACATATTTCATGTTTGAATGAGCAGACCACCTACCTTGGATTGTGTGTTTGTGGATGAGATAGTGTTTTAAGTCAATTATTTTTTTTATGTTTATTATTTTGTATATTATAACTTATTTGAACAGATAGACAGACAGACTGAGTTACTTTCGCTCTTGTAATGCTAGTAAGGATTATTATAGTAAGTATGGATTATTGCTCCAGTTCCACTTTTCTTCAATAATATTATATATGCGACAATGTAAATCACATGATTACTGCAAAAAAAAATATCCAAAAAAAAAACCCCATGAGTTTCTTGTGTCTTCTTCTCATGTCATGGAGGTCGCGATCCGAAGACATAGTAGAGTAGATTAAATAAAAAAAAATGACATGTCAAAGAGATATCTTGCTAATATCCGAATGAATAAACGTTCTTTGGTTTTGATTTTGATGGTAAACCATGCTTTTCCCATCGCTACTTCAGCCGGTCGACGCTCGGTCGCTCGCTCTGCTCGCTCGCGGTCGACGCAGGATGTTCAAAAAACGACGCGTGGCAACTTCACCGCAGAATTGTGCCCACTTTACAAATAATTGAATTTTGCACACAACGCTTTTCGGCTTTAATTTAATTTATTTTATGTCGAACGAATTTCGGTAACCAATAAAGGTTTTGAATGTAAAATTGTCAATAAGTAGGTTGGTTATATTGATACTTAAGTACTTTTTTTTGGTAGGTAACCTATATTGTCCCACTGCTGGGCATATAGTAGGCAACTTATTAGGTTGAGTTATTATTTTTGTCGCGTTTTGTATGAAAGCTCAAGATAAAACCAAGTGCGGGTTGTATCTTTGACATCTAAATTCCCAGTTTAAAAACGTTTCAACCATCTTCTGCCTACTCCTTCTGACACTACAAGTAACATGTCTCATAAATGACAAAAAGTCGTGTATTTTTCTTCGATATATTTTAAAATTTGTCATGTATCGAACTTTTTTTTTAGTTTCTCATTTGGATAGAAAGAAAAACTAACAATGCGGGACTAGAACTCACGACTACTACGAGCGGTCTGCTAGCAGTAGCCGCGCGCGCCGTCGCGGAGTGTTGCCAACCGTACGATTTAAATCGTATTCGCGAAAAGCGAGAGCGGTAGGCGGGTGGACAGCTGGCCGTCTGCTAGCTGTCGCCGCGTGGACTGCTGGTTGCCTGCTAGCTGTCGCCGCGTAGACTGCGATCAGTCGTCTTAGTTTAGGGCAGTGTTGGATGGGAGCGGTGTTGGAGCAGAGTCGTTTAAGTGTGCTATGACCTTAAACCTACCGCCAAGCCGCTAGCCGTCGTATTCTTGCGAGTAAGGCTTTGTAGTCACAATATCTACCGGCGAACTTTGCAGGTCAACTCGGGTCGTAATTTTCTATATTACATAGAAATAATTACAATATAAGATGACGTATTCCATAATTGTTGTTAAGTTACCTACATAATTGTTAAATTTTATTGTAAAAACTTTAACTAAAGAGAAATATGTTTTTACAAATAAAAATATTAAATTCGGGATAATTTATCATCCTTATTTATATTTATCGACATGCCGCCATATTTACTGAATCAACAAAATACAACAAATAACAATAAACAAACGTCAACAAAACATAAACTATCC
This sequence comes from Idaea biselata, assembly GCA_958496205.1. Taxonomy (NCBI): domain Eukaryota; kingdom Metazoa; phylum Arthropoda; class Insecta; order Lepidoptera; family Geometridae; genus Idaea; species Idaea biselata. Next base: position 14,543,521 of record OY292403.1, on the reverse strand, counting down.
AGTTTCAAAATAAACTTTAACAGTGAAAATAAATTCAACTTTATAATCCTTTATCTAAATATGAAACTGGAACTATTTTAATTTAAAACAATGAACCAGAATGTCGGGAGCTTAATTCTTAAACTCTTGAACTATGATTAAATATTCAATTAGAACAATTAACAGTAGAACTTGGGAAAGACCTGGGCGCTGGCGGCTGGCGAGCAGGTAGGTTAGGTATAGGTTAGGTATACCAAATACCTACCTTACTTAGGTTTGAGTTGAAAACTTTACTAGACGTAATATTGCACTAAAGGATATAATGTTTAACTTTATGTTAGAAATTTATCGAATTTTGACGGCATCTGTGGCATAGCAACCTTCTGCAATGCAGGTTGCGGCTTTGATTCTCGCCGGGAGCACCCTTCACCCTGAGTAACATAAGCTATTTTTTATTCCGATATTCCCACGGGATAAAACCGCGGGACGCAGCTAGGTTTATATAAAAATCTTTATTATAATGTCTGCTATGTGAAATTTAACCGTTCACCAAGCTGCTACCCAAAACTGAACATTATATCGTCTAAAACAATACAAAAACAATAAAACATTAAATTATAAGCTTATAATACTGTCACCTGTCTGTACGTTTGATAAATACCTACTCTAACGCAGCGTCCTACGTGGGCGATCGGATGCGAACGCGATCCGATCCGGTGCGGTGCGGAAACAAGGAACAGTCGAGAATCGCGCCGCAACGCAGCTTACGTGCGTTTGGTCACGTGGGACACTTCAATAGCTATCGACTGTTTGTTCTTTCCGCACCGCACCGGATCGGACCGCTTCGCAATCGCGTTCGCATCCAAACGTCCACGTAGTACGCTGCGTAAACAAACGGGACGGATTTTATACATTGTCATGAATATTAAAATAAAATATGATTTTCGTGTCAAAGTTAAAATATAAGTACTAATATTTGTTAACCTTAGAGTTCATTGCTCTTTTGTTTTATAAAATTTAACATCATTCTTACGTTCCGTACTTCAAAAGGTAAAAAAATGAACGCGTATAATAGGATTACTTTGTTTTTTGTTTTCTTGTTAGGCAATTAAAATTATATTTATAAGACTAAGTAGGTAGGTAGGTACTCTAGGTACATATTGAAATTACCCCTTTTTCGCAGAACAAAATGGCCTATACAACTTTTTTGAATATGTTTCAGGCGACTATCACATCTTTTGTCTATTATCATCGGACAATATAACATCACCCAATTCAGCGTATGTCAGTTCATATCTTTTGTACGACATGGGTCTGTGTGTCTTCAACATGGTCAGTTTCATTTCAAATTAAACTCTAACCCTTTGATATATGGTTTAGTTTTGCGGTGCAGTCGATGGCTTGTAATTTGCATGCCTATCCTTGTGTCAAATGTGAGTGAGGATCTGGGTAAAGTGCCTTTGTGGCGGTCAGCTGGGAAAACAAACTACAAACTTTTTAATCGGCCGAGGACGCGCTAAATTAAGAACCGAAGAGAGAACAATCCTTAAGGCAGAACTAGACATCGCGAGGCGTAGTTCGCCTCGCATGCCTCGGGCTGTGTGTTGCACAGTGAGCATTCGTATCGTTGCGAATGCCGCCTCAGTGCGAGCCGTGCGGCCCGTGTGGATAGACGGGCGTTTTTCAATTGTTCTACTGACGAACCCTGTACGTAGCTTTTTGCATGCTGAGCTTGAGCATGCCTTAGGTTAAGGCATCCGTGATGAACCATTCCCGACGCACGCCTCGCGATGTCTGGTTCCGCCTTTATAACTGTTTCATACAGAGCGATTAAAAGTTTTTGCTCTGTATTCGTTTAAAAGTGGCTCCATGACGGTCAACATCACCAGTTATATGGATATTTCATCCCTTTATACTTGATTAAATTCTGGGTTGTTCGTGATGTTATAGCTTTTAATATTTTATTTTCACAGTGTTGTGTTTTACATAATTATTATTGTTTTTCCATTTGATTGTCCGTGGCCATTTAATATTAGGTATAATAATACTATGTAGTATATCCGTTGTCTAGTAGGTACCCATAGTACAACTTTTGACATATTATACTGGGTTTAATTTTACATTGAGAAACTAAAAATCTCTTAAGTCTTTTAGACTCTCAAAAAGTAATATAATATTATACTACTTAATGAACAACAACATAATACACTACATAATGTAATGTAGTGTTTCTGTTGTGTGGTATCTATTAGTACAAGCCTAGTGCTTAGATTAGGGGCTAGATTGCGATGCGATGCAACGTCATGCTACATTTTTTATTTCGCTATGAAAACTGGTCCTCATATTTCACGGACTGTATTTGATTATTATTTAAAAAAATATCTGAAACCAATTTAATTTATGTTGGCGACAGAATAAATAACTTGGTTACACATCCAATTAAAACAAATTGTAAAACTAATAAAATGATACCAATATTTCACTAGAATTCAAGGCAATTAGTTTATTGTACATCAATGAAACATCAATTACAATTTTGTGGTATATTTAATAACATTATTAAAATTTACCCTCAAAGGTAAACTTCAAAATTTGCACGATATTGATATCATATTCAATTACAAATTAAATGACGGCCGCTGTGACGCGTCGGTCGAATGCGTAGCTGCATCGCAGAAGGTTGCGGGTTCGATTACTGCCGGAGAAAAATATGTATGCTGACCATACTTTCTTGTTTCTGGTTTCGACTATTTTTTTTTTTACAATTAAGAAGTTTAGGCGGTATGAATGTTTTACAGACAAACATACATACACACCAACATCGCGGGCAAAATCATAACCCTCCCTATCTAATTTTGTTTTGGCCCGATTGGAACTCAATGTATGGAAGCAAAACAGTGAAACAATTGAAGGAGTGGCCCGATTGGGAATAAGCCCTCCTTTTTCCGTAGTCGGGTAAAATAGGTACTTAGTGTGTATGTATTTCCGTTCACTAATACACATAGTACAAGCCTGGTTGAATAAATTGGGACTAGTTTGAGCTATTTGCGTCGTAAAACATTACAACGACCCCGATACTAAAAAAATATTAGCTGCGACCCGCGGTTTCACCCGCGTAAGTTTCGATCCCGCAAGAATATTGGGATAAAAAGTAGCTTATGTGTTATTCCAGGCCAGGCCACACAGTTTCATGGTAATCGGTTCATCGGTTTTTACGTGATTGAGTAACAAACACACACACATACACACATACATACTCACATACTTTTAGCTTTATAATATTAGTAGGAAAAAAACAACATACGTGTTAGGACGACTGTCTATTTTAGATACATAGTAACGAAAAATATTAGAAACGAAGGAATCGATAGAACTAAAGATTGTTCCAGAGCCCAAATAATAGGCGTGTTACCGTCAGTCAAATGCCAGAGTAAATTAGAACCTTTCTGTCCATAAAAGATCTCTAGGTAGTAAAACTGAAGGTTGCTTGACTTCAGAAATAGTGATAAGGATCTATAATTTCTGTAGTCATGCATTCTAAAAGTAGAATAATAAAGGTTCAACATAGGTACCTACGACTAAAATAAACGAGGATCTTCTTTCTTTCTTTTTGTGGTGTGGCTCACCTGGTGTTAGAGTTTTTAAGTCGCTTTAAGCACAGTACAAATACCAAGTAATGTTTAGATGAAATTTAGATGTGTGGAACAGTGTGGATCGAATAGAACATCTCGATTCAATCGTTTAACTGAACAGCAAAAATCATAGCCAGTTTTCATCTTAATATTTGTACGAAAATAACTCTTCAGACATTATTTTGTTGAAACATCTGTCTTATAGTAGGTAAGTTTTCCAATTTGTTATTAAAATATAATTACCTACCTATCTAAATATATAAAATTCAAAGTTCTGACTGATATATATATATATATATATATCAACGCAGAGGCTAAACCGCTGGTCTAGAGACATGAAATTTGGAGAGTGTGTTCTTTGTGGTGTGTAAACATCCACTAAGAAAGGGATTTTGGTAAATTCCGCGGCATCAGGACTTACGCGGAAGAAACCGCGGGACGAAGCTAGTTAAAATATATTAGTTCGTATTTATATTAAATTAAGAGCCAACTCGAAGACGGCTGCCATTAATAAACTCTGAATACAAAATACATAGGTAAGTAAATACATAATATTTCGAGGTATAAAAAGCCACAGTCACATACCTGCCAAAGATTTTAATTAATAAAGTTTGGCGACATAATGAATAAGAAATTGTTTCTGACTTTCAAAGACACGTGGAGGCTTTTGAACGTTCACAATCACAACCGCGTTGCGACAAATGTATATATAAATTACGTTTATGTCTGTTGGTATTTTTATACATTTTGTGAAAAAAATATTGCAGGACGTTGTACACAGCGCCATCTACCCCAAACTAGCAACTAGTTGACCGAATAAGTTTAAGTTGCTTTAAGTTGCCAAATTTTGCTTTCGTCTCTCAGTATGTTGCTACTCCTCTACAGGTCGTGTTTTTTAACCGATTTTGACGAAATTTGATAGGTATACAGATTCTATGACTATTTTTTTAGTAGATTAGTACCTAATAGATAGATTAACCTCTATACTAGATTAACATTTTGTTTTGGTTGTGGTTATTTAACTACCTCGAAAAAGCTTGAATAAAAGCAGCAATCACCAAAAAATAAATCTGTTAATTTTTATATCAGCATCGCAAAACCCGAAGAAAAATCTATACTAACTAGTTATTAAATTGCGAATGTGCGTTGTTGTTAACTTGAAGGTGTCACTCTAAAATAAAGGAATTTGCATAAAGCTAATGTTTCAATGTCATATCAAAAGCTCTACCACAAGGCTCTACCATCGATTAAGGCGCCGAGTACTAGATAAACTGTGGCTCTACCGTCCGAGATGCTTAGATGTAGTTAGTAGTTTTATTAGGTACTTGTAATTATTTGTTTGTATGCGTTTATAAGTTTGTAGTTTAAATTTAACAATAATAGGCTTAACCTGGTTTAACCGCTACATCTCCGAAAGTAGAGATATATTATCTGTAATAACGAAAAAAAACCATCTGAGGGGCCGACTACTAGGTAAACTGTGTCTCTACCTATTTGTCATTATTATTCTGTCTCTAAAATCATTATTCCGGAGCCAAGTTTCGTTTTAAAACTATAAAGTCTTCTTAAGTTTATGGCTTTAAGAACGTAGAGTCGGTGTGAAATATGGGATTGGTAGCAGAAGGTAATTGTACAATAAAAACTTTCTCGGTTTTAAGAAATATAGAGCACCAGTTTCTTCAGTGATAGTAAAATTCAAAGTACGTATAAAATGATGTCACAAAAGAATATTTTTTAAAATTTAAACGTAAATAGTAAATTTCAAGGCGGTAACCTGCAAAGAGGCCTAAAAGAATATGGCCACAGAATAGAATATGGCCAGAAGTCATAGAATATGGCCAGAAGTTGGTCTAAAAGAATATGGTCACGGTATCCACTGCCCGTTGTAAAAGGTGACTAAAAGGGGTTTCTCGGTGGGAGGTTTCCACCCACCGGTCTAAGTCGTAGCGCAGACTTATCCGTGTTCCGATACGTTGGGTCGTGCAGTCACTCTAAAGAAGACGGGTCGGATCGGTAGGTGCAGAATTTTAGAAATATTTTTTTCAATTTAGTGTAGGAAATACTTTAAAAATAATAAAATCTAGATTTTTCTTCTGTTTTCGCGCTGTTGCTTGGGTTGAAATTAAACTCATTTTTCAGTTGCAATCGCGTGGTGTATATTACTTTTAGTATTAGCCTTTTAGCAAGAAGAGACCTGTAAAGCTCTCTAAACGTTGAGCATTTAAACAATGCTAAAAGTAATAAACACCACGCGATTAAAACCAAAAAATGAGTTTAATCTATTTTTACTATTACAAAGCGGAAGAGTTTGTTTGTTTGTTTGAGCGCGTTTATCTCAGGAACCGCTGGTCTGATTTAAAAAATTCTTTCAGTGTTGGATAGTCCATTTATTGAGAAAGGCTATAGGCTACTTTTGATCCCGATATTCCCACGGGTTCGGGACTTACGCGGGTGAAACCGCGTGACTCAGCATTTTTTATATAAACTAAATAACAATCCAATATAATTCCATAGCTAGGTGAAATGTAGATAATTTACGAATGGATTCATTAAAAGCTGGCACTAGTCCAGCGAGTCCAGGGTCGCCGCGTCGATTCCGTCGCGGGTAAGCACATTTTACCTCATTACCCACGACGACGCGGCGCGCTGGTTGCAATCGATTTAGGTACCGACTGTGTATTGGGCTAATTCAAACTTGATTACAGAAGCACATTTTTATAAAGTTTTTTTTTAATGAAATTAGGTTTTTTTAACTTGGTATTTTTTTCAAAAAATGAAAAGAATAACTGTAGTATAGAGGTATTCGTAGGAAGTTTCTTTAGAATCGGTAGGTCAAACCGTGCATTGTAAATATAAAATGCACTTAGATGTACATATTTTTATATGACCGTACATACCTCTAAAGTGTAACACAGAAGCCCATGCGTCCCTAATTGAAAAAAAATGTTTCGTTTTTCGTAGCATGTCTACGACGCGCTGTAGATATACTACGAATACTTTCATCCGCGTAGCAAATGAATGCTACGAGAATCGCCTAAAGCGAATCTTTACCTAGAAATCGCGATTTAGATAAATGGGTTACATGTTAGAAACTGATATTTGTTTAACGTCAGCACTACCGCCATTCTATCTAAAAAACCAAAACATAAAATATGTGAATTTATCTTTGAAGTCTGTAAAAAAAACTAAAACAGTCCTCAAATAGCGAACCGATCGAGTCTAGATCAAACAGCAACAGCAAACATCGGCGAAATTAAGCGCAAAACGCAGCCATTCCGAATTTGATGCCAGTCGATAGCAAAGCAAGCTGCGGTGGCGAGTATACCCTATACTCCTATCAATTACTGTTCAAACTGTGCCACGGTAAACTGAATCGTATCCTTAAAGTATAGAGTTGAATTTTCAACTGACCAGTTTTGTTTAGATGACGGCTAGTGTACACGAACAGCATAGAATTAGATTGACACAGAATTATAGAGATAAAATGTCTATTTTGCAAGAGATTACATTTTTTTGCAAAAGAGTTACACCTTTTTTATTTTCGGCTGATCTTGTGTCTAGTGTAATTTGGTCCAATTAATTTAAGTCAATAATTTGAATTCTTTCTTATGGGCGATAAGTGGTTTTGGTAATGTTTTAGCTTTCGTGGCTGCAAAAAAATGGGGGGGATTTTCGTCTGTAGTGTTTATTTATTCGTCCTGGGGCGTATTCATGGAGTACTGTGGTAAAGTAGCAGGATAAGTTATGGAAAGGAGTAAATAGATGGTTCTACCTACGAATTTTATAATAAAATTCTAGAGTGTAGGAAAGGAATGCAAGGCTGGCACCACGGAACTCTGATGGTGGGTCCCGGGGCGGTTTGGGCGGTGTTGGGCGGGTTGTGTGTTTGTGGATGAGATAGTGTTTTAAGTAAAAAAAAAAATTTTTATGTTTATTATTTTGTATATTATAACTTATTTGAACAGATAGACAGACAGACAGAGTTACTTTCGCTCTTGTAATGCTAGTAAGGATTATTATAGCAAGTATGGATTATTGCTCCAGTTCCACTTTTCTTCAATAATATTATATATGCGACAATGTAAATCACATGATTACTGCAAAAAAAAATATACAAAAAAAAAACCCCATGAGTTTCTTGTGTCTTCTTCTCATGTCATGGAGGTCGCGATCCGAAGACATAGTAGAGTAGATTAAATAATAAAAAAAAAATGACATGTCAAAGAGATATCTTGCTAATATCCGAATGAATAAACGTACTTTGATTTTTTTGATTTTTTTTTTACCTTTATTCAATGGGACAAATGGTATATTATTATTTCCCATTTGGTCCATTGATCCGATGTTATTTTCCTAATTTATATTTTGTTTCCAGTTACACCTTGAAATAACCCCAAATACCGTTTCAAATCATCATCGTCATCAAATATCGTCATCAAATAGATTAAAGTTTAAAATAAAAATAAATAAAAACTTACTTTTAAAACTTACTCGATATTTTAATTTATAGGTTTAATTTACTTTTAGTTGATAACTGAGTTTGATACACAGTATATTGCTGGCTTGATGGAACGTGGTAATCATCATTGATTACTTCATTGATACCAATGTATTGCGTAGTCCTTATAAAACTGAAACTGAAATGGTCATTTTGCTATAGCATCAATAGCATAGCACTGTTACTGAAATATGACAGTTATTTTGAGGTACCTAACTATTTGAGGAGCACTGCAGAATCATTGATCTGATGTATTGTCTACATTAGTACAAGTGAGCTATCTCTACGTACAGAATATTCGTTAATTGACACAGCTGAGTTTTGCGAAACGAAACCCTTTGTGTGGCAATCATACTTTGAAAGGGAGCTGATTTGTTTTGTTGAGTTATGTTTAAGGATGGCTCAGTTTTAGTGAAATATAATATCATTAATTTAGGAGTTAAGAAATTCGATATTTCCAAACAACTTTAACTCAGAAAATTTATTTTCAAGGAAAAATAGCATACAAAAATTTTCACTTACGGCGAGGCTTGAACTCGCGTCTTTGGGTCAGTACCCCAACGTCTATACCAACTAGACTACGCAAGTCCACGCCTGTTGCCGTGAAAACTTCCAATGCTATATTCTCCTCTGATTGTTTACGATTAAGGCTCGTTAAAGCGCCATCTATCTAACGCTACAGGAACAACTTTCCAGTTGTTTACACCTGCGTCGTAATGGTTAACTTTACAGTTAACTCATTACTAACGTAAGATGTCGCTTTTTCCATTACTATAAATTTCTTTTAATTTTTGTATGTAGCTCAAGGCTATTTTATTTAGAAAATTTATTTTCAAGGAAAAATAGCATACAAAAATGTTCACTTGCGGCGAGGCTTGAACTCGCGTCTAAACAATCAGAGGAGAATATAGCATTGGAAGTTTTCACGGCAACAGGCGTGGACTTGCGTAGTCTAGTTGGTATAGACGTTGGGGTACTGACCCAAAGACGCGAGTTCAAGCCTCGCCGCAAGTGAAAATTTTTGTATGCTATTTTTCCTTGAAAATAAATTTTCTAAATAAAATAGCCTTGAGCTACATACAAAAATTAAAAAAAAAAAAAACTTTATTTCAATTTCAAACTAACGTCAATCCTCTTCTTTTTTTAAAAAAAGAGTGGGCACCTACACTTTAAAAAGCTCGAAGCAAGTGGCTCCATTTATAATTCGGACTCACGTAAGAAAGGATTCTGTACTAAAGGGTTTGCCGTACTGGAGCCCAACTTAAACATTCGTTTTATTTAATTTTAGTATTTGTTGTTTTAGCAGCAACAGAAATTCACCATCTGTGAAAATTTCAATAGTCTAACTATGGAGAGTGGAGTCTTAGTATAAGGGTCCCGTTTTGACACTTTTGGGTACAGTGCCTTAAAATTGTTTATATATATGAGTATATACAGAAGTAAATAGATATAACTTACCCTTATAGGTCATGAACCTCCTTTTCGGACACTGCCGGATGCCAAACATATTATTGTATGCGTACATTGGTCCAAAAACCTAAACCACAATTTCCTTCAGCACAACAAATACCCGACTAATTTATGCTCATACATTGTTATTCACTAGTATACTAGTCCATACCCGAGACATGATCATTCGATACTAAAGAGAGTATCGTATACATCGCCTCTCGGAACTTTACGACGTTTTTATTGCAGCTCTTACTTCATTGTAACAATACGGCCTTTTATGCCGGCCTGGTTAGTCAAATGGATAGTTAATTTATTAGGGACTTGCTGTGGCACGCGGTGGTACCCGGCTTAGTCTCGATCAAAGAGGAAATGTGAAGTAAGAAAGGTTGCCAATGGCCTTACAGCACGTTCGCAATGGGCTTTATCTTGTTAATTACTCAGGTTGTGCTCGATAGATTTTAATTTTATTTCTAACTATAGGTAGGTACCTCGCGACCAAGACCATTGTAACATGGTTGAAACGTCGAGGTAAGAAAACAAATAATACGCGATAAAGACCCGGGAAAATGTAAATATAGGTAGGTACATATAAAATTCAAAGTTCTGACTGATTGGTTCGTTGACTCGCTTAATGACTGAACATATCATCGAAAAGTCAAAACCGCTGGTCCCAAATACATCAAATTTTAAGAGTGAGTAAAGGTAGCCACTACCGCTAAGAGTTATTTTGAAAAATCCACGGAATTGGGACTTACGCGGGTGAAACCGACGGACACACTAGTAAAGAATAAATGAAGAGCTAAACCTTTATACTGTGGAAACAATTTTATAATTACCATACACTATACAAAAAATATTAAGAGGATAGTCTCCATTCTCTTTCTCCATACAAACGTAGTTTACATTTTCCTCCCTGGATAAAGACATTAGAGCAAATATGTTTATGCCATAAAATCTATATCTGTCATGACAATGCATCTACCTTTTTATTTATTTTTTTATTTTCTAATTAAAATAATAATAAAAAATAATAACATGACAGATATAAGTTTTATGGCATAAACATATTTGCTCTAATGTCTTTATCCAGGGAGAAAAATTTAAACTACGTTTGTATGGAGAAAGAGAATGGAGACTATCCTCTTAAGGCTTATTAACTGATACATGACAAATAGCTTATTTATAAATAGGTAAAAATACCAGCACCCAAAAAAGATTTGTCATCAGCATGATGCACCAGCAAAATGTTTCCTGACCTAATTTGTAAAAGGTATCTAAACTAAACCACATTTTATTAATTAATTAGGTACACCAGAAGTAATATTTGCATCAAAGTGTAGCTTCAAACTTGTGACCAGTTACGATACCAACAAGATCGATGAAATCCATAAAGTTCTAATAAATACAATATTCAGAGCAGCTCTATTTAAATATCTCTCCACAAAGTTGACAAAAGCTGTTCGCTTCATTTCCTCGTCAAACTTTTGAACAAAAATATCGTGACAAAGCATCTAATCAACATCCAACATGAAGCGAGAACTCTCAACTATCAGAAAACTGATGTAATACCAACACAGAGATCAAAGGACGCCGCAAAAAGGCGGGCGATTCAATCCTCCGACACCCGACAACGTCGACCTTAGAAGTTTTAGAGCGGGTTCTGTTTTACAGAAAGTTTTCAAACAATTTTCATATTTGTTATCGTAAACAAGCTTGTGAATGATAGTCATGTGTCTATTAAAATAAATCAGATAGCATAGTCAAGCGGTCATACGAAAAAAACAAAAATATTTGAATGCAGTTTGAATGAAAAATAAAGAGATGTCTTTTCTTTAGACTTCAGAGGTTTTTACGATTTTTTAAAAATATTTTTGACTGTCTTTGAAGTCGCTTTATATATTTTTTTATTTATTTTTAGTTTATATTCCTTTTCTTTAGTCTTCAAGTACATAAGTAGGTACCTAGTTATTATTTAGTTTTATATTTCTTATAAGTACCTATGTAAATATATGTAAATAACTTGTGTTAATAAACTGTATTACATACATACAAAGTGTTTTGGGGACGGTAATTTAAGCCGAAAGGGGTCTAGTGGTAAAGGTCACCGTCCTCGAATACGTTGGATGGTATATCCGTCTCTTTTGTAGTCAGATTGATTTGACATGTACTGAGACCAATAAAAATAAGTACAATCTAGTGAACTTGCCATTCTAAAATTAAGCGTACTTTCTTACCAAGAGTTGTAAAAAAATCAAACTGTGTATAATTGTGGTTTAGGTATAAATACCTAAATTTAAGTAAGAAATTAATCATTTATTTTGTTAAACGAAAGATAATTGTGAACCGAGATTTTTTCGGCATCATAACGAATTGCTTGTAATTTGTTCTTAAAAACGAAGAAAAAAATCTTGAAGTACTAAGTATAGTTTAATTAAAATAAACAATATATCCTAAAAGTGAAGTTCGAAGTTTTAAAATACGAACGTAAAAATCACATACCTATCTAGCGTACAAAAAGTATCTACGTCGTGTATGAGAGAGTTGATTGAGAGAGACACAAAGCGCAGACCATCGGGAGCTCTCAAACGACAATGCAAGTGGGAGCGTACAAAGCGTACAAAGGTAGCAAGCGTACACCGAGAGACTGAAGCGCTACGCTTTTTGTACGCCGATTAGTTTTAATTTACGGACATGCGTCTGTGGACTGGGTCAGTGGAGCGGGTGTTGGGTTACGGGAAAATGTACTTTGTTCTTTGAATGATACGGTTGTATTTGGAACTACATTATTTTACCCGCATAAGTTTTTATCGTGTGTCTCACAAGGATTGAAAGTAGTCTATAAATAAATAAAATAATAAATAAATTCTGTGAACAACACACAGCGCCAACTAGCCCCGTGGTAAGCTACTAAGCTTGTGTTACGGTGACTAGACAACGGATATAATACTTATATTTATTTTTCTATTGTAAATACATACATATTATACACAGTGGGACACCCAGACCAGACACAAATATGTATTTTTAAGCATAAATACATGCATCCGGCGGGAATCGAACCCGCAACCTTCTGCACTGCAGTCGCGCTTTCGCACGACGCGCCACAGAGGTCGTCAAATGTCTAGAACTAAGTCTATATGTCTAGAACTAAGATTTCGTAGTATTGTGATAACCCTACCTCTTGAAAATAAGGTTCAGTTCCAAGCATTGTTTTTTTAATAACTTTTAATAACTAAATCTACGGTCGATATCAACTTATGTTGCTTGGCTGTACCCACGTGTATTAATGCTTCCTATGTAATACGCCATCATGACAATACAAAAAAATGCTGTTTAAATCTATTCATAGCAATGTATATTACAATAATCTATATAGTTTAGTAAAACGAAACGAAAATAGGCCACATGTTTTATTAAAAGATTTAGATAGACGCAGCAATATAGTATTTTAATAAAAATATTAATATTATTTTCTCAAAAAAAGAGTGTCACAAAAAGTAATAGATGCTCAACGTCGAAAATACGTTTCAATATAATTTTAATATCGGATGCAGACTGCAGATTAAACTGTCGGCCGATATCTCACCAATCATTACACTAAAAATTTTTGTTGAAAAGTTTAGTCTAATGACTTGTGAATTAGTAAAGTTAACAAAGAGTTGTAAAATTGATAACTATTTATTAAAAAAATGAAATCTTATTTTCATATAACACGTAGCCCAATCAGGATACAAACAGGCCTTGTCGTGATTAGACAACCAAATAAATTAAGTTTACCTACATATATCTATATTACTATAATTTTTACTAACAACGTTTTTTTAAAAGCAATTTAAGAAAATCTACTAACGTTAATTATATGAGCACCTTTGTAGTGTACCTCGGAACGATTATGTATGGGCAGGTAATTTTGTTTTAGTCAGTTAGGTTTTTTACTAGGTATTTCAAAGGTTTAATAGAATTTGTGTATTTAAGTTTTAGTTGCTTTATGATGAAGATAAATAAAGTGTAGGTATGGAAAAAAAAAACTTTGAAATTTTAAATCTGCTGTCTGCGATGGCTCTAAGTTCAAAAATATCAATTCCACTTGAATATCAATCAATTGAATCTCGTCTCAAACGTTATTGTCCTTTTTCGCAGCCATTACATTTTCTCAAATAAAATTAAACTTCAATTTTATTACGGTTTACAGAGGGATGAGAAAATCCTCACAAAAACTTTATTGAAAAGCTGATGAAAAATATATTAATGAAATAGAAATAGGTACTACTTAGTAGTACTTAGCTATTTCCACTTAGAAGATGACCTAGTTTAGGCCATTTTAGGAGTTTTTCCTACTTTAATAAAGATTTATGCGGAGAATTTGCTTATCCTAGTTTGGTCAAATCAAGATTCAGATTCAATTATTTAATTTATTTGCATATAACATAACATGGTTAAAGGTAAACGTTATTTCTTAGTATTTACCACACTAGGTAATACCAGTAGTCGCGGGTTCGAGTCCCGCAGGGTACTAAAGTTTTAGAAAGCATTTTTTCAAAAAACATGGCTAAAGGTGTTACAAAAAATTGTTAAGCACATGTCATTGCTTTTTCAGCTTGCAAATTTTAAATTACGTATATTAAGACAAAAACCAGTTGCATACAATAGTTGCATAACGAAATCGCGACTTAAGGTAATTATATTAGTTACCTACTAATTCACATCATAACCACAGAATAGATTAAATTAAACTGAACATTATTCGATATTCATTAATACGCCTGTCCATCCTGACAAGGATCGGATTTTATGTGGGTAAAACCACAAGCCGCAGCTAATGCATATAATGTAGGTTAATTTCTATGTTGGCAGGTTTCATCAAATGATCTTTTTATGATGAAAAGGCAATTCTAGGAGCTCCATCAATCTAAATTTTAAGCGGTCTATTCTATTGGTAGAAGTCCAAAAAATATAATTTACTTCATTCTGGGAAATGATGTTCTTAGAGGGGAAGATACGGTATATTCTAACATTGCGTAGTCGAAAAATAAGCTAGAAGTGTTTCTAGCTTATATGGGCTTATATGGGGGTGTGTATTTGCATGTAGGTTTCTACATGCAAATACACACCCCCATATAAACATACCGTATCTGCCCTTATTTGTTTTTATCTAAGATTCTGGGATTATTTTTTGCCAGCTTAATGGGAATAACTACGTCGGCCGGTATTCGAAATCATGATCCTCGGAATAAAAGTACTCTGAATCATTATTCTCAAACTATACGTGTCCATAAACGTTTGTGTTAAGAGGACAGTCTACCTACTTTTTCTCCATACAAACGTAGTCGACTGTTTCCTCCCTGGATAATGATATTAGAAAAAAATATGTTTATGCCATAAGTCCTATATTAGCCATGACCATGCTTCTACGTTTTGATTTATTTCATTTATTATTTTTTCTGAATTTTACCTCTATTCTAAATTAGAAAATGAAAAAAATCAAAACGTAGGGGCACGGTCATGGCAGATATAAGTTTTATGGCATAAACATATTTGCTCTAATCTCTTTATTCAGGGAGGAAACAGTCGACTTCGTTTGTATGGAGAAAGAGTAGGTAGACTGTCCTCTTAATACATGTCGCGTCGCCGACGACACACGACGCGCGGACGTCACGCTGCGTTTGACATTGACACTGACACGCGGGGACGCCGCGCGTGACGCGGGGACGAGTGACGCTTCATAAAGTATACCGAGAGTACCTTACTACGTGACAGGCCGTGGTGATAGATGCTGGTTGATAAATAGAAATTGATTAAAACGATATCCGCCTCAGGTAATATCCTATCCTATTCCTTTCCTACTAGTATTATAAACGTAAAAGTGTGTATGTCTGTGACCGTGTTACCCTTTTACTCCCGATTGCAATAAAACTTGAATCGTAGACAGCTATGGAGACCTATACTACTTTCTTATCCCGATACTATCGCGTGATCGGGCATTACGCGGGTAAAACTGCAGAGCACTGCTAGTTATAATATACCTAAACGATGATTAACAGATGAACATTTTTTTATTTTTTTTAATATGTTTAAGAACCTCGTAAATTACCTCCATCTCAAGTCACATTAGTAAATTTTATTAGTATACTAACGGTTTCACTAACCTCACGCCAGTATGCAATTAAATAATAATATCTAACACCAGCATCACACACCACACAGCAAATAAAACGAAAGTACCTACCGACCTAGTACCAGCTGTAACACATACCATATGAAAAGAATGAGACTACGACGTCATCGTTACAACGCTATATTACAGAATAATGACTATTTACTCATTAACAGAACAACAATAGCGGGTCGCTGTCTAGCTAATTCATCGCATAAAGAAGGCGACGTGACGACGTGGCCCGATTAGCTGATGTCTCGGCGTCTCGTGGCGGAACACTCGCTGTCACGGCACCGTGCCACGTCTTGCACTTATTGTACAAGACTTGAAAACCGTCTTTTGTAACGAAGCATCTTCCCAGCGCATTCATTAAAACCTACTCTTCTGATTTAGCATTTCTCGACTCATAATTAACTCAAGGATATAATTTAAATGATAAATCTTTTCCTGAAGGTTCCTGTATTAGAATAAAACTTCGCGGAGCGTCTTTTGTTCGCGGATATATTTAAATTTTCTACGTTTTACTTTTACAGTAGAGTCGGTTTCAGTTAATTATTTTTTATTTCGTAATTAGATGTCGAGTTGGCTTAGAAGTTGCTTTGTTTTATTTACGATTTTATTATTATTTACTGAAATATTTCCAAGAAACTCACAATATATTTTTTTAATAAGGTTTCACATGATCGTTATTAATTCGTCAGCAATTTAGCGTATGTTTTCGGGACACGACCTTTAATGAGAAGAAGACACAAAAAAAGTCATGGGTTTTTTTTGCAGGGGTTTATTCAAATTTGTCGTTTTCATTAAAAGCGATCGTAAAACAAGATTAAAATAAAAAAAAACCCGCCTTCTTAAAAAAACTTTTAATAAAAAAAAAATACCTACATAATAAAAACTGAAAAGAAATTGACTACCTAAAATCTAGCTCATATACCTTTTCAGTAATGGGTCCCGACTGTTAAAGTCGCTATATTCTGTGACTACTGGACTTGATTTATTTTCTTTTCAGTTTTTATTTTGTATAATATGTTTTTATTTCAAGTTTTTTTAAGCAGGCGGGTTTTTAAAATGTTTTTTTTTTTTTTTCCGCTTTTTAGTCAGCATTAGGTGCAAGACGTATAATTATATCAATTTTATTGTATTTTAATCGCAATCGCATCATTTCATTGAGAGGGTTATTAGGTTGAGGATTATTCAGTAAGTTGCGGTAATCTAAGGTACGGACGATTTCTAACCAACTTTAAACCGTTGTAGATCCCAAATGGTTACATTTAATGAAAAATAGTTTGAAAAAACCTAACAATGATTTTCAAATACCTATTCAACAATACCCCAATTGATATAGTCAGTCAACTTTTGTTTTCTTAACCAACTTTAAGTTTTGTAGATCCCAAATAGTTAAACTAAATGAAAAATGATCAAGGAAACCTAAGAATGATTTTTAAATACCTATTCGACGATACCCCACTCGACATAGTCAGACAATTTTTCTTTTTACAATATGGCGGCTGGTGGTCGCCATTTTGAATTTTGATAACTGTCAAGTCTTTAAATAAGATAAGATAAAGATAAAATCATTTATTTGCTAGAATACAATACATAAAGATCTTATGGTAAAGTACATAGAACATGTATTCAGTCTGCAAGCAGACGTGCAAATATTTCCGTCACTATGAATTTAATTTAAACAAAAAAAAAAAAATTAGGTATAGCAAAATAAACAATATTCCCAAAACGTCACTTATCTCTATTTTTAACACAGAAATCCTTGTATTCCTTTTCGTCATAAAAACAATGATGGAGAAGCCAGTTAAACAATTCTCTCTTAAAATTATTTCCTTCTAGAGCTTTGAGGTCGCGGGGTAAAAAATTATAGAAAGAAATACACATATTATAAGCATTTTTTTATAGATATCTTTCTGGCAGCGAGGTTGGAAAATCATGTCTGAGAATTTGCCTCTTTTTTGCCGAGAACGGACGTCTGTGTATTTGTTAAAATAGTTCATGTTATTTTTTACAAATAGGCACACTTCCCTAATAAACAAACACGGTAATGGAAGAACTTTGCATGATTTGAAAAGTGGTACAAAACTATCTAAGAACCAAGCTTTATTTATTACTCTAATGCATCGCTTTTGCAATTTAAACACCCTAATTGCGTCAACCGAGTTGCCCCACAGTAGCAAACCATAGTTCAGGAGCGATGACACATGCCCGTGATAGGCCATCAGTGCCGCCTCCCTAGATACAGTTTGCCTTATTTGCTTTAATGCGAACACAAAACGCTCAAGATTTTGGCATAGGTTATCAATATGCACCTTCCAATTAAGGTTTCTGTCCAGAATTAAACCGAGGAATTTAAAATTATCAACCTGCTCTATGATTTCTTTATTAAAATAAATGTCAATAGGTAATGGTCACTCCCAGGACACTTTAGTGACACTCCCAGGATTAAGACGAATCGATTGACGTGCGAATCATCAAAATCGGTCCAGCCGTTTGGCCTCTGGAGCGCCACATACAAACAAACAAACATACATACTTACCTACATAAACTGATAAACACATAACCCTTCTTTGCGTCGCGCAGTCGGGTAAAAAGGGGAGGGGGGGAAATGAATCATTTACACGTCTTTAACGTATGATGACGTATTTTATAATATACGCCAACCTGTATAATTTGGATAACATGACTCAATTTTATGAATTCAAATATTGATTATCATTTGAAAAGATAAATGTTATTTTAAATTACATTTAGAATTAGTTAACCTAACCTTTAAAATATCTATCAAAATTTTAAATTACAACTCAGCAACTTAGTTATTAAGAAAGAAAGAAAGAGACAGAATATATTTTAATAACAGGGAACAATGTAACAATAACTGTTCCGAACATTTTAATAATCGTTCACAAAACAAAGGTACAGAGTTGGGTATTGTTCAAAGTTCTTTGCATCTGAAACGGTACAATATCGAGGTGACAAAAGGTGGCAACTCTGGCGCTGTCGTTCGCATTGTCTTGGCTTTGGGGACAATACGGGCCGAGTGATGGGTTTCTCACTCTTTCTTATGTATCGTGATATGTGGCTGAATTTCAGTCGGTTATTGTAAATAACTAGGAAAAATGGGAAAATTTACTCATACTTATACTTAATTAGACAACGTGTAAATAATAATAAAATGAGGGATATACGTAATTCAAACAAACGCCAGACATACCTTTAAACAACAACCAGCTTTAAAAAAATTATACTTTGCTTGCAACCATTAGGTACCTTACATGACCAAAGGATCTTAAGCATCCCCTGTAGTGAGGCTATTTGATCTCTTTACACGGGATGCTGAAGATCGTGCGAAGTGAAGACGTAAACGTAGTAAAGCACTCCCAGGCTCCCGAAAGGGATGCACCCGGGAACATCTGATGATGAAATATACTAAGACCACAACATATATTTTTATTTGTATAAGGCGGTAACCGAACATCCAACCTTCTGCATCGCAGGCGCGATTTAACCCAACGCGCTACAGAAATCGTCACACGACGTTATAAAACATGATAACAGAATCATTACCAACCTTAATAATACTTTGATGAATTTAACAAGCAGTTTTAGTGAAAAGGTTATTTTTGACTTTAGTATTCTCTTAGATAATTAATCATCACTGGTATCAACAGAGCGCGACTTGCGAGCAAGCGTTGATAACAGTACAAAGATAAATAGTAGGCTGACTCGACCGTATTTCTTAAAAACAAAAGACAGGCGAAAACTACTCTAATCGCCACGTAAACACGACTCTGACACTAACCTACTTCACATGCCGAGAGAGCCAAGATTTCGAGTTCCTTTGTAATCAGTCTACTGATAGAGCAACTTGGTAATGTTTATGCTGTGACACGTGTCTTGCCGTCCCGAGACGTGACAACGCCTTGACACGTCAACAATAACCCGTTGACTGCGCTGGTTAGAGAACAATTAATTAATCCACTGTCAACGAGAACATAATTAAAAATGTATTAAAACATTTCTAACTTTAGTTCTAAGGACAGATCCTTCAGGGGTTTTTGTTCGGATTCGTGTTTCTAGAAACATTTTATTTATTATTAGCTGCGATCCGCGGTTTTATTCGCGTAAGTCCCGATCCGGCGGGAATATCGGGATTAAAAGTAGCCTATCTTGTTGCTCGATAATGTAGCTTTCTATTAGTGCATTTTCAAAACTGGGTAGTTTTAGAGCCTATTCGGTACAAACAAATAAAATAAATCTTTCGTCTCTATAATATTAGGATAGAACTGTGGGATAAAGTATAGATATGGATAGTATAGACCTAGTTGTCCTTTGCATTTGCGTTAATATCAGATTAGGCAGGATATTGGAAATAAAAAGAGGCTTTGTATTCTATTTCATGGGCGTTCATAGACGCCGGTAGACTAACTAGATTTAAAGTCGTTTCTCCGGATTGAGAAAAGATGCGTGGTTCGAATCCCGCTCAGTGTCGGCCATGCGTTGTGTTTTTGTAGATGTATATTTTTTCCTTCAGATTATTTTTAGCTTTGTATTATTCCTGAACTCCAGCATTCTACATTCAAAGTCTCATCGCAATCGGTTCAGCAGTTTTTCGGTTCACTGTCCCTATATAAATCAACTATTAGATTTATTTAAATAAATAAAAAATGCCATCGACACGCTTGATAACCCACACATTTTATGTAACGTCTAGACGAGGGAGCTATCAGTTTGTCATGAGAGAAAAAAGGGTGAAATTGCTGTTATTGATATCTTTATTAAATGAAATATGTATATGAGGATAGTTTCTCTTTGTGTCGTGCCATATGTGGGATGTAGGCCAGATAAAATTAGATATACGTCCTTCGCTACGTTAAAGGGATAAATCAATATAACAGCGATCACAAATCATTCTTTTTACCGATCGCAACTATGACTCAATGTTGCTACTGCATAGATTAGGTACTATTAGATCATTATACGATTTTAAACTTACATGGTTGTTTTCACTACAAATATTATTATACAACGGGGTATTTACCACGAGTCTCGTGAACAAGCCAGTTGAAGTTACTGGTGAAATATCGAGCTCCGTGAAAAAACATGTTTAAACATGGTAAATACCCCGTTGTATAATAATATATATTAAATCATTATTAAATAAAAAAAAATATTTATATGACAAGTGATTTAATAATGTATCACTGATCGGGCGATGCAATTTGGACTGCCTTAGCTTAGGTGTATAGGATCATACATCGAAGCCTATAAGAGGCCTGCGGTACATTATATTTTTTCCCTTCTAATAGTACATAGGATACAATTAAAGAGAAAAGGAAACTATATATAGGGGTATATGTAGGGACCAGAGCAACGAAAAAGCACGATCCCTACGTTTTGGTTTATTTCATTTCTAATAAGAATAATTGGAATTTAAAAAAAAAAAAACGTAGGGACATAGTCATAAGTACGTTCTAATGTTATGTAACCAATTTAATTTGAAATTACATACCTAGGTGTATTTCTATTTTCCCGATGTTAGATTGAAACACACCGATTTACCAAAAAAACGATAAACGAGATTAAAACCGTAAAAATGAGTTAAATGTCAGGTACATTCCTATCTAACCTTTTAAACCCAAAACTCTATTACCCACCAGTCAACAACTAACTTAAGACAGAATCTGACCCATTTTCAGGAAGCCTTCAAAAATATCAATTTGGCTTGAAATACGGAAGTTAATTGTCATTCGCCGTGGCGTACAAGAAGAGTGACAGCCACAATTTGGTCGCGTCAAACGAAGCCGTGGCGGCGGTGAGAGATGACAGCTGACACCGGCCAAAAACGGGACGATTTTGCCAACCGATGACAATTTTGTTTGTTGAAATAACAGTTTTCGAACTAGGCAATATTTTATAATTGATATTCATATTTGAGTTTTTTAACATTGCTTACGAAGCAGTTAGCTTAACATGTTAACTGTTCAGTGTACCGAACTGGTCAGTTTAACTTGTAATTTGTAAACTTTACAAATGCAGTGTAGAGCGTATATTGACTTTAATAAAAGTGGCCTTTTTTAACAATCTAGTTGAATGTAAGACAAAATATGTCTTCCAGTTAGCTACCGGTGCATTGGCATTAACTCAAGAAACCGGTTTAATATTGGAAAAGATGACAAGTGGATTTGGTAATCGTTTTTTTTTTCAAATAAAATATGATAACACGCGAGCATAAATTATTTATTATAATTAGCATTAATTATGAAATAATAATGAAGATAGTTGGCGATCTGGATTAACATATAGGCTAGTTTTTCCTTCAATACCCGGCTTACACAGGCGAAATCGCAGGGCACAGCTAGTATATAATATCCTACTATTATTTTAAGATCAAACACGGGTTGTGTATTAGTGTTTGTGTGTGACAAAAACTATCATGTCCTTAACAATCTTCAAAGGTAAACTAAACCTGTCATAGAATATTCTAGACTTAAGTTTTTAATCCCTGTAAAATGAGATATATGTTTAGGTCCGTTACTAACAGTAAAATTAATTACAAAGACAAATGGAGCTTACCTACAATTTACGGAGCGGACCCCTTAATTTCGAGTGTCGTTTAACAAACCTACATTAGAGCTGTCAATGTCAAGTCCTTCGGGTTAATAACGCGGTCAACATTATTTGATAAAAGTAATGAACCCGTTACTGGAGCCCTTTGATTATGTTTCTTTAATAAACTCGTATTAATGTGTCTAACTAACCGCTCTGAAGAGTCTGATCTGAGACGAGTGGGCCCGTAAGGGGTAAAAGTAAAAGTAACTCTTGTAAAGCCATGTCAGTTGTTTAAGACAGACTATGACAGATGTGGTAAAATATTGGCTATTCGTTATCATAGATTTTTTAAACCGACAATTTTTTTTTTATTTCATTCAATGTCTATAATTTAATCAGATGTATTAGCCTTGCTTACATAATAAAATTGTAACCTGGTCTCTAACAGGTTACAATTTTAAAATCTTTTAAAATTAAAATCAAGGGTTCAATAAGAAGCGATTCCACTAGGCAAGTAGGACGCCATTTTTGCATCATCATCATCATCCGAGCGTTGTTCCCGGTTGCATCTCTCTCGAGAGCCCGGGGTCCGCTTTCCTACTTTTACGTCTCCACTTCGCACGATCTTCGGCATCCCGTGTAGTGAGGCCATTAGCACGCATATCCGATCTTACAACGTCAAGCCAGCACTTCTTGGGTCTTCCCAATCTGCCGCGGCCGGGCGGAGGCGCCATAGCAAGACATTTGTTTCCCACGTAACTAGCCGGTTTCCGTAGAACGTGGCCGTACCACCGTAAGCGGCATTCTTGCAGTTTGTCTGCAATGTCTCGGACATGAAGGCTGCCCCTGATGAGGGAGTTTCTGACGCGGTCTTTTCGCGTCACTCCACACATCCAGCGCAGCATCTTCATCTCCGTGACACGCAGCTCCTGCTTATGTCGCTCAAGCAATGGCCACGCCTCACTACCATACAAAAGGACAGGTCTAATGATCGTTTTATAGACCTGTCCCTTCAGTTTAACCGGCATTTTCGGGTCACAGATGACACCAGTTACCTCTCGCCACTTGGCCCAAGCTGCCGAAATGCGGGACTTGACGTCACAATCGATGTCGCCGGACTCGTGAAGCACAGATCCCAAGTACTTAAACTGGTCTGTCCGCTCGACCATGTGACCGTCTACGCAGACAGGTGTGGGATCTGTGGTATTGCTAGCCAAGTATTCGGTCTTCGCTACGTTGAGTTGCAAACCGCCGTTCTCAAGTGACTCTTTCCACGCATTTACACGCCTTCCAAGCCGTCCCTTATCCGAGTCCGCTAGCGCAATATCATCAGCATACATGAGCATCCACGGGGGCTACTCGTGTGCGTCTCGGATGATTACGGACAGTGCGTCCAGTATTACGCTAAACAGAAACGGACTTAGAACGGATCATTGGTGGACTCCGACTGTAATGGGGAAAGATTTAGTGTCACCAACAGCAGTTCGCACCACTGAATCGGAATTTCGGTACATGTCCCTGATGGTTTCAATATAAGTTTCAGGCACCCCTTTGGACCGCAGCGCCCACCAGATCATCACGCGAGGAACACAGTCGAAGGCCTTCTGCAAGTCCAGGAACAGAAAATGCAGAGGCGTATTCTTCGATCTGTATTTCTCCATAACGATCCTTAGGGCGAAAACAGGGTCCATGGTACCATGACCGGGGCGGAAACCATACTGCCCCTCCGAGACAGTGCACTCCTGCCGGATCCGAGAGTCAACTATACGCTCGTAGAGCTTCATGGTGTGGGACATGACCTTTATACCACGATAACTTCCACACTCCTGCACATATCCCTTGCCCTTGAACACTGGAGTGATAACACTCAGTCTCCATTGGGCGGGGATTCTGCCGGTCTCGAGTATACGGTTAAAAAGGTTGGTTAAGATGCCCACACCACGAGAACCCATAGCCTTCCATACTTCGATGGGGACTCCATCGGCGCCGACAGCTTTCCGATTCTTCATGCAGCGAAGAGCCTTGCGCACCTCCTCAGGCGTTATCAGTGGCACAAGTCCTAGATTCGGAGGGAGTTCCGGTGGCTGCACCTCTTTATACTGCTTATTGAGCAGCTCGTGGAAATAAGAGCGCCACCTCTCCTTCACCGCGAGGTCCTCGCATAGCAGGTTACCATTAGGATCTTTTACACAGCGGCACTTGGATATATCCTGTGCCGCTTTGATCCTAGAACGTGCCAACTTATAAATAAGCTTCTGCCCCTCAGACGTTTCCAACTTATCGTACAATGGCTGTAAGTGGTCCCGTCTGGCTCTGGCTACTGCTCTCTTTGTGGCACGTTTGGCAGACCTGTACGCGTCGCGATCTTCAGGAGAGTTGGACGCTTGCCACTTTTTAAAGAGGGCTTTCTTCACCCTAGTCTCCCTCTGGACTGTGTCGTTCCACCACCAAGTTTCCTTGTCACACTTGCGTCCTCCCTTAGACATACCGAGGACCGACCGCGCCGAATCAGCGATAGACACCTGAATCCGGTCCCAGTGTTCCTGTACCGATTCGCCTTCAGCATTGGCACATTTGTCGCCGATTGCTGAGGCGAGCATCTGGGACTTGACTTCATCGAGCATCCACCATCTGATTCGGCGCTGACATGGTTCCGGTCGTTTGTCTTTGGTCTTTACACAGAGATCCATGACAAGGATACGGTGTTGGGCAGTGAGACTCTCACCGGGTATGACTTTACAGTTGGCCACGTTGCCGATATGATGTCTCCTAGTGATTAGAAAATCGATTTGGGTAGCGCGCCCACCGCTCCTGTAGGTGATCAAGTGGTCGGGCTTCTTTTTGAAATATGTGTTCACGAGTGCCAGGTCGGCAGTGGCACACGTACGCAGAATTTCTTCTCCTTCCGCATTCCGACTGCCATACCCGTAGCCTCCATGAACACGTTCAAATTCCGCCCCCATCTCACCCACATGACCGTTCAGATCACCACCCAAAACGATTCCCTGTGACAACGGGATAGCCCCAAGGACGTCGCCGAGTTTATCCCAAAACGACCTCTTATCAGCGTCGCTACAACCGACCTGTGGCGCGAAAGCACTTACTAAGTGGGTAGGAACCCCCCCAATAAGCACCTTCACGCACATAAGTCGGTCGCTAAAGCGATTCACCTCCAAGATATCGTCATGCAACCTCTCAGCGAGTACCACAGCCACCCCGTTCTCTCCACCAGGTGCACCCGTGTAGATCAGCTTGTAGCCATTCCCAATAAGCCGGGATCTGCTGCCTTTCCATCGAGTCTCCTGCAGGAACGCCACGGCCACCTTCCGCCTGGAAAGTACGTCGGCTAGCTCCCTCGCGCGTCCGGTTAGCGTGCCAATGTTCCACGTTGCGAAGCGGAGTTTCACATCGTGTTTAGGGGCTAATGTCTTTGGCCGTGCCCGCCCGTGGCACGGTAGCCCTCGTCCACTTACCACAGGAGTCAGGCGAAGCTCCTGCGCGCCGTTATGCGGCGGCGCCCTATCCCTGTGGCGATCTCTTCTATTAGTGCTTTCCATTTAGATTTGGCTGATTTTGACTTTTACGGGAGCGACTGCCGTCTGACCTCCCAACCCCGAAGGGAAAGTCTGCGCCAGAGCCTCGTCCGTTCATCAGCAGGTGCACCAAGCTAGCAGGTGAGGTTGGCTTGGGCCCAAAGATCTTAATGGACCCCATACACACCCGCCATTTTTGCATACTTACAAGTTAAAATGACATACACACAAGTTACAGGCTTGTTCGCAAGTTGCGTGCCATTTGTAGGTATAACGTCACATAGAACCACGGTGTCATAAAAGTAAAGACTGAAGTAACTTATCGGCAAGGCAGAGATATTATACAATTTTGTTATCAAAAAAATTGCAACCATTCTCAGATCGCCATGCCACTGACTTCAAACTCATGGCGAAATGACCACATTTCAAGAGGGTAATAATGTACGTAAATAAAAAATTGTTATTCTTAAGATAACTAACGACTTGAGATAGTCAGATCACGTTTCACTAGCTTTGTTCCACAGTTGCGGTACATACAGTTTTATTAATAAATCTTAAAGAATAAACAACTATAATAAAAATGAAAAGTGTACAGTTTTAACGATGTTAAAGCAACTCATATTTATTATTTCGATAACCAATAAACCGCATTTTCGAAAAACTTTTTAGAGTAATGCGCCGTTTCGTGATACCTTTTACCGAGACTGTATAAAACGTTCAGTCTGTTTCGTATTCTAAAAGCTGTAAAAAGATAATAAATTCGATCAAATCATAAAAATTTACAACTATATTTATTTCGGAGAACCTTTAAAAGCTACCTGTCGTAGATTGCAGACTTTGGATCGACCGATGATTCGGGGCAGTTAATAGAAGTTGTCAAAATTAAATCGTTGTGTTTATCAGCAGTGTCAAATAAAAATGTACGCTGATTAAACAATTTCCAGACTGTCAGAGCCTTTAATGTATAAAACGAAGGGTAATAAAAATATGAAAATGTTTTTTGATTATATCAAGACTGGATAATACTGGATATACCTACCTACTGTTATTTTTTTGATAAAAAGTATTAAAGCTTATTTTATAGAGCTTTTAAAAGTTTTTAATATCAATAATATTCTACCATTGTTAAATAAACTTATGTTTTAAATCCAATTCAATTCAATATAATTTAACAAATAATAATCCAAACATTTCAACATCAAACATTTTACATCTACCTAATTAATTCAGTAGTACATGAATCAATAAAAATAAATTGAAATATATGAAATGAAATCACAAAATATCGCGGAAAAGCATTTACGTATTTCAATACGAAACAATTGGATCAACGTATAACACTCTATGACAGACGATACCTCTCTCGCTGTCAAAGTGACAAGGCGCGCTCGGAGCGCTCTCGCGCTGGCGACGAGAGGGTTAACTGACGGCTGACGTTCAACGTAAGCATTTTAACAGGTTTTAATGTTAGCAGTTGTTTGGTGTATTCAATTAAAAGCCATTTTGAAACGACAGCGATAATGGGTACAATGGGCGTTTTATTGTTAAAAATGAAAAGGTTTGGCATATTTTATGGCATTTAAAGGGATTTTTTATTTGATTCGGGTTGTTTTTTTCTCTTTTTTAGGGATTTTAGGGACACATCGTAATCTTACTCCAAATTAAGCAACTTATGGTACTAGACATGCATTTTTTTGTAAATATATAGCTACATATGATACACTTAGACACACCCAGAACAAGATACAATAATTTATGGCATAAATACTTTATTAATTTAAGTAAATAGATTTAATTTTATATCAAAGGAAGATTGTAATTTGGATTGCAAAAGTACTATTAAAAGTAGAAGAAGAGTACCTTTCATACTTTTTGGTTGCCTTAAATACTATTTAGAACAACCACTAACTTCAGAAGGGGCGTATGGGCCCCGGTCCCAGTTTCAAAGGGGACCTTTCGCCCCTTAAGTTTTAGTGGTGAAACCACGAGGTAGTTTTTTTTTACCTAAGTTTAATATTCTAATTATCGTTGCACTCCGGTCAAAAATCATAGTAAGGTTGGAGCGGTTAGCATGTTGCAATTTCGATACTGCTTATATCAATAGCACTAAAGCGCAGCACTGCAACCGCCCATAAGACCCATCAGAGAGAGAAATACTCTGTGTATCCTGCTTCCACGTACGTACGTGTGCAAAGAGTAAAATACTGTAGTAATAGTATTCTACTTCCTAAGTTAATTTAACTAATTACGAAGCTTAACTAAATCCAAGCCAAGAAATATCTTGCCAATATTTAAAGTAGGTACTTGGTTTAATTTTTTTTTAATTTCGTGATGAAACTCAATTACATTATTCATCCTCTAGCAACTTGAAAATGACGACCGAATTAACGCCACTCAAAATCAAACTCTACTTCCTTGCATTAAAATACAATTTGAAACGTCGATCTCTCAATTTAACGTCTCAAAAACTGAACTTCAATACGGCATTTTAAACTTTAATAACGTAAAAATACAGTTGAAGTATTCAGTAATAAAATGGGATTTCGTACTTGGAATAAGAGCTCTATGCTTAGAAGTTTAGAGTCCTTTTTCGTTCACCTCGGCTGCTGTCTTTGATATTTTTATTTGCCGAAGTCTGGATACGCTAATAATGGGAGCGACACAACCTTCGGTTGAATAAAAACTGGAAAAAAAGTAAAGGAAACGAATGGAAATTACTTTCGAAAGATAGTTTGGATGTAGTTTTTTGGATACGGAATTGGTTAAATGGGTCAAACTAAGAAAGAATAGGTATTTTGAATATCGATGAACCAATAAGGAAGAACTAAAACATTTACTTTTTAAATTCGACTGAACAGCGAACGTCGAAAACTCATCAGCAATATTCAAAGTTCCATAGCAATTAGTTTTATAGTTTTCGCGTGACAAGTTTCTACTGTTAGCGATTGGATCTCAACCGAACTGGAGTAACATTTTTGAACCACTGGAATTAAATTCGTATACGAAAGTTTGAATTCCGCATGCTTGCTCTCGCTCGTTGTGTATGTATATGGGTGAGACCGCGCACCTAATCATCTCCCTTTCGCATATAAATGGGTGTTCCGATGGTTCAAAAGCCGTAGCACCAAGTTGACTCGTCAGTATTTCGTTACGCAAGCCGGTGCAGCTACTAAACAAAACAAGTCATAACTTAGAGAGCAATGTATACAAATACCATTATATTTTTGTCGACGTCAACTTGACTATGATAAACTGCCGGTTGTTGTTTTTTGTGATCATGTGTTTCTACAATCATCATAATACAGACATTCAAACGTCTTGAACATCGTCTGCTGGTAATAGATATTCTTGTAAACGTTGTCTTTTATTAAGAGCCTGAACTGTCCCACTGCAGGGCAAAGGCCTCTCTACCTTCCTTCCATTTGATTCGGTCTTGAGCTTCTGTGAACCAGTCGCTTCTATAGGAGTCAAGGTCATCCCGCCATCAACCGCCCGTTGTCTTGATGCTTTAATTAATTAAATGTAATTTTTGTTTCAGGTAAGTTTTCAAGTTTTCGGAAACAAGGAAAAGAATCTTACGTTCAGAGAAGATGGCGGTATGAGAAAATTACCTGTAATTATAAAAATATTAATGAGACACCGTTGACGGGCACTTCGGTAGTTCCAAATGTGATTCTCTGCTATAGATAATCATAAAACAGAAACGAAAGATAATCGAAATAGAAATAAAAGTCCATCAAAATAGCAACAAGCTTTTTTTAGTATCTCGATGATCGAAACGAAAACAAATTCGACGAAATTGGAACACTTACCCTCTTACTTATAAACGATGAGTAAGTTATGTAACGTTTGTCTCTGTCTGTCAACTTTTAAACTTCATGTGACAGCGAAGGACAAACGTACGTACGTGTGTACATAGTTTACACAGCTGTTAACCAGAGTTTATAAGTAAGTGGGTAAATGATCCAAATGCATATTTTATCAATCAGAGATTTGAACACATCATTACATATTATTTATGTATATTTTAATCACGTTATTCAGACCCGGGCAAGTATGTAGTTATGCAATAATAGATTAGTACATGACTCTCACAGAACTCTCAGTTGTCGTCACTTCACCGTAGATGACGCCACTGGTAATGGATGACAGAGGACGCTTCAGCTGATCAAATTAGAGAGAATCAGGACATTGGACATCAGTGGATTTCCTAAGTAACGTAATTCTCATACTTTCTATTAGTGGAATATTGTTAGAGTAATATCTTAAAGGTATATTACTGTTATAAGTTAAGTTAGTTCCATAGCTTTTTAATATATCGTGAACTATTTAGTCAGGCTTTTTAAAACTTACATTTTGATGTACTTCATAGAATGCAAGCTAAAATTGCCTCTTCTGTCTGAAAACGGGCTTTGACAAGTCTTGTGACCGGTCACATCATCAAAATTTGAATGACTTGCCCGGTTCAAAAAGACTTGTCCTGCACAACATGTGACCGGTCATTACATCAAAATTTGAATGACTTGTCCGGTTCAAAATGACTTGTCCGGTACAACTTATGTGAACGGTCACATTATTCGCTTACCACAGGACTAGATGGCGCTGAGTTTTGTTGTCCGAATTTATTGATTTATTTATATTCCTGAAGATATTTTTTTTATTATATGGCACCTCGGCAACTGCAAAGGCGCAAACTGAAGGCGCTAACTACTAGGTAAACTGTGCTTTAACTGATTTAGGATACTTTTAAGTTGAAGAAATAAGATTTGCGTTTCTAAATAGAAAAAAATATGTATTACTATTTTTTACAGCGCCTTTAATTCTAATTCAATTCAAAATCAAATTGTTGAATTTCTAATTCAATTACTACTCTTATATCTGTATCATAAGTATTATAAGTAACCAGCATGAATCATATAACCTAATATAACTCAATTCAGACTTGTAAACATTATTTCTTAGTGTTAATCCACACTTAGGAATACTGCTTTTTGAAAAAAACCCGTGGCGAAGCGGTTCAACGCGTTGGTTCTGATTACCAATAGTCGCGGGTTCGAATCCCGCCGGGTACTAAAGTTTTTGATAGCATTTTTTCAAAAAGTCAATTCAGACTATTAGGTAACTGAAAAAAAAAGGATTTTTTACGAGAACTATTCAGTTACAAAAGCAACAGAATTTAATTTCCATTCTACGAACGCACGAGTACGTTTTCTCTTAGCTGAAACATAATAATTGTTTTAAGTACACAGTTATAGTAATGTGCTGTACGGGGAAGTAAGGACGGTGCCAACAAAGTCGAGAGCTTCACTTTGTTTAAGGGTATAGCTATGTGAAGAAGACTTCATCGTCTTTTATCGTTTTCGGTGCATTTTAACTGCAAGAAATGGAATCGTTAGAAAGGTAGAGGCTTTAAATGTCTCTGCCAACCTATTTCCTAGAATTTCTTTGGAAGTGATGATAATTTGATTTTACTTTAGAAATTATTATTTTTAATGTTGTCTGAATAAGGTATGATTTGATTACAAAATATTTGTTGAGACAAAGCAACAACATCAACATCATAGTTAAAATATAAAATCTAAATAAAAAGTGAGGGAATTAAAATGAACCTTTAGTCATCCGAGCGATGTTCTCGGTTGCATCCCTCGCGAGAGCCCGGGTGCCGCTTTCCAAAAATGAATCTTAAGGTAATATACTAGAAAGTGTTGAATTTCCAAAATGTTGAAAACACTTAAAAAATTAATTTTAATTTCTAATTTCTTCTCTAATTTTTTGTAATGTTACCAATTGAATTTTATGAACATTAATTTTGAAAATATCGTACTTAGAAAAAAATATTAATAATTCCTAAATTTACAAATAATCCCCGATTTTACAGGTAACTAAAACCCCTGTATTCAGGTAAAAAAATACTTACTGTATTGGTAAGTAAATAGTAGTAGCGATTTCTATAGTAGTGGCTACTAGTGGCAAGTGACTTTCTTCTATACGTAGAAGTGTTGTAAGCTGGTTCGAATGGCTCCTAAAAGTAAATGTTATAGTGGTATGCAGCGGACTAGCAATAGCGTTCAGGGTTTCACTTGAAAGAAGTCATGTTTTGTACCATAAACTTAGAGTTTGTAGAGGTTTACTATAAGAGTTTGTTGAAGTTGAACTGAATATTATTTTATTCGGTTTTGCGTCTGGGGCTGAAAATAAGCGTTATTTTAATAAGAAATGGATTGTGTGTCTTCTTTAAACAAGTTTTGCAGTGCAGATATGAACTCACGTTCTTTGCTACGCTTGCGACGCCCTAATGAACGGAGCCACTTGAGCTATAATATCACTGGTACATAAATTGTAGGCAGGTATTACCCACCTGCCTACAATTTACACACTATGTATTAGACACTGTGTATCATCTAGTACTACTATTTTTACTGTGATATTAATTGAGATATTTTGTATCGTAAGTCTCAAACATATTCGATGTTCCAAATATAATTAGCCAAATATAATAGACTTTGAACCGGACCTATTTCAAAAAAACCGGTCAAGTGCGAGTCGGACTTGCGCACGAAGAGTTCCGTACCATTACCTATACAACAGATTTTTGTTTTGAAAGGTAAATTGCTGTTTACGATTTTAACGTTTTTGACGTTTTAAAAAAAACCACTCTCTTGATCTCGTTCAAACCAATTTTCGTTGTAAGTTTGCATAGTAATGTACATCAAACACTTTTTTTAGTTTTATCATTCCATTATTTTAGGTTTGATGAAAAAAAAATGAGTTTCAGTTCTTAGTATGGGGAACCCCAAATATTTATTATTTTTTATTCTATTTTTGAGTGAAAATCTTAATGCGAGTCACAGAATACATCTACTCACTAAGTTTCGACACGGACAGACGGACAGACAGACAGACATGACGAATCTATAAGGGTTCCATTTTTTGCCATTTGGCTACGGAACCCTAAAAATGACACCAATAGAAAACTATATTATCGAGGAGTAACAAAGGCTAGTTTTGTTTTGATACCGATATTCCTACGGGATCGAGACTAACACGGGTAAAACCGCCGGAACCAGCCAGATAATAAGTAGGTAGAAAGTTCAACAAGTAGATAGGTATATTTGTTTGTTCGTTGTCGTCGATTGGTTCGATATAATCATAAATAAAGTTATCGATACAGACACAAGTTTAGATGGAGTTTTGAAACTGTGTTGTGTCTCGTGTGTAGGTAGATCGATATTTTGTTTGAATTGAGAACACCTGTCATGATTTTACCTAGATATCTAGATATAGAAGTTATTGTTCGATGCTGAAAAGGATTTCATCACTATTACATTAGGTACTTTTATCCCAATTGCGTGACAGGGATAGCGCTAGCGAATTTCAGATGTGTTAATGAAGGACGTAAGATGCTATACGATGATACTATATATAAGATGATGTACGTAAAATTTTACAGCTTAAAATCAAACAGTTGGTAATTACACGATAATGAAACATAAATTTTGAATTTCAATTCAACGAAGCCCTGCATGATAAACTAAGATCAGTTCATCTACAAAATTTTATTAGTAAAAGTTAAATATTGACTCACAACAACTATTTATTTGTAAAATTTTGATGGAAGTTTATGATCTTATTCTATCGAGAAAATTTTCTGTAATCGTGTTTTGACAACAATTAGGACCTAGTAAATATCCTCAACTTTATAAGTATAGTTTATCAAAACTGATGGTTCAAATAAATTTTAAAATAAACCGTCCAATCAGTTCCGGCCTACTACGACCCCTTAAGTATACAATATAATCAATCAATATACTCCTAGATAACCTGCATGATGAGCTTGATCGTGCGGGTTAAGCAACGCTTGGTGCGGTCATTACTTGGATTGGTGACAGTTAATGTGGTTGACAAAGAAACATTTTCTCGATTTCATGCTTCCAAAACCCACTTCAATATTTATTTTATTCTGTTTCAGTATTATTGTTGTCAAAGCGGCAACAGAAAAATACATAATCTGTAATCCCGGCCTTCCACTGCGAGCGGAGCGGAGTTAAAATAGCGCGAAAGAGTTGTATGACTATGAAAACAACCATTGTATGTTGAATTGACACATTAAGAGGAATAACAACGCCAACGACCTTGAAACTGAAAATCCCTGTCGGGCTCATCGAAAATTGTTGATTATTTCATGAAGGAATGTTGTAGAACTTTTGTTTGTGTATGGATTGTAGGTGACATTGTTTCCTACATTTTGGTGTAGTTTTAAGACAAGAACCCCCTATTGGTGCAAAGCCTATCCAAATTTTAGACAAAAAATGTCTGATTTGGCTAAAATGTCGATAGGCTTCAATACGTTTCAACATATTTGTATGGAAACTGCACTAAAATATCGGAAACAATGTCGCCTATAATCCATACACAAAAAAAAGTTCTATGACATTCCGTCATGAAATAATCAACAATTTTCGATGCGCCCGACATGGATTTTGAGTTTAGCAGGTATAGGGCCCTTAATTACTCCGCTCCGCTAGCAGTGGAAAGCCGGCATTAATATATCAACTGTCTAACTAACACGAGTTCATGAGATACAACCTAGACCGGTAACCTGACCTGTCCTGTCTTTACCCTTCGGCTACGGAACCCTAAAAAAAGCACAAAAAAGTGGCTTAATACCACCTCACAGTCCAAAATCCAATATGCAATTGAATCTGAATACATTACCGCTTTTCTATCACCAGTATATCACCGACGTTTATAGATGAGCAGCAATGTGAAGTGAAATCTAACCAAGCAATGCCAGCTCGTATTTCAAATGTGCAACGGACCGAGGCGCTATCCATTTTTCTATACATTTCGTTGGAACAATTTGCAAGTTAAAGTGTAGTGTATTGAAATTATTTATCGCTCGGATTTAAAATGTAGGTACTGAGAATAAGAACGGAGTAGTTTTATAGATTTTAGGATTCTCTTTGTGCTTTGAAAGTGTTTATTTTTTCGTTGCTTTCTTTTCGTAGTGTTTCATAATAATATAGATTTTTCTTGTCTTTTCACTATTTGGGATTGAAATTAATTAATATTTCGGGTTTAATTGTGTGGTGTTTATTACTTTTAGCTTTATTTCAATGCTCAACGTTTCGAGACCTTTACAGGTATTTTCTTTAGGAAATGGGCGCGCGATTAAAACCTAATAAAATAGGCAATTGCGTGCCTTGTCGGGCCACGCGCAGTGTAGGGTTTCGTAGTTTTCATAAAATAACTGAGATTGCAATTTGAAAAAGTCGTCACAACCTAACCTAACCTTTACTACATACGAGTAGTAGGTATCAACGGAATTTGTTCGAAAATTTACAAGTTATTTCTTTTAATTACTCGTACATTTTAAAAGACAGCTGTAATTACATATTACATATCCAAGTACAGCCATTTGGCTGTAAATAACTCAAAAACAAGCATTTTCAAGCTTAATAATATTTTGATATAAAATATTTTTTAATATTTTGAAAATGGAACCCTAAAATTAAAATTGGTGATTGAAAGCCCACAATGAATTTAAAAGAGCTATCTAACGATACCCAACACGTAGGGGTAAACAAAAAGTAATCATCCCCCATTTTACATGTGACCCTAAAAAATATTTATTTTAATTAACTATTTTATAAGGATTCAAGACCTTATTTCATCAGCAAAGTTAGCTCCAAAATTATTGGAGATATAGAGACATATTTTTCTTTTCACAATATACGTAGGTATTTAAAATATTTTCAATAGGTACTTTATAAATACTTGTAGATGCCAAGTACAAGATGCACTTAAAAATTAAAAAATATATAATTTCCAGAAACTTTCACAGCACTTTTGTGTTAAAAGCCTTAGGGACACCCTTTAAAAGCATACTTTAAAAGCACACAAAGATAATTTCCTGTAAGACAAAGAAACCACGGTCTCATACCTACTACCAAAACCCATAACACAATCTTTTTAATTCCCCCCGTGGGCTGTATAAGAAACTTAATACAGCTTGTAGTGCTATAAGTGCTCCATTATGCACTAGTGGCTGAAGTAGAGATCTTTTTGCAGGCGCTATGCGACCATTTGTCGCGGCGACGTTATCAGGCGCCATTATATCGAGGACTATAGTAATACACTACACTTTATCTTGGATATAGCTAGTTTTAAAATGTGCTTTAGCTGACTTTTATTAAGGGTTGTAACTTTAAAGTATGGGAAAGTATAGGTACTAAATTTTCAAGTTACGTACATGAATGTTAATTTTACAGTTTTTTATGATCACCCAATTTTTGACCGAGGTTTTGATTTTTTTGCTTTATCGGATCTGACTTTAATAACTATTCAATTATTAGATATTAAGATTATATTATTTTTATATACAGGGTGTCCCAGAAACGAATGTCAAGCGAAAGTCCAGAGGTAGAGGACCTTAAAGGGTACCCGAATCATGTATGTTCGGCGATTTTTCGAAGTTTAAAAGTTATGGACTTTTTTCTCATTTTCTACTAAAGTGCGACCACTGACACTTATTTGGTCATACTAACTGCAATAATTGAGATAATTGGCTGATTTCTTTTTGAATGTGGAGCTGAATAATAGGGTCATGTTACCTGTTACAAAAAAAGGCGTAACACTAACCTCTGGACTTTCGCTTGACACTCGTTTCTGGGACACTCTGTATTTTAGTGAATTTATGTTGGTGTATTGACGTTAATTTTTTATTACTAGTATTTTAAAATAAAATCTCCATTGTAATATACTTTATTTTGCACAACAACAATAAAACATTACAAAATGTCATTTATCATTATCATAATGATAAATGAACTTCCAAACGTGGTCCGAGACGCGGAATGTCTTCTCTTTGCGGATGACCTTAAGCTGCTACTGGCTGTAAAGGATGAAAATGACTCTCACCGTCTTCAGCAAGACATAGATAGGGTTAGCGATTGGTGTCTGAGCAACAATCTTTAATTTAATGTTGAAAAATGCTCAGTAATAACATTTAGCAAAGCCAGGGCACCAACGCATTATAACTATCAACTAGATGGCGTCGCGTTGGAGCGGATGGGTAAGGTTAGAGATCTCGGTATCCTTCTGAACACTGAATTGACATTTAGAGAACACATCATCAATGTCTGTAAGAAGGCATACAGGAGTCTCGGCTTTGTATTGCGACGAGCGCAAGGTTTCACGAGCATCAAAGCGGTGTCGACATTGTATGATGCACTCATTAGAAGCCAGCTCGAGTGTAATGCCAGTATATGGTCACCGCATGAAGCGAAATATTCTGCGATGCTAGAACGCATTCAGAACAAATACACTAGGTACCTGTATTTGCGGCTATATGGTGTCTATCCTTTTTATCCTTTGATGTATCCAACACTGTTCGTACTGGGCATTGTTGGATACACCAAATTGGAAACTAGAAGGGACCTAGCACTGGCAAGCTATGTATTACAGGTCTTTAGAGGGTGCATATGTAATCCGACTATACTTGAGTCGGTGAAGTTATATGTTCCAAATGAGTACCTACAACGGCGTCGCACTAGGAAGCCAGCACTATTCGCAGTACCTCACGGTAGGACTAACTTAGTAAATAAGTCACCTCACGCACGGGTTCTACAGATACTAAATTTAGTTGCCGAGCAGATTGACATTATTACATGCGGAAAGAATGAATTTTGTAAAGTAGCACAATGGACAATCTGCTATAAAATGTTAAATGCCTGTTAATGTTACTTTAACTCTTGTTACCTACTCTATTGCGTTGGGGGACCCTGTAATGATAGCTGTAGTTGTTTTTTGGAAATAAATAAATAAAAATAAACATAAATAAATATTGTACAAATAGGCGGCCTTATCGCTCAAAGCACGCTGCTCACGCTGCGGTGCTAAACTTTAACTCTTTTAATGTTACGTATGTAGCAATTTTTATCCTCAATTATAGCTACTGGGTCTTATACGGGGTGCTCCGAAGAGGGGGTATTAAGCCGAAAGGGGGTTGTTCTAGAGGTCTAGGCGAACAACTTTTGTTTAGTGTGTGTGACCTTTAATTTAGTTTAGATCACTGCAATCTAAACATTAATTGACCTTATTTTCAAAAACTGCTGTTTATTTTATAGTAAAACAACATTTAAATGTTAGAAAAAAGAGTTTAAAGAGTCCAATAGTCATTGAACAAAAGTTGTTGTCCTAGACGTCTTGAACAACCCTCTTTCGGCTTCATAGCCTCTCTTTGAAACATGTTGTGTACAGCACAATTTTTTTTGTGCAAAATGATCGAAGTAATATATATTTTTTGTCACGACGACAGCAGCTCTAGTCGTCTAGCTTAACGTATTATGAGCACTTTACCCAACAAACATCACGTCGAATAACATTTCTCGGTAAACCGATCGCTCACCGGTTTTTATTTTGTCGCAGTTTCGTCAGCGCAACACACAAAATACGAGAGTCCATCTCGCTTCCCATCAATTCACTTTTCCACGTTTTCGCTGCACTATTCTGTTCCAATTTTTCAGTCACCTTTTTTTATTTACTTTTCCATTTTAGGCCTTTTTTGCTATCGATGCTCTGTTAGAACTAAAATTTTGATAGGTAGTTGTTTTTTTTTGTAATTTGTACGCAGCTTACGTTTCTGTCAATAAATACTAGAATAGGTGAGGGGTTTGACTCATTTTTCGTGTCAAAAATTTAGAATTGTTTGCTATTTTTAGATAAAATTTAAAATGAAGGTCTCACATAAAAACTGCTTCAAACTATCATGGTTTTTTTCTCTTTAAATACTCGTATTATTATAAACTAGCGGCCCGCCCCGGGTTCACACGTGTATTGTGCACGTGTGAAGCCGAGATACAGATAGAGACAAACAGACAGCGGGAAGCTACTTTGTTTTATAATATGTAGTGACAGGATAGATATTACTGGCTACTATTAATATCGACCTCCGTAAAAACCGAATTATAACATGTAATATACCTCTTTGTTAAACATACATACCCACATACATACCGTTACGGTTTTATCTTCCTTTGAAATAATTTCAAAATGAATTGTAAATTCATTTTAAAATAGGATGAGTACGGAAAATTGAATGAATTTTAAGGCCGAACTAAATCATGTCAAGTTTGTGGTTTAAACGCTGCTGGAGACTACTTGCCGTGATTCCTTTGAAGTTTCCAATTTTATTGAGCTTTTTTTTTTATTGATACCTAACTCTACGGTGTATTTTTTGTAAATCAATTTATTTTATTAGCATGTTAATTTATCAGAAAACTTTTTCTCTTTCATCAATTTTGTTAATAGAAATATAACACTTAATAGATAGAATGTGCATCACGATACTTGGTGTAGTTTTATGATTTTGTAATCAGCTTTCAGCGTTTGCCTATCCGCTATAATTACCTACTTTATACATTGGCAAGTTTAGGGTTATGTCAATTAAATATCTTGGTAAAAATTGGATGAATTAATTCAATTGAACGAACATCCAACATCTTAACGCAACTGATTTCGATGCAAAAAATACTTATACATCATTCGAAACGATGAACATAAAAAATCGAAAATTTCTCACTTTTTATCGAGCACTTTATTGTAATAGATCCTTTTAATAAAATGCTCGAAAAGTCCACTGTTTACGGAACTACTTTTTTTAGTTAGCCCGTTAATTTATCCCATTGTAGGACAAGGGCCTCCTCTTAGGGGTTAGGCGGTAAGACGCCACGGGAGCCTACTCCGGATCGGCGAATGTCATATGCCTTCGAAACGAGGTGAGCCTAGGACATATCGGCTTCCTCACCGTAAAAGCGATGTTAATAGCGCACTACTAGTATAGTATTGTATCTCTATGTATTTGGCACGTCCCGTTCCCTTGGAACCGCCTCGTAATTACTTTGGATTGAGTTAGCTAGGTACTTTGTTTTTTAATTTCGTTTTGGCGGGAAGTTGTTTTGTGTTTTTTTTTATATTATTATTTTATTTAACTAGGCTCCGCAGTTTTAGGGTCAGTATGTCGAACTGGTTCCTCAGCAAATCTAAAGTAACGTTTGTTGTATGTATGTTGCCCTACTTATTCTTATTCTGTTTTTAATATTTGTTACCGTTAAATATATCATTTTCAACTGTCTATCACAGTTCATGAAGTACAGCCTGGTGACAGACAGATAGACGGACGGGCAATAGAGTCTTAGTAAAATAGTCCTTTTTTTTCCCTTTGGGTACGGAAAAATATCACTTTCGATCGTGTTTAGTTTTCATTGCGATCATCTTCATTTATTATTCTATTTTGATCGACTTTTCTTTTTATTTTTATCGCCTTTTGTTGTCATCTCATGATATATTATCGTCGTCACCACATTCTACCTACAGTATGTTATGATTCGGGGAATATAAGTCGAAACGTGGTTGGTCTAGACGTCTAGGCGAGCAAATATTCTTCTACAACGTAAAAGAATTTTCGGACGTCGTGACGTCCGAGTTTCCTCCGTTATTCTTATTCTCCAAATTAGGTATGTATTTCCAAAAGTAGTTTACATAGACGTCTAGACAACCCTATTTCGGGTAATATTACCGTCCCTAAAACAAATTGTATTAGTAAACGGAAGCCTTTTTAAAACCTAATTTTTTAAAGTATTTATTAACATGACATTTACAAGCCTCATTAATTTATACAACTTGAGTACCAAGTCTCGAAAATTCACAATCTTTTTATAACATAATTAGAAGCGAACGTCAGTCAAATGAACGTTCAGGAACCAATTAAGGAATCCAAGGACGGTTCTATTGAAGGATTCTTGTTAAATGTTTACCGTGGATGGCCTACTTTTGTTACCCGACCACGGAAAAGAGCGCTATGTGTTTGGCTCGATTAACTTAGTTACAGCTGCTTGCTTGCTAGCCTTTATAACTTGGCTAGCACTCCTCCTATACCTGGATAAATCCTCACTAGCTCACATATACACCTATACACAAATACAGAAACAAAAGGCTATATTTCTTATAGCCACAAAGACGATCGAGAGAAAAAAAAAAACAAAACAAAAGACGATTGTCACACAATCGTTTTAAAATGATATAAGTCTACAATCCCCGTCACAAGCGTAACCGCGAGGTGCAGCTAGAATATCCAGAGACAGTTTTTTTATTCCAATTTCACCAATTTTTTTCCAAATCGACCCAGAAATATGTACTAGTGGTACCTTATTTTATTCCTAATTGACCCGCAAATTCGAGGTACGAACAGACATTAAGGAATTAGAAATATTAACTTCACCCACGTGGTTGAACACCTACCTACCGCTGTGCAGGAAGTAATGACTCATTACTTCCCTTGCCGTCCGTTTAAAAAAGTGTGGATTTCTATAAGCTCTCTATAAGATAAAAGAACACGGTGCTCTCTTTACAATAAACAAAGTTTAAGAGAAACACTAATTACTCGTATTTACTAGATGACCCGTAAAATAAGTTACTCGTTTCATAAATAAGACTCAGGCTTACTTACTCGTACGTACCCGGGCTTAGTCGCAGCACCAAAGTATATTCGGAAACCTGTAACTCATCTTATTATTCACACTTGACCGCATATTTTTTCAATCAAAAGATTATAACGTAACTCTATTTAAATATTCTACAAATTTAAGTAGATTGGTATTTAATCAAATTTAAGAACCTTGGTTATTTTTTTACCAAAATTAGCGCCCTGACGAAGCGGTCTATAACGCGCTGGTTCGAATTACTGGTAGTCGCAAGTTCTAATCCCACCGGGTCCGATTTTTTTTTTCAAAATTTCCTCCTTTGAACTCCGTAAGCAAACATCGCCCATGACATTCAAATAATAAAAGTTATAGATAAACCCCGCGAGGGTGACCATTATCCCGTTTTTTTTTCTTGAATAATGCTCGTCAAATTCTGGACTTGTCCTATTAAAACTTGAGAAGATTATGGACATTAGCTCCAAGGGACGAATTTTAACTTTTCCTTCTACCTGCCTGAGTTTTTTCGGGAGTTTTCGATGATAGGGCTATTGTTGCCCGGCTTGGGAATTGTTCACAAATAATCGATAACTCTAAATATAAAATAACAAACTGTGAAGCAGTATTTACATTAAGACACAAGCAGCGTCCCGTTGTTTTACCCGCTCAAATCCCACTCTCGTGGAAATTAAAAAAAAAATTCGTAGTGAAAAGAATGTTTGAAAGTATGCACCTACTCGTATGTATGTCTGTATGTATGTGACTTTGTTACTCCTTCACGCATAAACAAATACCGAAACGAATTGGAATATAGATAGCTGAAGACCTAGAATGATCCCGATATTCCGGCGGGATCGGGACTTAAGCGGGTAAAACTGCGGGATACATCTAGTAATCTTATAAGCGCGATCTATGTATGTACCTAATTTTGTTAATCCTTCACGCAAAAACGTCTAAACGAATTGGAATGAAACTTGGTATGCAGATAGCTAAGGATTTGGATTAACGTAATAAGCTAATTTTTATCTTGATGTACCCGCAGGATCAGGACTTAAGAGGATTAACAACGCCAACGACCTTGAAACTGAAAATCCCTGTCGGGCTCATCGAAAATTGTTGATTATTTCATGACGGAATGTCGTAGAACTTTTTTTTGTGTATGGATTGTAGGTGACATTGTTTCCTACATTTTGGTGT
This sequence comes from Idaea biselata, assembly GCA_958496205.1. Classification (NCBI taxonomy): domain Eukaryota; kingdom Metazoa; phylum Arthropoda; class Insecta; order Lepidoptera; family Geometridae; genus Idaea; species Idaea biselata. Next base: position 14,501,038 of record OY292403.1, on the reverse strand, counting down.
AGTTTTAAGACAAGAACCTCTTATTGGTGCAAAGCCTATCCACATTTTAGACAAAAAATGTCTGATTTGGCTAAAATGTCGATAGGCTTCAATGCGTTTCAACATATTTGTATGGAAACTGCACTAAAATATCGGAAACAATGTCGCCTACAATCCATACACAAAAAAAAGTTCTACGACATTCCGTCATGAAATAATCAATAATTTTCGATGCGCCCGACATGGATTTTGAGTTTAGCAGGTATAGGGCCCTTAAAGCAAAGCGATTGAAACCGAAAAAATGAGTTTTATTTCATTCAAACCCATTCCTCTTTTTCCATCCTTAGTGAAAACGTAGCCTCTAACTAAGAGAAAACCGCAGAGCCTATAGGTAAAACAACTATAACAAAAGCAATTCCCAAAGCCACCAAACAAATTAATTAAAAATAAATTGTTTACAACAAAAACGCAACTCGGGCAACATTTCACCAAAAATGTTAAAGTGTTGTTTAAATCAAGAGGCATTCTCCAAGTTTTGTTGAGAAATATATTGTTAACTGCGTTATTTACGGGAAGATTTATTTTATTCCCCCATTTGTTGTCGACGCAGGCTGGAGACTTTTAGACGGTTGATCGTTCAAACAATTGTTGCAATTGGAGACAAAGTAAGAAAATGTATTTTGTTTATATTTTTTAAATTGGTTGTTGTAGAGGCAACAGAAATACATCATCTGCAGTGCAAAATTTCAGCTGTCTAGTTATCGCCGTTACATACAGCCTGGTGAGAGACAGACAGACTGATAGTGCAGTATTAGTAAAAGTGTCCCGTTTTTACCCATTGAATACGGAACCCCCGGGTCAAAGTTCTGCTTAATTTTTATTTGACTTTTGTATTGAAATTAAACTAATTTTCAGTTGTTTAATGTTTGTTTTTTTAGCATTGTTTCAATGCTCAACGTTTTGAGACTTTTACAGACCTCTTCTTCAAGATTGTCTGAAAACCGAAAGTTTAATTTCAAACCAACATCGCGAAACGGGAAGAAAAATCTATGAATTTTCGTCAGGTTCCATTTAAGTCAATGGGTAAGTATTTTTTGTTCTTTTCTGGTTTAGGGAATAAAGTAGAACATTGAGTCAATCACATACCCCTTACGCCAAAAGGGTTTAACAATAGACGATCTAAAAAATAATACCAAAATTTACTTGAGAAAAAAAACCCCAAAGTCTTTTGTCTGCGGTCCCTAGAGGTGGGGTAAGTTCTCTGGAAATTGTAGTTTATAGTCCCTTAATGTTTTATGTATCACTCCCCTTTCATGTGAATTAGGTTAATGTGAAATAAATGCGGGTTTACCCTTAAATAGTTATCGTTTAACAACTTATGGCCGGCTTCTGGGCTTTGATTTTGATAGTCATGGTGTGATTATTGTAACTGTTACAGTTTAAGTTAATAAATATTGCACGACGTTTCAATCTAGCCCCGAACTAAGCACTAGGCTTGTAGTATGGGGACTAGACAAGGGATATACAAGATATTATGTACTTTTTAATTACCTATATTTTTTATTTTTAGGTGCTTAAGCCTGCACTGGGCTTTTTTAGAAAGAAATAAGCAAGAAAGAAGAAGTATGTTTGGAGAAGTATTTAATTGTTCCTTTAAAATACTATACTTTTTTTGTTGTAAATACATATGATACCTACTAAGAAAACAAATAAGTAATATTGTACACTTTTAGGCCGCGAACTCGATTTCGCTTAGCAACGTACCTTAAACTTCGTTTTTTAATTGTAGATTGACAAATCTTTCTGATGAAAAATCATCAGATAAAAAGAACCGAAACCTACAATTAAATGTAATACCTACCTACCTAGCCTACCTAGGTTACCTAGCGTGAGCTTTACGCTACCAGTAAGTTACTATAAGTTTATACGTAAATACGTGTAACGTTAACAGTTTGGGAATGTCCGCAACGCAAAATATTGGCTCGGGTGGCCTGTGCGGCAGGGAACAGGCGGAAAGGGCGCGCTGTGCACAAGGTCAAACTGTTAACGTTACTGTGCACGTATATTTACGTATCAACTTATGGTCATGGTAAATGTTCATATTTTTTCTTTGTTCTGTACCTCAAAGGTAAAAATGGGACCCTTATAGGATCAGATTGTTTTTGTTAGCTTGCTAAATTGTGACTTTAAGCATTAAGACACCACGGGTGCCTACCTAGGATTGGCGAATGCCCCATGCCTTCGGACCGGGGTGAGTCCTATGAGATGTCGGTTTCCTCGCGATTTTTTCATATTTTTATTGCGTAGTTTTTCATTGACCTTATTTACTCGACCTTTGAGTCTCTGATAAAATTAATGCGGGACTATATTAAATTTCAGTAGGATAAATAAACCTACGCAGAATAAATGCGAATGTGTATTCTCAAGTTTGTTTAAGTATTAAAACTCTTTTTCTCTTTAAATTACACTCATTTATCCGGTTTTAATCGCGGTGCTTTTATTATATTTTTATAAATAACTGGAAAATAAGTTCAATTAAATACATAAATATCAATATTGCATAACGTTACACACAGCGCAATCTAGCCCCAAACCAAGTATATAGGCTTATACTATGGGTACTAGACAACGGACGGACACACTATATATTATACTTTTTTTATAATAAATACATACATTATGATACATAGAAAACACCCAGAACTAGAAACAAACATTTATGGCCAGCATAAATTTTCTTTTCCCGGCGGGAATCGAACCTGCAGCCTTCTGCGTTGCAATCTGAGTTTTGCCCGACAACGCGCCACTCAGGCCGTTAATTTCAATCCAACATCGCGAAAAACAGAAGAAAAATCTTATATATTTTTCTGTTTTCTAACAATAATGTTATTACGTTATTAAATCAAGGCCCACATGAATTAGCGCGAACTTCCCCAATTTATCCCACAAACAGAGATAAAGAACAATATTAAAATATTCTATTAACATACCGAAAGTCATCTTTAATACACAAAAATAGGGCCACCATTCTTTACTACAAACTACAGACAAGTAGGGTGACCATGATTTACTAGAGAAAAGTGAAGGGTGACCATCGTTAAATGCTATAATAAAACTGGACAAAAAGTGGTCGTAAGTAAAGTTTTAGCCATTCCGTCGTAATGGTTCGTAGGATAGTGAAATCCGAGGGCATTCAAGTGGTCATTGTACGGCGACACACAAATTATGGTTACATTACAACCGCTCGAGGGAATGTCCCTTGTATTTTATCCTGATTCGTTCACTACTTAGTTATATTATGATACTTATTTTTAGATGTAGTTTATGTTATATTAATATTTACCAGCTATATCTGCTAAAAGTAGGTAGTTTTTTTTGTTTATTTAATGATTCTTAACACAATAAGGACTCTATTTAGACAAGCACTAGATAGGGAAGATTAGAGAGAAGGGAGGGAGGTATTTGCCCTGCAGTGGGACAGAATAGACTTAAAAAAAAAATGATCCCAATATTTTTGTTTGTAATATTAAATGATGCTACAAGTGTGAGTGTGCGTTCCTGGTTACTGCTGATGCGGTTTTCAGAGAGCCGAAAATGGTAATTATCAATTACTAGCTGCGCCCTGCGGTTACACCCGGGTCAGTTGTGAGTCCCAGTCCCGCGGGATTTAAGGGATCAAAAGTATCCTATGTCCTTCTCCCGGTTCTAAGCTATCTCCCCACTAATTTTTAAACCAAATCAGTTTAGCCGTTCTTGAGTTATAAATGGTGTAACTAACATGACTTTCTTTCATATTTTACTAGCTGACCCGGCGAACTTTGTTCCGCCTTAAAGGCAATAAATAAGCATTTTTTTTTTAATCGAACGGGATAAAAAGTATCCTATGTCCTTCTCCTGGCTCTAAACTACCTCCCTGACAATTTTCAGCTAAATCGGTTCAGCCGTTCTTGAGTTATAAGTGGAGTAACTAACACGACTTTCTTTATATATATAATAAGATATAGATACTAGCTGACCCGACAAACATTGTTTTCCTTATAAATTATAGATAGTAGCCGATTCTCGGACCTACTGAATACGCATATAAAATTTGGTAAAAATCGGTCGCGCCGTTTCGGAGGAGTACGGTAACTAACATTGTGACATGGAAATTTTATATATAAGAAAATTAGTGTCTCACACGACGTTTTCAACACATTTGTAAAAAAATATAAATGATTTATTTTATTTATTACATAAAATGTGGTTAATGTAACAAAAAGATTTTAGATACCTACCTACTAAATTATGAATGTATCAAAATGACACAGTTTACCTAAGTGCGTTGCAATTAGAGCTACTTTCTGAGCAAGCTCTGAATTAAAAAAATAATTAACAGATAAAAAATTATTAATTATAAGTATCGTTTTATTGTTTGTTTGTTTGTTGTGTTCGTTTATTTTTGGCTTATCATACCTATTTTTAAAGCAAATTTCTATAAAAATATATTTATTTTTTAAGTTAAAAGAGAACGTTCAAGAACGAAACAACTTTGATTTGTTACTAACAAGTTGAACAGAAACTTTAATTACTTTGTATGCAATTATGATATTTAATTAAGAGTGTGGAAGCGTTAAAAAGAAGTTAACTGCTTCAAGTTAACTGCCTCAAGTAAAACGAAGCAACTTGACTAATGAGTGTTTAATTGCATTAAAACAAAGCGCAACTTGATTAGAGTAAAGTGACCATGATTTTGACCAGACATGTCTGAGGTTGATATTATTATATTTTATTTAGGCCAGCTACAATTTTTTTAAAATATTCATTAATTTGTTAAGTCAATGGCACCAATAATATTTAAGTACTAACTCCATTATGATCTTAGTGATTGATTTTAATACCTATAAAATTGCAATTATAGTGTAATAGCTCTTCAGACGTTTTGGTAGGTATAAACTGTAGCTCTGAAAGCATTTGTTTTAATAAATAATAACGAATATTATTTTTCTGTGTATTTATACTAAAAAATAACTCCATGAGTTTCTTGTGTCTTTTTCTCATTGGAGGTTGCGATCCGTAACGATTAAATCGTTAATACTACTTAAGACGATTTAATACGATCATGTGAAAATATGTGATTGGAATAAAACTATTTTGACGTTGACTTTGACTATGTGCAGATAGGTAATAACGCGTGCGTCATTGGTACAAATCTTAACTATATTTTATTTAAAAAAAAAACACAAATATTGGACGTGCAGTTCTCCACATCAAAAATCTGTTAGGTACATAATCCTGTTAACTAATTTTCAACTTAAGCAGAAGGATTTCAACTTATCATTTTTGTAAATTAACATTTATATTAATAGTATAGTATAAAATTATTAAACAGTGTTTAACAACTTTCATCGCCTACCATACATAAAGCACTAAAAATAACCGATCAATACAACCACTTAAGCAACCACTAACAACTTTAATTCGACGTGACATTTGCGTGCCTGTCCTCAGTAAGGCTCAGATCATGGTCACCGTAGCCCCGCCATACGCCAGCGAGAACTACTACTGTTCAACCTCACCCTATTTGTGAATGAAATCGGTATAGTAGTTAATTATCCTCTAGACTAGCTGTTGTGTTGGAAGAATGTAGGCTTTTTTTCATAAATAAAAGGTTTATTATAGTACAGGCTGGAATCAGCTTTTTTATATAGCCATTTAACTAATTGAAGACAAATCCTGGGAGGCAAACTATAAATATAATATCGACGACCTCAGTGGCGCGTCGGGGAAAGGCCCGACTGCAATGCAGGAGGTTGCGTGTTCGATTCCCGCCGGGTGCAGATATTTATGCTTAAAAATAAATATTTGTTTCTGGTCTGGGTGTTTTCTATGTATTATGTGTATGTATTTACAAAAAAAAAAGTATTAATATTTAGTATATCCGTTGTCTAGTACCCATAGTACAAGCCTAGTGCTTAGTTTGGGGCTAGATTGCGCTGTGTGTAACGTCGGGAAATATTTATTTATTTATTTATCTCAATGTTACTTAATTATAAGATTTATTCTAATTAAGAGTTTAAAATATTGTTAAGTTTTCAAATATTAATAATAATAAATAAATAAATAAATCTTTATTTCAATAATTTACAGACAAATATTATAAGTAAATAGTACCAGTAATAAAAAGTAGTTGTTATTTACCTGACGGAGTAGGTAGTGTTGTATTTACTTATTTGGTACTACCGACTGAACTAGGCCGAGCCTGTATCTCAGTCGATATTATATCCCATTTCTCCCCTCTCCCTCACCTCCCACCCTCACATTGTCTAGTGTTGTATGGTAGAATGCGTAATCCACATTTTAACCAGCTAAGCCAAGATGTGTATTGCAGATTTTGCGTATGTAATATCTGTAGTTAAGTACGGACCATTAACATGTTGCGAATTACCGAGCCTAATAGCTTGAAGCAAGTAAGTAAGCCCGTAAATATTGTACCTATCATTTGAATGACCAGTAAATAACTTGTTAGATTTGTAGTCGTTTTTCTTTAGCTTCCTGTCTTCAATTTAGACCATTTGTTTTAAAGCAATAGGCTCGGTTATCGACAACGTGTGGATGGTCTACTCTATGGTTTTAAGTTATAAGTATAACTGAAAGCACTTAAGCACGTCACAGCGAGTCAATCAAGAGTGTTTACGGAAAATAAATTTACCCTATTTCCACCCTTACTTAAGTGTAACTTAATTTTTGAAACATTAACTTTAATGGAGTGCCAGTTATCGGCACATCGCGAGATTAGCTCCACGTTTTGAAGTTGTAAGTGAGGGCTGATATAGACCGCCGACTTATGATCAGGCGATTTATTGTATTACTAGCAATGTCCAGCAGTTTTACTCGCGTAAGTCCCGGTCCCGCGGGATTTTCCACTTTCGCGGGACCCTTTCTTGGTGTATACCTAAACATTACAAAGAGTACAGCCTCCAAATTTCATGTATCTGGGCCCAGTCCATGTAGCTCACTTACTACACTAGAGTTTTCAGATCACCCTAAGGCCAATAACTAAGCATAACTGCTATTAGAGATAACAACCGGGACCAACTGCTTGCCGCGTCTTTCGAAGCACGGAGGAACTCGAGAACGCAGCTATGCCAGCGTTATCTAGACCAATTTTAAAACTTATCAAAGTATCCTTCTCTTAAAGTTCTTCAATATCTGAAAATTCAAAACAGAAACAAAAGACGATAAAAACAAAAAACGGTAAAAAAGATTATTTGTTTTACTGTTGTCAACCATGTGGCTGTTACTGAAATTTTCCAAGAGGTTTGCAATCATTTTAATAGCGGCATTGTAACGATAGTGATGACTTGCAAAGTTCGAAAAGGTCCTAAGAAATTGTTAGGTATGTTTCAAATACGCCGACATACTTTATAGTCGATAGCTACGACCCACGGTTTTACTCGCGTAAGTTCCGATCTCGTGAGAATATCGGGATCAAAAGTAGCCTATGTTGCTCCTCGATAATTTAGCTTTCTATTTTTAAGATTTTTTAAAAATCGGTCCAGTAGTTTCGAAGCCTAATCGTTACAACAAAATCATTCCTTTTTATAATATTACTGCGTCCATAGTTTCACCCGCGTATGTCTCAAAAAGTAGTAGTAGCCTATGTTACAACACGATAATGTAGCCTTGTATTGGTGGTATCCATTCGTAACAAACCAACAAATCTTTCCTCTTTACAATATTAGTATAGATAAAGAAGATATTCTCGCACAGTGATTCTTTGCCCGTATACTGGGACGCTAATCAATCTCAGTCGACGGCTTACGTTTAATGAAGCCATTAGATTTTAACTGGTAAACTGAAGCGCAACTTGAAAGGTTTGACGCGTGATCACTTACTTGATCAGGTAAGCAGGCTTCAAATTCCTAGTTTAGGACAACGCCCTCTGTTTTAAGCACATTATATTATCCTTGGCAGTCTCTTATCATATCACCATCTGGAATTACCCCTTTGTTTTCTAGTATATATAATATACTCAAACATTTTAATTAAAAATTGAAGATACAAATTACTTTGTAACCTCTTAAAATTAGAAGTAGTATAAGTTATGAAAAATAAAAAAATATCATATCCAATTAATAAATTACAAACATTATTTCTTTTAAAATAATACACATGCCATTTAAATTATTTTAAATGTCATCATCATCACCATCATCATATCAGAAGTAGGACGTAGAATGCAGGACATTAGTGGAAATAGGTCTCCCTAATTGATCACCATAGCTTAAGATTGGAGGCGGTCTACATTCACCGTGAACCAGCGGCTTTAACCAAATCATCCATCTATCTCTTCGGTGGACGCCCTACGCTGCGCCTGCCGATCCGCGGTCTCCATTTGAAAGCATTTCGGCCTCAACGGCTAAAAAGCTCTCGAGCTATTTAAAAATATATTCAAATTAAATTCCACGAATCGAATTGAAAACCATCTCTCTCTTTTAATTTCGGTTGGAAACCATTAAAATTCTATTTGCGAAATATAATATCATCCAAATACATAACGCATCGAATGAAATATTTAAATTAAGCTAGTTCAATAGGCGTCATCAATCGTGAAGCCTCTCAATTTAACATCGAAAACGAATTACAGAAAGAAATGTAAATCGGTCCAATAAAAAATCATCGAATAAAGGATTACAATAAAGTTATCGTTTAAAGTCAGAGGACAATAAACACAAAATAGTATTTTATTGTGTGAATTATAGTTGTGTTTATACAACGTGTTAAAAGATAGGTGAATACAGAAGGTTGCGGGTTCGATTCCCGCCAGGGACAAGTAATTATGCTTAGACTGTCTAGTCACCGTAACACAAGCCTTGTAGCATGGGGCTAAATGGCGCTGTGTGATGTACACAGTATTTATTTATTTATTTGACAGTTGAATCTCCATAAAAAAAGAAAAACCCCTTTGGCACACCTTAAACTAATTATCCAATTTCGATGTCGTTATTTTTGTGTGCCAAAAAAAACTAGAGAAAGTTTTTTTTTAATGTACCTAACAGTTTTTTTAAATATACCTACACAAAAATACAGAACACTATTTCCCTTAACTATATAAACAATTGATACGCCTTAAATCATACAATACTTTCAAACATACTGATTATAGTCTATCAGAAACTGATTACTTCAATAATAATTTTTAAAAAAGCAGAAAAAAGTACAACTACAAAAAAATAAAACGTAAATGTTCCTTCTCCACACTATTCAAAATAACATAATGTTATCTGAACGAGTACACTCCGTATACAGGGGGGTTAGAGAGAGAGTATCGCACTCCCGCACATACAGGGGGTTCGATCATTTGTCAACTCGCCCCTTAGATTAATGGTGCTCGGTAATGTGACGGCACTTTTTATGTTATTTCTAGATTAGGATAGAGGGGAGCCCGAACTGAGCGCGCTCTGATAGTGTGTGTTATTCAATTTTATTTGTGTTCTTATCGTGAATTGTTTTTGGGAACACCTTGTATATGAGTTTGGGTGATGAACTGTTTAGTATTGGTTTCTTGTTTTTGTTAAGTTTGGATTCGATTTTGGTATTGTTTTTTTTATGCATAAATGGGTTGAAATATGTGGTATATGTTGTCCAAAATCTGACCCAATTAGTTTAAAGAGAGCGTGTTTGGATCATATATTACAAATGTATAATGCTGAATAAAATCTTTATGTTACAAAATGTTTATAAATATTTAAATAAAAAAAAAATTCTGTCGAGAATCGAACCCGAAATCTTCCGCGTCGCATCGTAGTTCGCAATGAGACACACGAGTCGTCGTGTATTAAAAAAAAAACAGTCCAAACCAACAACGTTAATATTATGTTAAAACTGTAACGGTTGCATAAAGGCCGCTATCTTATAGAGAATATAGCGGCCTTAATGCAACAATATGCACTTCTTAATAAATGAAAAAAAAACAACATCTTACTAATATTATAAATGTGAAAGTAACTCTATCTGTCTGTCTATCTGTCTGTTACGCTTTCACGCCTAAGCCGGTGAACCGATATTGATGAATTTTGGTATAGAGTTAGACAGGACCTTGGAGATGGACATAGGCTACTTTAAATGCCGTAAATCCCGCGGGATTGGGACTTACGCGGTTGAAACCGCAGGGCGCAGCTAGTTTATTATAAAACATAAATAAATACTTGTCCAACCAGAAATCGAAACAGTTTCCTCTGGCATCGAAGCCGATATTCACGACAGCAACAGAATAGGTCGTGTATCCAAAACCCATAACGTTAATATGTTGAAACTGTAACGGTTGCATAAAGGCCGTTATCTTCTCTATAACCAATATGAATGTCCTAATAGCGTAATAGAATATTATTGAATGGTACAGCGAGTCGTTATGGCGGCGGAGGCTTTTACGGCTGATTTATGGTGGCCCGGTGAAGGCTCTATTGTGCTGGCGAGAGGACCGCTTCCGGAGGAAGTGTTTTTTTAAATAAATTACAGTTTTGTTTGATAAGTTTGATGGTGACAGTTTCGTTTAGGCTTGGCATCGCAAATTGATGAAAATATTGAATTAATGAAAAATATCTTTAGTACAATTTGATGAGGAAACATTGATAATAGTGTATGCTACGGGTAATCTCCGAAACCATTGGACTGATTTTGATAAAAACTATGTCGGTGTATTTATAAAAACATCTAAAATTATTTTTTAAAGCAACTACGAATAAGAAAACACTGACAAAAACATTAAAAACTATTATTGGGCTACTAAACCGATCAGCATTAAAATTTATCAAAATATTCCTAAAAAAGATTTGAACTAAATTAACAACCATCGACCGATACCAAATCGATAGTAACCTACGCCATTTTAAACTTTGTATCAGACACTACATCTTCAGATAGCGATATTAATATACGTTAAAATGAAACGTTGAACGTCTGTTCGTATTTACGAGGTCCACGTAACGGGCCGTAACGCCGTTCTCCTACGAAGCCTCCGTTAGTTACAATAACGGCAGCGTATCAAAACTTATTACTTCGGTCAGTCTCAGTACTAACTGTTGTATGCTAGAGATAAAATAATAATACAATAGTAGAGAGTACATTTTAAACTCTTTTTTAACAAGAAAATTAATTAAGCTAGAGTATCACCCTGCAGTTTCACCCGCATAAGTCTCGATCCCGTAATAATGTCAGGAATAGATTAGATACACATTTTATTCTATAAAATTTTAAAAACTTCTATGTCCTTTTTCCTTCTTTCCGTTCTAAGCTACTTCCCCACCAATTTTCAGCAAAATCGGTTCAGCCGTTCTTGTTGAGTTAGGTATTCATAAATAAATTTTATTAATTAAAGTATATACGGATAGCTATCCGTTGGCTCTGAATTTGGTTGTTATAAATATGTGGTTTTAAATTTATAGCGCGGAGACATAAATCACAAACAAATTTTACACAAAATACTTTGTTTTAACCAGCGATGTGTCACATTGAACAAGTAGTTTTAGATGCGCCTTCTTTAATTTTTATAGTTTCAAAATGACATGAGTAAACTACCTTTAAATTCGAAGCAAGAACGAAATATACCTACTTATGTCATTTTAAGTAAGAGAGAAAAGGACAGCTGACGAATTTTAACGTCAAAATATGGTCACAATTTTTCCAGAACAAGGGACTTCTATGGTTTCATTTCTTTGGATTTTACCATAAAATTTGAGTAATATCCAAGCTAAATTCGTCCTCTAAAATTCAAGTAAATTCTGTCGTAGCCGGCTCGTAGCAGTGCTACGAGCTGGCTACGAAGCCGCTACGAAGCTGCTACGATGTGCCGGTAACTTGCAATAAAGAACACATGTCGACTCGAACACTGAAAACCTCCTGAAATTGCAAACCTGAACATTTTACATTTTCAGTACCACTCGCATGATGTTGAGAATGCAGTTCGTTTTTTAGGGTTCCGTAGCCAAATGGCAAAAAACGGAACCCTTATAGATTCGTCATGTCTGTCTGTCTGTCTGTCCGTCCGTCCGTATGTCACAGCCACTTTTCTCCGAAACTATAAGAGCTATTCTGTTGAAACTTGGTAAGTAGATGTATTCTGTGAACCGCATTAAGATTTTCACACAAAAATAGAAAAAAAAAAAATTTTTTTGGGGTTCCCCATACTAAGAACTGAAACTCAAAAAAAATTTTTTTCATCAAACCTATACATGTGGGGTATCTATGTATAGGTCTAATGATATTAAGGTTTCTAATATCATTTTTTTCTAAACTGGATAGTTTGCGCGAGAGACACTTCCAAAGTGGTAAAATGTTGGTCCCCCCCCCTGTAACTTCTAAAATAATGGAATGATAATGCTAAAAAAAGTATATGATGTACATTACTATTCAAACTTCCAACGAAAATTGGTTTGAACGAGATCTAGTAAGTAGTTTTTTTTAAAACGTCATAAATCGTAAACCGCAATTTACCTTTCAAAACAAAATTTGTTGTATAGATAATGGTACGGAACCCTTCGTGCGCGAGTCCGACTCGCACTTGACCGGTTTTTATTCATAGTGTTGATCTAGTGGTAGCTAGATAGGTTGTTGGGTTGGAATTCCGGCCGATCGCGCTAAATTCTTCTTTTCTTTAAGAAAAATGTATGTGTCCTTTTAAAATCGTTACTACGCTGAAGGAAATATTCAAAAGGAAACCGACATGTCCTAGGCTCACCACGGTTCTAAGACATGGGACATTCGCCAATCCAGAGTAAGCTCCCGTGGTGTCTTACTGCTTAACTTCTCCAAGAGGAGGGCCTTGCCCTATAGTGGGAGAAATTAGCGGGCTAACAACATTCTTCGAGAGAAATTGTCAATACAGGAAACTGTCAGCAACAGAACATAAAAAAGTAATATATTTTTTCTTTATCCCATTAAAAAAAACTTAATAACCTTTAAAGATTTTATCCCCAATTACCAAGACGCATTCTACACACCGTACTTACCATCCAAGTTTTACAAGCTTTTATATTATTTTTTATCATTCATAATGTAAACTTGTTTCGTTTTTGACTATTTCGGTTTTTAATTTATTTCGTGTTGACCCAAAGGGAGGATTTTTATATGAGGTCAGGGTTTGTATGTCATTTCTGAGAAGCACGGTCTTTCAAAGTTGTTAGTAATACTTGCAAGATTATACATGCATTAATGTAATTATGTAGCGATAGGATTTTTTTTGTACTGTTTTAATTTGTTTATTTGACAGGCAAGTCGATAGGTATTTGTCCACACAACGAGCGTAAAAATAAAAACTGATTTTCCTTCCCCTTTACTTTATCGGATTTCGGTGACTTTTGTGTAAATATTTAAAGAAAGCTTAAGTTTACGCTTTTCCTTTATTTTTCAATACAAAAAGGAAAACGTTTAGATCTAGAGTTTTGCGTAACTAAACTTTAACACATATAGGCTTGATTTGACTAAACTGGAATAAACAACGAAAAGTAATTACGCTTAAATCGTCTTTTGTTCGAGAGATTCTCGAATTTTTCGATTGAACAGTAATCAAAAAATTGACCATGTAAGCGGAGAATTGTTATTTATTGCTTACTCTTGTTTGGTCGAACGTACCCTTTTAGCCTTATTAACAAACGTTGAATAAGGTAAGGCTATTTGTGTTTTTACTCAAAAATAAATTTAAACCCTAGAATATTTTTTATAATCTAGAATATATTTATTTTTTATGGTGTCACAAAAAATCATGTAAAATCCCTTCTGCTTCGCAAACGAGTTGTCACCCAGAACAGTACAGTGATTGTTAAGTTATTTTATAAATTAGGGTTTTTCCTTTAAATACCTGTTAAAGTTTATACATTATTTACTCCCTTTTTGTATGTTTTTCAGCAATAAAACACAGTATTACGGCAATAAACAATACCATGAACCGTATCTGTTATTTAAAATGTTCCCTATAAAACCAATAACTTTCGATAATAAAATCTTTCCTTTATTCCGAAATGAATAAATAAAATCGTAAAAATTTAATTTTAGTTTCTGTCGTCCGTGTTTTAAAAATCATGGCCCGATTCCTTTGCTCCATATTCAAGCCTTCACAAACGTAAACAAGTTATCTCTTAGATTCTTCTTCTGTTTCCGCGATGTTGTATTGAAATTAAAGACAAATTTACGGACATTTTTTTTTTTTCATTTTTTTTTTTTTTCATTTTTCATTTTTCGGTCTCACTGTAACTTTTTTAATACATTAGAATGACAAATCACATCTTAGTCTATCCTGAAGAAGAGACCTGGAAAGGTCTCGAAACGTTGAGCGTTGTAACAATGCTAAAAGTAATAAAAACCACGCGATTCAAACCGAAAAATGTCTTTAATTTCAAGTTATCTCTTAGTAAAATTAATAGGTTTTTTTTAATGATTTTTCTCTTGAAGGTACACGTTACTACACGTTTTAGAGACTTTCCAGTTATCATAATCAAAGGAGTTCATGAGGTCATACTCCCTTACTTATAAACGAAGACTAAGTTTATGTAACGTTTGTCACTGTCTAGTGTCTGTTAACTTTGAAACTTCGCGTCACAGTAAAATACAAACGACATAGTTATACTTGAAATATTTTACAAGGAGAAATACATCATCAAAAATCCTCCCATGACAGGATTCGAACCTGTGCCCCTCGCTGCCTTGAGCAATAAAAACATAAGGAATATCAAATAGGAGAAAAGAACGACATCTCACGTCGGATGCGTTAACTGTAAAGTTAACCATCCGAACCAGTCAATAGTTGTAAAACTGTTCTGGTAGATGGCGTTCAAACCGAGCCTTAGTCGGTAAACAAAAACAAGTGAGAGATCATAATCATAAATTCGCCGTGACACGTGGGTTCCCGTGTGGCGCAGTGGTAGTGCACTCACCCGGCAAGCGAGGGGCACAGGTTCGAATCCTGTCATGGGAGGATTTTTGATGATGTATTTCTCCTTGTAAAATATTTCAAGTAAAAATGCCTTGAGCAATAAAAACATAAGGAATATTGACATAGTTATAGACAAACATAGTTTATGCAGCTGTTTATAAGTAAGGCCTAGCTCATAAACTACTATTATAAATGTTATTAAATAACGGGGTATTTACCATGTTTATTTCAACTGGCCGTCTCGTGAACAAGCCAGTTAAAATTACTGGTGAAATATCGAACTTCGCTATAAAACAAATTTACACATAGTAAATACCCCGTTATATAATAATATTAGTAGTGAAAACAACCATGTAAGTTTAAAATCGACTATTACTTTTTTCCTAGAAAACCTAGACTGTGACCTAGATGTCACCTACGCGAAGTTTAGTGACACTGAATCTGAGTGTATCACAAAACAGTTTTCGAGGAAAGGACCCCGATTTAATATTTCAAAATTAGAACCCTAAAAACATATCAGTAGAGACGGGACCGTTCGATAGTTACAGGTTTTATTATCGATACTTAGTAGTCATGTCACGTTCGGGTCTTTTCGGTCTTCGGGCTTCGGTTTCGGCTTTTTATGTATAACGCATAGTGCGAGTTAGTTTTTACTGTCGAGATTATACCCGGTGAAACGGTTAATTGCTAGTGAATAGTACGGAATAGTAGGTATCAGCAGTTTTTTAGGGTTAGTGTGTAGTTTCGGGTTTATTGTTTGGTTATTGGAAAGTTCTGTGGACTTTTTGTTGTTGTAAAAGGTAAAACGGAGGCTTTCTACGGCTCGTGGATGGGTTTATGATATTTTGTTTGCAGAATTTGTCAGTGTGGTATCTGGGAGATGTATATTTAAAGGATTTTGGGTAATTTTTCTAGACGCCTAACGCGCAAGTTCAAGCCGACCTCAATTTGCGGTGTCAAACAAAACGTCACCTCGTAAAGGAATGATTTTCCCCCGAGTTTTTTGACAATTAACAGCCTTAGTTTAAAGCCGATGCATCGATTTGTAAACGTGCGATTAACTGACATTTAAACCAGCAGTAAGAAGGCAAAGATTTCAATGACAGTTCAAATCGACACGGCGACTCGACGTAGGTAGGTCGGTAGGCTTACTAATAAGGTTTGGAAAGCCATTGTATTAGAGTAACATAAGACCGGCCATTGGACATGGATTCTAACTGCAGTGGACTTATGGGGTGTGATAATTTTGGGCCATATTTGCCAATCTTCTTTTTCTTCTTTTCGAAGGTCAAATCAGTGACCTATAAATTGACTTCACAACTGCTAAAAGAGATAGCATGGCAATTTACGATTCGATTAAGAAGAGTAAAAATCAAATGAAGGGTCCACTGCAATACTGATGCATGTCCGAATTTATAGTAAAATAAAGTAAGAACGCTATTCGATTAAGTGATAAAAGTTGTTAGTTATCCCATTTACAGACTCGACGTCAATATTGCTCACAGTGCTGAAAAAAATACGTTCGAAATAATTGTAGACACGCAGCTAAAACGCTCAACGTCCTCGGTGTACAGTGCAATACTGGACTGCCTTTTTCACCGATTAAAAGTTTAAATCGTAATTATCTCAAAACAAAGACAAAAGGACATTTATCATTATTGCAGTGGACCCTTCAAATGTAATCATCGTAACATACAATGGACGAATGGTTGGATGCATGATTAATAATTAGTGATGGTTTGTAGGAAACTGATCGGGGATTATTATGTCCAGCATACTATTAAGTCATAATCACAAGCGGTTTAAGTTGTAGCATCCTTCCCTGTTAATAGGGGGACAGTTACTTTAATTTTATGTTATTGCCTTGGCCTAGTGTTAGTTTGGTCAAGATTTTCGTATTTAATATTATTATCACAATGTAGGTACATGTGCATTAAATCCTACTAATATTATAAATGTGTATATAAGTAAGTAAACTAGTACTAGCTGGAGCTGTACCTGGATTATCACATAGGCTAATTTTTATCCCAATATTCCTGCGAGATTGGGACTTACGCGAGTGAAACCGGAAGACACAGCTAGTGTCATATATGTCCTTCACAGAAAAAAGGCTAAAAATCCTTTAAAATACAAACTAAAAAAAACCTTTTGTCAACAAAAGGTTGAGCTGTCACAACATTTAAATATTTTATTCTGTAATGGCTTCAAGCGTCGTCGTCCGTCCCTCTACTAAACGCACGCTGATTTACACACTAGGTTCATTAAAGAATTATGTAAAACATAATGGGGTTGTATGAATTTTAATATCGAGCGCGAAGTTGACACTCCTTATTGCCTAATACTGGGCGGCATTGGGCACTAGTGATGTGTTGTTGTCGATAAAATTATGTATTTTTATAAACTAGGTAGACCATAATAAAATTAATTCCCATCATTTGTTTTTAGCGTTCCATACCTAAAGGGTAAAAGAATGTTCGTAAACGCTAAGACCCCACTCTGTCTGTCTGTTTGTTACCAGGTGTTTCTCATGAACCTTAATAGCTAGACAGTTGAAATTATCACAGATGTTAGGTTTCTGTGGCCGCTGTACAAAAAAAATAACAGAATTAAATAAATATTTAAGTGGTCATCCATACAACAAACCTTTTTTGTATTATTTTTTATTATGTTCGACTCGCACTTGACTGGTTTTCTAAAATTGAATTTGCATATTTTTTTAAATAAATAAATAATTTAACAAACATCGACATACTAGCCAATTTCGAACAAAATTTAAAATATTGTAGTAGAATACTAAATATGTTTATCGGGTTTCCCGTGCAACGATGCGATGTGGTAAATTTTCAACATTTTATATTGCTAACTCTGTTATACTTGTTGACATGTTGACGTCGTGTTAGCGACACAATATAACGGGATTTGTCAAACCGAGCCATAAATATTCCAGCTAGTTTAACTAATACCACAGTTTACTTAGTAGTTGGTACCTCTTATAGTTCCCTAACTTTCGTACAAAATTGTTTCCCGGATCCGGTGTCTTATTTGTAGGAAAGGTCACATAAGTTGTAGAAAAATTGTAGAAAGTTTAACACATGACTTGTCAAAGTCCATTTTCAGAAAATAATCAGGTTAACGTACGATTAATTTGTTTCTACTATTCTAAACAACATCTACATCACACATCTACATCTACATCATCTACATCTATAAATGCCTTGTCTTGTTTGACTGATTAACGCACAGGCTAAACCGCTATAAATAGTAGAGAGCTGAAATTTGCATAGTGTGTACTTGATTTTTTTTTAAAGAAAAATACGCACGCAAAATAAATCTTGATAAAGTTATAGCCTTGAGCTATAAATAAAAATTAATAAATATTTAGTGTGTTTTTTATATAATGTAGGAATCCGATAATTTAATTAATTTAAAGACATAGCTAGGACATACTTTAATTAGATATTAAACCACTGCAAAGGACAGCTATTTTATACTATCTATATCTATACTAATATTTTACTTGTAATTATGACACATTCGGAAATTCGCCAAGTACGGAAATAATAACTTGATTTCGGCAGTAAGTGGTCACTGTAGGTACTAACCCAATTGGTTGAACGCAGCTACCGACCGTGAAGTGGAAATTGCAGAATTAAATCTCCGGGGATAACATTTCAAAGAATTTATATTTTATACACTCAACTATATATACAGTGTGTTTCGGGACGGTAATATAAACCGAAAGGAGGTGGTTTTAGACGTCTAGGTGGTTAAGTTTTGTTTTACAACTTTTGAGCTTTCAATATTTTTAGGGTTCGCTGTTTGTCGGTCCCGTCGTCTGTCTGTCCGTCGGTCACCAGGATGTATCCTCTGGATCGTAATAGCTAGGGTACTGAAACAAAGCTGTTTTTTTAAATAAAGGCAATTATTATTGATCTTTACACAGTTGATTTTTAAAAACTAAATTAAAGGACAACTTAGGGGCAATTACCTCTAACTCTAAGAAACAACTGCTTTACATGTTAACTTTTAACCTCAAATTTCGAAAACTTTTTTGAATTTTCAAAAGTCGTGGAATACAAATTATTCAGCTAGATGTTCAGAACAACTCCATTTCGGCTCAAATTACCGTCCTAGAAACAAGCTGAAACAAAAATGGAAAATGAAATTAACTAAAATGACTTACGGAAGTCAAGTCATTTTGGTCAGCTTTGAAAATTAAAGATCAAGGGACAGCTCAAATTTTTTATAAAAACCATAGACTAAATTATACTAAAGTATAAAGCCGTAGACTAACTGAATGTTTAATTAATCTGTGACGTAACAAATTATTACAAAACAAAGCACATATTCAAAGATCAAACTTATTACAAAGTTTGTCGATAGCGACTAATTCTGATTAATCGACAAGTAGCACATCACTAGTTTGTATCGTTAATATTCATTATAATAATTAGAGTTCCTTGAGTGTCGTCGCTCGGGCTTAAATCCGCTCAAGTACTATAATATTTATAGGGAGAGTTTTTGTAAACGAGTTTTTTATTATTCTTGAAAGTTGTGAAGTGAAATTTGTGATTTATGAGTAGCTGGTGACTTAAATTTAGATTATAGGCCAGTGTGTTGAGTTAGGTTACTAATTATTGTGTTAGTGATCTATTAGATTTTTAAATAAATATTGCACGACGTTACACAGCGCAAACTAGCCCCAAACCAAGCACTAGGCTTGTACTATGGGTACTAGACTACGGATATACTACAATATACTTTTTTATTGTAAATACATACTTACGATACATAGATAACACCCAGACCAGAAACAAATATTTATTTTTAAGCATAAATTTTTGCACCGGGCGGGAATCGAACCCCCAACCTTCTGCATTGCAGTCGGGTCTTTCCCCGACGCGCCACAGAGGTCGTCAATTTTGGTCTCGTATTGTGAGTTGAAGGATTTTTCATTGTCCTGAGCTACGTCCGGGAGCTCTTTGGAGAGACCTAACGGAACAACTGACGCCGCCTGGAACTGTCTTTCGGTTCGTAAGATATTGGCTTGAAAATCAATTTTCAGAAAGCTAGTTAAAAATCATTGTGTAAATAGACGATACTTTTTTACTGGCATGTCATGCATGAGGCATGACTGACAACTACAGCATTCGTTTTATTTTTAGAATGGTAGTTTTCTTTTAGAATAGTAGGTTTATAATGGTAGTTCCTGTTCTCCTGAAATTATTAAATTTTCCAAAAAGCAAGGTTTTGTAGCACTAACAAAGAAAAAACTCCAAAAAGATTTAAAAAAAAACGTTTTTTTTTTCTATAGAGTCCAATATTTTTTGTACCTAATTTTGCAAAAAACATACCTAACAATTCAAAAGTGAAGAGAAATTTTGCAAAAAAAATTAACAAAATTAAATTTTAATTGCTTAATTAAAAAGGTCCCCTGTATTTGCTTTAATACCGTCTAAAGTTCGAGTAGTATCCTTGGACTTCGGTACCGTCTGTACGGTCCATTAGGTAATTATTCCCAGACTGGCACATCAAAATACTCGCGTGTTTAATCATGGCGGGTGCAAAGTTTCGTGTATCATTCAAACGAAGTTAGTCAAAAATCACGCGAACTTCGTGTACCTTCCGTGTGCAACTTGTTAATTTGAAAACATTTTAATAGTTGTTTAAATATTTAGCGAGTTTGACTGATTGAGGTTTACATTTTGTTTAGGTATGTATGTAGGTAAATAAAGACTGTTATTTATAAAGAAATTACCAGCGTTTCGCGGGTTCGCCCGCGTAAGTCCTGATCCCGTGGTTATTTCGAAACACATGACAAAGAACACAGTCAAAGAAAAATTAATAGCCCTAAGACCAGCGGTTTAGGCTCTGCGCTGATAATAATAATATAGTTCAGTCATTAGGTCAATCAGTCAGAAAAGTGATTGATTGAAAACTTACTCTAACTCATACGCACTCTTTCAAAAATTCTTGAAAGGTTGATGTTAGGCAGGCGGACGACTGTAAAAATATTGCCAAGTCTTTTTTGCAGTAGGCATGGTCAGTGATATTTTATCTACTGTGCCAACCCCAAATAATCTGAGATTTTAGCCGACCATGGGCTCACAAGAGGGATGCAAAATCAGAAACATCGCTCAGATGAGAAGTAAAAGATTCTTTCAAAACTTCACACCAAATCACACAAAAGCTTACAACCAAATATATTCAATGTTCAAACTGAAATCCAAATCGAAAACTCTCAACAGACCACATTATCAATGCGCTCAGAAAACTGGAAAGAAACCTGAGACACGTTAAAACAGACAAAAGGCACCGGAGGTGGTATAAAGGTGTAGAGTAGGTATTAGACAGGTCTATATAGGTTCTATAATATGTAGGAGAGCTGCAAAAGAACTTCATCGTTGTCATTTCCATTTTCTCGGTGCACCGCAGAGTTATTGGGTGTGGCTTTACTAACAGCGAGTTTGTATCCTTGCTTGATAATCCCCTCTTCTTCTTAGCGTGTCAGAATTTGGCCATAATATTTTTATCTGCTTAATTTTAGCGTCTGCGTTATTAGTGAGGTCATCCGTGTTACAGGTTTTTGGGCACAGTGGGCCTCTAATATATCGAATAAACATTTTTAAAGAGACTAACAGGTATTTCGTGCTATTGTTTTTTTGGCTAGAGATGGTTTTTTACTACCTTAAACAAGTTGTGTTTAGCAGTTTCAGTCGGGATACCAATTTCATGGATATATTCGAATTAAAAGTTGTGTCAAAAAAAGATAGTTTGTTGGTTACTCTATCATGCAATAAATATTAAACTGATTGGGGTGAAGTTGAAATGTAAATAAGTAAGACCTGGAATAACAAGATTTTTTAATTAAATAATAATAGGCTAGCGTTCAACCTTATCTCACCCGATGAGAATCGACAATAAAGTAGATGGCATAAAATAACATATTAGTATTTTTTATTCCGGTGTTGTCTGTCTATGTGATCTGTTGCAAACTGTGGCATGCAAAGTAGATGCAAGAACTACGTCATAAATCATAGATGTCGATAGGTAGGTATGTAAATATTACGTTATTTTCCATATGGTTTTGTTTCTAATTTTAACTCCATCTAACAAACTTTTCAGCCACCAAAATATTTGTACCAATAACCCAAAAAAAACGTTTGAAATAATAATTTTATTTATATACTACATCAAACGAAAATTCATATTCCATTGAAAAGTTTCATAAAGTTTGTGTACAGAAGGAAGCTGCGAAGCGGATACAAGGAACGGATGTTTCAACATTAAATCACCCGCCGACATAATGGCCAAACCACAACTTTATATGCTCCCGTGTTTCCTTTATAAGAGGGCGGGCAAAGGCTTCGTTCTTATTTCCGGTTCGGTGCGTGTGACGTCACTTCCGGAAACCGAACACAGGCAGAGCCACGAAGATAATGACATGGGAGGTTTTTTTCTTCTATGGTGGTTGTTAAATTAAAAATTTAACCACCATCTTTTTTTTCGTTTGTTTTTTAGTTGTCTCAAAAAGCTTCCAAATTTAAATAATAATCTCATATCCCATCAAAAACATGCTTGTAAAAAAATCAAGTCTCGCAACCGCAACCCAATTCTTCTACAGTAAAAGTTGTGAGATCCACGTAATATTAAGTCGGTTATTTATTATTAATCTCATATACCTACCTAATACTAATTATTGTATTTTGTCGCTTTTGAAATTAATGTTCAATGTGTAATGGTTTATAGTTGAATACTATTTTTAGGCTCATGTAATACTTATCTAATACCTATATTTATACGTAACATCAAAAGCTGTAAGTTTCTTAAATAAATAAATAAAATAAAAAATAGCCCGTTAATTTGTCTCACTGCAGGGCAAGGGCCTCCTCTTGGAGAGGATAGGCAGTAGGACCTAAATAAGTAAGTAGGTAAATAAAATAATACTAAGCTAATTGAAGGTGAAAAATTGACTTAATCAGCCCCAGAATTATTTATTTTTCGAAAACCTTAAATTGTACTGAGTTTTTGTGACTAGAAAGAAAGTTAGAAATGAATGAATGAATGAGCTAAAAATGTGCAAGATTTTTCGCTACTGTGACGTCTAGGAGTAAATGTCGTCGACAAAAACGACTGACACACTGAAGCACGTTTCAATTTCCGCTGCGAAAAAAACTTCCATATTGTCATACTAATATTATAAAGGTGAAAGTTTGTGTGAAAGTAAATAGAGAAGAGTAAGTAAGTATTAGTAAAAAGTAGGTATATTTTGTTACTCCTTCACGCAAAATACCAAACCCATCGGGGTGAAGTGGAAATGTTAGATGGAGATCTCGATTATTTATCCCTATACTCCCCCAGGATCGGAACTTACTTGGACAAAATCGTGGAGCGCTAGTATTAAACAAATTTCTAATTTAAATATTATGTTATCAGAAGGAAGATAGTTGAAACTGCAGTTAAGCTAAGTTACATCAAATTCAATAATACATTTGAGGTTTTAAGCGTCATTCATCGACTTTATATTAGTATTGTCATTTTATTTTTAAGATAAACATAACAATATTGTCAGTGCTGCAGCGACTTTTTTCGCGTAAAAGAAAAAGGAAAAGACGGGCCTAGGCTGAATCGTAGCTGGCCGAGTTATTTAGGCATTCTAATGTACTTTCTAGGGACTTCTAGCTGTACTTTCCACTACATTTGTCTACGCTTGGTACTCGATGAGGTAGGGTTTCCAACGATCGGCTCCCAGTCTATGTATGAGACATCACTTCTATGCTCTACATATAAATAAATAAATAAAATAAAATAATAAATAAATTCTCCGAACAACACACAGCGCCATCTAGCCCCGTGGTAAGCGACTAAGCTTGTGTTACGGTGACTAGACAACGGATATAATACTATTATACAACTATAATACTATTATTATTACATATATCTATTATCAACATAATACCTCAATGATTAAACCAGAATTTCTTTTCCAGGTCTCGGTCCGTTGCCGGGAGCGAGTGGCCCCGAAGGCACGCGACCCGAACGACCGTACTTCGACGATGTCTCGCCTCGCAACGTCTCGTCCGTCGTCGGGCAGGCGGCCGTGCTGAGGTGCAGAGCGAAACACATAGGAAATAGAACTGTAAGTTGGTGAAAATACAGTTGAATTTTGGTTGATCATGTATTGATATTTTTAAATTGCATAAAATGAGGTGTTGAGTTTTTTTATCTTTAAAAGCTTTATCCTGACCGACTGACTGAGTATGTATATAGATCGACACACAGCTTAAACCGCTGATAGAAATGTGCAGTTGAATGCAATTGCAATTGCAGTGCATGTGTTTTTAAATGGTGTAGGTTTCCGATGAAAAAGGATTTTTTTGAAATTACACAGCAAATACCTACCTACTAAAATCAAAACCTAACCTGGAAGTTTGTGTGCGTTTATAGATTTTTAGCTTGTAGTTTAAGTTTAGCAATAATAATAGGTTTAACCGCTACATCACCAAAAGTAGCGATATTTTGATTGTTGTTATTGGGAAAAAAACCTGGAAGTTTACAATTCAAGTTATTTCTTACTTCTTCACGCAAAACGAATAAACTTATTATAAAAAATAAAACTTAGGTAGCGTATGTGTTGTTCACATACACTACCTTTTGTTTCCCAGTTCTCGTGGTTTTGGGATTTAAGCCAGTAAAAAGTTGTAGAAACCAGATCAAATCCTTAAAATACTACTAAATACCTTTAACACAAAGGAATGGCAGTTACTTTGGCAATTGAACTTTCTAATTTCGTTGCTATTTCACAACATTGTTTGGCTGTCGGTCACCGGTTGATATCAAGACAGATTATCAGCCGGTCCGAGAGACCTCACCTCCGATTGGATGGCTTGGGTTCCCCGAAGCGGATATGGTCTAATAAATCCGATATTCGACTTCTATCGGCAAAATGATTCGGGTTTCAGATCTTGAAATATTGTTCATTGGAATGTTTAATCCAGTATCGGATTTCCTTCGTTCAACGTGAGAGCTAGAACAGTTCTAACTTGTAATAAGTCAATGATATCGACTTGTGAATGTAGTTTCTGTAACTAAGGTATGGAACTGTAATTCGCCCGTATTCGGATTAAAATACCTACCCAGAATTGACATACTTTACTTGGTACGTACACGATTTCTGTTCACTATCTATCTAGATTTTTATCTATTTATATAAAAGAAAGTCGAGTTAGTTACACTATTTATAACTCAAAAACAGTAAAACGGATTTGGCTGAAAATTGGTGGGAAGGTAGCTTAGAACCAGGAGACAGGCCTAGGATATTTTTTTGCCTTTAAAGCGAAACACAGTTCGGTGGGTCAGCTAGTTATTGATGATAATAGACAGAATCGCTATAATTGTTGGCGACCACCGCTATTGTCACCCGTGCCGAAACGTTGATGTAATTTAAAACTAAAATTATCTATAACGCGATCTAGACCTGTAGTTCTAATGATAATAAATTCCTACCGGCCAGGAAGTGGGTAGGTGTCTAATATCTATATATTAAATTGATATGTACCTATTATGTATTATATAATGAACGCATACATTGCACGTCCGCACGTAATCACAGTACATAGTATTACTGCATTATTCAATGTACTTTTTAGTAAGATGATGAAAACACTTCCAGGCCTATTCAACCTTTTTCTATAAAGATTAGGTACCTTTTTGTTAAGACAGAGGCGTAACCTATTGTTCTAATTATCCTGTATAGGCCCTAAGGGAATTCCATGTATTTTTAGCAATCGCTTAAATGCGAAATATGAATAAAAATAATTTGTAATCAAAACATTTTGACAATTGAATGATGGAGGTGTCGAGGAAAATTCCGAAAACAAAATAAGCAGAAAGTTAAAGTGAGTTTTATTGGTGCTCCGTCACAAAGTTTTGCGAAAAACAAAATCTGATGCCGGGATTGTGTTCCGGAGGTTGTGGTTTCGAATCCCGCTGGGATCGAGCATTGAATAAAAAAAACATAACCACAACTGAATTGAGAAGCTCCTTGTTTTTTTGAAGTCGGTGTTTTTTCAATACCACAAGACAGAGACAAGCCCGGTTGGGGGAAACTTTTGTCTGTTTCTGAAATAAAAGTAAAAACAAAATAAGAAAAAAGAACAAAACGTAGTAGGTAGTATGGTCATGGCTGATATAGGTTTTATGGCATAAACATAATATCTCTAATGTCTTTATCCAGG
The DNA here is from genome assembly GCA_958496205.1 of Idaea biselata. Classification (NCBI taxonomy): domain Eukaryota; kingdom Metazoa; phylum Arthropoda; class Insecta; order Lepidoptera; family Geometridae; genus Idaea; species Idaea biselata. Next base: position 14,474,914 of record OY292403.1, on the reverse strand, counting down.
GAGTAAACAGTCGACTACGTTTGTATAATTTGTATAAAGAAAACTTACAGTTGGTGCACCAGGTATTGTTTTCCCCATAAGAGGAGGCCAACAGTGCCTTTGCCCTACAGTAGGACACTTTTAGAGGACAAATATTATTTAAATTTTAATACGTTACCCCTAATACAACCAAGATATCTATGAATCTGCATCTCAGTTATGTATAATAGTCGAATAGGCACCTGCCATCTCGATATCTCTTCGTACACCCGGGACGGCTCACTGATCGCCATATTAATGGTGCCGTGATCCCTTCGCACAAATATATAGCCTCCTGACGTGTCCTACGGTGCATTATAATATATGGTTCTCGGGATTGCCTGTCATTTTTTTAGGGATTAGATTGGGTAAGGGGCTTTGTTTTGACTGATGTGTTTTGAGGGTTAGTTTTGTTGTTATGTAGTTTTATGGAGCGTTTTAATCATGATGATAATATATTGAGTTCTGTCGCGGAGGATTTGGTGTCTGTCGAGCGGATTAGCTTGAGATGTGAGAATGTACTTATATACGCATGTAAGGCATGAGGCATAAAAGTAGGAAAGCGGACCCCGGGCTCTCGAGAGAGATGCAACCGGGAACAACGCTCGGATGATGATGATGTAAGGCATGAGGCATCTCATTGGCATGTTTGTTTATCTACCTATACTAAGATGATATAAAATCTCAAATTGACCGATAGAATTGGTAGTTCTATTTCATTTAAATAAGTAAAATTAATTTAATAATAACTTAAAATAAATAAAGTAAAACAATAACAGAAAATTGCTTAAATTACAAGATATTTCATATGGATATTCTGATTAATAACAAAACAGTTTGTTCAAGAAGGGCCGCTCTCCACCGAGATCGGCCTGGAGGTCAATCAGACACAAACGCCTAAAAAAATAGTTAGATAGATTTATCTGGCAAACTTTCTGTAAAAATGCAGTGTTTTTTTTTAAAGAAAAGTGTTCTCTAACAGCGAATAAAAAACAAACATAGGTAGGTAGGTAGGTACTGTAAGTTTTCCTAAAACAATAACTACAGTAATCGAATTGACTAAACCGCTTACCATAAGTCGGTCAGTGCGGCATCGTCAGTATGAGCAGTTGTTTGGTCAGACGCCGCATTATCAATTCAATAATCTTGATCCGGGCATAAATTACAATTATCCCGGCTGTTCGCTTCAGATATTGCTCAATTATTGCAACCTCCATTAATAACATGATTAGATAGATGCCATATTGTTACAGATTATTATTACTATTGTAGTGCAAGTCAGAGGGCTGAATTTTTGATTGGCAGGTTTTAAGCAGGTTAAGCAAGGCTTGGCGCGGTCGTTACTATGATGGGTGACCGATAATTTGTGTGGCAATTCAATTAATCACTTTTACAAGCTCCTCCGTGCTTCGGCTCCCCAAGTTAAGCAGTTGGTCCCGGTTGTTATCTCTGATAACAGTCGTTAGGTCAAGTTAGAGGCCTTATGGCGACGTGAAAACTCTCACACTAGGTGAGCCACATGATGATGACACCACAACACAAAAAGAAGAAGAAGAAGAATAAAGAATGAGAGCGGTAGCGACTAACTCATAATTAATATACTTATTTATATGGTACCTACCTGGTTGTAAAAACCGGCTAAGTGCGAGCGCACGAAAGGTTCCATACCATTATCCCAAAAAAACACGTTTCCGATTTGAGAACCCTTCTATTCTATTTTTAATATTTGTTCATACCATCATTTGTGAAAATTTTAACTGTCTAGCTATCACAAGTCATGAGATACAGCCAGGTGACAAACATACAGACAGACGGACAGTGGATTCTTAGTAAAAGGGTCCCGGTTTTATATTTTGAGTACGGAACCCTAATGAAGGAAAAGGATCCGATAATTTTCTTAATTTAAATCCGAAGTTCATAAACCTAAACGTGTAAAAACAATTTCTCAAAATTATAACTCATCGGCTAGCTCATTAAATTTCAGCCATCGCCATAATGAGGAAAAATTCCGCAATTTTATTATTTAAAACCTCTAAACTTTGGACGTACCTACCTACTATCTTGCTTAATTACAACTGAGCTTATGTTGGCTTATTCTAATTACAAACAAAAAACAATGAGACGGAAAACATGAGAGTTTCATTTTAATTTCTCACTTCTAATTCTACGTTCGTTTTGTTAATACATTTACCTAATTACTTGGAGTGTTTTAAAACAATTTACGAGTGACTTTAAAAAAACTAACTTTCCAAGTGTAGGAAACACTTTAAAAAAATATATCAATTTACGTGTATTGTAGGTCAAACTATGCATGCACAAACCAGCTGATTAATTTTGACCAGCGCTAATAATCTCGCGCGCCAGCGCGTGTTAGCGCTTTTAGCGCTATAATTCAGAATTGTCGTATATTTATTTTAGCCTATGGTTGAATACGAATCATTGATCATTGTTTCAGTTAAAGAGCCTAACAGCGAAAGGGTAACTACTAACAAAAAAGTATGGGATTTCGAAAAGTGGGAGATCTCCATAATTTGCAAATTCCGTACAGATCGTATTATCTAGTGCAGGACAAAGGTTTCACTTTCCTTTTCCTCTCTTGTTATTTAGTTAGTTGTAGTTGGTGAAATACTTATTATGCGAATTCCACTCGTCCTGCCGTCTACTGGGTCTGCTGCAGGGTAGCAATCTGGCTGTTTGGCTGTTTGTCAGGTTCTATAAGAAACTCTGTTTTTTGTCATGTTCACAATAATTTTACTGTGCCACTCTCATAGTTACGCACGCAATTACGGCATTCGAATCTACATATCAGACCCATGCAGGCCAGGCGCACAGTTACTGTGAATATATTAAAACGTGAAATGAAATCTGCTAAACTTTCTTTTTAGATGTCCAGGTATTTGTAGATTTTGCCCACTTCTCTTCGATCATGCAGCACCTTTATTAGCAGTTCGCAGTTCGACATCAGTGACCTTTTTTCCCGGCTGCAAGGAAAGGGTTATAAAGTTTTCGCGCCTATCTTGTATGTTTGTAATATTCTTTATTCCCTCGTATCTTCTAAACCACTCAACGGATTAATAAAACTCTTTCATTTGTCCAGGTATCATGGATGAGAAAGCGTGACCTCCACATCCTCACCTCCCACATCTTCACATACACGGGAGACGCGAGGTTCAGCGTGCTACACCCGGAACCCTCCGATGACTGGGACCTGAAGATCGACTACGTGCAGCCGCGAGACGCCGGCGTCTACGAGTGTCAGATCAACACGGAACCCAAGATCAATATGGCTGTCATTTTGAGTGTCGAAGGTAACTATTTAGGTACCTACATACTTTTGTTTCACTAGTATAAGTACCGTGCCCCGCCGTGTATCCCCGGCGTAGAATAGGCTTACCCCATCTCTTCCTGTGGGTGTTGTAAAAGGCGACTAAGGGATTTAGGGGGGACTAGCAAAACTTAAGTTCTCCCCGCGCAGTGGGGGATAAACTGCTTGGTCCCTAGAAGGCCGGCCGTAAAAATATTGCCAAATCTATTAGCAGAAGGTATTGTTAATGATGACTTACCTACTGCGCCAACCCCAAATAATAAGAACCCAGCCCTAGTAAAATTTGAGATAGAACGCGTACTCTGTACTCGTACTCGTACTCGCGTAAACTGATCGCAAATGCGATCAGTTTTACCTTCAGTTCCGCCTGAACTTACAAAAATTCATGTCGTGTATGTATGAAACGGCTTCAAAAGCCGACGCAGTTCAATCGGAAGCTAGCCCCTTCATTTATGGGTGCCTGTATTCCATCAGTGCTATATCTTAGACATTAGGTGAGATAGTGACAAAAACTAAAACCGATGAAACATTATAAAACAAAAACACATATTCATTGAAAGTAATAGTACCTAAGCAATACAACTTGTTTCTTTTGAAAGGGTACCTCTTTCACAATATTTAGACTTAAAAACGAACTAAACAGTAAAAAACCGACAACATTATGGTACTTACCGCCTATTTATACTCCACCCTTACAAAGAAAAGGTCAGATTACGAAGGCACCTAAAATAAAGTGAAAAGCACGAATATTTCATTTCCCCAAATATCATCCTTATAAAAAATTCTCAGCAAAATGGATGTATCCAAACTAACGATTGTAAATCGACCGATCGAAAACTATTACGTAATGTTACAATATTTCTAGATGCTTCGGTCATAAGTGGCCTGCATCCATCGTGAACCCGCGGCCTTAACTAAGTCGTCCGTCCATCTCGTTGGTGGACGTCCAACGAAAGGGAGGCTTATGTCCAGCAGTGGACTTCTTACAGCTGAAATGATGATGATGACAATATTTCTAAATAATTAGAGAAATCTATTCTTCCAAAAATATGTTTGTACTCGGCGAGATTTGAACACGCGACTGCTAGTAATCCAAACTAGCGCGTTAGACCGCTTCGCCTACGCCAGACAAAACACTCTATGCATCGTCCTGCAATATTTATATGCCTATTTGAAAACTATCAGAAAAATATCCAATTATTAAAAAAAATATCTTCTCACACTGTTTTGGTGTTCACACCACGATAATACAATGCTTGTATTAAAATGTTGCACAATGATCAGTCGTAAACATTTCAAATTCACAAAATTTGTTAACATAGTAACATTTTACAGGGTTTCAATCGCGTATTATTATTTAATTTCTTACCTCGGTCACGAGGAGAGTCGTCTCCTCGCGACCAAGACTATTATAACATTGATAGGGCACATTTTTACCGGGCTAAAACCCGGTAAAATGGAACGAATGTACAGTCGTAGTTGAGTTGTCTGCCGACTTTTAGTAAGTAGTCTATCTCCACCCTCGTATTCTAACAAAAACAGAATTTTTAACGAAACATTGAAATTGTCCGTGCATGTTTTATGAGGGGTGAATAACAAACACCCCAATTTAAGTAAGGGTTGACAAAATCATAAAGATATTATGGCTTGGAATGACCTCGTTTTGGTTAATTTTAGTAACTTCTTCGTGTGGCCTTAGTTTATTAGCGGGGTCGTAGAGTTATAACAACAATTTATCTACAGTAGAGCGGATTTGAAACAAAAACAAGCTGGCGACGAGTATTTATTTTGACCATAAATGTTTGTTTGTGGTTCTGGGTATTCTCTATAAGTAGGTACTATAATAATGTGTAGGTAATTTAATTTACCCAAAAAAAAGATTATAATTTATCAGTTGTCTAGTAGCCATAGTACAAGCTTAGTTGCTTAATTTGGGGCTAGCTAGATTGTGTTGTGTGTCCTGCAATTTTAATTTAATTATTTTATTTACCTAAGCGGTGCGGAAGCAGTGTTGGTCTAGTGGTAGAGATCCTGACTTTCATTTCGAGGGTCGTGGTTTTGAATCCAGGCAGACCGCGCACCAATGTCTTTTTCTTTAATAACAAGTTATGTGCACTATTAACATCGCTTTTACGGTGAAGGAAAACATTGTGAGGAAACCGACATGTCCTAGGACTCACCATAGTTCAGAGCATGTGACATCCGCCGATCCGGAGTAGGCTCCCGTGGTGTCTTACTGCCTAATCCCTCTAAGAGGAGGCCCTTGCCCTGCAGTGGGACATTTTTTTTAATTTTATTTTTACTTACATACATATTCGTACATGACATTGTAGCAGTCGTGGAAAGTAGATGAATGGATGAGGTTACATTACATTTTCATCCAATTAAATACATAATTTATTGCAATTCTTATTGCAAGGGCAATTAGATAGTATTTAGCTACATTTATAATATCATTTTTATTAATTGCAAAATTATCTATCATGCATTTAATTATATTACCAAAGAACATTAAACACGTATTGCGACGGTATCTACACACGGAATAATAATAATAGAACAGTTATTATGGGACTATATTTTCAGGATCAATTAATGATATGATGTATTCTCTATACACTATCACTAGAATAATGAAGGTATTTTAAAGTATTTTATCTCTACGACTGGGGTTAATTTTCAAAGGTGGATGTAGGTACTTAGTCTTTGTGGACTAATTACAGCGAGTTTACAAGATCAACATAGTCTAAATAGTTTGTTTTACACTATAATACAGGCGCCCGGCTTCACCCATGTTAGTGTCGATTAGGTTAGATAATTAGTCACATAACATTTTGCCGTACGGCAAGCAAAAAGCTAAGAGCAAGGAGATACGGGCCACGGACTAAGGAAGTATTCTTTAACTAAGGAAGTATTTTTCGTGATTTTTAGTATAGATATTTACAACGACTTTTCCTTAACAACAATACTTTTCACTATTTGGTACACTTATTGTAAAAACAGTTTAATAGGTAGGAAAATCGATTAAGTACCTAATCAAGAGTTCTTATGAATTATAAGTAGGTACTTGTTATTTCATTTCTTACTATTACTATTTGACTAATTTATTGTAACCTACCTATTTAGTTCTTCAGATTATTCAGTTTCTGAACATTATCTGTAATTTCTTGCTTTAAAGTTTCTTGCCCCTACCATAAATCCCAAAACATTGAACAAAACAGTAACAAACTTAGGTTACCCCTACCACAGGTTCTCGCTCGTAACTCGAACCGCATTCATCACGCGTCATATTACGTGAGAGCTAATGCTGCAATACAAACGGTGTCCCATATTTCAACGTCTACTCCTGGGCCATAGCCAACAATGTTTTGTAAAAATTAGCTTAGTTCGTGCCATATTTTTATTGTTACGTTAAATAAAGTGTAATTTTTTCGAAAGGGTGACGTTGTTTTTGACTGTCCTTGTTTGTTGTTATTTTCTTTTTTCCCATACTACTGCTAGTAGCTCGTGATTTTACAAAGAAATTTCAATAGTATTTCATGATATTATTACCTATTAAAGATTTTGATAAATGAGCGTTTGACAAAGACAAAGAGTAGCACGCTTACGAACTCAATACTTGCTCAATAAGTACTTAGGTAGACTATTAAGATAGTAGTGGAATTAGGTAGGGATTGATAGAGTAAGTACTTGTCATTACAAAACTTCTCAAGGGGCGCGTCCTTGAAATGTATTGGGTTTTAGTTAGCAACGTCACAGAATACATAACAGTACAAGTAGCAACATGTCGTCGGCTACCGCACCCTAGGTACAGGTTTAAAATTCAAAATACGGTTTATTGTCGGCACAAATATGTTTTGCATTTTGAAAACACACCAGTCGCGGCGCGACGAGCGCTACAGATCATGGCGATGCACTATTAGAGACATTTGCATGCACTAATTACTAAGTTAACCCCAATCGGAGCAAAATGCATATCAAGAACGTACCCCTAAGAAATAAATTCCGCTGGATGACGCTTATTGGGTGTTCGAAAGTACGTTTTATATTTTTTTTATTTGGTTGGCAAGATATGAACATTTTTTTTTTAATTCTCTTCGCATAAGTTCCAGATTGCTTTAAACAGATTTTAAACAGTCCCAGTTTTGAGTATCCCCTTAAACAAAAATCGTTACGTATTTTATGACATGCACACTAGCTTTTTTTGGGGTCTCTTTTTTTAACCCCGAACTCTCATAGGATCGAGAATCACACCGGAAAAACCGCTGCTATTATTATAAAAAAAAATATGTCGAAAAAAAGTAACTCAAATGTCGATATTGAATTGATGTTTCATATCAAAAGGATGGGACATTTGTGTGTTGTATTCAATGATATTCCGGTGGATGGGCTGCGTACACAATCAGAGGATGTTCGCCAAATATATCCATTTATATACTGGACTTTTGATTATAATATACTATTGTAGGTACTCCAATGAAAATGGATCTTTTCTGAGTTTATTTTTCTGTGTATAAATTGATAAGATGTTGTTGCTAGGATTTTTTATCGAATTACGAGCACGTAAAATGACATCAAACTAATTGATTTTTACAACTATTGTACAAGTCCTTATTTCTTATTTTATTTCATTACATTTTCTCGAAATCTTTCTGTTTATTATTATCGTTATGGAAAAATACACGACAAAGAATATCTTCACATTGTGTTCCTAGACTTGTGCTCGCGTTAAATCACGTGGAAATGAGGACCTTTACTACTTTACGGATATAAATTAAACTTATTTTTTTGGCTTTAATCGCCTGGTTGCTTATTACTTTAGCCAATCCTGAAGCAGAGACCTAAATGTTTTGAAACATTGAGCATTGGCATAATGCTAATAGTAATGAACACCACGCGATTAAAACCGAAAAATGAGTTTAATTTCTATCCAACATCGCAAAAATAGAAGAAAAATCTACTTTACGGATGTTTTAATTTCTTCAGCAAATTTAAAATGCACTCTGGACCACCGGACAGGACAATGTAACAGCCCAATGTGAATGTTAAATTAGTAATTTATCCAAGAACGCTTTTAGTTTCCAGTATGTGTGGTCTGTGCTTTAGGTGTCCAAATTATCCGCTCATAACCCCGTTACCATAGTGCCCAATTTATCACTTCAACCAAATTGATATAACGTGAAAATCTCAAATTCTCGTCGGCCAATTATTTTCGGCTTGTTACTTGTGAAAAATGTGGCCTATACGTCACTGTACATTTGCGTTCAGAAATGTTTGAACTCGTGTTCTTTGTGTGGTTGTAATAAAACCTTATATTTTATAGTTAGAATAGAGTTGTTGATTGTGCGTGACTGAGATAAATAAAGAAAGACAAGAACAGCGGCTCGATTCTCGTAAATAATTACATACCAGTTCGATGACAGAGACAGTGCAGACACAACACAATTACAAAGAAAACTCAAAATACACTCTCATTGTATTCGTATGGTAGTTGAGAGTGTATTTTGACTTTTCTTTGCAATTGTGTTGTATCTGCGTTGTGTCTGCACTGTCTCTGTCATCGAACTGCTATGTAATTATTACGAGTATCTAGCCGCAGGTACCTTCTAGATCAGCGTGTTGCATCTTAGACTTCAATGCTTACCATCCAGTGTGATAGTGGTATTTACACTGCTTTTAAAAATATCGATAAACCGAAATTAAAACCAAGACACGCACCATGCCCCCATACATTATACCAACCTACATCACTTACTTCTAAACAAAAAATAGAGTAAGATCACTCATTCAGCTATTTTCTCATAAAAACTTCAGTTTTCGAGCAAGCAGTCAAGCTCCAGGCCTAATATCATTCGAATCACAAGACAAGTGATTTTTCATACAAATACCTACCGAGGTGACAGCTGGCTGTGACGTCACGTCTTCATCTCAAATATGGGGGGGTATTAGTGACAGCGGTTGGAGTTTACGAATCTTAATTGATGTGGCTATTTATTATTCAAATCACAATAGCTTGGGATCGAATAAAGAGATTAAATACTTATAGTGTAATAGAGTGTACATCAAATTTTATTCCTGTTATTTATGCTTATTATCAACCATTTGTATTATAAAAAATAAAAAAATGATTGTAATCTGCTTTGTAAACTGAATAAATAAATGAATAAATGTTTTTTTGTTATTACGTGTCAGTAAAATGATCGAATTGCTTTCAGTTTATTTATTAACAATGTTGTATCAACGGCCTCTATGGCGCGTTGGCCGAACTGCTGGCTGCAACGTAGAAGGTTGCGGAATTGATTCCCGCGGGAGACAAGTATTTGTGCTGATTATAACTGTCTGTTTCTGTTTTTACTTTAAAAAAAAGTATTGCACCTACATATTATATCCATTGTCTAGTAGTCCCATACTACAAGCCTTGTTGCTTAATTTGGTGCTAGATTGACCTATGTACAAAGTCTTGCAGTATCCGCAAAGAAAGTCATACTTTGAAATTGGTACTGGCAAATTTTACACGAGAGGTTTTTTGCCAGAAGTGACTGTGAAAAGAACACATCTTCCGATGTACTCTCTAGTAGTATTAGTATTTTATCTCTATAGGATCGAGGGATTCTGTTTGATTCAAGGGTCGTCGAGGTGATAGTAAAGGTTGAAGGGAATTTACCTCGTAATTTGATCGGAGCAGGGCTTTGGACAGGCCGGCGCGGCCGTGATACAATACCACTTGCATCTGATTAAATTATATGGTATTAGTGGTGTCCTAGCCTAAATTGTAGATCTAAATGGTCCATAAAAGTTAATTCAATTTAATTTAATGTACACAAAGTATAATAAATAAATTGTAGATCTTTTTCTTCTTGGTTTGGCTCACCTAGAGTTGGAGTTTACAGGTCGCCCTAAGGCCTTTAACTTGACCTTACGACTGCTATCAGATAACAACCGGGGCCAACTGCTTCACGTGCCATCCGAATTTGTAGACTTGTGGTAGTGAAAAACTGTAGTAGCCTAGAAAAATATTTTACGGGAAAAAAGCTCAAAAAAAAATTACGCGTAATTTTTAGCACTATCTCTTAACGCCATCTCTTCTTAAATTGTGGAATAGAATATTATTTGTAAGATAATGTTAGTTGTTAGTTTTATGATTTGAAGACGTACGGCTTCGTTCACAGTGAGTATTCAATATTACCCAATTTATTGTTTCATATTTCACTCTAACATTTTTATAAACACTTTGAATTCTAATGCACTACCTTTTTCAAAAATTTCGATATTTTTAAATCGAATCACTCATCAAATATCTTGCTCGCAATTTTATTCTAACCTAACCTAACCTGTCCAAAGGCTACACTTAGTAATCTTACGGAACCATTGAGACATTTTTTTTTCAAAGCCATAATGTTTTTAAAGTTCCTAAACTTTTAATCGGTTTAACAAACTTGACGAAGTTCGACATTATAAAATGACGAAATTTTGTTTAACATTACGGTGAATTTACAATGAAGCTTTTTTAGGGTTCCGTAGCCAAATGGCAAAAAACTGAACCCATAAAGATTCGTCATGTCTGTCTGTCTGTCCGTCCGTATGTAACAGCCACTTTTTTTAAATAAAGAAAATGATTGAAACGGAATCGACCTCCAAGTATCCTGTAAAAGCGGTGCTTTTTTAGCAAAATAGATTTTATACCTAACACGTTAGAGTAGTTATTGAAACGACCTGTGAACGGGGCTGTAGTGTAGAGATTCCTATCCGATCCTAAGCTTATGTCTTGTCTTCCAGATGAGTCCCACATCCATGCGACCTCGGCCTCGCCCCGTTCCTCAGGTACCCTCTCTTCTTTCTTTATTCTTTATTTTCATTCTGAAAAATCAGCTGTTTCCTTAAAATACACAATTACATTAAAATTCAACATTTTATTCAATTTTGCCTGCTAATATAAAGGTGTATGTTTGCAGAAACAGCTGTTTTTTAGTAAACATTAGCTGCGTCCCGCAGTTTCATCCGCGTAAATCCCGATCCTGTAGAAATATCTGGATCAAAACCTATGTTACTTCCCGATAATGTAGCATTCTTCTGGTGCTAGAATTTTTGAAATCGGTCCAGTGTTTTAAAGCCATGCAAACAAATCAATCTTTTCTATTTATAATATTAGTATAGATAATCTTAAAATAATTAAAAGAATTCGTAGAACAAATATTGTATTTTACCCGATCACGGCGAAGCTAAAAGGAAGGGTAATGATTTAATGTACAGTAACAACCGTAGAGGAGATTAAAGTATAAATGGCATCCGCATACGGAGTTAAATAATAGTAATATTTCAACTGAAAAATTGGTCATATTTCTTTTAATATTAATGCATTTTTATTCAATATTAAAATGAATGTAAGTTTGTTATGAATTTGACTAGGATTCAGGCACATAACAGCGATACGTGGAGACACAGCGACTTCGAAGTTCAGTAATGGAGTCAGCGCTAATATTTCCTATATATTATAAATATATATATATTATACTTGTATTTATTTATTATTTTCAAAAATTAAATGCTTACGATGCCTAGTATTTTATGAATAAAACTATTCTCTAGGCACACTTGCAGAGCTTGCTAGTCCGAGGGCTAAGAAACCAGCCCCCCGCAATTTTTCATTTAACGTAAAAATCTTTACAGTTAGCGCTTGTGAGTTAATTAAACTACAGGGCCTCTACTTTAATTCTACGAACGAAAAAACGAAACGATAATTCCAGAAGAAAATCTTTCATCCATCCTTCCGACAATTTTATTTTCTAACAGTTTTGAAGGACGGATGACAGATTTTCTTTTTTTCGTTCGTTCGTTCGTAGAATTAAACTACCCCTCAGGCTCGGCACTGCAGGTGAGCCTTAGTGATACAAGAAAAAAACTATCTGGGTACATATGACACAGTAGGTTCAGCCAGAAGTCTCTGAAAATCGAAATATATGAAAGGAAATGAAAAAGGCCTTCCTCTCGGGACACGACATGCGTATAAAATATACGAACACGACACAATTTCTAGACTCAACATATTGAGTCTAGGACTAGATAAAGCTGTGTCATCTTAACCATGTCAAATTAAAATCGTTGGCTTTCTCCCAAGTTCCTTCACCAAACTGTTTTCTTATCTTTATTGACATCAACGAACATAAAAATAAACGTTTTTCTCTTTACAGTGGATAGTTTTTGAAATTGAAGTCTCAAGTAGGTGGGGAAAATGGTCATGAGTTTAAGACATAGTGATTAGGACTAAATCTATCTATATACCTACATTTAAATTCAAAGTCATGGCTGACTGAACGCACATTCCAAACTGCTGGTCCTAGAGATTTTTTTAGGGTGTGTTATTTGTCAGTTTTAATCCACTAAGGAATTGCTCATCGAAATTCCCACGGGATCAGGAGGGTTACTTCGGTTCGTTTCGATACGACAACGATACTGTCATAACGATGGTTCTACTGTCACCCTACTATCAGAATGTGACAGTAGAATCATAGTATGACAGTATCGATGTCGTATCGAAACGAACCGCAGTAACCCTCCAGGACTTACGCGGGTGAAACTGCTATTTTAATGTATGCTGCTGTATTATAAAAAACTCCTGTATAAATTAAGGTATAATGAACATTGTTTTAATGAATTTAATTTATATTATGGACTATTCGCACGGTGACGAAATCCTAGCTATTCCACTAAAGGATCGTGTGAGCAGACGAGCTTTTACTAGCTCATTGATATTCACAGATTTTTATCAATTCAATTTCAAGAGTCAATTTTTATTTGTTTTATTGACAATGAAAAAAAAAACGTAGGGGCATGGTCATTGGTCATGGCAGATATAGATTTTATAGCTTGAACATGTTTGCTTTAATGTCTTTATCCAGTCGACTACTACATTTGTATGGCGAAGGAGTTGGTAGATTTTCCTCTTAAGCGTTCACTGGACTATTTGTCGTCCAAGAAAATGTGCTATCCACTAACATGAGTATAATCACGTATAAAATGCAGAACAAGCATTTCCATACCATCATTATTGCAAAGATGCCATCATTATCGTTCAGCAGAATTAACCTATTTGAAAATAACTCAAACAAATTGCACACTAAGTGCATAATATTTCAACCACTTTTCTAAAGCCAGAGTGAGACATCAACAGTTTTCTTGCTAATGCATTTATTTGTTCAAAACAGCGCTTCTGCTGAACGCATGGTCTTCGGAAGCAACATAACGTTCATACCACTAACACATTAATAAATTGATCGTCCAATTTGAATAGTCTATTCGTCGGTCAAAAATAGACTTTAGCTTGTGTTTTCAAAGTTGTTTTTCCCTTGTTGCAGCTGCAGCAGCTACCATTTGGGGCTCGCAAGATGTGTACGTGAAAAAAGGCAGCACGATATCGCTGACCTGCTCAGTGAACGTGCACTCTTCGCCTCCATCCAGCGCTTCTGTTCTTTGGTAATATTAGAATTTATTGGTGTTTTGTGAGTGGAATATGTAACAAGTGGAATTTAGAGGAAGAATTCATTTATGAATTTTATTCGCTGAATGCTTGAGGAAGTATGCGTGGAAACTGCGGTTTAAAGGCAGAGTTATAACACATTAAAATGTCATCAAAATTTAAGTAAACAAAATGAAATTGATCCTAAAGTAGAATTCCAAATATGTATAAATTTATTATTCTGACCGTAAAATGTTTTGCAATTTGTTGTTTTGCCAAGAAGAGGCGCCTAATCTAGAATGTACGTACAGAACACAAACTAATGTCTATCTACATGAATTCAGTTGCTACTGAAGTCGTGTAGACAGACACTAGTTTAAAGCCAGTTAAATGTTGACTTCGCTCTTCCAAGTAAGTCTTTTGAAGTTAGTAATTTTAAAATCCTAGTAGACTGACTGTCACTGTCCTAGTAATAACTAATGCAACTTGTCTATATTTACCCAGTGATTTGGTTCGAAATTGCTCTGTACTTGATCTTGTAGATATGCATTTTCTTAACAAAACAACTACCAAAACATTTTACGGTCAGAAAAATAGAGTTATACCTTTTTGGAATTTTTCTTTAGGATCATTCCACTTTGTTGGCAATTTTATTTACGCCGTTATAATGTAAAACGTCAAAAATGTTATTAAAGTTATTCGAGACAACATAAATAGTCACAGAGTAACAAAATACTTAAAAACATTCTTCTATCTTGAACAATAAACAAACAAAATATTTAAATTAAATCGTATTTAATCCTTTCATTCACTTTCGATAACATTCCTGAAACGTTGGAGATGTCTTTGCTGCTTTGGAATTCGGGAATTTTCGAGAACTTTCCAGCAATTTTCGGCATCGCAACTAATGAAGTTCGAGGTCGAAATCCTATCCTTTATTCGACCTCGTCTAAGGGCGAAAACAGACTTCAGACGTAACCTATCTCCAGATAGCTCACATACCCGTCCAATTTAAAGGAAAACAAGAAAAAAACAACTGAACGTCTGGTACAAATTGTGAGTGTGTATTCGCCCTAGCGGGGAGGATAGATGTTTCCAATATCTAAACCACATTTTACTTAGATTTCGTACTTTCATCAGTTTAAGTAAAGATTTATTTTTTCTATCAATTTTATTATGAGTTCCATTTTCGACGATAAAAATATTCGATTTGGAGTTTTATTTTCTCTCGAATTCGGGATTGTTTTTTGGAATGAGAAATGTTTTATTTTATATCATTAAATTATTAAGCATTTGTTGATTACTCAAATAGAAAAAAAAAAACACTTTTCTGATCGCCTAAATTAGATAGGTATTATTCTACAAGTACCAATTAGTCCGAGTTCGTTAGTAACCTATTATTAGATATTTACTAGCTGACCCGGCAAACGTTGTTTTGCCTTATAAATTATAGATAGTAGCCGATTCTCAGACCTACTGAATACGCATATAAAATTTGGTAAAAATCGGTCGCGCCGTTTTGGAGGAGTACGGTAACTAACACTGTGGCATGTATTTTTTATATATTAGATTAATCTTGACCTTTCAACTGTTTTATTAGACTAATACGCAATGTACTATGCGTTTGATTACTATATCTAGTCAGATGATATTATAGTGATCTCAAGTTTAGTATAGCACGCCCATATAATATGAAACGACAGCTGCAGTGAAGCAATTCCGACCCGTTTGTCTTACTAGCCTTACTATTATAACACGGACTAATTAATGGTTGGTAACAAGACATCATCATCATCCACTGGTTGCTTTTATCAACCGCTGGGTATAAACCTCTCTGGACTTGTGACATCTCTTACGATCCTGTGCCACTTTCCTTATTTTCGATATTAACGAAACCATTTTCCCCCATTTTACAAACAATACCCCAATTCTTTTCCTATTCAACCTTGGCCACTTTGTGATCCTCGTACCCCAGCTGTTATCCCGTTATTAGGTACCATGTTTAGCATTGTACCCTGTCCAGTTCTATTTTCCATCAATGTCGATGTTAATATAGCGTATACGCTAAATCTTTTATTCGGCGACAGGACAACGTGAAATCTATCCACTAAATGTCTATGCACAGGTACCACGGCACCGCGGTAGTGGACTTCGACTCCCCCCGCGGCGGTATCTCCCTCGAGACAGAGAAGACGGAAGGTGGAACGACCAGCAAACTCCTCGTCACGAAGGCAGCGCTCACTGACTCCGGGAACTACACGTGTGTGCCGAACAATGCGCACCCAGCTTCAGTCTCCGTTCACGTGCTTAATGGTAACGGTTTAGAATGTTCCAGCAAGTAGTCGTTTTGTGGACAGTAGACCTCGCGAGAACTTTATTGGAAGGACCTGCGTTGGTTTTTAATCACCTCCAAAAACAGGATATTGATAAGTAAGGTGTTTATTGTGTTATAGAAGGTTCCAGGAGAGCACAATCATTTTAGTAACTTATTAAGAAGTAACTTTAAGTAGTTATAGGGCCTATTCTTTAGTTAGAATTAGAAACCCGAGCCATTTATTCTTTTATTAATAGCATTTGCTACAAACCTCATTGGTTTTTAAAATGTTATTTAGGTTATATATTTGTAATAAATCTTTATTTGATAAATAAATAAAAAAATTTAAAAAAAACTGAATGGTAAAGAGATCTTTTCTGCTCATCACTAGGAAGCAAATCATATTGTCTTTTTTGCAAAATGCAAAATCGCTTTGCTCGCTCGGTCTACTATTATTAGAAAGACTAGTTTAACTTTTATGTTACTTATGCATTTGTACAATTATAGGTGTGTAACTTTAGTACAAACAGAATATACAAATAGGTACCAATAACCTTTTTCTACTTCTATTAAATTTTCAAACAGTACTACAACTAACTATATTTAATGACAAGAGTTTAGTTAGACAATAGTCAAATTCGTGTTTTCTACTTTTATTAAAATCTTGTATCGTTCCCAGGCGAGCACCCCGCGGCGATGCAAACGAGCAACCGCGCGTCGACGTACCTTACGTCGCAGCTGACTGCAGCATTCGCCGTCTACCTTCTCTCGTCTATGGCTTGCAGATGATCAGCCTGAATAAGCATCTGAGTGAGGAGCTTTTGTTTAAACTGTACATAGCTGTTACAATGATCGAAACCCTGCTGGAAATAAAGAAACTTAGTTCAAATCGAGCTTTAGTCGAAAAACAAAGAGGGGAAATGCATAGTCAATAATTCACCGTATGTTTCCGGTTTTCGTGAGGTGTTTAATGGTTAGCGCACTCGCCCGGCAAGCAAGGGTCATGGGCTCGAATCCTGTCACGGGAGGATTTGTGATGATGCATTTCTTCTTGTTTTTTTTGTTGTCAGAGTTTGGTTATTTCTAATGTACCAGAAAATTAACAGTTGGATGTGGTATTCATAAATTATAAAAACTGATTCAGCACTAAGGTCTGAATGCAAAAAAATAACTGAATATGAAGACGACAATCACCATTTGTCACAAAATAAATCTAAGATGTACTTACAGACATCGACTTTTTCTGGTTACTTGTATTTAGTTCGCTTACATCTTTAAAAGACTTGGAAAGCTGATTTGATACCTACATTGAGTCAGTAACACAAGTAAGTTCCAAATAATTTCAGCCAAGTCAGCCAAGTCAATAACTTCTGCCACAGCTTTAATTGTGTACAAATCTTCACAACTACTTTTCCTGGAAAACTGATAATATGTAGATAACACAAGGTTGTGATGAGTTAAAACATAAATACTAAAACGAAATCTGCAGTTACTATTTACCCAGACGATTCAATGATATGGTTCAGTAATATACAATACCCCAGTAAAACGCTGGTTTGCTACTGGGTTCGTGTAAAGTTAACTAACGATAACTTGCTTCGGGCTGGGTTGAAAATCCCAGCCCGAAGCAAGTTATCGTTAGTTGGGTTCAAAATAGTGTCTACACAAAACTACGAATAGTAGCAAGCAAGTATTACACTGGGTCTTGTAAATGATAGAGTATTAATTAAATAAGGTGGGTACAGACTAAACGAGGGAAAGCAAGCAAAGCCAAACAAACTAGTGTCGTCAGCGTTATTGCGTAAGCAAGCGAACGGAGCGTTTTTTAGCGTGCGTCAGCGATCGGCGATTCAGTTTGACTTCGCTTCCTGCTGTTCCTTTAGTTTTTACTAGGGTTGTTGCTGATTCAGGTTTTTTCTGTATCAGCTGCTGATGCTGATTTAAATCAACATGCTGATATCAATTAATAACTTACATAAAAAGTTTACTAATATAATAGTATTACAAAATCTGACATATTTGCTAATTATTTATGTTAAAGATACAATCAAAATAAGGGAACATGTAATCAGTTTTTGTATTATCTCTGTCTATGATTGGTTAAAACTCTATTATTAGCATTATTAATAAACGTGGATTAAGGTCGGAGTAATTTTACCACTCTTTGTTTCTGTCTGTTAACTTTGAAAGTTCTTGCCACGGAAAAAGACAAAGCATGCTCTCACTACTCCGACCTAACTCCACGTTTATTAATAAGGCTATATGTGACTTGTGCCCGTTGCGCCTTAAACGTCGATTGTTGCTGACGCTGGTTCTTGCAACAACCCTGATCTGTGCCCAGCCTTATTTATTTTCAAAAACCATTATCCATTGAAGAATAAAGAATAAATAGATATAGTGTTATCTAACGACAATTATTTAAGTTAACGAACAAAAGCTCCGACCTTGAAATTAAAGTAATTAAATTAATCAGTAAACTAATAAAACGTTAGAATTGTTATTAATAAAATAAAGGAAGGAATTACATTTTCGTAAACGAAAGTTCGTGATTAATATTTTAGGCGACAATTAAAATATTAATTTATAAACAAATTAATTTAATTTAAAACAGAAGCTGTGATTTTAATTTGATCTCCAAGAATATTGTAAATGTAATAGGATTTTTTGTAAATAACTGATTATACGTAAATAAATAGTGTAAAAGTTTATATCAAGACACGTTGTAAATAATTCTTATTAATGTACATACCTAGTAATTAAAATAAAATATTTAGAAATAAAGCTACCATTTGTGTGGTGAATAAATATTTATGTTCATAGAACATTTTGTTAAATTGAATCTACTTGGGCAGATCGAAAAGTTCGCGGCTTCATAAAAATGAAATTGAAAATTCAATTTGTAATTGACCTACCTAAATTATGATTTTTTATTCTTTTGTGACGCTTAGCACAGAAATCATACTGCCAAATATAATAATAAGTTTACCTAATTAGTCTTGATCATGTCGGAATTGCGACATAAACAATAACAGCCCATTTGTATGAATCGAGGTTTCTAGCTTAGAAGGTAGGTAAACTTAAATTTCATCTCAAGCAGTTTAGTAGTTTTTGAGGTCGCCATATTTCACGTTTGTTTTATTATGATGAGCATCTCCCAAAAATTCAACGTCGTTTTATTTTAAAATTTTGGTTTTAAATAAAATACGATATATGATTATGCCCAAAGCAAATAAAGACGTATTCAGAAGCTAAAGGCGAATCTATTTCAATTGCTTAATACTGTTTTGTAATATTGAGCGTTTGTTTTACAATTAAAACAAACGCTGAATAAACAAGCAATGCAATGCAGCATGTTGAGCATGTTGATCTAGAAGTGATATGAAGATGGCAGTGAAACAAAATCCGATTGGTCTTTCATAAACAAAAACAATTTTTGCCACCAACACATTATTCAGTTACATCAACAAAACTTTGTTAAAAAGTCACAAATGGATCAAATTTCGAAAAAATACTATTTAATTTATAGCTATAATATGAAGCTGCGAACTTTCTGAACATTCCTTGTCTCGTTCTGTTTTTATCAGAAAGTAAATTTATTTGAAAATAGAAAATGTATTTAATGTTTCTGATAAATACAGATATTATAATAAATTTACTAGAATTTATTAGGAAATTGGATAAAATCTATTGACTGTTTTTCTCTCGGATGACTTGTAGGTATCTTTTTTTTAACTACATAAAATAAAAAGAAGTTAAGTGATTTTTGTTATATTGAGAATACTATTGGTAACTTTATCAATTTTGCAGTTCAGTATTATTGAAGCTCTAACCGTAACATGTTTTGAAACAACAATTAGATACAATAACAAAATATATATTGTAATTTGTATTTTACAAACAAATCAATTTCTGTGAATTATACCATAATGTAATTGTATTTTTCAATTAACCTATAAACTTACAATTAACAACAACGCGATAATGCGTTGTTGTAAAAATAAGTTGTCCAAAATAATAAATAATTACATAGTTAAACTGGAAATGTCCTCCTGGAATTACAATTACAACAACAAGTAACTTATTGTTTTGTAAATTGTATTTTGTTAAAATAAAATAATTAAATACGATACTATTTTCATAAACCACAGTTACCTACACTGTAACTTGTAAATTCGCCTCCGACTGTTGAAATCTCCTTCTCGTAAATTGTAAAGTAGAAAACTAATAATAAAATAGTAAAGTAGTAGAAAATATGAATAGCTATGTTCCTTATCGTACAAAGACATTTAAAATTACAGCGAATAGAAATAGCATCTGAACCTCACAGTAAAAATGTGTAAAACATACTGGAAATTGGCCCTAGAATTCTGGATCAAAGTTCAAGGGTTTGTATAATAACTCTATTTTATTGTAATTTGAATATCTTTGTAGAAGTAGTATGATGTTATAATGTAAACTCGGAGTAAATAAATAATTTGTACTACGATCGAACGTTTTTAATAAACGGAATTAGGAAACGAATTGTTTATTGTATTTATTGTTTTGTTTTTTTGTAAATAAATTGTAACGAGAGAGAAGGAAGTATTAATAAACATTATTAAAAAATTTGGTGTTTTATTAAAATCGCAAGTTTTATATGTAAGTTCTTCAAAACTTGTAAGTACCGAGACGAGCCTTCTAGGCTCTGTAATAATGTAGTCAGTTAAATTAGAGGTATATTAGCTTGGTTGGACGCTTGGTAGTACCTACACATATAAAAGTTATGTAATAAATATTCCTAAGGTTTCAGAAATGAAGATCCAAAATAAACAAGTATTATGAATAGACAAAATTACCTAAAACTAGGTAGGTAGTTCAGAAATAGGAAAAATGACGAGTTTACACTAATTTTTCGGTTCCAATCGCATTCCTTTTTAGGGTTCCGTAGCCAAATGGCAAAAAACGGAACGTTTATAGATTCGTCATGTCTGTCTGTCTGTCTGTTCGTCTGTCCGTCTGTCCGTCCGTATGTCACAGCCACTTTTCTCCGAAACTATAAGAGCTATTGTTGAAACTTGGTGAGTAGATGTATTCTGTGAACCGCATTAAGATTTTCACTCAAAAATAGAAAAAAAATATATTTGGGTTTGACACTTCCAAAGTGGTAAAATGTTGGTCCCCCCCCCCCTGTAACTTCTAAAATAATGGAATGATAAAACTAAAAAAAGTATATGATGTACATTACTATGCAAACTTCCAACGAAAATTGGTTTGAACGAGATCAAGTCAGTAGTTTTTTTTTAAAACGTTAAAATCGTAAACCGCAATTTACCTTTCAAAACAAAATCTGTTGTATAGGTAATAGTACGGAACCCTTCGTGCACGAGTCCGACTCGCACTTGACCGGTTTTTGAATTGTGTTATGTCAAGCATTTTTCCAGCGGCCGACTTTTCGAGAACTTTACAGTTAAATTTAGTTAAATTTGATGAAAACCGATGAGATGTAGATGAGACGAGATAAATGTAGATGCCATAATTTTTAGGGATAATCAAATTTACGTTTAACTTCTTAAATAATATGCAAAACCAGAGTTATATACTTAAGTACATAGTAACGCAAATAGAGATTTTGCGATTAATATTCATAGCTTGCAAGTTCATACCTTTCTTATTTATACTCGTAATCTTTGGAATGAGTTTCCCAAAGAGATATTAATAACCATATTTTTGTGTTAAAATACGTAAATGTGGTTTTGTAGCGGTAAATAAGTTGGAATTTATTTTATGAATTTTATTATTTTTCTCATGGATAAATCATAGGAAGGTGGATCGAAATCTGGTGGGAATATCGAGTTAAAAGTAGCCAATGAGGTTTTTACAAACTTAACACGGCACTTAACAAGTCGGAAGGCACGACTGCAATGCAGAATGCAGATGCAGGTTGCAGGTTCGATTCCCGCCGGTTACAAGTATTTATGCCGGCTGCAAGTATCTATGTTTCATATGTATGTATTTACAAAAAAAACAAGTATACCTACTATATAGTGTATCCGTTATTTAGTACCCATAGTACAAGCCTCGTGCTTAGTTTGGGGTTAGATAGCGCTGTGTGCGACGTCGTGCAATATTTATTTGTCGCTATTTGTGGCGCATGTTCTTATGAGGGGGGCCTATTTTGAGCAGTGGACAGAGCAGCTGAGAGGGCTGAGATAATGAATGAGGTTTTTTTTTGCTTTGTGCCACTACTGGGCATAAATCTCCTTAACTTTCCAAGCAGTCAGATCTTGGGATAGCTTTGATCAGAGCCCGTTAAATGTATTTCGAGGTCAGTCTTCTCAACACTGAGTGACGATATTAGCACATCTCCTTTTCGCGTAGTGGTGTGACTCACCTAGTTTTACAGTGTTAAACCTAAAGGCATCTAACTTGACCTCACAACTTATATTTTCGGTTTTTGCGATGTTGGTATGAAATCAAACTTACTCTTCGGTTAAAATCGCGTTTATAATTGTTAGCATCTTCAACGACCGTCGTTTGGAGAACTCAATTTTCTTACTTTACCGTCATGCACTCAAGAAATCATATTATTTTAATTATCGCCATATAATAATACATATAAACATTTAACTACATCGCATACCTATATTAATTTAATGGCATAATTTAAGTAAATGTTTAATACAGTCTGTTCCAAAATCAGCAAGAATTGAGGCCTTTACAAATACCATCGGGTATCTAAATAACTATTTGCTATTCGTTTTACAACGTACATTTTGCTCAGAGATTCCTGAAATGCAACCAATGGCTGGAAAATGTGAGCGAAGTGAACTGCGGGTGAATCCGAGTGCGAGAACTAAGTAGGAATGTGGCTTTGACTGAAGCTTTGAGCAGTTTCTATATCAGATAGATACATGTTCGTGGAAAGGCAAATATTTCGATCGGAGAATGGCTATTGAGAAAATCTGCCTTCAAATAAAATTATAGGCTGTTCAAGAAAGTTGCCCCAGAAATGTTGGTTATTAGCAGGCGTTAGGTCAAGTGGGCCACATCACTATTATATACAAAAAGAAAGAAGCCCCAGAAAAGCCTACAGAACAGAAAACAGAAGTCAGAAAGAGTATAGCGGGAAAAGAATAGATGTGTGGTAAGACCTCATAATAAACGCAACGCGATTAAACCAGAAAAAGTGCTTTAATTTCAGAAACAGAAGTCAAAAACAGAAGTCTAGTTTGTGAACAGCAAGAGTTTTTAAGATCTTTATGATCGACATGAAAAGATGTCAATAGCCGGATATTTTTCGCTTTTTAAATCTCAATATTCAAAGAAAATTGTCCCGTATTTTTTTCATTACGAAAACATCTCTTGATGTCAATTTGGCAAGGAACATTGGCCGGCCCTTGACCTGAAATAATTCCTAATTGAGACAGCGCCATCTATGATACGATTATTATTTTGTTATTGACTAGAGTTTTACAATAATGACTACCCTGAAAAGTAACTTAGTCATTTTTCGGATTCTAATGGGATGGGACTTTCGCGGGTGAAACCGCAAGACGTTTATTAGTATAGAGGTAACAATATTGTCCACACTCCAGCTTTCTTATAGGTATTCATTTTCCGTAAAAGGAACATGGAATACGTTTGAGACATCATATTGGTAATAATATTTTAAGAAATAATACTTCCGCAAAAACACAACGCACGAGTAAAGATACGTTCTTGGTTCGAATCCCGCCCTACGTCTATCGTGCGTTGTATTTTTGCTGAAGTATTATTTCTTTAAAACATTTCTATGAAAGCCCAGTGCTGGCTTAATCACTTAAAAATAGAATATATATAAAAATAGACAAAAATTATCAATGGTTCGTCTTTATGAACCAGCATTTAACTTAAGTTTAACTTAACTTAATTCAACCGTTAGCTTTAACCTCTTCCCCCTTATCATATCAGCCAAAGCAAGAATTGCCTTATATGTGTAGATATAAAAAGAACACTTTCCGCCCTTAAATTTTCCACCTAACATAGCCATTTAACTTTGAACCTTCTTACCTTACGATAAAGTCGTAATTAGTCGCTCATGTATCAAATCAACTCGCTTTGCTAAGGACACCGTACATCAAGCACTAAACTGTAGTGGTATGAAATCTTGAATCTTGGAATTTTTCGCCAGTTTTACCACTTCAAACGATTTTTCCGCTGCTACCGAGAGTTTTGAGCCATCTTTGCTTGCTGAAATGCAGCTTTAAAGCGAGCGGTTTTTTTTAATATTTGGATATCCATCCTACTAATATTATAAAGCTGAAAGTTTATGAGTATCTATGTGTGTGCGTTTGTTACTCAATCACGTAAAACCGTTAAACCGATTGCGATGAAACTTGGTATATAGATAAATAAATACAATAAATAGATTACTACACAACGTTGCAAACAGCGCAACCTAGCCCCAAACTAAACACGAGGCTTGTACTATGGGTACTAGACAACGGATTTTACTACATATTGTGATAGCTAGAGACTTAGAATAACACATAAGCTTTTTATTCAGATATTCCCGCGGGACCGAGACTTACGCGGGTGAAACCGCGGGGCATAGCTAGTACTTCATAATAACACAATGAAAATTTAATGGTCAATTAAATGACGACCTATGGGATGCGTCAGGCAACCCGGCTACAACGCAGAAGGCTATGGATTCTATTCTCGCCGGGGACAAGTAGTTTATGCTGACCATAAAATGCTTGTTTCTGATTCTGGGTGTTTTCTGTTTTGTATCTTTTATACGTATACGTATATAGAAATGTAGTAAATATAACCGTCATCTAGTACCCATAGTACAATGCTTGTTGCTTAATTTGGGTCTAGATTTTTTTATGTGCCCAAGAAATATAAATTTATCTAAAATTACATCTAAACCAGGACATACTTTCTGAAAACAACTGGTTGTCCTGTTGATGTCCCCCAACTATCATGTAAGAATATCAATTTTGAAAAGCTGAATTGGTGGTCGACTTTTAATGTTGACTGTACACAGGCGTTTTTATTTCAAAAACAAAAAATGATCAAAACGGAAACAAACGACGATCGAAATAATGAATTGCTAACTTCTTTAAATTACAAACAAAGGAACCTAATACCTACCTAAGCAGATAATATACCTAGGTAGCTATAAATACAGCTAACAAAATGTTCATTCCTTAAACCACTTAACGTTAACACGATAAACAGAATAGAATAAAAATTCAAAGCAAAAATGAAATGAAATCTTGAAGGAAGAGGGGCGAAGACACAGCCGTATCAGATGTAAAGTCGTCGTAGACTGGTGACTATAGTATCGGGCGATAGTTTGCTTAAAGGGAAACTCAGCATGATATTTAGATAAAACTAAAGTAGGTATATTATTTAAGCCTTGAGGCTGTCAAGTAGGAACGCTGGGTGTTATTCGGTGACAATACCTAGTTATCCAGGTATCGGAGCAAGCCACTCACCATTATAGTAATTATTGGTTTATACTTTTTAGCATGAGTAATAGCGTAAGGTACGGAAGAGCGGAGACTCCTGGCACAAGCATTATTGTTTGCTTAATAGGAGTGTCCATTGTCTTAATATATATTGTTAAACTTTTGCTTTGAAATAAATACATTTTTATCTTTTTATCTTTTATCTTTTATCGCACCTCAGTGAAGAGCTTGTGACAACTTCGCTAAGGCTGGCAGAAAAGCCTCCCACATTACACTAGTAGTGGTAATGACGGTAGTGTCACTTGGGCACGAGGCAGCTTCCCCTAAAAGAGAATCGAATCGTAGTGTTGGGGACAAGATCTGTCTATAACTGATCCCTGATTGCGCTTTCATAAGCTGTACCTTACGGTACAGCGGCCCTACTTATGCTTTTCAGCCGATTGGTGTAGTTTTACCGCAATTGGTTCAGTAGTTTTTGCAAGAATTCAACCAACGTATCAGTTTAGTCACTTACACACAAACGTTTACCCTTATTACATAAGTAGGATTAGTAGGATATTCTTTGTAGAAAATTTCTTGTCCGGAGGGTACTCAAGACATTGTTAGAGACCGTCCCGAAATAGCCCTCGTTTATTGTGAATCATTAAGGCGTAATCATTTAGATTCGATTTCGGCTGAATTTCTCTGCTTGGCTAACTGACTGGAGAGTCTTGTGCCTTTTGTGGTCGCGTTTTGAATAGCTGTTGTATTCGAGGAATAGCTGAGTACAATTGGGTGGTGTGTTTGAACTGAGACAGAGGGGCAGCTCTACTGTGTGTATACCTACTGCTGTGACACTGATCGGGCTGTGGTACGGAGTGTAATACTTTAATCAGTTTTATCTTAAGAGCCTATAGCCGCTAAACTCAAAATCCATGTCGGGTTCATCGAAAATTGTTGATTATTTTATGACGGAATGTCGTAGAACTTTTTTTGTGTATGGATTGTAATCGACATTGTTTCCGACATTTTAGTGTAGTAATTTAGGTAGGTATACGGTTGTAAATTAACTAAAGGTTTTATAAAATGGATAGGTATATTTAGAATTTACAAACCACAGTTTTAAACTATTATCTAAACATTTATGTTAGTCGATCCGATTCTCATCCGATGACTTTGAAAAAAAATCAAAACACCGTCCAAGTGAAAGTTGTGCACGCGCATTAAGAGTTCCGTACCATTATCACACAAAATCAAGTTTGTTGCCCCATTTTAATATGGTTTTTTTTCTGTTTTTAACAGCAATATAATTAAATTATCTGTGACTTTCACTAGCTTAGCTAGTGACAGACAGACAAATGAGACAGTGGAGTCTTAGTAAAACGGTCCTATTTTTATCCTTTGGATACGGAACCCTTAAAGCTCACCCCAGTGCTGCATCGACAGTTAAATACAGTCCAAGTCCGTGCGTGATATCCGCTGTACTTACTACTCAAAGTGTAAACATAGTTATATAATGAATTCGCGTGAAATACCCAACGAAACTATTCCGATATTTCATTCGAAGCGATCTAACTCCACTTTTAAAACAACTAATCAGATCAAACTACACCAAATGACCACCCTTACAATATCATTACTGTGGCGTGTTCAAAGTTCCGAAACTCATAATTACCCTATAATTTTAAGTTGGGTAACAATTAGGGTGGCTGTAAACTACGGAATGTATTCAGTCGGCCGATAGATCGATGATCGTGTTTAAAGATCAGCATTTTTTGTATGGAAAGAATGCACTTATACAATCTATACCAAATATGTTAAATTTTCTGGTAAGTAGTTTAGACGTTATGATGGCACAGACAAACATACATACGTCGCGGTCAAAATCATAGCCCTCCTTTTGCCGTAGTCGATCGGGACTTTTGCAGGTAAAATCGCGAAAGAGAGAAAGTTTGTACATAAATTTTTAGATTCTTTATCAATTTATCACGTTACTATGAAGAACAGACTTCGAATAACGTTGTTCGAAATACATGTTACTGCGAAGTACCTAAGGTCTGTATCTGTATCAGGTAAACACAAGTAATGTAGCTAGTCAAAAGTTTCATATTCTAACTTGCAAATTCTATCTTTATGATAAGTAGCGAGCGCAACACCTTACCTACCGCTGTACAAAAATACACACTTAAACGGACGACAAGATAATTTTTTTTGCACTAGTATTCAATGCGCATTGAATTGGTTCTATTTCATACTGCGAACTATCAGCCAACTCGAAGTCTGTATTTTGCGTGTACCTTAAAAACTTGGTGACAAATTAGTTACTACAGAATTGGATGAGATGGAGAAATGGCGTGACTACTGACCAGTGCTTGCTTGCGGTGTTTTATTATGGATAGTATAATTATGATCTATACACACACACCCTCCCTATATATGTATGTCCTAGGCACTACAGAGACTTAAATTGCATAGATTGAAGTAGGTTGTAATTATCATATAGTTACATTTTTCCGAGTCTTACACCCGTATTTATAGACGAATCTGAGTGATTACTTTGGCTAAGTAATGCCCTGTCTCGGTGTTATAAGCGATTTTTAACGTCAATGAGAATGAGATAAACACATTACTTAGACAAGAAATTACTTAGAAATACTTATAATTGACTATAAATACGAGTGTTAATCGCGTCTTTTTATTTATTTTCTGACCTCGACTTTTCAACCATGTTAGGTACTGGTCTTGGACGCGCGACTGACACGATGTATGAAAATAAATAAAAATACGCGATTAAGCCCCGGAAAAATGTGACTGCGAGGTTCCTTGTTGACCAAAAGACCCCTAAATAAATAACCTAATTAAATTACACAAAAAAAGAGAGAAAACAGTCCATTGACTTTTAAAAGTACAATAAAGTTAAAGTTATTTCAATAAAGTAAGCTTGTTTGCATGAATTTCAGAGAGAGAGCCTTAATGAGCCTTCTTAAGTTCTCCTCAACTATGACCGTAAGCTTTTAGCCTGTTAACTTTGAAAATTACTTGGGAAATTTAATCTGAAACTGATTTTTAACGGCGAAATTTATTTATAGTGTTATCAGCTTCTAAAAGAATATAATGTGACCTCAAAACTAGTAAATTCGATTCAGGAGATGATTCTAGCATTATTCAAGGTAGGAACAACAAGGATAATACATTTAGAGAAGCTTCTGTCTGGCTGGTTTAAAAATGTAACTTCCACAGTTTGCTCTCTGTTAGAAATGTTTATAAAATATATCTTCTTAAATTTCCTCGCGGCGGCACTCAACCTTGCGTCTCTGGGTCTGTACTCCAGCATATTAGCGAACTACACCACGCGAGTGCAAGTTCCCCCAAGCCGGTCGCCTAGTCAAAAATATTATATCTAGGTTGGTACCTAGGTATATAATAATTTATTTTTCTTTAAAATACTAGTAAAAAAGGATTACCTACAGTACATCATCTTAATTTACTAAATGAAATTAAATTATATATTTTCTACCTATTACCTATAATATATTTATTTGATACTATGATATAAAGATCAAAGATTTCACCGGGCGTTTTCAGTATGTAGCATTATAATTAGGCCTTTTTACGTGGTTTTAAAACGTGGTTATTATCACAATTTTCCGCCTTAAGAGCGATGTTAATAGCGTTCATACATTTTTAGAAAGATGGGGTATTATTGACCCGGGCCAAAGCCAGTGCGACTGCATCTCTAGCCCTAACAAGTGTACTGATTTGATTTACTGATTTGATGGCAGCCAACAGCAAAGCCAGGAGACTTGCAGTATGCTGGAGTGGGCGTATCTAACATGGTCAAAAAATGTGCCATCGACAGCACGAAGAAGATACATTTTTCAAAAAAAACCTTTATAACATTAGTAAGACTCCTTGTTTTACCTTTTGAGGAACGAAACCGTAATAGTAACAAAAAATTCAATAAAAGGCCACCTAGCAATTTCACTAGCTTTCTCAAATTAAAAACAAAAGTTAAAAACGTTCGAACACTTTCTGAACAGAAACACAATGCCGCATTTCATGTTCGCTCGATCAAAAAAAGGTATAAAAACTGTATTTCCGACACATAGAGTGTTCCAGTTAAGAGCTCGCCACTGAACCAATTTTTGCATGTAACCGAGTCGACAGTAGCGCAGTCAGCACGCCTACAGACGTCCTTTCGCTCGACCACTGAACTAGATCGGTTACTCCACGGCTATTGACGTCAGGTCGATTGTTTCACAGATATCGGGTACGAATGGATTTCGTAATCGCACTTTAGAGTACCTAACCCCCTTACTCATAAATAGTGGAATTCAAAATTCAAAGTACTTTTATTCATTCGGATATTACAATATATCTCTTTGAATCGTCAATTATAAAATGTTATCTACTGTGTCTTCGGAACGCGACCTCCAATGAGCAGAAGACACTTGAAACTCATGGGGTTTTTTTTGGTTATGGTGGTTAACAGATGCATAAATTATGTATAGTTTGTCTTTTACTGTAGGTTTCAAAGTTGACAGACAGAAACAAACGTTTTATACTCGTAACTTACTGCCGCACTCAGAGGCGTTAATGGTTACCTAAAGTATTTCTAAGTAAAGATTTTCTTTTGCAAATTTTTGCTTAGTGATAGTTTAAGTAACCATTTAACGTCTCTAAGTGCGGCAGTTAGTTATCTGTTAATCGACGTTTAAGAATAAGTGATTACTGTTTTCTTAGAAAATGAAATTTAACTCATTTTCCCGCTTTTAATCGCCTTTGTTATTATATTAAGAATTTTATCAACGCTCTAGGATTCAAGGTCTTTCTAGACCTCACGGGATCTCGTTTTTTTTTTAAATATACAGCTATTTTATGAAATATCTTAAAATTTTAAAGACTTTAAACGTACGTTTTATAAGGGTGTAGAATATTCATAATATTCTAAAGTTTTTTAAAAGTAGGTGTATGAATGAATATTTGACCCGTTTTCTACATTGGTTCTACCGGCCCGCGTATTGGAACCTTTTGCGTATCTTCAAATGGCGTGTCAAATGGACACGCCATTTGAAGATGTGTGGTCTATTTGAAGATACAACTTAACTGACTGGTTTTGACGGTCGGTTAAAGAACTTTTAATCATAATATAAATCCTAATTCATAATTAATTTATTACGAATAAATTGCATCAAGTACATTTTTATTGATATTAAACAATAGCAGGATCTCCTCACTCTGCCAAATTGCATGCAACTTTTATATCGGGTGTTTGTTATTATTTTAAAACTCATATCATTATCAGTCAATATTCATAATGTATAATTAATACACATATTTTATTTATTTTTAACTGTCAATATTCATAATATTCTAAAGTTTTTTAAAAGTAGGTGTATGAATGAATATTTGATAATAAATTAAATAATTTAATATAATTCAATTTAATGATAGTACCCAATGTTAAAAAATATTAGTGTCAAAACCTTCAGAAACCGTTATTATGTAAATTCATGTACCTTACTATAAATTCTTTAAGAAAAGGAACCCTTTGACAGAACTCTTTTAAAACATACAAGTTTTCAACTTTTGTCTATTCAACTTTTTGTTTGTCTGTGCTTAGTTATAATATCTTTGTTAAAATGAAAATAGAAATTTATATTCAACTCATCTTTCTTATTAACTCGATGAATGTTAACTTGAGAAGCCAACTCATAAAATTAGTATCTTATAAATAACGACCGCGAAGTAAGTACCTACTTAATTTATCTGTAAAGTTTTCAATATGAAATTAGAATGAGGACGTATATAGCCGTAGTGACGCCCTTTGTCGTGTCGGTTTGGAGAAGATGAACGCAAACCAAAGACTTTTCCAACTTGAGATAGTTGGCCGATCGACCTTTCAATAAAAAATCGTAAACTTTAAAAACATACTCGCGTGGTCTAGTTGGTATAGACGTTGGGGTACCGACCCAAAGACGCGAGTTCAAGGCTCGCCGCGAGTGTTTTTTTGGAAGTGTAGGTATTTTTCCTTAATAATATTTCTAGTAAAACTGCCTTAAGCAATAAAAAACGAATTACGAAACATTTAACATTAATTTGCATATTAGGAGCGCTTCACGGCTTTACTTGCGTTATGGATCATTCATATAATGTCGATTTCCAAGGCTTTTCTATCCTAGATAACTCAATAATAATAAAAAAATAATAATAATAAATAAAGTAGGTACCTAGAACAAACGCCGCGAGACTAAACGAATTCAAACTTTTTTACAAGCTAACAAGCTAGACAGATTTACATTCATTCTGAATCGGTTTGTCAAACATAATGCTGCTAGCATGACAGCACGAGATACATTTTGCCAAATCGACATAAAGGTTCCCTCTCTTTTTCTCGTCGTTTGAGAGAATGAGACGGAACCTTTAAGACGACTCGACATAACTCGTTTCTCGTGCTGTCATGCTAGCCTAGTTGAATATCGTCACCGTGTGAATGAATCTGCTCCATATGCCTTGATTTTGGTAAAATGTGTAGGTGTACCTATCAAAGTAAAAGTAGGTAGCCTATATCACTGCTAGATAAGCTATCGGCCGATAAAAAAGTGTTTTGCCTGCGTTTGTTTTAAATTGATACATTTTTAAATCAGTGGACGGTTGAAGTTACAATCTCGGTTCAGTTTGCACTTTAAAGTTTTATGAAGAGAGCGATTTGTGGGTTTTATTTATTAATAGCTGTAGGAAGTAACGACGTTTACTTCTGCTTAGTTCATTTTAAGATATGTTTTTTTTTACCCGACTGCGCGACGCAAAGAAGGGTTTTGTGTTTATCAGTCTATGTATGTATGTATAAATGTTTGTTCCTATGTGGCGCTCCAGAGGCCAAACGGATGGACTTATTTTGATGATTCGCACGTCAATCGATTCGTCTTAATCCTGGGAGTGTCACTAAAAATATGACAGTTATCAAAATTCAAAATGGCCGCAAGAAAAATTTTAGAATACCCTTAAAAAAAATTCTATGTTTTTTTTTTACTTTTGAACTGATTTTGTTTAGAATTTTATATTTCTCGTAATCGCGTAATTTTACTTTTTAATTTTCTCCTCGCGACCTAGATCATAGTAACATAGTTGAACGGTCGAGGTAAAAAAATTAAGAATTAAAAATTACCCATGAAAATATAAAATTATGAGTTCCATTCGTGTTAGATTAAAAAGTTGATATTCGGAATTACGGGTTCCAAAAATACCGACTGATTTAAAATCATAAATTTATTAAAATGTCTTAATTTATCCGGTAAATAAATAGGTAATAAAAAATGATACTAAAAATGTTTACAACTTATCTACCGGGGATGTATTTATAATGAACATAAATATTTGTTGAAATAAAAGATATTATTCGGTTTTAATCGGTTTTTAAAACCGAAAAATGTCTTTCGTTTAATACAACATCGCGAAAACAGAAGAAAAATCTATAAATATCTGTATTAAAAACCTAATATGTTGTATAACCGTTGAGTATATAGTACCCATAGTACAAGCCTATGGCTTTGTTTGGGGCTAGATTTCGCTGTGGTTAACGTCGTGCAATATTTATTTATATTTTACTTATTCCCACGGGAGCGGGACTTACCTGTTCAAAACCGCAGGGCGCTGCTAGTATATTATATAAATATCTAAGCGCCATATTTTTGTAAAACTTGCCCGGCCTAAAACAATGCGAATTAATAACCCATAGGTTAGGTACAAAAAACCCTATAGTAAATAAAGATAAGTTTTAATCAAAATATTTTTCATACCCGTCACTCAAGGGTAACCCTGTATATATTAACATAATACATGTTCTTATTACACAGGAATATTGTTTTTTTTCGACCCTTCAAGGTAAATATCACCCTCGGTGGATCTCAGTAGTAGCTAATACATTATACTGAAAATCTGGCTCACGTTTGATACAAGGAAATGAATTATTTCATGGCTCATTTTGAAACATAAACTAGATACAATGACGTCTGACGCGCGTCGGGTAAATTCCTGTCTGTGACACTGCAGGTTGGGGGTTCGATTTATTTATGTTTGACTGATAACTTTTATTTTTAAATGGAGATAGTTACTAAGTATCTTTGTATTCCATATTTTTTTAGTACGCAGAAACTGTAATTACATAAGGATGAAGAGCGTTGGAGTCTGAGATACAAGCCTCACCGCTGAGTTAAGACACAGATGCAACAAAAGTTGTAAACCTGTTTACTAAAATAAATATAAAAATAAATAAATTAATTATTATTATAACTATGTATGTAATAACAAAAAAAAAGTACATATATGTATTCTTGCTGCGCCCCGCGGATTCACCCGCGTAAGTCCCGATCCCGCTGGAATATCGGGACAAAAAGTAGCCTATGTGTTATTCTAAGTCTCCAGCCATCTATATTCTAAGTTTTATCGCAATCGGCTCAGTAGTTTTTAGGTAAAATAGTAACAAAGTCACATACATACAAACTTTCGCATTTATAGTATTGTAGGATAAGTAGGATGAAGGTATGTATCAATCTATGTTTGCTATCCATATACTTTTACTCCCAAATTCCACACAATGACGGATGAGACATACCCACTTAGCCTAGCCTACCTAGTGTTTGGCAGTGTCATATCAATTTCAAAGTCCTGCCTGATTGATTGACTAACTGAACCATACAGGGTGTTTCGACGAGGGAGTATTAAGCCGAAAGAGGGTTGTTCTAGAGGTCTAGGCGAACAACTTTTATTCTACGACTTTTGGAAATTCGAACTTTTTTTTCGAAAATTTTAAGGTTGTATCACTAAAACAGCTGTTTTTGTAAAACAAGGCAATTAATGTTTAGGTTGTAGTGGTCCAAACTAAATAAAAGGGCACCTTAAGGCGAATGACCTCAAACTCTAAAAAACAGCTGATTTTCATGCAATCTATAAACTCAAAATTTTCGAAAACTACTTCGAATTTCAAAAACTTGTAGAACAAAAGTTGTTCGCCTAGACCTCTAAAACAACCCCCTTTCGGCTTAATACCCCCTCCTCGGAGCACCGTGTATATCAGCGCACAACCTAAACAACTGGACCTAGAGAGATGAAATTGGGAGGGTGTGTTCTCTGTAATAAAATAGGTATCCATTAAGAAAGTTTTTTTTGAAAAACCCGAGGGATCGGCACTTACGCCGGTGAAGCCGCGGGACATTGCTAGTTCCTCATATCTGCCTGTGCGAGTAAAGGCGACACACACACGCACACAGCAATAAAACTTCGATCAATAACATTGAGCATTACACAACACAATCAAAGCAAATTGTGCCTAACACATAAATAGTTTACGATCCCTCTTACAAACATGTAATGTGTATGGAATAGGCGATATAAGCGGTATAGGCGATATAGCGACGACTCTTCAACTAATGGCTATGAGGTTTATAATTAATTTCCTTATTATAGAGAGAACATCCACGTTAGTTCATCCATCCTATATTTGCTCTTTATCATCTTTAATCCACCATTTCCTCAGACAATCTTAAACACTAACTATAGCTCTACTGGACTTTCGATTTCACCGACATAGAATAGAATAGAAAACATTTATTGACAGTAAAAATACAGCACAAATAAGAAAAACAACACTATAAAAAAACTACATAGGTATAACAAAATACATACATACATACATACATAGACTGATAAATACATAACCCTTCTTTGCGTCGCGCAGTCGGGTAAAAAATAAAACTAATAAACAAAAATGTCCAAGGAACCGTGCGCCTGCTGCCAACGAGAATCTGCCTCGGCATATATTGTCGCTCCGGGAGAAGCCACAACACCGGAGATCCTGATCCCGTGGGAATTTCCTTTTTTTATCGGAATCCTACATCTTGCAGCCATATTAAGAACACACACTCCAAATTTCAGCTTTCTTCTATCAGTGGTTTCGGCTGTGCGTTGGTCTATCCAACAGTCAGTTCCTAATTAAATATAATGTTTACATAGGTCTATATATAAACTGCGGAGTTTATATTATGTAGACATAGATTTTCTGTGGCGTAAAGCTTTTCATGTTCACTCTAGTCGGCAAGAATATAACCTCTTTAAGCGACATAGTCGATGACTGTTCGCCTAATGTCGATCATAAAAAAAGATTATCTTTTTATAGGCTGTAGTCGCAGCGTTTTCGCGTTACCTCATTATTATTGAACATTTCGTAGCATTTTCATAATTTTCCAAGTGATTCTTGCTCAGCGAATACTTATACATGCGACTCATAGTTTCTAAACTAATACTTTAATGAAGAAAGATTTTTATTTGTTTGTTTGTAATGAATTGGCTCCGAAACTACTTGACCGATTACAAAAAATCACTAATAAAAAGCTAACGGCTACTTTTGATCCCGATATTCCGATATTGTATTGTTAAGCTAAGTTTATTTAGCTTAGCTTTACACACCCAGTTGAGCCAGTTTCTCATTTTACGAGTAATCATAGTTTTTCATAGAATTTCATCTTGCTCATTTCTACGCAACCTGACAAGGACACATATATTACTTAGCATCTATCGCCGCCTTAATACGATGGCGACAGTACAAATCAGCAGCATCCAGAAACGGAACCTCAAATTACAGAAAGCAATCAGCAGGATAGCTCTCGACGCGGGCGCGGGCGGACGTGGAATACCAATCATGCCAGATTTCATATCTAATGGTGCACATGGAAATTCATGAAAACGTTCATTTTATTACCAACAGACAGATAGACGTATGGATCTCGGAATAAATTGAATTTGCAGTTTGTTTTGTATGTTCGTTACTCAATATACGCAGTTTTTTTTTTTAATTGGAATATGTTAACGTCGTGTTTCAACAGAGAAAGGAGAATGAGAAATGACAAAACGTAAAACGATCTTTTCTATAGAGTGAAAGAGTTTAAAAACCATCGTTGATGTCGTCATGAAGGGGCGCGTTTGCGAAGTCACGTAGTGATAAATTAATCGTTGAAAGGTGATTTGTGCATAGTTGGTAATGATAGGCTAAATAAAATGTAAATAATAAAGTAAAATAATAATAAAGTAAATAAAAGTAATAGAGTTAAAATTAAATAATAAAGTTTAATAATAAAATTTAACAATAAAGTAAATAATAATCATTGCAATTTTGGAACCTGCGTAGACAGGAACGTTTTTGACAACATTTTAATAGTTTTTAATAATAAGACGGTAGTCTCACTGTAACTTTTTTGATACATTAGAATGACAAATCACATCTTAGTCTATCCTGAAGAAGAGACCTGGAAAGGTTTCGAAACGTTGAGCGTTGTAACAATGCTAAAAGTAATAAAAACCACGCGATTCAAACCGAAAAATGTCTTTAATTTCAATACAACATCGCGAAAACAGAAGAAGAATCTATACCATCGTTGATGTCATTTCAATTTCATTTTCCATTGCTCATTTGTGGTGGGAACATGACTTTAGAACCCAAGTTATCGAAGAAATCAGTGTAGGTAGGTACATACCAACAAACCGCTAAGTTAAAAATATGACTACATAATTATGAAACTGATTTTTGACTTATGTGTCTGGCTGTATGTGTGAAAATTTGAATTTTGTATTTTCACACAATTTTCACACATACGGCCATTGATCTCAACCTTAACAGTAGATATTACATCAGAAGGAAGACTTGAAAACAGCCATTGCGGTAACGCTACCGCTAACTCAATGATGCTGTTGACGTTTTAATCGCCATTCATCCACTTCATCTTAGCGCTCGCTGCTTATTCATTTATACGATAGACATAACAATATTGTCAGCGCTGCAGCGGCTTTTTATATTTATTCCGCGTAAAAGGAACATGAAATTTGAGATGTCATCTCTAGATACAGAATATCTCCATACATACGGCTAGTTTCTCAATCGTTAGTAAAACTGAAAGTAGGTAGCAGTTAAAATGACTGATCGAAAGACTTTCCATATGAACATACCTCGGGACCGCAACTTAAACGGATTAAATTCACGGTATACAGCTAGTTTAATAAACTAGGTATATGCTAATCTATAAACACTAATAAATACTAAGGTCAGGTGGGGTAAGAGAAACATACTTTATTTTATTCCGAGTTCAACGCGACCTAGCACCTAAACTAAATCTGCTAAACGCATATTGATATTTTCAAATAAATACTTGGTTTATTGTCTATTTATGACTTTGGTACATAATCTGCTGCTCCTGCTATCTTCAAAAATAAATGGCAAAATACTTTCGTAGTTTTAATGTTTCACTTTTGGGGTAAGAGAAACACTTTTAATATCTCTGTAAATATGGTAGTTATAAGCACCTTAAACAGTGTGTTAGATCAGCAAACCCGGTCTCAAACAAGTATGAATCGTATTTCGTTTTAATAGAGTTTAAATTACATTAAAAGTAGAAAAAATGAAATTTGGGGTAAGAGAAACACATACACCAAAACAGAGATAGTAAACATTTTATCCATTATATTCAACACAAAAACGTGAACAAATACGCTATGAATAACTAAGTAGATATTATTATTTTTTTACATTAAGGTGATGGGAAAGTATCTGCCCGCGAAGTTTTTGGTAAGAACCACCTAGTTAAAAACCGAAATGTTACTTTGTGATTCGCGCCAATTAAACATAAGTATTAAGTTAATACTAAAACTTAAATTAAATTAGTTTTTACAACAATCCAAAATTCGCAAACATCTGTAACATTTTAAATTAACCATCAATTATTGAATTAGGTACAGTGTTTTGCGAATTTCGGATAGTCGTATTTATGACAAAAAAAAATTCGATAGCTGATACTTCCCCATCACCATAAAGTTTTAGTTTAAAGATTCACCTACATCTGCATCTATCTGGAATGAAATTCAATTAATTTTAATTTGTTTTATTATTTGAATATGGATCTAATTGAAACCGCGCTAATAATGTACGTCAAATAAATATGCACCAAATTACATGTACCTTCGTGTACCTATTTAGAAAATTTTGCAGGTCAGGGAAGAAATGCCCTCTCAGATTTTAATAAAAAATAGTATGTAATAGCATATCAACAGTAATTTATTGAACACATGCTACGCATTATTAGGGCGTAAATGTTTACAATCCCTGACATGGGGTAAGAGAAACGTATGTTTCTCTTACCTCGTATTTAGCTGATCCACTTACCCCAACAATAATTTTATAGGTTTTGATTTTGATTGCAACAAAATTAGTATTATCTGTGTTAATTAATTGTAAATGATTATTACGGAGTAAAATTTACCCTTTTCTAGTTATTTGTGTGTTAACAAACTAAAAAAATAATACTTCTGTCACTATTTTTTACCATCGCAAACAAAAGGTGTCCAACTCGTGTTTTGACGGTGAAGAACTGTCAAATTTGTTTTGAATTTTTCTCGGCGTTGGGTCAACGTAGCGACATATTTGAGGGAACGGTAGAACTAATAAACTTAGTCTGTTCTATCGACAGAGCTATTCTTCACTTAAACCTTATCGTTTAATATTTATTACATTTCGTTTCTCTTTACCCGGTGTTTCTCTTACACCACCTGACCTTATATAATACTAATATTATAAAGAGGAATGGTTTTGTTTGTTAAAATTATTTTACCAATAGAAACCTACTTACATTATCGAGGAGTAACATAGGCTTCTTTTTATCCAGATATTTCTGTGAGATCGGGACTTACGCGGGTGAAACCGCGGGAAGCTGCTAGCGTAGTATAAAATATTTAAGTATCCAGGTACTAGATACTCCTCCTTATTACACACTTGATACCCCTCCTTATTACAGAAGCAGCGCCATCTCTATTTTATAACTAAGGTTTATCGCCATGATACCGTTTTGATTGAATTGTGCTTACACAGTATTCCTTGGGCTGATGGAGAATGCAGACTTTTGATTGGCCGACAGTTTAAGGGCAAATAATCGAAAGAACTAAAGATTAGCTACTACTCACTATAACCACAGCTTACCTAGGATCTTTCAGACAAATTTGTTTTCCGGGGCCGGTCTCTTATTTGTTGGAAAGGTCACATAAATTGTAGGAAAATTTAGAAAATTTGACACATAATTAATTATTTTAATAGCCAATTTTCTACTATTTAAAAAGCAATCCTTAACTGCAGATTGTAGTTTGGCTGCCCGACTTCAGGTAACTTATTATAATCTGAAGTCGAGCAGTTTTACTGGGTAGATCCAGATTATAATTTGGCTGCCCGACTTCAGATTATATAACAGATAAGTCGGAGGCACTGTAAGTAGGTGAGGTTATGTCTTTATTTTTAAGTCGGTTTTTAAATGTTTCTTTAAAAACTATTTAAATTAATAACTATCTGACGACGATAAGTCCGAAGTTTGCGTTGC
This sequence comes from Idaea biselata, assembly GCA_958496205.1. NCBI lineage: Eukaryota > Metazoa > Arthropoda > Insecta > Lepidoptera > Geometridae > Idaea > Idaea biselata. Next base: position 14,434,980 of record OY292403.1, on the reverse strand, counting down.
GTTCAGCTGTAAAACATTTTATTGCTTGAGATAAACTCGAGTATTCGCCAATAGGATGTTTTCGGCGATCAGTAACTTTCAATAGTTCTATGAGATATTGAGATGTCTTTAATGGTTATTCGAATAAGTTAGATTAAGTTTATGACCGTCTTAACAGCGGGACGTATGTACTTAACTTAAGCACCTAAGTAGCTGGGTTGTTACATTTGTGTTACATTTTCGTAGCTTACATTTCGAAGATAGGTTTTTTATTCCCTAAAATATTTATAAAGTTCTGAAATTGCTTGATTGGACATCAATTTAGGACGAAGACCGGCTTAGTAGTTTTTCGTGAGGGAGTAATAAACATACACTAGTTCACTTACTTACACACAAACTTTCACATCTCTAATATTAGTAGGATAGCATCCTATCTTACTAATCCTAATTAGTCGTATTAATAATATTTCAACGTAAGTACTTATTTTGACTTACTTGCTTACCGATTAAAAGTCAATATTTTGTGTTCGCTTCAAACATTTACCGAGTAAAGTAAATCCTGTAAAATTCTTTACTGAAAACAGAATTTTCAGAATTTACGCGAACATCTAGGGACAATATTTTAATCCTTCTGACGTTGCAATTCTTCATTCGTTTTACTCGTAGATATAAAACATATTTTTTACAACACAATTTTGAGAGATTTTGACATCGAAATTACACTAATATTGCCTACCACATCATCACACTAATATTATAAATCCGAAAGTCCGAAAGTTTGTTTACATATTTGTTTATTTGTTCCCTCTTTACGGCTTAACGGCTGTACCGATTTAAATGAAAATTTGCATAGGAATAGTTTAAGTAATGGAGAGTAACATTGGATACTTTTAATCCCGATAATCCTTAGAGATAGGGATATACGCGAGTAAAACCGCGGGACGGAGCTAGTTACCTATACATACGAAATTTTATTAAAACATTTAATTAAAACAAAAACTGCTGTACTGATTGCGATAAAATTTGGTATGCAGATAGCTGGCTAGCTAGTTCCCGCGGGTTCTGCTTTTACGCGGGTAAAACAGATAGTGAGGATATAGAAATAAGCTGCGATGTCTCTATATTACATTAAAGTATGTTATCTCTTTAGTTTTACCACTAAAACAAACAAACAGTCATGTCCGGCACATAAATCAGGGGCACCATACATCAACTGTTTGAAACGAACCATCCTTCTAATGGTCCAGTAATACCCAGCAATGGTAGCAACTCTACATTTTTACTCGACTGATTTATCGTTTTATTTATCGCTTATAACTAGTCTTTGGATGACCGTTTCCTTTGATAGTGTAAGGTATTATTCATAAGGTACTATTCAAGTTTTAGGTGAGTACTAGTTTAATTAATTTCATACTAGGGATGTAAAGTTGCCCTTGTGTTGATTCAGATCTTTAGCCATTTATGTACCAAGTTTCATCAGTTCAGTAGCTTTAACAAACATCTTAACGTTCATATTTTTTAATACTATATTGGGGTTTTGAGGTAGAAAACATTTTTAGAGGTTTTCAGAGTTTTTTTAACTCTAAATATAGACTTAGAGACAGCCCAGGACAGGGCGTCCTGGCGCAATACGATACGACCCGCCCCCAAATAAAGAGAAGAGAGAAGAAAGAAGTAGAAATGCACAGTCTCTTACATGGCAAAGTGAATCAAAAGGACAGTAGTAGATCAACACCGGCTGCACCGGCCAACGTATCGGAACATCATATTTAAGGGTAGGTATATCTCCCAGATGGAAGTGAACAACACGTAAACTTTTAACAGTCAACTCAGCCGTTACGTACAAAACTACGCCATTTTATCCAAACTCTCTCAGTATTTAAAGAGAAATGCTCCAATAACTGCGATTCGATACAAAGAAACTTAACACTGTAATTTAACGGTGGTAAAATAAATGGCTGTTTTTTTGTAACGTTCTAGTGCTGGGCAATACCCTCCCTTTCGTTTCTCCAGATACCCTGGTCCATCGCACCAGAGTCGCGAGTCTAGAGTCTTGATAGTTGTCAAGTTGCAGACGGCTTCGCAGATAGAGATAATTATTTTTTTAATGATGACGGCCTCTGTAGAGCATCGGGCAAAGGCCCGACTGCAATGCAGAAGGTTGTGGGTTCGATTCCTGCCCGGTGCAAATATTTATGCTTAATAATAAATATTTATTTCTGGTCTGGGTGTTTTCTATGGATCATAATGTATAACAAAAAAAAACTATAATAGTTGTAGAAGTGTAGTATATCCGTTGTCTAGAACCTATAGTACAAGCCTAGTGCTTAGTTTGGGGCTAGATTGCGCTGAATAATAAAATATTATGGTTGGTATGGTTTATTACTTAACATGAAACTCTTTGTAAAAGTAAGTGTGTGAACAATGAACATCTACGTAAGACGTTGAAATAAAAACATAACGAAATAGAGAAATAATTTCATTATATTATCTTTGAACGTCTTTAACCTGAGGGTAAGTATATAAAATTTTACTACAACACGTCTCGAAGAGGTAAATAAAGGCAATCTATAAGGCTTAGATAATGCTGCTTTAAAGATCCGTGTGGAAACGTTCATGGCTTTCAAATAGGTAATATTCTGTAGTGTGAGGAAGTTAAACGAGTTGGACTCGTGCACGAAGCGAGGGGTTCCGGTTCGTTTTATCACAAAATAACACTTTTGTTGCTGTTGCACTTAAATATTTATTGTATTCTGTTTTTAGTTTTTTGTTGTTGTTGTTGTAGCGGCAACAGGAATTAGTCATCTGTAAAAATATCAACTGTGTAGTTATCACGGTTCATGAGATACAGGCCAGGAGGGGTACTTCGGTTCGTTTCGATACGACAACGATACGATAATATAATGGTTTTACTGTCACCTTACTATCAGACCTTTTTTTGCTAACTTTTTTTTTTTCGCGGGTAGGCGTAAAAACCGTTAGCAGCAAATTTTAAGAGCTCTTAATTAAAAATTTAATTTAAAATTAAATTACTTTTATATTTTTAATTTTAAATGTATATTTGTAAAATATAAATTACGCTACCTGCCATCAGTTGTTATCCACATAAAAGACCATTACACAACAACACAGTCATATTTATCTTTTACACTTATCACTACACTTTGGCACTGCGGAAATATGGAGAAAATGGACTTCCAAACTACGATTGCCGATATGATGGAGAGCTTCACTAAGCAGATGGCGGAGTTCGAGTCTCGGCTGCAGCAGAAGGAGGAAGCACCGACCGTCAGCAATCTGGCCGCTGATTTTTCTGCCTTCAAGGGTTTCATGCTGTCTTCACTGCGGGCCCTCCAGGTACAGGTGTCTAAGGTAGCTCACGCACAGGATCTTCTCGAGACGCACAGCAGATGGAAAATACTGCTCCTCCATGGCGTCCCCGAAGGGAAGAAGGAGGACTCTGCCGTGGCCGCTGTGGGGGTGGTCGTCGAGAAGCTGCAGGTGACAGAGTTTGGTGCAAAGGACATCAGTCGGTGTCACCGTATGGGACGTCAGTCATCGGGTCGTCCACGCCCACTGTTGGTCAAGCTGCGTGATGTCTCAGTTCGGGACAGGGTGTGGTTTGCCAAGGCCAACCTCAAGGGTACTGGTATCACACTCTCTGAGTTCTTGACGAAGACTCGACACGAGCTCTTTATGAAGGCCAGAGAGCATTTTGGGATTTCCAAGTGTTGGACTCGGGAAGGCAAAATATTTGTGGGCGGCCCTGATTTCACAAATCATCGTATTGGCTCTGCTGCCGATCTCCAGCGTCTTCTTAATGCCCAGCAGAGGTTGCCGACGCCTAAGGAAACCGTTCCAGCCGCAGGGAGTAAATCTAAAATAAGTAAACGCAATACAAATAATTCAAATAAGTAGGTTAGTTTTTCGTACTGTATTGTTTGCATTATTTCGGTAGGTACCATCTTTGTTTTGTTGTGATGATAAAGTAGGTAATGTTATTTATTATATTCTCTTGTCTTAATTTCTGTTCTCCTTTCTGTTTCAAGTTTTAATAGCCTTATTTCTTTAATACACAATACACCGTGAAGTAGGTGCAACACGTGACGGCATCGGAATGTTGACATGACACTGACAGCCGTGAGAGTACATATTAAGTGGTCCGATGTTCCGGTGCTGTTGGGTTCTGTTTTGTGTTTTGTAGCATTATTATATATTCTTTTTTTTTTCTCCTTTCTTTTTGTTTTTCTTTTTGTTGTAATGCGGTGTGTTGTTCTTTAATTTTATTTATCTAAGTATGTTAGTTTTTCGTACTGTATTGTTTGCATTATTTCGGTAGGTACCATCTTTGTTTTGTTGTGATGATAAAGTAGGTAATGTTATTTATTATATTCTCTTGTCTTAATTTCTGTTCTCCTTTCTGTTTCAAGTTTTAATTGCCTTATTTCTTTAATACACAATACACCGTGAAGTAGGTGCAACACGTGACGGCATCGGAATGTTGACATGACACTGACAGCCGTGAGAGTACATATTAAGTGGTGCGATGTTCCGGTGAGGTATGTGAGGTGCCCACCTGCATTTATCTACTATATAAAAATAAGTCGGGTTTTCCTTCCTGACGTTATAACTCCAGAACGCACGAACCGATTTCCACGGTTTTGCATTCGTTGGAAAGGTCTCGGGCTCCGTGAGGTTTATAGCAAAGAAAATTCAGGAAAAATTTAACTATCTATAATTTATTTATAAAAATTGTAGTTGTTAAATATTATAATGGTAAAACTCCCCCCCCCCCCCCCCCCCCTGTTTGTTTTATCTTACTTAGTATTTGTATATATTTTATATCTTATTGTATTACATACATATATTTATTAGTAATTAATTATTTAATATTTATTAAATTGAAATTATACATTTGGTACATACCTAACCATTAATTTTGTTTATTATATGAATATATTAGGATGATTGACGATATTGATAGTGATGTTTTTCTGTCTTGTTCCGGTGAGTCGATGACGGCTAGTGATGATGAAAGTAGAATACCAACACTTGCCGAAACTCTCGACTTATCTTTTTCAATTCAATTCAATTCATTTATTCACAAATAGAGTAGGTGTTACAGATGGTGTTTGACAATATTTGTTCTATGCTATTTTACCAATTAGGCGTGTGAATTGAAAAATTTACATTTAAAAATCGGTTATGTCAACTTTATAGTAGGTATTTTCAAAGATTCTTAAAATTACAATTAATTACACCCATTATGAAATGTACAGTTATAGATTAGAAATTATCTATTGTCAATTTAGGTTACAGTATTATTCAACGTCAAACAAGTTAAAGTTATAAGAATGTTAAGTAGGTTAGATTATATATAAATGTCAATTGCTTTAAGAAATTAATTATGATGTAAGTAATAAAAAAATTAATAAATAGTTATCGGCTTAGCAGACAAACCCCCAACCATTAAATTGATGGCAAGTAATCTTTTAGAGCATAGTATGCATTGTGCGTCAAAAAACTGTGAAGCTCTCTCTTAAAAGAATCAGAGTCTTCAAGTAGTCTAATATCATTAGGCAACCGATTGTACATGATTGGAGCCATCATCATGAAACTCTTAGAAAATAACGCCGAATTGGACAGTTGTGTTGACAGTTTCTGACCGAGACGAACACTAGTCATAGTCTTGAATAGGTGAAAATTGCTTCGTACAAATAGTAGAGTTTCATATATATACAGACTGGGTAATGTCAAAATTTTTAATTATTTGAACAGATTCTTGCAGCTATCTTCGGGTTTTAGTCCATAGACGGCTCTGAGACATTTCTTTTGGGCTTTAAACACTGATTCTCTTTCTGTTGAATTGCCCCAGAAGATAACACCATAACGCAAAGAGGATGACACATATGCGTGATATGCAGCCATTACACATTCCCTATTCGCGACCTTCCTAAGATTATATAGGGCATATGAAAATTGGTTTAGCTTATTAATTAAATTGTCAGTATGAAGTTTCCATGTCAATTGTTCATCTATGTGTAGTCCCAAAAATTTAGTGTAATTTGTTAGTTCTATTGGTTTGTTATTATATCGTATTTGTATTTTCAGTTGTTTAGTCCTTTGTCTAAATGACATGATTTTAGTTTTTTCTACATTAATCCTTAAATTATTGTTTTCTAACCATTGCACGACTTGTTTTAAATTCTCATTTATGTCAGTTTCTAATGTTATTCTTTTATTAGATTCAAATAAAATTGTGCTGTCGTCAGCAAACAGTGTCATGTCATGTTGTGTGCATTTAGGCATGTCGTTTATATAGACAATAAACAATAACGGCCCCAATACACTCCCTTGAGGGACTCCACAAATTATGTGTCTGTTAGGAGAAGTATATGTAAGTTCAGTTTTTGTTACTGGACATAACCTATCGATAGATACAATTTGCTTGCGACCATACAGATAGGATTTGATCAATTCCAGAGCTCTACCACGGATTCCATAGCATTCTAGTTTTTTTAATAAAATGCTATGCTATTTAATAAAATCCACATAATCAAAAGCTTTAGTTAGGTCCATATAGAGTGCTACAATGGGAAACCTTTTGTTCATGTTAGTTAGTACCTTTGCCAGAAATCTGAAGATGGCCATGTTTATATTTTTACCTTTCCTAAAACCAAATTGTTCAGGACAAATGAGTTTGTTAATCTCAAAGAAAGAATATAGTCTGTTGTGGATCACGTTTTCAATTATTTTTGAAAATACAGATAGTAGTGCTATTGGCCTATAATTATTCATATTTAACTTATCGTCCTTTTTGTGTATTGGTTTCACAACTGCTATTTTCAACGCTTGGGGGAATGTGCCTTGTTCTATGCACATGTTAATAATGTAGCTCAGGACTTGGGAAATGTCTAATGCAGCAACCTTAACTACCTTAGTGATGACTTCATCATATCCGGAGCTATTTGTAGATTTAAGTCATGTGGTATAGTGGGAGTCATAAAAATTGAATTAATGTTAGAATTTAGTAATGTCAAGTTAGGTTTTTTATTAGTCGAGGTTTTTGTTTGGTCAGTAAAATGATCATTAAAAGCTGTAACAATGTCAAGGGGGTCAGTAAGAATTAGATTATTTTGTTTAATTTTAGATATATTTTCATTAGGATAATTTGATTTAGATTTTTTTATTAATTGCCATGTAGCTTTAGTTTTATTAATAGCTTTGTTAATATAGTACGTGTTTAGGGATTTTTTTTGTTTGTTATATAACATGCTTTAGACGTTTAGATAGTTGTTTGAATTCAATTTTAGTTTCTGGTTTACGGTGAGTTCTTAATGACCAGAGCATTTGTCGTTTACGTTTACAACACAGTCTTACTCCCTTACTGATCCATTTCTGTTTTTTGTGTAATGTCACTCTAATTTTAATTACTGGAAAGCATAGGTCATAGAATAGTTCAGATTTCCCGAAAAATTTCAACGTGGTACACATAAACGCGCAGAGTATCCACGCACATTTTCCTGCCATGTTGACGTCATTTGACAATAAACATGTGCATGCCATCCTTGTTTCAGAGACCTTTCTCAAGCCCTGTATGCCGAGCACAACTTACTCCTTACCCGGTTATAATTTAATTAGAAACGACCGAACGGGTTCTGGTTGTGGTGGTGTTGTTATTTACCTAAAATCACATATCCCATACTCAGTCATAAGTACATCACGGCAGCCACCGCCGGCTGATGCTGGTGAGCACCTATTCGTGGAAGTAACCCTATCACAAACAAAAGTTTTGCTGGGAGTATATTACAGTCCTAATAAGGGGGTAAATTACTTCGCTTCCTTCGAAAAGCTTCTGGAAGACCTTACCCCGTCTTACAATCACACCATTATTATGGGTGATTTCAATACCTGCCTTATTAAACTCGATCACAGAACCCATAAATTACAGCAACTTGCTAATTCTTCTAATCTATCTATTTTGCCTTTAAATTCTACTCATCACTTTCCTAATTGTACTCCCTCTCTTCTTGATCTCATGCTTGTCTCTTCCCCTAACAATGTGGCTAAACATGGTCAGTGCTCGGCTGATGCTTTCTCGTATCATGATCTGATTTTTCTCTCGTACAAACTGCGTCCTCCGAAACCTAAGCCTCAAATTCTGTTGTGTCGTAATTTTGGTGGAATGGATTTAGAGTCTCTCCGTAGTGATGCACGGGATATTGACTGGCGTGAAGTAACTGATGCTCAAAATGTCGATGATATGCTTGCTGCTTTTAACAAAGTTATCACTGGTCTGTATGACAAACATGCTCCTCTGCGTAGGATTAAAATCAAGCACCTTCCTTCGCCTTGGCTCACTGACGAAATCCGCTCTCTCATGCACAAGAAAAATGTAGCCAAAGGCAAATGGAAGCTTAATACGAATGCTGAGAATGAGAACAAATATCATAAATTACGCAATCAGTGTAACAGAGTGTGTAGAGATGCATTACGCCGATATATCCATGAGTCTGTGCAAGACGAAGACCCTTCAAAGGTGTGGAAGTTTCTTAGGTCTATGGGAGTTGGAAAATCACGTGCAAATTGTAAATTTTCTAATGATCTTGACATAAATCTCCTCAATCAACATTTTTGTAGTTCTTCCAATCTGAGTGATCTAACTAGATTAAATTCTCTTTCCTATCTCTCGTCAAAACCACTTCCTAGCACCTCTTCATTTTCTTTCTCTCAATTTACCGACGTCGACGTTAGGAGTGCTATAAAGTATATTTCCTCTAGTGCAGTAGGTACTGATGGTATCAGTCGTAATATGATCCTGCCAATAATCGACGAGATAGTTAACGTCATTTGTCTTATCTTTAATACTTCTGTATCCACAAACTCCTTTCCTGTGGCTTGGAAAGAAGCCCAGATAACTCCGCTGCCTAAAAAAGCTAACCCCTTATCCTTTTCTGAGTACCGCCCAATTTCTATACTTCCATTCCTCTCAAAGGTCCTTGAGCGACTTGTTCATAAAGAACTTAGCGTTTTCCTTTCCAAAAATTCTTTATTAAACCCTTTTCAGTCTGGCTTCCGCCCAGGACACAGTACTACGACGGCCTTGGTTAAGATAACTGATGACATTCGGCTTGGTATGGATCTCAAAAAACTTACTGTACCCACCCTTCTTGACTTTTGCAATGCATTTAACAATGTCGACTTCGAATTGCTCCTTGGTATCCTACGTTCTCTTAACGTTTGTCCGTCGGTAATTGATTGGTTCCATAGTTACCTGTTTGGGCGTCGGCAACGTATTCGAATTGAAGAGAAGTACTCTTCTTGGAATCCAATTTCAGCCGGCGTCCCTCAGGGCGGTGTACTTTCTCCCCTCCTTTTTGCCGTGTATATAAACACGATATCTGCAAATCTTTCTTCATCCTACCATCTGTACGCTGATGATCTGCAGATTTATGCCCAAGCACCTCTTGCTAATTTAGATTTGGCTATTAAGTTAGTAAATGATGACCTTACGAAAATTTGTGAGTGGAGCAAATCGTATGGTATTTCTGTAAATCCTACAAAGACACAAGCTATAATTATAGGTAGCAAAAGACTGACTGACAAAATAAATCGCACTTACTTACCACAGATTGTTTTGGATGGTACACCTGTGCCTTTCAGCACTGAAGTTAGGAACCTTGGCATCACTATGGATAGCAATCTAACTTGGGACCCGCAGCTCGCTAGGTTGAGGCAAAGGATGTTCGCGTCCAACGCTTCGCTTAAAAGGTTGCGGAATTTCCTTCCTACTGCCACCAAAATTATGCTAGCACAATCTATTTTGCTCCCTGTTCTCGACTACGCAGACGAATGCTTCCTCGATTTGAGTGAAGCACAACTAGAGAAGCTTGATCGGCTCCAAAATCTCGCCATCCGCTTCATTTACGGTCTCCGTAAATATGACCATGTCTCGGAGTTCCGCGGAAAGCTTAAATGGTTGCCATTCCGTCTGCGTAGAGACTCTCATATTCTCTCTCTGCTTTATAGAATTATTTTTCTTCCCACTTCACCCTCTTATTTAAAATCCCGTTTCAAATTTAGTCACCCTCCTACTCAATTAGTCCGTTCTTCCAAAGCTCTTCTTCTAACGATCCCTGATCGCTCCTCTACTTTCTATCAAAATTCATTTACCGCTCGCGGTGTGCAACTGTGGAATGCTCTGCCTGCGTCTATCCGCCAATCCAAATCTTTGGCGATATTTAAATCCAGTGTTTTTAAACACTACCTCAGCCTTGTCCAAACTGTTAGGTCGAACAAATAACTGTCTATTCTTTGTACTTTTCTATATTATATTTGTTTTGTATTGTATTTATGTTTTTATGTCCTTATGTATGGAATGTATGTTTGTATATATTTGGTATATATATTTAATAGTGAATATATTATTCTATGTATATGTGTATTTATATGTAGTTTATGTATTATTTATATTTGCTCCGTTCATTTTTCTATCACGTTAATAATTAACCCACCCATCCCCTACAACATTTCTTTTCCATCCAAAGGTTGCCTGGAAGAGATCGCTTTTAGCGATAAGGCCGCCCATTGTACCTATATAATTGTTAGTTTTAAGTTTAATTTGTGACAAAAATGTGTCCATTCTGATTTTTCTGTCTTATTTTTAAAATTTTAATTTTAATATTATCTTTCTGTTTCTTTTGTACATTTTTTTTAATATGTTATATTTATATGTATTATTTGGTACAATAAAGCATTAATCAATCAATCAATCAATCAGAATGTGACAGTAGAATCATCGTATTATCGCATCGATGTCGTATCGAAACGAACCGCAGTAACCCTCCTGATGATAGACAGACAGACGGAGAGTGAAGTCATAGTAAAAGGAACCCATTTTTACCCTTTGGGTACGGAACCCTAAACCGACGCAGTAGGTAGTACCTATAGGTATGAGGCGAATACACAGACCTAATCTAATAGGAGCCTTCCTGAGAGCTTTAAAATAAATAAACATTGCAAAACGTTCACACAAAGCAATCTAGCTCCAAATTAAGCAATCATAATTAGGTTTCTTCTATGGGCACTAGACAACGGATATACTACATAATATTATAATAATAGTTTTTTTTTGTAAATACAGTCCCACTTAACCAGTTTTTAGCGCAGAGCAGAACGAGGAGTTTCACCTCGTTCTGAGGACTCTGCGGTGCCTTAAATACTTAATTATTAGCCATAGGTTTACCTTCAGTCAATCCTGAAGAAGGGACCTGTAAAGGTCTCAAAACGTTGAACGGTGAAACAATGCTAAAATTAATAAACACCACGCGTAGAAACCGAAAAATGGCTTTAATTTCAATAGTTTTGCCTAATCAAAAGTCACCAAGAATGTTTATGACATAACAGACTTGTATCACAATCTAATCAATAGATACCTCAAAGATACTTCCATCACATTCCCTAGCGCCACGCTCCACCTCAATACCGACAACGCTGGGACCAAAATCCTTACTCTAATATCACATCATTTCCCACACATTCGGCTATGAAATATATGATTTATGCACCAAGAATACAGGACGGATTCCTCTACCCTGCACTACCAACAACAAGCCAAAGGAAATTCAATTTTCCTCGCAAGATATAAAGTCTAAATTACGTTACGTACCTGATAATATCTCAAAGGAACGATTTGAAACGTTCTCGTTTTGAAAGATGGCGAACGCTCCTTGTTTTGTACTTTACTTTTAAATTTATTTTGTTGTTCAGATTCTTGTAGATGTTAAGAGAGAAGTGGGAAAAGTAGCTTAAGAATATTAAATGTAGGTATTTCATTTTTGTTAAAGAAAAGCTAAGAACACACATAAACATAACTCAACTGATAAACTACTGACTTGGCGCAGTTTTTTAAGATTATTGCATTGTTTTTGAGGATTTTAATTCTTGATGTTCTTGCAGAGGTATACCTTTTTTAGTTTTATTTAAAACTAGCTGCGCCCCGCGGTTCCATCCGCGTAAGTCCCGATCTCGCGGGATTTTCTTTGTAATTAGCATTGCATTGTACTTAGCTTTTTTCCTTGCATTTTGGGACAATCTGAATCAATTTTACCTTGAGGATTTTTGCTGACAATTTTTAAAATATTTTTTGTTTTTATTGCTCAAGGCATTTTTATTACTAGAAATATTTTACAAGGAGATAATAATGTATTTCTCCTTGTAAAATATTTCTGACAATTTTTTAATGTTCTGTTTTTATTTTAGACAAGATAACAACACAATTATAATCATGACGATTTTTGCTGGCAACGAAAGTGCAAATTAAAATGTTGTGAAGTGTAGTTTTCGCGTGAAGGACTAACAAACATACTTATTTACTTACCAACACAAAAACTTTCACATTTTGTATTAACAAGTTTCAAACACTTGTCTGTAGTGGCATCTAATAGAGAACTCTTCGACTGGAATATACATGTAAAAGTACATAAAGTAAGGGAGGAATGGCGTGACGGTATGTAATGCAACTTCACATGCCACATCTTAGTCTGGACGCGAGCCAGACAGAATACACCGAGCGGACACTGGAGAAATGTTTCACGTACCTAGACCGGGAGGGTTACTGCGGTTCGTTTCGATACGACATCGATACTGTCATACGATGATTCTACTGTCACATTCTGATAGTAGGGTGACAGTGGAACCATTGTTATGACAGTATCGTTGTCGTATCGAAACGAACCGAACCATTTAGTGTAATACCCTCCGGTATTACACTAAATGACACAAGATGACAATACTATTACGATTATATCGACACACTATTCCCAATTTATTGAGACTGTGACAAATTTAGTAGACTTCAATAGTATCGTAATGGTGTCTTAGTGGAATTGCAATAGTAACCATGGTAACCAACCTTCTCTGTCTGTCTGTCTGTCAAGTCTGTTAAAAATCCATCCTGTCATTAGAGTTTTGACAACTATCGAGACTCCATCAGTGGCATCTCAGGCGGTGTCTCAGTGGTGTCGCAGTGGTGTGTCGATAAGTTAACATAGGAAACTGCGAAATGTGTCAAATGCACGTCAAATATGACGTTTAATATTCTATCGACACACTTTTGAAACACGATTGCGGAGCGTAATACCGACCCTGATTTACTCGGAAATAAAATTAACCAAACCCTGTACTTTTTTTCCCTGTAACCCGGGTCTAAAAGAATATTCTTTTGAACCTAGCCTACGTTACAGAGTATAAAGCTTTTTACAACGGGCAGGAAATACCGTGCAGCCGCTACTGCTTAAAGGCAGGTACTCAAAAGGGGTACCTTGTTTCCCACCAGGGCACCCCTTTTGGCCGCCCGCCTTAGTCGTAGCGCCTAGCGGATTCGTCCGTGTTCCGAAACGTAGACCGGTGTAGCCACTAAGAAAGTGGTTCTTCTAGGATCTTATTCTGTGTATGTTTTATTATTTGATCAATGAGTTGAGTTTGTATGACATAAGCATATTTATTGTGCATAGACCTCTTGGTCTAAGCTCCTGGTGGGCAGCCGACAGAAGCGCTCCGTCAACGTCTACCGTCGCCAATTTAATAACATTTCCTCCTGCAACCGCGCAAACTTTATTAGCCAGCTATAAAATCTAAGATGCGAACCGTTGGAGCGCGTTGGGGCTCGTTGTAACCCGTTTGAACCCGTTGGATGCCGTTGCGAGCCGTTGCTTGGCTCGACACTCGGCCCTCTCAAAGAGATTTGTTTTTGGAACTGGCACAAGTTTATGTTACGAATAGATGTAAACGTTACGAGGTTTTAAAGCGACTGGTTGGTCCTTTGGAATAATTCTAGTGCTTTGGTGTCTACATAGAGTGAGAAATAAGTTGTCTGAATAGCGGAAGCAATTTAGTTAAGAGATTTATGCATAATGAATGCATCACGCATGTCATAACAAATTATAAAATAGTATTGCCATCTTCATAGAACACACATAGTTACGAGTATTTTACGGCACCCACGCCCACGGTCGGTATATGAGACATGAATGATTATTCTTCTTCTTTTCGTATAGAGGTGTGGCTCACCTGATATTAGAGTTTTCAAGCCTCCAACTTGACCTAACGACTGCTATCTGAGATAACAATCGGGACAAACTGGTTAACGTGCCTTCCTTAGCACGGAACAGCTCGAGAAAATGAGTTTTTGCTACACAAATTATCGGTCACTCAACCAAGTAATGACCACGCCAAACGTGGCTTAACTTAATATGTATGATGCAATAATATTAAAAAAAAACACATAATAAAATTTATTTAACCTTACTGTTTTTACTTATGGATTTCTTATTATTTTCTTATGCTAAGTTTCTCATATATAAGAATTATAGTATGACTCCATCTATTCTAGAAATAGAGGCGAAGTCTGTTAATATTTCAAAGGCTACTTTTTGTACAAATGTTCCCTAGAGGTCAAGACTTACGCAAACGAAGCCCCTCGTGATGTAGTTTCTAGTACTCACTTAATTTACGTTGTATTCTATCCTAATATTATAAAGGTGAACGCTTGTAAGTGTATCTACTACAACTACTTACTTTTACTGTGTTTTCGCAACTAGCCCTATAACTTTTTGCGTGACTTTAAGCTGCAGGTTTCCTCACGATGTTTTCCATCTGTTAAGTGTTTCTGTTTATTTTATTTGTTATTAAGTTTTTTGTTAGGAGGGCCGAGAAGAAGGATGGGCGCAGTCGGAAGACCAGCGATTCGGGCAGCGCACTACTCTCTACGTATGTTTTGTTATCTTTATTGTGTCCATAATGTTATTTACTTTTAAATATTTTTTTTCTTGTTATGTAGTCGTGTGCTTGTCTGAATAAATCTTTTTTCTTTCTTTCTTTCTTTCTTTCTTAATGGCGCACTAAATTTTTTCTTAAAGACATTGGTGCGCGGTCGGCCAGGATTTGCAACCACGACCTTCAGAATGAAAATCGCGGTATCTACCACGATAAGTGTATCTACACATGGGTGTGTGTGCCCTCTCACGCAAAAAAACCTCTGAACCGATTGCGATGAAACTTGGTATGCAAATAGCTGGAAATCTGAATTGACGCATAAGCATATTTTTATTGAGCACCATCAAACGACGTAAAACGCTTTCTTCGGACATCTACAGAGAGGTGCGCAATTTGATTTCCCAAGGCAATTACAGGAGGAAAAGTAATAGGGCAAGAGGGTCCAGGGTAGGCAGAGATGGACGTGGTTCGATGATTTAAAAGACTGGACTTGCCTTAAATACCAACAACTTAAAGCTGTAGCTAAAGATCCCGATATTCCCGCAGGGTCGAGACTTACGTGGGTGAAACCGCGAGACGCTGCTAGTAAACCATAAGTTGTTGAAAAGCTCTAGACATTTGAATTTCAAAAATCCAATTTACTCTTAAACCGATGTAGACAGTACAACATATTTTTTGCTCTCGACTTCGACGTCCCGCGATCGTTAAAAATGCAGTTAACCGTTTCTCGCTTCGAAAGCGTCGATATTTTAAACCGAATTATCGGGTGGTGAAAAAAAGCTCGGTCCTAAGCCGTTCCCTGAAAAATTTTCGTTCAGTATCCCATCCGTTCAGTTCGGTCGGGTCGACCGCGCTTCCGCACGGATTCTGTTTTAAAAAACTTTGTTTGGACTGCGCGAAATTCGTTTGTTGAACAAATATTCATTTTTTTGTCGTTAGGTAGTACTTTACATTGTTTTAGAACGGATGTCCTGTTTGGTCCGATGTGGTGCGAACGGGGGCACTGGCGGGGGCACGGGCGGGGGCACGCGGTTATGGTCGCTGTTTATTAGCCGGCCGTGTGTGCCCCGCTTTTGTTGCTCACTAGCTGTTTAAATCTGAAAGATTTATTAGTTGTACCTATTATTATTTATTTGGCAAATTGTTCGCACTGACTGAGTTAGCGGGAAATGTTACAAAGCAATTGTATTTGGGTTGTAACCGAAAAAATATGAATATCAAAGGAGACTAGAAATTTCATTTTTTACACAAATTTCCTGACAAAGTTAGCGACAGCATTTTGATTTCGTTTCCAATTTGTAACGATCTCGAAATACATTCCATAAATGTTTTCTATTCAATCTTTTTACCAATATTCAGGGTAAACCATGCTTAAATATTATTAACTCAGAAGTAAGATATTATTATTTTTCTTCAATTTTATCAGTGACCCAGAAATAACAACCGGAACTGATTGATTAACGTGCCTTCCGAAATTGTTATCTCCAATAGCAGTCATTTGGTCAAGTTAAAGGCCTAAGAGCGACCTGAAAAGTGAAAAATTCTAACCCCCTTACTTATAAACGATAATTAAAAGCTGCATAAACTATGTATCGTTTGTCTTTTTCTGTCACATGAAGTTTAAAATTTGACAGAGAGAAACAAACGTTACAAAACTTAATCATCATCATCATAAGTAAGGAGGTAATATTAACACTATGTGAGCCACACCAATACACGGAAAGAAGAAAAAGTGACCATTACGCATTACCAACTTTTCGAACATCATCGGGCGTTGAATAAAATATTAAAATCAGCGCGACTTTTACATCAAAACATTACCCATTAAAAATATAACCTATCAGAACTGTATAGAACACTTGCAGCCACTAAGAGGTCTCAGAAACGCTCGAATACTAAAAAAATAGTATTTCAAAGAGCTCTATTCTATGTATGTTACCAGCTTAACATAGCCCATAATACAGTGAATACATTCAATAGTACAAAGATTCAAGTATTTTCAAGTACCAGTACACGAGCACAAGTGAGAGAGTGCACCTACTTATTCAAATCACAAGTTAAAAGCGAGATGCCGAGAATGTGGTGTTTGATATTAGAGGTATTGGTAAGATATGATTTTATTTTAAAAAGTTGTAAAAAGATTTCCTACAATACCTACACCATTACAATTCACTAAAATAATTAAAATTAAAAATCTAATAAACATGGTACCCAAAAGGCTGACTGCATTGCCTCATTGTATAGCAATACCTACCTATTCGTTGGCCAAAGTAGTACCCAGCCCTTTGGTTAGGTACCAGAACCTAAAACTATTTTTTTTTGGTATTGGTTACATTGATGGTTACTTCGGCCTATTGCAATTATTCGGTCTTCGGCTGTTGATTTATAAATCGAAAATACAAAAAAAAAAAAATTAAATAGATTTATCTTTGGATTTCGCGATGTTGATTATAAAAAAAAAATATTTTTGCGGTTTGAGAAGAAGACACAAGAAACTTTTAGTTCTTGTCTTCAGCGACCAAACAAAATCTACATATTTATAACCCGATATTATAGTATTCCAATACCCAAATCATGCGGCGATGATCCTAATGAAAATCAATTGCAGATCTACAACAGTAATATTAATCTTACCTACCTACCTGATTTGTTTACTCGTATCATAGTGCATTACACAAACACACCTACACATTCTTAGGTACACCTTTTTCCTTCCTACCCACTCCGACAATATCAGAAATAATAATTTAAATCTACCCCTAAGATCGAAGTATAAAGTCTATGCGATTACTTGTATTGTGTTACATTAGAGCTTGTTTAAGATACTAACATAACTGATGTCGAGAGCCTGGTGACCTGTATTACAGGTGTTTTTACTACCTATCTCAGGCACCAGTCTCTCACAATTACTTAAGTTTCTGCTCATTCCTATAATAATGTTTATTAGAATAAATAGTTCTAGACTTAAGTTTTTGTGAAGAGAAAATAAATAAATATTGATTGATTGACCATTCTGTGATTCACATTGACGTACCTACTCTTATGAATTAAAAGCTAAAGTGAATCAAAAGCAATTATTTATATATAATGTAGGTTCTTAGGTACATAATTTACTTTACACGATATACATAAGTAGGTAGGTAGATAAAGGTACTAAAATTATTCCACATTAAAACTAACAACTGAAAATCAACCTTTCATACAAAGAAACTAAGTTTATAATCGTATGTTTTGCATGCTGGTTCATAGTTACAAGAATCGTAACGAAGAGACCGGAACGGACACTGTTTGCTGAAGCCGACTCGAATTCCTAGTTCAAGAGCTCTCTGCATTGTCGTGTCACATATGTCTCTACTTTATTGTTACTGTGGACAACACCTTGCCTTATTTTTGGGGTACTTTAACCGACTAAAGAAAATGAGGACTAGATATTTTGCACCTAGTCCTCATTTTCTTATATAGCGTAAAATAAGAAATAAAAAACGTGTAGCACTCGGAGACTGCCGCAGTAAAGCTATTGCTTAACATTTTTTTTTCTCTTAGGCTACATGGTGGGCGGGGTGGGGATGTTAGGTTTTATTTTCGTTACGGAATTTCTTGATTCGGTCGCCGCGCTCAAAGCCTGCGATAAAAGCTATGTAATAGCTTTAAAAAATATGTCTAAATTTTAACCAATCAGAGATGAGGAAGGGTTACGTATCATAATAACTACAATTCATCTGCACTATTTTCAACTTAACTACGGTCGATTGGACTACAGTTTAACTCAACTACGGTCGATTCATATATGTTTGTTTAAACTATTGGATGACTAACCTACTGGACGACTCAACTACGGTTTATTGAACTACATTCAATTTACCTACGTTTGACTGAACTACCGGACAATTTAACTACTATTGTCATATTATCGCGCGTTTTACTCGAACTTAACTACGGGAAAAAGCATTTGGTGGACCCCGACTAGGATAGGTTAGGTTATTTTTAGAACATGATTACACGTCGCGCTTTGGCGAGCGAGCGAAGCGAGCGTGCCGCGGCAGCGGTCGCCAAAGCGCCTAATATTATAAACAAAAAAGCGTGATGTGTAAAATCAAACTTTATATGATATAAACATTATAATTACTCAATTTTAACCTTTTTATTCATAGTACGCTGCGCGTAATCATGTTCTAATAATAACCTAACCTATCCTAGTCGGAGTGCTCTGGTTTGCTTTTTGTGGGCCTAATATTATAAATAAAAAAACGTGATATATAGAAACAATATAATTACAAAATTACAATACAACAAAATACGTAAGTAAATGTAATGTGTTACAGGATTGACAGTGACACATGACAATAATATAACATGTCCATCGTGTCTTGCGCTACCCTCATCTTATTAAACAAAATGCAGCTCGGCGCGCAGTAGTCGAGTCGTCCGTAGTTGAAAAATCCAATATTTCAAACAACCATAGTTTAATCAAACTTAGGGGAGTTAAACTGTAGTTCAGGCGACCAATATTCGAAATGACCGTAGTCGAGTCGACCGTAGTTTAGTTAAAAATAGTGCAGTTGAAAATAGTCATTATGATACGTAACCATTAGGAAGAGATCTTAAACTACCCCTGAGGAAGAGGTCTGGAAAGACCTTGGCACAGGGCGTTGATAGAATGATTAGTATAATACCAAAATATATTTATTTCCATGTCTAAGGCATATAATTGCGTCAATATTTTAATACGTAGGTAGGTAGTATAATATTAAACTAACAAGTGACTCTACTAGCGCTTTAAGAAAATAATGTACCTACCTACATTTCACATGATTAGGTATTCGTCATTTTTTCATCAAAAGGACCTATATTGTTTTATTTTATTTTAGTAACTATGGCATTGCGATAGTTACTAAAATATCGGTAAGACTGCGTATCCTGATTTGAACAAGTATATGTTAGGAATTCCTACACCAAGAATGTGATCCCACAAACCGTTTTTGAGGTAGTGTTCTAAAATCGTTATTGATATTTATGTTGAATATTTTTCAGAGATGAAACGAATGTATACCTAAAGAAAATAAATACTAAACATTTTTTATAATAAAAACAAACTTTATACTGGTGAAATCGCTGGGCTCAGTAAATGTAACAAAAAACAAAAAAAAGCTATCTCTCAGACTACATCAGACAAGATATACAGCCAGGATGAGGGCGCAAAGAATCAATCGGACATCGGCGAAGCTGTTTTCTTTTTCAATCAACTCGAGTCCTTCGGGACTCCCAACGTACACTTGTAATGCAATATACCTAACTCATCACAGAGCAGAGAAACTCCTCCCCTAGTTTTATAACTTTATAACCTTATACATGGTTTCTGTTGTTCTGTTGAATTTTATTCTCCTGCTCTGTGAGACTAAGTGGTTGATTATGTACGAACATTTCCAAGAAATTGAATGATGGTTGGAAATAAATTGGAAAAAAAAGTCTCTTGGCTAAGCGCACTTCTAGGTAAACTATAGTTGGTGCTCAAGTTATCTTCAACCCTCAGACTTCATGATTTTACGAGTAGTTCTGTCGTACCTATTGTAAATGGTTTCGACTGAGTTGAGATTTGATTGCCTATTTTATCTTTTTTTTTCGTATAGTGGGGCTCACCTAGTGTTAGAGTTGTTTAGTTCACCCTAAAGGCCTCTAACTTGAACTAACGGCTGCTATCAATGATAACAACCAGGACTAACTGCTTCACGTGTCTGCCGAAGAACGGAAGAGTTCATGACAAATATTTTTGCACCACACACATTTAAGTACACCAATATCTAAGTAATGTAATGACCAAAAAAATAGTACCTATCCTATGACCAAATAAACTACGAATATTGTCAAACTTTACTTAAGAGGACAGTCTCCATTCTCTTTCTCAATACAAACGTAGTCGACTGTTTCCTCCCTGGATAAAGACATTAGAGCAAATATGTTTATGCCATAAAACTTATATCTGTCATGACTATGCCCCTACCTTTTGATTTATTTCATTTTCTATTTTTTATTTATTTTATTACTATTCTAATTAGAAAATGAAAAAAATCAAAAGGTAGGGGCATAGTCATGACAGATATAGGTTTTATGGCATAAACATATTTGCTCTAATGTCTTTATCCAGGGAGGAAACAGTCGACTACGTTTGTATGAAGAAAGAGTATGGAGACTGTCCTCTTAAATGTCAGTACGTACGTGGAAAAGTATACTATTTTCGATGTGCTTAACAATATTGAAATAGACAATTAGACAAGCATGCCCTGTGGTTTCACCTGATTCTAAACAAAGTTCTTGAAATAGAATCACAGCACCATTCAATTAGATTTCCAAAGTCCAATTAGAGCGGAAGAAACATTGAGACCGATTGAATGAACGAACGGGATCTATTCATTCATTCAGTTCAAGCTCCTTTCATTCAATTGACGTTTTTTCATAGTATACGATACGATTCATTTGTACCAACTCGCTAATTTTAAAGGTTTTTAATCATTAGACTTGAAAAGTATTTGACATTAAATAACACAGATGGATTGGTTGTAAACTGAACAAGATAGATAACAACTTTATTGCTCTAAAAATTTACAAAACACATTACAAAAAAAAAACTAAAATCGAATCCATATTATAACGTCAGATTTTATGAATTGTTCATTTCTTTTATTTGTATAAATTGAGTTTTGAAATGATATAAAACTGATTTATTTTTATTGCGTCAGTAGGATTGCTAGGACTATTGAATTATTGTAATATTACTGTTCCTCATTTGACTGAAATTGTTAATGTTTAATTTAATTGAATAATTTTATTAATTTTTATTTTGTAAATTGACATGCCAATATTATGTTTAGCTTAGTCGCTTACCACGGCGCTAGATGGCGCTGTGTGTTGTTCAGAGAATTTATTTATGTTATGTAATTTTATGGCGAAATAAGTTAATTATGAATTACAAAAACTTACAGCTAATTATAAGAGAGGTACAATGGGCGACGTTATCGGTAAAAGCTATCTCTTTCAGGCAACCAACTCAAAAGGGAGTTAGACGAAGAATAAGTCTTCTGTCCCCATTCCATCGATTTTTTTGCCTCACTCTTGATCTTCAAGCAAAATTTTCAGTGTGACATCATTGTAAGCTATATTTACTATAGGTGAAAATACCCACAGTTAGTAAAGTATCAAGCTTATGGATTCATCTCTCTCTCCCATGGTTATTTCAAAAATACAAATCTTAGTCTACCCACCAGATATCTTCACCACGTTAAAATCCCCCTCAATCACTGTCCTTTCCACAACTAACCCTTTTCAATTCAAATATCTAAAAACTACCGAACAGAGCTTTAAGTCGTGGTGTAAAAGAATTACAAGACGAGAGTGAAAAGGAAAAATTCAAATAAATACGAGCACAGAATACGCTGAGCGAGACGAAATGTGAAAAAGGCTTGTTTTCCTAAAACTGTCTGGAAGCTACATTTTGCGAAGCGGTAAATAAAATGCGTACTTTTTATTTTGTTATTAGTTTTTGTTGTTTCAGATCTCTTTGGAAGCTACGATATTATTATGTAGGTACATGGACCGATAAAACACTTATAGCCTTACTAGCTGCGCCACGCTGTTTCACCCGCGTAAGTCCCGATCCCGCGGGAATATCAGGACAAAAAGAAAAATTCAAATAAATACGAGCACAGAATACGCTGAGCGAGACGAAGTATGAAAAAGGCTTGTTTTCCTAAAACTGTCTGGAAGCTTAATTTTGCGAAGCGGTAAATAAAATGCGTACTTTTTATTTTGTTATTAGTTTTTGTTGTTTCAGATCTCTTTGGAAGCTACGATATTATTATGTAGGTACATGGACCGATAAAATACTTATAGCCTTACTAGCTGCGCCCCGGTTTTTCCCGCGTAAGTCCCGATCCCACGGGAATATCAGGATGAAAAGTAGCCTATGTGTTATTCCAGGTCTCCAGCTACCTACATACCGAGTTTCATGGTAATCGGTTCAGCGGTTTTTACGTGATTGAGTAACAAACAAACACACACATACTTACAAACTTTCAGCTAGGATTAATAAACGTGTAGTAGGGTCGGAATAGTTTTACCACTTTTTGTTTCTGTCTGTCAAATTTTAAAGTTCATGTCACCTAAAAAGACAAGGCAAGTTCTGACTACTCCTATCTCACTCAACGTTTATTAATAAGGCTATTAATGTGCCATCAAGGTTAATGATTGGAACTCAAGTATAGTTTTAAGTATCTATTATTAGGAGCGTCCCATGGTTTCACCCGCGTAGATCCCAATCCCATGGGAATATCGGGATAAAATGTACCCTATATTCCTGTTATTTCAGGTCTCCAGCTATCTACATACGAGTATATATCCACGTAGAGCCCAAACCGCGGATCCTAGAGACATGAACTTTGGAGAGTGTGTTCATTGTGTGTGTAGGTATCCAGTAAGAAAGGGTTTTTGGAATCCCTCGAGATCGGGACCTACGCGGGTGAAACCGCGAGACACTAGTCACATGATCCACTGTAAAAGATTCTTCTAACGATTGAGTCATAATGCCAACAATGGGTATCAATAGAGAATTCGAGTATCCATCTAGTTTTGTAAAGTAATATTTTACGATGACTTGTTTTATTTTGTGCCGTGTAACGCTGCGCGCGCCCGGTCAAAGGCTACAATCATAATATTTAATAGAATAAGCTTTTAGAAGTAAGACACTCGGCCGGAAAAGGTGGCAGTATAATTGAGGTATCTTCTAGGTAGGTAAAAGTGCTATATCTTAGACTATTGTGTCATTTATCAAGCACCTAATAAGGTAGCGGTCAAACGTCTGTAATGATTACTATGATGATCACCTAAGATGGTACATGTTAGAAGTTATTGCAAACACACGTAGTTTTTCTATAAATTCCAAACTTTGTTGGTAATGTGTAAGTATCTAGTAGGTAGGTAGGTAGTAGGTATGTAGTAAGGTTTATCTCGAATGAGGCATATCTCGAATGAAGTTGCAATGAACGCACTGCCTTTTTTTGTTTAGTTACTTAGTTTTTCATAAAATTACTTAAATTATTAATCTGTGAGTAAGGAACTGTTTGCCATTACCGAGTCTGTCATTGCACCTACAGTTTAAGATAGACAGTTTTTTTTTTACAGTTTTTTACTTAGGACAGATCCAGAATCAAAAATATTTAAAAAAAAACGAATTAAACAACACTGACTTATGCACAAAACCGTGCCAAACCAAAAATAATAAAAACAAAACAAACGACGTAATCTCACCACCTACGTGCAAAACCACAGTTAATCAAATACCATGTTAAAGAATCGCCAAAAAAAAAACAAAATTCCAAAGGTTCAGATTTACAGCAAAACAAAAACCTATTCCAGAACTATTGTTTGATCTCGAGATCATAAATAACCGATGAGTAGGTTACACTTTCAATTCTTATTCGTGGCAGGAATTTTTATCGCGAATTTTACCATAGAGCACGCTAAAGTACCTGCGCTATGAGAGTATTACGGGGGCTATGAGGGTAGGTTACATTCACGTAGTAAGCCAATTGGAACTCTCCT
This sequence comes from Idaea biselata, assembly GCA_958496205.1. Classification (NCBI taxonomy): domain Eukaryota; kingdom Metazoa; phylum Arthropoda; class Insecta; order Lepidoptera; family Geometridae; genus Idaea; species Idaea biselata. Next base: position 14,410,635 of record OY292403.1, on the reverse strand, counting down.
ATTGCCTTGAAAACTGTTAGGCGGTACGCGCACTGTTTAGATTTGAGAATTAATGAGTAAATGCTTTATTTGCACAACAAACAATTACAATTAGTATTCCAACATACCTACAACACAAGTAAGACAAATACACTAAGTAAAACGTTGTACAAATGGGCGACCTTATCGCTAAAAGCGATTTCTTCCATGCAACCTTTAGGTAGTATGGGTCAGTAAAGTTTGTGACTGTGGATATAAGCAGAGAGTTCTGGGTGAGCCCATGAAGCAATTTTGTTGTGAGATATTTATTTATTGCTTGTTAGTGGAGAATAGTAGGTAAAGAATGGTGATTCTAGATCAAAGGAGATCTAGAATCGCCATTCTTTCCATGAATAGATGAGTAGGCAGCGAATTGTCTATTTAAATAGATGAATAGACAGCTAGTTGTCTATTTGAATAGATAAATCACCGTACCAATCCTTAGATGAATCAAACTATTTGAATAGTTGATCTATACAATCGGGTCATTATAATTGAGCGGATAGTATAGAACTGATTCGGTTTCATTCGGTAGATCATCACGCTGTTCACGCATTAACAATATCAGTTGATATATTCCAACAGTGACCCGATCCATAATCTATTCAAACTGTTTAATGCATGCAACTGATATCGCTCTATCAGCAACCGATTGATCGATCAGGTGAACCATTCTTAGGTTTGAGAAACGATCTGTCTGACACAACATAGGTAATTTTGATCTATTCAATCATTCAACCGTATTGACGGTTATTATATCTACAGTTTCCTAAACTTGCGCCAAACTGTGTAAAGCTTGTAAAGAAGAGGTAAATTATTCATATATGTCACACATTTACAATGGCAAAAACTGTATGCTCGACAAATATGACAAGCGAGGCCGTCGATGACATCACTTCCAGTCATATCGATACATTTCTTTGAACAACAATAAAATCCCTCCATTATTCTTTAAATTATGATTTCTGTTGACCGATCAGCATCAATGAATGGTTGCATTTGTTTTAACCATCTACTACAACTTATATTTATACAAACATCCAGTGCAGGCTTAAGCTCTTAAGAGGGTTCATTCCATTCTCTTTCGCCCAGTGCAGGCTTAAGCTTTTAAGAGGGTTCATTCCATTCTCTTTATCCAGGGAGGAAAACGTAAACTACGTTTGTATGAAATTAAAGACATTTTTCGGTTTGAATCGCGTGGTTTTTATTACTTTTAGCATTGTTACAACGCTCAATGTTTCGAGACCTTTCCAGGTCTCTTCTTCAGGATAGACTAAGATGTGATTTGTCATTCTAATGTATTAAAACGAAACGTTGAGCGTTGTAACAATGCTAAAAGTAATAAAAACCACGCGATTCAAACCGAAAAATGTCTTTAATTTCAACACAACATCGCGAAAACAGAAGAAGAATCTACGTTTGTATGGCGAAAGAGAATGGAATAAACGCCCTTAAAATAAAAATAGAGTTTTTAGAATCACTAAAATCTATGAGAAGTAGGTAAGTAATCAGTTAAATAAAACAGGATTTCGTTAACATACAATTTTATTATCAGCACACCACTTTTTTAAATATAGTACATTCTTTAAAGCACAAATATTCTTATGACATACACATGAATACACATCGTTACATCCTCTGTAAAGATCATACAGAGTATTGAAATTAGGACAATCAAAAAGTTCTATATTAACTACATTACAATTATCAAACATTGTTCTCATCCACTTAGCCTTTTCTTCGCCTTTAACATAAATAAGTTTACTGTCGAGAAGAGGTACAATACAACATTTATATTTTGAAAATGAAATATATCCTTCCTTCCAATAAATATTTCTATTTCTTTCAATCCAGTCGACCTGTTTCTTTTCTTTTGTAGTTAAATCATAAAACGGAAAAGGTGGTCGTATTAAAAAACTTTGTATCCCTTTATCATTCAGAATGGCTATTTCTTTAGGTATAAACTGATTTAATTCAGTTTTGAAACCTTGAACATCAACTATTAATTTCATGATATCTTGCGAACCGTACTGCTGAGAGGTTTATATTCTATAATACGATCGTTGATAATGACACAATAGGCACTCGTTTGGTCAGGAAAATCTTTATCGCTTTCTATTTCTAGTCTAACATCAACTGGCCCGGTTTTTAATGTTTCATTTTGTCTTGAACAGTCTATCACACACAAAGGTGCTTTTTCTTTAAATTGATCAATATCAAGCAACGGATCGACTGGAGCGTTGTAGTAAGACTGACGAAATTTGATGAACATTTCATATAATATATGATATTTGTTGCTATCAAAATTGAGTTTAAGTGAATCATATGGATATGCTTGAGAATTCAAAAATAAAGTGACGTTAGTTAAATTACAATGATTAAACTCAGAGCAATTTTCATCCTTTAAATTTTTCTTAGCTGTTTGAAGACCAAATATTACAAATCTAGGTTTCTCAAGTTGAGAGGCAGTCTTAATTGACCATGAATGCTTATTTGTTTTGGGTAAAAGCGGGTATTCATATGTGTCCCAATTTCGAAATGCTATTTGTATCGCTCTATCTTTTTCTAATTGTTTTAAGAGTAGCAATCTCTCACGATCGGATGTTTTAATATGCGGCATACGCCACTGTATTCTGTCAATATTTACTAAGACATGGTCATCTTTATCAAGTATGAGAACATCAACATTAGATTTACATCTTGTTAAGATTAATTCATGCTTGCAGTTTAATATGATTTTGTTATAATCTTCAGCAAATCCTAACAGTTTGCTAAGCGGTAATAATACACTAAAAACTCCATTTTTAGATTTTGTTCCATTCAAATTCCAGCCCCATAAAGCTGCTCGCTTACTCTCTCCCTCATTCATTGACACGTAAGATTTTATTGTAGAAGTAATACCGACATGTCTAATACGATCAATTTCAACTCCGTTTATCTCATATCTTATATCATTAAAAAGAAATGGTATAGGATTATTGTTAAATCGACACTCCTTCGGTACAATTTTTCCAGTTAAATCTTTGAAATATACTTCAATACGTCCTTCTATGTAAATAGAACTGCTTGCAGGTAGTAGATAGATGTCTTGTTGATTAATCGGTATTCGTATTTCATCGTTTTCTTTGAAACTATTGGTGTACGGAGTATAGGTATGCACTTCATAGCCTTCGATAGAATTGTCGAAATGAGGTGCTTCATTAATTTGCAATATACTCATAGTTTAAATCCTAAATTTCTTAAAAACTCCTTATTAATCTCACTGAGTGCTGGTACAACACGTGTGTGTTTAATGAAGTTATGATTTGAACTAGGAGCTTTTGCCGACTTACTAGCACTTTTCTTACTTTTTTTAATATTGAAATCAATCATATTTTATTTATTACAAATAATATTTTTAGTACAAACAAAATGCTGGTTATTTATTCAAAGTATAAACGAACACTGATCTATTACACTTCAATCATACAATTTATTTAAAATCTGATCTAAAGCATACAAGTTTCGAGAAATTTAAGACATAAATGACCGCAGTTATATGGATGACTACCCTGATAATTGATATAATTATACTGAATGTTGTCACCCACATATTTAATAAATTCTGTTGGTGGTTTTAGATCACCGTAACTGTCAAAGTATTCAATGTAGTCATTTTTCTTAACATAAGCTACCCAATGCGTACCTTGATTTTCAGAGCTATCCAAATTAATAATACCACACTCGATTTTGCGAGGATATTTAGGTAATCGATCCCTCATAAACACTCCTCGAAAATACGGGATATGGTTTTTTGAATATTTCATTATATCTATATCGGTAAGAGGACGATTAGGTAGCGGTTTATTTAGTTTTTTGGATTAGCATAAATACCTAGACCACCTTTATACGGTTTGAGCTTTAGTCCTCTCCCTAAGCATACTGGCTCAAAATTCTGTTCAAGTCTTTTAACCTCATTCCAAGTTTTTTGAGCAGTCTGGAATGTTTTTACCATTTTTGCTATCGCAGACGATTTATTGACAAGAGCACCAGCTGCAGATAATCCACTAACTAAGGCTACCAAAGGCAAGAATCCCCCTGTTTTCGGTAGTGGTATCACACGTGGAATTTCCACTTTCGAATCAGATATAAGATCCTTAATAGCAGCAAAAGCTAAATCGATAGCCAATTTTTTACATTTTGGTTTTGCTCTATGAATATTTTTCTTGGCATAGGCAACAACGTTTTTAAAACTTGTTTTGAGTCCTGATCCATTTGAAACTTTCGCTAACATTGCATTTTTAACAATTTTCGCAGCCAGTTTTTCTCCTCTACTTGCTCGAGATGATGATGCCCTTTTGTTCGCCATTTTAATTAATATCTTATCTGCTGCGTGTCTCGCTTGCAAGTTTTCTGTTTGCATATATGCAATATCGTGCTGTTTACAATACTCATCCAGTTCATTAACACCTTTATCGCCTCTGATAAGTCTCTCGCGTAATCTTGTTCCTGGCCCACAGTAGTTATAGCCAGGGAGATGTAACTCAAACGGTAAATGATTTATAATACTGTTCACAAGACCTTTCCCTTCCATGTACAAACAAATAATGACAAAAAATTGCACTCGAATTATAATATATTGCTTTTGCTTATCCAACTATTTTCACTATTCGGTAATCCTAGCCACTTAACAAACACTTTATCCCCTTTTTTCTTAAGAACTTTTTCAACTAAATACACATTAGGATTTTTAGTTTTCTGAAGCTCTTGAGCATAAAATGATCCAAGAATTTTATTTTTTCTTGAGTCTTCTAACCCATAAGTTGGTGGATCCGTATTCTGAACAATGATTACTTTAAACAATTCAGTAGACCAATTTGGGGTGAACCCCTTTTCAAAATTTGCTTTATGCTTACTTATTCGTACTACATCACCCACAGCAAAAGAACATTTTCTTTTATTTTTTGGGTTGGTAGGGATATTGTATTTTTGCATTACAATGTGTTTTGTTTGTTTATCCACTTTCGCTGGACACATCTGAATAGTTTTATGTTTAGTGTTATTGTAATCACTCACAACTTTTTTTAAGGTCCCGTCCACCCATTTGAAGTTACCTTTCAAACTAAACGTTCTATAAAGTTTACCCTTAATAGTACGTATCACTCGTTCGACCATAGAAGCCTTTTTTGTTGAATATGTAGAGTAATGATTTATTGAATGTGCTTGCATTAAATTTTTAAAACTTTTATTGTAGAATTCCTTACCCCAATCTGTTTGTAAATTTATAGGGACTCTACCATTAGACAAAATAGATTGAAATGCTTTTGTTACTATATCTTTAGTTTTATTTTTTAGCGGTCTGACCCAAACATACTTCGAAAAACAGTCAATGACGATTAGTATAAAATTATGATTTGAATTAATATTCGATATGTTTTGTATATCAATCAGATCAGCTTGCCAAAGATCGTCAATGTCTCTGAGTGTAACACATCTGCGAGGAAAATTTACCCTCGCACTTTTGTGTATTTCATTCACAACATCTTCTTTACTCATTTTTTAGCTTCTATAATCCTTAACAGTTATTCAACAACTAAACATTTTTTTATTTAAACAATGTTATTTATGATTTTATTATACCCGCCTCTTGTAGTTCTTCTATGATAGAAATAATTTCATTATCTTGATTAGTATTTCCGGCTTGTTTAGAGGCAATAAGTAGTTTTAATCTTTCCACTAGCTCATTAGGATCATCCCAATAGATAAAATCAGTATTTTTTCTATATCTCTTTAAAATGTTTAAGTTACCGCCATGTTTCTGAGCATTATCAACTGGTGATGTTATGAACATAGGTTTAATAATTTGTTTATATTTGTCTCCTTTGTCTCCTTTTAACTGTCCATTACCATCATAATCACGCTTATGAGCATTCGTTTTTATCAAAATGTTTTTATATGCCTTTTTATCCTTATCAGTAACCAATTCTAAATTCGGTTTTCTATGTAATAATACTTCTTTCAATCCTGCAGTCAGCTGATATTCATCATTATCAATCTTGATTCGACATGGTTCGTTGTCACCATCAATTGAAGAAATAATTTTAACCGGAAAATTACCAATCATCAGCTGATCATTTACTTTCCGAACTCCAAAAGGAATATTTATATCATAAAGACTACTCAAATATTTTTTAGTTATCGATACATCTTTGTCATCGATATTATCACCATCGGTATAATATTCTGAGCCCGAATCAAAATGCTCTGTTTCTGAATCCTCATTCGATGATTGTTTATGGACTTTTGATGGTGTAGAGGTAAACGCATCATCTAACTGAACAGGCACTTTTATAGTACTCACATTTAAATCATATTTTATCTTATTTGGACTTGATTCTAACATTTGCGTTAAAGGTACGGTAACGGGTTTGAATATTTTACTGAGTTCATGGTTGTTTTGATCTTCTATATCTCTCAACTGTTTGAGTTTATTTTTTATAATGTTTGATGATGTTATTATCTGTTCTTTAATATTAAGACTCATTTTTGGTGTATTCACTTTCACTTATCTTTTGCAAATGACAATAATGACTATTAAGGCAAGTATATAAAGGTGTCTAGATTTTTTCTATATCTACCTTTATTTAATTCAGAGTCTTTATTTATGGTTAAAAAACTATGTCTTTCCCGCCAAACATTATGACAAATCTCTTTAAATGTTTTCCAAGACATATCTGAATTAACGTGCTCATTGTATACATGCTTCAAGTTCATTTCATCTTGTTTGAAGAGCAATAATAAATTTACGTTATCTCGAATCAACTGTTTTGGCACCTTTGAGTATGTTTGTGATAAGTAAAAGCAATCAATTTGGTTGTGTCTTCCCATAGCAAAATAATTACGAATGTTATTCTGATTTTCACAAATCACATCATCAAAAATTATAACTGTATTTGGTAACGCATCATTTGGGTGTATAACTTTACTATCATCACTTAATACACAGTATTTGATTTCAGGAACGTTGATTAACACTTCTTTAAGAAAGCAGTATTTACTTTGAAATGGGGTTTTTGTATATAAATACAAATGTTTAAATTTAAGCCCATTTATATGTAACAATAAAGTAATTATTACATTAGTTTTGCCACAATTAGATGGCCCGCATATAATACATCGAATAGAATTTGGTAGCAATGCGCTGTGTTTTACTTGATTGATATTTTCAGCCAAATCAAAACTGCTAATATTTAACGAGACTGGTTGTTTGATTAACTTCATCTTGGCGTCTGATTATTAATGTGTAATACTAAAGGCTTTATAGTCTAAGGGATATATTTAGTTGAAGTAAACAATTTTTGTACAAATAATATTTTTATTCAATGTTAAACTTAGAAAAAAAACTTAAACAATAGTATGATATATTTTTAATACCTACACTAAAATTACATAAATATTAAAATATATTGCTGCAATGGCCCCAAGGCACAGTTTGAATTTGATCAGGATTAATTTGCCTTTTATCATCGTTTCTACTTAAAACTATTTTATTTATTGTTTGGGAATACAAAATATGTTTCACGGATTTGATTATATTCATTATATATTTGTCTTTTTTATCATTTTGCAAAGCTTCATTGTAATTGCATAAATTTAATTTTTTAGTGACGGATTTATTGACACCTTTTGCTTTTTTAATTTGTGTTTTTAAACTTTTAATATAATACAATTTTGCTCTTAAGCCTATAAATTCTGTTATTACATCACCACCAAGCTCATCCTTAAATAATCCAGGTACTTTTAAGTTCGCTTGCGGAATGAAATATATATTACTTGCACTAAAATTACTCGTATCAAATTCAGACAAATTTTCCGTCATATCTTGATAAAAGTCATTGGTGTGAATTAAGTACAGGAGACTATCAGTATCAGTATAGCATAGTTTAGCTTTCTCCTTATATTTATTTTTAATGAAATCATAGTGAAACTTGTATAAATGTTGTTTAGAATATTCGAGTACTGTAAAGCCGATATAAATGGGTTTATCTAAAGTAATTTTATCCGGACTTAATTGTATTGCCACAAAATTTTCAGAAAATATAGTAACAGATTTAAAATTCGGCTTGATAATTAGTTTTTCTGCACCAAGCCGTTTATTAGTTTTATTTTCAGTGTCATTCCATTTACTAACTAATTTAACATCAATATATTTGCGTTTATTTTCAATAGTTTTGCCAAAAATAGAATTGTTCATTAGTTTAAAAAAATCTTTCTCAAAAGAAGTAGTTGATTTTTTTCTTAGCTCTGTGTTTAAGTCAATATATTTTTTCAAGTATGTGTCTTGTTTAAAACAAATAATTCGATGTATTTTTCTTAATACTAATCCATTTTTTAAACACTCCTTCAAATGAACATAATGTATCACATAGTTAAATTTATCATATAAATTTGCTATAAGTTTTGAACTTTTACTACCTGGAGGTATAAATTTTTCGGCAGCAAATGGTAAATCGCTGTGCAAATCATGTAATTCATATGGGTACTCTAAATCAACTTCTAATATATAGCCTATTTCATTATCATCGCAAATATTTGAAACGTTAAAATTATTTACCTCATTTAGTGACATGAATCTAAAGTCCGATATTGGTAGTTTTTTTGTCATAGCGTAGCCATAAAGATTATTGCAATCTAGGTATACTAAATAGCTTGAAGGCTTTGTTGTATCGAAATCCGGCATATACATATTATTTGCCTTAGCATGTCTTAATGAGCATTGAGCTAAACCTCCCCGAATGCCTTTTTCTAGCATTTGGTACATCTCTAAATCAGAAACCAATTCTAGTTTTACATCCGTGTAATGAAGCATAGCATCCCAACTCAAACTGGGGGAAGTTACATAATAAGCAGGATCAAGCTTATAAAAACGTAAACTTAAATTTCTAAAGTTTTCGAAAATGTCACATAAGAGCAATACATCACATTTTAAATATAAATCGGTGTACTCGCCAAGTGACTGAATTTTAAATACTTTCCATACATTGCAAACGTGTTCATATTCATCAACGCTTAAATGTTCCATCGTCAATGTATTGTAAAAATATTCTTTAGATGGTAATTTGCATTCCTTATATTTTGCCCACGAATCCATATAATCGTAAGGATATACACCTTTGCGGCGTAACAAATCGAACTGTGAATTGTCAGAAAAATTACGTCGTAAGTATGTGAATTGTTTATCAGACAAATTTTTACTTAACGTGTCAAGACTTGAATTAAGAAATTGAAACGAATCAATAAATTTTATTTGCATGTATTCCCGTTTATTATTAGTTTCAATAAATTTCGTGATTGTCAAGTATTTCTCTTTTGTTTTAGGTATAATTTTAATTGAACCTGGATATTTGACTAGCTCTTCAATAAATATATGCGAGTCGTAACCAGACAAATTATGAAAAATAACTGGTATGAATGGGCTCACACGATACATCAAGTTACATTTAGAGTGAGCCGCTCCTCTATACTCTGAAGTGACATGATCGTGGTCGTGTACTCTATCATCAAATAATTTATTATTGCAAATGTGACATTTAGAAGCGTTTTTAAAACTTTGTTCTTGTTCATCAGTTAATGGTTTCATTGGTTTTTTTACTGACAACAGCTCATGAATTCTTGTTACATCTTGAATTAAATATTGAATAAACATTTTTGCACAATCAGGGCCTCTATATTGAACCAACTTATTTAGTGTGGTATCATGCGAACAGCACACATAATACGCAAAACATGAAGGAACATGGAGTTTAAATTTTTCAGTATTCGTTGTGTTATCTTTCATATTTAAACAGTTTGTTAGTAATGTTTCAAAATCAGCATAAATCACAAAATTTATTCTTTGTTTTCTTTCGAAATTTTTAAATTCCAGAACACTATTATTTTTAGGTAGAACCGATAAAATGCTTGAACATGTATGAGTTTTGAACTTTGATTCCTTCGTAAAGAACTGTAGGCATGATTCACATAAGTACATCTTACCATTATGACTCGTTATTTGACGTCGTACTAGCCTCAATAAGTCTTTAATTAAACAATAATGTCCTTTATTTTTATTCTCAAAATATAATAAATTGATGTGATTTGACTGCCTCTTTTTTGTTAAATACAATGGTCCAGTGATAACATTTTTATTTAATCCGTAAACATTTATACTTATTTCACTATTATTTTTTTCAAAAAGCTTAATATCTTTAAATGTAGGGGGAAAACTCATTCCATCTATATTTAAAACTGCAGAGTAATGTGGATATGAAGTCGTCCTGCACACATTAGTTTTACTTGGATATAGGGCAGCGACGACACTCCATAAAAAACAATATTCATCGTCATTTTGTACATTTATACAACTTTTAGAATTTCTTATATCCTTTGGCAATTCTATGTAAGAACCTCCTCTTAAAGGACTATATTTATTAATATTAAATTCTAAATGACTAATGGAAATATACGTCCAACCTGATTCACATTGATCAAATTCACTCAATTTTTGTTTAAACTGATCAATAATATCTAAATATATTTCATTAGTGTTAGAACTTTTACATATGATATTAAATTTAGTATTAAATGATTTCAGCTGCTGTTCACTTATTTTGGGTAACATGTAATAGGCAAACAGTTCAAAGTTGACTTTAATACAAGTATGTTTTATCAAAGTCATTTGTATTATTTTTTGTATCTGATAGTGTTTTTCCTGCAGAAACGCTTCTGGAGTGAGGTACTCGATTTCCTGCTTAGGAATTAATTTATAAGTAACTATTCGGTTTCTGAATGCCGCAGCAATCACATAAACATTTTTAAATTCTGTTTGAATTAAACAATTTGATTTGTGAATGTTTGTTCTCAAATGATAATGAAATTTATTTGCAAGTATCTCAATATTACATTTGTCACATTTAACCATTGTCATATCTGAGTTTGAGGCATTGTGAATACAAGGAACTGTAACAAGAAAAAAAAAGAACTATGTGAGTAAATATTTATTATACATAATGAGTAACATAATAGGGGAGTAAACATAACAAAAGCCTATATCATAAAAGATTAAATATTACATAAAAATGAAAGAGTACTTTAAAAATATGCATTTACAAACGTAGGAGGACTGTTTTTGAACTCCTTCCTAGTCGCATTAACGAAAGCAACTAAATGTTGCCAGGCTTCTGTTCCATCATTTGTGCGATTTTTTATCGTCAAGACGGAATGTCTCCATCTATTCATTGGGGGGACCTTTTCAATCTCATCGCATTTATAAATTTTCATCTCTACATAATGGGACCCCCCTTTCAATTCATTGATTTGTTTCGAATACCCCTTCGGAACCCGTTTAACAAAATATGACAATAGTTTACCAGTTGAGCTGGCCGGCGTAGGCGGTTCTTCGTCCTCGTCGTCACTGTCTGACCCGAACAGGTCTTTTGCTGTAGCCTTCAGCGGCGGTGGTATAGGGCTGATTCGCGGCATGCTGGCGCCACATTTCGGTTTCTTGATACCGGCTGATCCGCTACTGCCGCCGCCGGTCGCACTTCTTTTCTTCGCAGACGATGAAGACGTCTTGGGCCGTCTCTCCTCGACGTCACTTTCGGGGAATAGAGACTCCGCTAGTTGAGTTGACCTGTAATAATAATAATAATAGAATAATATTATTAAAAATACAATATTGTTTTTCTTTGAATACCTGAGGAAAAATAAGTAATTAGTAACAATCTTTTTGAATAGGTTAACTAGATCATCTATACCTATTTAAAAAGATTTAGGAGATCCAGAATCGCCATTCTTTACCTACTAATAAAATCTTTTTAAATAGGTAGATGATACCTATTCAAAAATATTTTTAGGAGATCCAGAATCGCCATTCTTTACCTACTACTTAAATATTTTTAAATAGGTTTACTAGATCATCTACCTATTTAAAAAGATTTTATTATTGAATAAATGATTTTTTTGAAATGGGTTCCATTTAAATAGGGTATCATTAAAAATATATGAATTTATTTAAATAGAAGATCAATTAAAAAACAAAGAATAAATAAATGACTAGAAGACTACTCGTACTTACATAGTAATAATTTTGTTTCACTGTTGTGGTAGTAGGTATTCACTAGATGATTGCTGTATCCCTCGGGAAAGTGATTTGACGTCTTGGCGGGATGCAGTTCAGTTTTTATAATTGCAGATGACTCATGTTGTGATACCATTTTAGGTGATCAACGTGATGTAGGGTTTGCTTACTTTGCAAAAACCATATATAGTTAACAGAATTAATACAACGTTATCCTAACACTTTACTCGCTTAAATAATAATCACAAGTTTCATAAGTACATTTACTACAACAAACAAAATGAACAGACAGAACGATCAAAATATGTTTTTTTTTTACTATGGTTTATCAATTGGATCGGTAGATGGTATCATTGCTTTTGAGCTGATATACTACTACTATTACTACATATTACTAGCTGTGCCCGCGGTTTCACTCGCGTAAGTCCCGATCTCGCGGGAATATATTTAAATAGGGGTTTGAAAAAAATAGTAGCCGATTCTCAGACCTACTGAATGCGTATACAAAATCTCATAAAATCGGTCAAGCCGTTTTGGCGCCAGCGGGTCCCGCGCCCTTACAGCGGCATCGGCAACTAATAAAGTACCTACTTATACTTAAGTACTATACGTTTTCTACTAAAGCACCTAGACCTCAAACAAATTTTCAGTTTTAACATAAATATTTCAGGGAAACCTCCAGTTTCGCCAGCGGATTTCGCCGACGCGTCACTTAGGTCGTCAAATGTTTTAATGTTACTGTATTTGCCGAATAAATAAACATATTTTACCAATTAATAGAAAGCTTCATTTATATAAATATACGTGAACGCGAGGAAAGCCATGGGCAACGCTAGTTTCAATCAATAAACATAGACGGATCATATTGCATTTGGCGACGATTCATATAAGGTAACTTGCCATACAAAGAAAGTTACCTATTTAATAGATTAATTTGCGCGATTTCGAACTTTATAAACTTTTTTTTTCAGTAAATTATTTATTATATAAATAAAAGAACTGCTATTGTAATTTGTCATTCCATTTCTTGAAGATTCCTCTCAACGTGAAGGTGTAAAAATGTCGGTACGTAACAAATATTTTATTATAATTATTTTTTTTTGTACCTACTTTTCATACTGACTATAATTTTTAAAATTGTGTACTTATTGTTTTCAGATACCATCCTGGACGTATTCACCAGTGTCACCAATATATCCACCGACACGTCCAATAAGTCCTTCAAGCGTAGAAGATCTTTCTAATTATCTCAGGAGCAGAAGTCCAAGGAACATCGACATTCAAAATCTTCAAACCATCAACCATCAAAGCAAATTGGTTTCATCATCGTTCAAAACTGTATCAAAAGGTACAAAAGTTATTAGAATAGAAATATACGATTCCAACCAATTTGATAACTGTGAAAAATCAATTTGCAACTGTTCCGCGGAGATTTGCGTCCAACATGTCGTTGAAAATATAGCGTGTGACAATATATATTCTCGAATTAAAGATTTAATTCAACTCATATGTGGGCAGCTCAATATGCGCCCATCATTGTAAAAATATTTAGATTAGGTAGTAATAAATTGTGAGTAAATGTGTCAATAAACGTACTTAAAATGTGTAGTTATTTTTAATTTATAGTCGTAATAACCTAATCTATTTACAAGGAACATAATTATTCATTACACACTAAATTATGTGTCTTAATTATCTGGATACTTACCTCTGACCGATTAAGTAAGACCACTTAGGTTCCTAAATAATACGACCAATAAATCGGACTATAAGAGATCAACTTATAATAGAGCATTATTAGAATTAGTTAGTTACTAATAACAGTATTTTAGCAGACAATTAGATTTATATATTTGAAATAGAATTATCTAAGAATTGGTACGGTGATTCGTCTATTTAAATAGTTAAATTCAACTATTTAAATAGTTAAATTCATCTAAAGATTTAGTACGATGATTTATCTATTCAAATAGACAATAAGCTGTCTATTCATCTATTCAAATAGACAATAAGCTGTCTATTCATCTATTTAAATAGACAATTCGCTGTGTATTCATCTATTTAAATAGACAATTCGCTGTCTATTCATCTATTTAAATAGACAATTTGCTGTCTATTCATCTATTTAAATAGACAATTTGCTGTCTATTCATCTATTCATGGAAAGAATGGCGATTCTAGATCTCCTTTGATCTAGAATCACCATTCTTTACCTACTGAGAATTTTTTTATTTTGTTTATTTTGAGTTTGTATTAAGAGGATCGTCTCCATTCTCTTTCTCCATACAAACGTAGTTTAAATTTTCCTCCCCGGATAAAGACATTAGAACAAATATGTTTATGCCATAAAACTTATATATGTCATGACTATGCATCTATCTTTTTATTTTTTTCATTTTATTATTATTTTAATTAAAAAAAAAAACGGTAGGTGCATTGTCATGGCAGATATAGGTTTTATGGCATAAACATATTTGCTCTAATGTCTTTAACCAGGGAGGAAAATTTAAACTACGTTTGTATGGAGAAAGAGAACGGAGACGATCCTCTTAATGGGACTGGCATATCATATCTAGACAAAAAGGTATATGGCTATCTTGCCATATTTTATTGAACTTATTTTTATGTATTTTGATACTAACAACGCAAAGTAAAAAGACATTCAGCAACAACTCAAATTCTAAGGCTATACACTGATAACTAAGTCGTAGCAGAAGCGCGTCGCCATAGCGTCGCTTTTTCCTTTGATATAAACATAGAATAAGAGAAACTTAGTTACAAAGGGATTACATAAATTTAGTTTCTAAGTGAATTATTTATACCCAAATATAAAATAATGACACAAAATGAACTCTTTAGAATTCGAGATCAAGAATATAACGCGGGTAAAATGCGGGTCCAAATAAATACGTGTAAGCAAATGCAATATGGAAATATCAGTCCGGAAATATTGGTAATATGACAGCATAAATCCTCCGACACCACCGGAGTGAAACCTTGCGATGTGAGGCAAAACCTGACGTGGCATTATAACCGTATCACCTATTCCCAAAAAACAGTGGCCAATCGCACATCGTCCGATCCAGATTGACTGCCTTTTATTTTATTTATCACCGGGCTAGCATCGCCCTGCGCACTTTTATGGGCCGCCCCGCAAGCAAAGTGAATTTTGATGTGCTCCCTTTTATATATCGCAATGAAACGTTTACATTTCTACGTTTTTTTGTGTCTCCCTCCGTCTTATTGAGCCCGCTTGATCGCTGTTTGTATTGCTTTGTTTTGCGCCCGGATTTTGATGTCGTTACTGTTTCTTTTTTCGTACCCCGAGTTCTGGTTAGCACGTTATTGGAGCTTGTTGGTGTTTCATCAGACCGGTTTATTGGGTTTTGTTTTAACGTTACAATGTTGTTTTGGGATTCGGAAGGTTTTAATAAAAACGACTTAAAACGACGTTATTGGAGGTTCCGTCGGGGCTAACGGGTGTCATTTTAAAAGTTATATTTTGGTATCTTTACTTTTAGAATCGAATCCATAAATTCAATATACATTAAGAAACAGTTAAGAGGCGTCATTAAATTTTTTTACTGTCAAAACATCAGGAGAATTTGGGTCGTACGTACGTAAATAAAGTTCTGAATTTTAACAAAATGTTCGATTTTGTAGGTAAGTATTCAAACAGAAAAACAATCGACATAGCAAAAGTTTTCTGAAACAAAAAGAGAGTGTTTAATAAAACGAGGCTTTAGCTGAATGAAGATAAATAGGGATCTTGCATCACGGGAGCAAGGGGGGACATTTGACATGTAGCAGTATGTACTGCGACACGTGACTTTAATTCTAATCATTGTTTTTTTTGGTGAACTTGTACGTCATTTGACTTAAGTGAAATATAAAACAACTAATTTCAGTTCAACCAAACTAGATTAAGCAAAGAATAGATTTCTACAACTCGTCTTTTGATCGAGTCTTGGGTTGTTCGAAAATATGACAATGCGAGGAATAGTTTTTCTCATCTGAGTGATGTTCCTGGTTGCATCCCTCTCGAGAACCCGGGGTCCGCTTAATCTATTTGCAGTAGGATGATACTGCAAATGGACTTAGCCGCCTACCTGACATCAGCCCTCCTTGGACGAAGCAGTTTACCCACCACCGCGCGAGGAGAACTCAAGGTTTGTAAGTCCTCTCCGTGATTTTTTATTATTTTTCCTACCGTCACAAAAATAACTCGATTAAAAAAAATTCAATTAAACAAATTTTTCTGGTTTTATTCGCATTGCTAACACTGAGGAAGAGGCCTGTAAAGACCTCGAAACGTAGGACATTGATAAAATGTTAAAAATAATAAAATCAACATGGTTAAAATTATTTAAAATGAGTTTTCAATTAAACATTGAAAACAGAAGAAAAAAATATGTTACTGATATAAAACCTAACTTACTACTGCTCCAAATTAGAAAACCTTATTTCCTATGTTTCGGATTATGGATTATCTAAAGTTATTCAAGTTGGCTATAAGTACATAATATTATTATAGGTACCGAAGCCTCAGGCAAAGTAAATTTTCCGCCTTAGTTACAGAATATAACAAAAATTTCTTGTTGTCTCCCTCGGAATTCAATTACGAACTTTTAACCTTATTGTCCTGTTTTCTCCCAAAAGAAACACATCTTAATTCATTTATTTTAGAATTCCTATTATTTTGTAGAAACAACATTGTAAAGCGTTAGATAAATTGTCCTAGAAGTGCGCAGAGTGCAGCCTAAACGATCGGGCGATACTTTGTGTACCTACTGCCAGAGTTTAAAAATAAAATAAAAGTATTAACGTACCCCGGTTAGAACATCTGAAGCCATATTACTTCCGTCTACCTACCTTCACTCGTGGTTCTTTAAGTCAAGAGGGGTACCTACTTTAATTCTACGAAAGAAAGAAATTCTGTCATCCATCCGTCCGAAAAAAATATTTTGACAGATTTTGTCTAAAAATTTCATTTTCGGACGGATGTATGACATGTCTGAATGATGATTTTCTTTCTTTCGTTCGTAAATCGAAAGTCGTCGAAAATTTTATTTAGACAAGCACACGGTTAAAAAAAAGATATGCTCAAATCAAACAAATAGGTTCAATTAAAAAGGCAAAAATAATAAACCGAAAACAAATTTCATGTCTCTGAGTAGGTATGTGGTACCTTCCTTACGTTCCCGCGTCGGGGGACGCGGGAATGTGTCACAGAAGTTGATGGTAACCGACCCGTGCTTATAAGTATAGGAAGGAAGGAAGGTACCACATAACTACTCAGAGACATGAAATTTGTTTTCGGTTTATTATTTTTGCCTTTTTAAAGTTTAGTTAGGTTTTAACTTGGAAGATTTTTTAAGTCGGGGGTTTTTTAAATTTTAAATTTAATTTTTTTATTTCACCCTTTTTGTAAGAGCGATTTTGATTAAACATGCATATTATTGCATATTGTTGTCTCAAAAGTAAAGTCCCTTCATTTGATATGAAGGGATATATGATATTTCATTTCAATTTCATTTTATATATTTCATTTTACTCGGGTATATTTGAAAACATTCGGTTTTTTTTCCGAGTTTGACCCTACATATACTTTGAACGGCTAAGCCGATTTGGATTAAACATGCATATTCTTGTCACAACAGTCATGCTCTTTTATTATACTAATCTACATATATTATGAACGGCTGAACCGATTTTGATCAAACATAGCTAAGAACACTTGCGCAAAAGTCACCTATCAACCAAAAACTACATTGAAATCGGTTCATCCGTTCTTGAGCTACGATGCCACAGACAGATACACAGACAGACAGACAGACCGACAGACACACAGACACGTCAAACTTATAACACCCCTCTTTTTCCGTCGGGGGTTAAAAAGTAAAACAACAAAATTAAAAGACAAAAACTTTTTTTAGTAGAAGGATAGCTTTGCGAGATTTGACTTTTTTGTGCATGTATTTTTTGATGGGATTATAATTTATTATCATCAGAATCAGCCATTAATAAATCTACCTCATTATAAGTGCAGCAACTTACAGAATTTGGTAAAATCCACTACCGATTTAAAGTTTATTGTCTGTTGCATTCGCCTTTGAAGAAATTTTTCGGGTTATTATTTTGTTTGTTACTTTCTTACAATTGAGTTGGGAGTTCTTACAAGTTTCGTGGTTGTAAGAACTCGAATGAAAACACCATGATTTTGATCATAATTTTTTCGTAATTGTATTCTTTTTATTAGGTTTTTAAATGAAGTGATTTGCGAATTGAGATGCCATGGCATTTCATCAGTGTACGAAACGAACCTATATTAATACCTAGGTATACAAATCATATTATAATCTACAAAGATTAGGTAATGTGTAGCCTATATTGATTTCAAAGATTCATAAATATATTCTTATTCAATTAAAATCGGCAATAAGCCCAAAAAATGGTTTTATTAATATTAATTTCATTCAAATAAACTTGTATCCATTCTTGTTTGTTTCTAAGACTGTGAATAGACAATGTTCATTTTAACAAAATTTGATTAAATGAAGTCATGGAAAATGAAATTACCTATATCAAGTGAACGGTAAATTTCAAGTAATATTATACTTTCTGTTATTACGTCTTGTATTAATATTACGCACCCGTACCCAGGGGCTGGGTTTTTAGTACAAACATCCAAAATACATAGTTTCTATGTAACCACCGCAGATTCATTATAAACAGTCACAATTTCGAATACATCAGCGCCAATTGATGGCACTTCAAACTCCCTCATAACTTCAATATAAAATAAGTTTTTATTACCAAAATTTCAATCGCGGCTGCAAGATATGGCACGTCAAATTTGGACAAACACCAATTCCAGTCATGAATAAAACATTGCTCAAGTTCTGATCCTTTTGCCATCGAATGTACTTTGAGATAACTCTGTAACTATATTAGACTCTATGCCCTTGTGTAAGAGTTCGATTTCCTTCGTATTTTTTCGTTTTTTGCCTGGTTTTCCATTTCAAGGTTACAGTAGTGAGCCGGTTATGATAATTTTTAGACCCTCATTCTGCTATTATGGAGCGCCATTAAATTTAGCTCTCGATTTAGATGTTTGTTTATATCTGTACCTAGATTATTGCTTTTACGGGATAAGTTTGTACAATCAAGTAGGAAGCTAATACAAATAACAATAGTACCTACCTATAACTTAAAAATAAAGCTTTTTGAAAGCAGTTTTTTTCTGTTGAAAATAAGTCTTACGGATCGTATACACAGCTCTGCACTGCAGTAACTTGCGCTGTTTAAATGTGGTGTACGAAAATATAGTAATTTTAGTATGTGCAAATGCCATGTATGTATTACATGAGAGAATGCCATTACATGACAGTTGAGGCTGAGCTACTGCCGTACTCGGCTGTCTGATAGCTAGGCAATAACTCACAATCTGGTTCACTCTGTGTAAAAAAGTTACCACTTATAATAAAGGTATACTAATTTACAACAAAAATCATCTAACCCAAATTAACAGAGAATCCGTGCAAGGTAGCTAAACAGCCAGACACATATTTTGGCTAAGATGGTGAGTTTGTCATTGTGAAGTAAGGTGGTTGTGGAGTTGGGGCGGGTAGATTTATAAGCTTGGCTCTAGAGTGCGTTTCATCTTTAAATTTCTATGCCGTCATGTTGGTAACAAAACAACAAAGTGCAAAATTTAAAAAAAATCATGTGCTACCTTGAGTTAAGGGAGATTTGTAAATGAAGAATGAATGAACGAATATTCCTGTATTCAAGGTTTAGGGTATAGCACATTCAAGATATTAAGGCAAGACTTTTTTGTTTTGCTGCCAATATAACAGCATAGGAATTTTAAGATAAAGGTCATAGCCCACTTACACGACTCTGCTCCCACCCGGCAAAAATAATGTAATTAAAATATGAGCTTTAAATATTGCTCTTTAGATATATTTTACATTGGCATCATAAATTAGCAGACAGCTCGCTTTCAGCGAGCTTACCGCCGTCAGACTGCTCGTCAGTCAGTGTAAAATATATCTAAAGAGCAATATTTAAAGCCCATCATCATTTCAGCTGTAAGAAGTCCACTGCTGGACATAAGCCTCCCTCATAGATTTCCAGATGCTTCGGTCATAAGTGGCCTGCATCCATCGTGAACCCGCGGCCTTAACCAAGCCCATATATGAATTATATTATTTTTGCCGGGTGGGAGCGGAGTCGTGTAAGTGGGCTATGACCTTTAAACGCATTATACATGACACCTGATATCTTTTTGACAGTGCACATCATAATAATATGGTCTCCCCCTCGTCTTGGATATGTTTTACATGAAAATGTTTCTTGGAGGGATTATTATTAAGTATTTGTTTCACGGTATGATTAGAATGTGCATCCTTTTACGTCACAGGCTAATGTTCATCCAACAGTCTTTCAGTCAACAATTTGCTTATTACTCTGTCAACACAAAATAGTTTGCAAATAGCAACTATAAATCCGCCTCGCTTTGTAAGTGGGCCATTTAGCAGATGTTATCGCGTCAATAACGCTAACACTAATCGCTCGGCATTACCTAATGTCCAGGTGTACGACTAGTTTTATAGATAATCATCGGTTTAGCGGTTTAACCATCGTTTATATATCTTTATACCTAATTATTTAAAAGGGATTAAGTTTTATTCAGCAAATCTATATCTATTCTTAACTATAATAGACTTGCTGCCCCCCGTTATTTTAACGGCGTAAGTCCCGATTTCTCTGGAATATCGTAATCAAAGTTAGCCTTTTTTCTTCTCCAAGGCATTATCAATCTCGATACAACAAATCATCAAAATCGATTTAGTTGTTTAGGCGTGACCCTTAAATACTCTAAAAACGTAACAGACAGACAGACAGAGTTACTTTATACTCATTTATCATCGCATTTATACTTACTTATACCTAAATCAAATTAAATATTAATATATCTTTAAAAGGCTTTTTCCTGACTGACTGATCAACACACAGCCTAAACCGAGTATATAGTAGAGGGAATACATTTTGAGAGTGTGTTCTTTATGTTACATCAGAATGTTTTGGCATCCGATAAGAAATCTTTTTTAAAAATGTATACAGGATCCGAACTTATGCAGGTGTAACCGCGGGACACAGCTAGTATAAACTAGTATATGGTAGATAGGTATGACCTACTCGGCAGGCACCAAATAAAATTTTAATTACCAAAACCTACTAAACATAGATTTGAAAATTTACCATACATTATTTATAGGAATAACCCTTGCCCAACACCTGAGACAGGAAATTTATAATGTAGCTATTAAACCAAATCTAAGTTACCCACCGAATCACAACAAAAACGAACATTTTTATTAAGTAGGTACAAGTTTCACGTAAACGTAGGATTGATATTGTTGTTCTAATGAAGAACCCGCCCATTGTATGGATTATTGATTGACGGCATCTGTGGCGCGTTGAGTGAACACTCAACTGCAATGCAGATGGTTGAGGATTCGATTCCCGCCGGGTACAAGTAAGTACCTATGCTTAAAAATAAATATTTTTATTTTTGGTCTGGATGTCTCTCTATGTATCTATAATATAAAATATAGTAGGTATCTATATATTTCTATCGGCTATCAGTTGTCTTTTGTTACAAGCCGATAAGCTCTCATGTTATAGTCTCTAAGTATCTACTTTAAGTTGGTTTGTTAAAATCCTCTTTTTCACGAATAAATTATTCTTTTTATTCTTATATCCCGTTGTCTAGTCACAGTAACACAAGCATAGTATGGGGGATATATGGCGTTGTGTAAATGTCTACAGATATTATTTATTTACAGTTAATACAGTTATATTTTTAATATCGACTTAAAAATATATTATATAAAAATATATATATAATTTGTTTTTTGGTGTTGCAATGGGACAAATAAGCGAAAAAGTATGCTTTAATAAAGTTTTGTTCTAAATCATAATGTTCCACTGTGAACATCACAAGTTAATAGATGAAGTAGGCGTTGCTCTTTAGACCTGAATAACGTTAATGAATGCAGCCGCAGTCGGTTGCGATCGCTATCTGCGAAACTATACGTTTGAGACACGCTAACTTCATGTTTAAGACAATTGCGAGACCGCTGTTAACTTCGATATCTTTATTACCTACTTGCCTCTTTTAAATTTTAAAAATTCTTTATTCATTGCGTGCAATGTATGTATGTATGATACCTATGATTTGAACGCGCCGCGCCGGTAGGTATAAAATAAAATTATATTTACTACTTAGGGGGACCCGCAATGAAAAGGACGTGTTTAAAAACGGACACTATCGAAAATAATTTATGTGTTTTGGGGGTTGAAACTATTGATGACCATAAACCTGTGGACCAGACCCTTGTTTATGGTCATCAATAACGTCAACACCCATAATATTTGATCAAAAACTTGAGATATCGATAATGTCTGTTTCAAAACACGTCAGTTTCATTTCATATGCCCCCTACCCCTAACACGATGTTACTTTTGAAAAAAATGCTTACCAAAATTCTGCACCCATAACCGTGCCCATAAGCGTAGGACAAACTTAAAAAAAACATAGCTTTAAAGATTTTTTTTAAAACGTTTAAAGAAAAACTTAGGTAGGTACCTACTGTATACCTAACAGCAAGTTCTCGTTACACCGTTATAGAGGAAGTAGCTCATCGTTACGCCGCTAATCTTGTTCGCTTCTCTCTCGCTTCATATTTTTATTGCCGCTAATAAATTTTACTGAGACTTGCTGCCTTCTGATAGGGAACTATAGAGAATTGCTACAAATATGATTAAATGACGGGGTATTTACTTACCATGTTTTTATGTGCTTAACATGAGACTCGTGAACTATCCAGTTGCAATTACTGGCGAAATTAAAATATCTGTATTATGACGAAAAAGAAAAACCCCCATGTATTTCTCGTGGTTTCTTCTCATCGGAGGGTGCGTTCCAAAATATCCTAAAATCTTGAAATTTCTTAGCGGTCATGTAATTTATACATGTTCTGAATAAATTAATATAATTGATTACCTAATCGAGTTATTAAATAACACGGATCAAAAATCCGCCCGCCCGGTCCGAACCCGTGCTCCTCGCCTAGCCAGGGCTCTAACCACTAATCCACACGGGAACCCTTACATTGAGCCATAAAAAATATCTTTTAGAAATTCTAGTTATTCAAGCTCTAGTTCTAGTATTATGTTACGCTTTAATGATTCAGTAACTAGACCAAACAGGAAACAGAACAGTCACAAGCAACTGAACTTACCTACACTAAAACACAGCGCTAATTGGCCAGGGCTACCACACGCAGTTTCAGCAAAATCAAATTCTCGCTCACTGATTTGCGGTGCACGCGTTAGGGTTGCCTCTCTCGTAAAATGCACATGTAATGTTGCGGAGGGGTCAGCTAATGTTTGAACAGAATGGCGTCATCGGCGTTCGGAAGTGCCTGCTCGTTTCAACATAGATTGTGTGCTCATAGAGTTTTATGAATAGACTCGGTACTGCTGTATTGTAGGTGATATTGTGAGTTGGTTTATCGATGGAAAATGGGCTGATATTAATATTGACAGGGTGGTCCAGATTATGGCACAGCTGCTTATACAATGTGCTCCGAAAGGAGGTAATAAGCGTCTAAGCAAACCAGTTTTGTTCTGGTCACATTTGTTTTGGAAAAGGACACCTTAAAGGCCAATGACTTCAAACATAAAGAAACAGCTTATTTTCACGTCAACCTCCTTTCAGCCTAATACCCTCTCCTCGAGACACCCGGTATAAGTTAATCTACACGTTAATTTAAAAAAGTCGTAGAATAAAAGTTGTTGGACTGTTAATTTCCAAAAAAAAAATTCTAACTGAATTTCAAATAGGAATAAACTCAAAATAAAAGTACCTACATTCCTATAACAAAAAAACAACATACAAAATTTTATAAGGTTTAGTAGGTTTCATAAGGTTCAGATTTCAAAGGTTATTTATGTATATAGGTACCTATATAAAATATAGTAAATCGGTAACGGCGTTCCCAGAACGTCTTCATTAGATGCTCATTAACCTTATTGTGGTTTGTCCTTTAATGATACACCGCGACCGACGAGCGACTGAAAGATGAAGCTTTCGCCTTACGGGATGAAAAACTTGCTTTTACTCGAACTCCGAGACTTGAGTTCGAGTAATTATACTACTTTTCGAGGAGGAAAGAAAAAGGCAGATTTATTTGCTTAAGAAATTTCGTCAGCCTCGCCTAAGATAATAAGTAGGTAAGTAAAGAGAAAAATCAGAAAAAAAAATAAGGTGTATTTTAAAACTACTAAATTTAAAATTGCCCATATGTGTTTATCGTGTTAAATCTGAACAATTTTTATACAATATTCCTTATGTTTTTATTGCTTAAGGCATTTTTACTTGAAATATTTTACAAGGAGAAATACATCATCAAAAATCCTCCCATGACAGGATTCGAACCTGTGCCCCTCGCTTGCCGGGCGAGATTTTTGATGATGTATTTCTCCTTGTAAAATATTTCAAGTAATTTTTATACAACTAATAAGGGCCTTAAGTATTCCACTAATATTATAAATCCGAAAGTTTAGATATTTGTTTGCATGTTTGTGTTTCAATCAGGCAAAAACTACTGAACCAATTTTCCCAATATTCCCACGGAATCTGGAGTTATGCAGGTGAAACCGCGGAGCGCTGCTAGTTTGTGGTAAGGCACAGACAGACAGACATCGTAAGAAAGTGTTGTTTTATGGATTCCTTTTGAGATAGTGGTCAAATGGTCATTTATCGCGTAGAGAAAAATAAATGGGAGATTATAGAGAAAATGTAACAGTAGATTACAATAAAAGCTAGATATACATTACCAAAACAAGTAGAAACACAACAATCTATTACATGCCTATATATTTGTATGTATATAGTGACAATCTGAAGGAAACAGAGAACAAAATATGGCGATGAGTAATGTAGGACCGTTATCTGCGCGGTTTGCTTGCGT
Source organism: Idaea biselata (assembly GCA_958496205.1). Taxonomy (NCBI): domain Eukaryota; kingdom Metazoa; phylum Arthropoda; class Insecta; order Lepidoptera; family Geometridae; genus Idaea; species Idaea biselata. Next base: position 14,385,474 of record OY292403.1, on the reverse strand, counting down.
GAGGGCTGTTCCACTTGCTCCTTGAACGTTTGTTCTTATAAAATAGAAAAAGAAAAATGTTTTTTTTTCAGAAAGGCAAATGACTTACACAATACATAAACACATTAGTATTAGACAAATCGAATATAAACAAAAAAAATTGTAGGATAATAAAAAGTATTCATTCAACATACAATAAAGATATTAAGAGTAAAATATAATGGAATAATATTGTATGAGAAGTCATGTGCCTCAAGTCAAACCTCGGTAAAAAAACTGCAGCCTAAAAAATCCGACGCAGCGCTCTGATACCCATTGTCTAGTCACCGCAATACAAGGTTAATAGCTTACAATAGGGCTAGATGGCGTTATGTGTTGTTCACAGAAAAATAAAAACAAATAAATTTATCTAAAAATTGTAAACTTAAATAAGGTATGAGTAACGGCTGGCCGACGGTATGGGATCTGCATAGTATGAATGATACCATTCAGATCCCATACTTGACAGCCAGAATGAAAAATAAATAAAGTAGGTAATAAAATAATAATAAAAAGTAAAGGTGTGCCAAGGCAATTCTATGACCTGTTATCTGTTATCGTCTCGAACAAAAAAACAAAAAAACATTTGTGTCATGGTTCTCTAGCAAGAAGTTAGAACTATTAAAAGCGACGAGAACGGGAACCATCCAAACAATCGGGGTTAAATTGGCCACGTACCCCTTATCGGCAACACTACAGCGCTCGAACCTGTTTATATACCTCCCGTTATGTACCCCCTGATATATACCTACGCGATTTTATGTTACAATACATGGCGTTACAGCTGGCATTGTGTATCAAAGCTGAATGATAAAGGATATAAGGATTATTGATATGAATACTGGGTATTACATTTGAGTTATGATGAAACTTTTTTTTTTAATGTTTAAAGCTTGGTTGCTAAAATGGTTATAATGGACGGTCTTGGCTTATTTGAAAAACAGATTTTTTAAAGGCCCTTATTGTGCCAATATTGACGGTTTTGACGAACTTTCTTGGTAATTTGAGTTACACAGGGAAAGTTCGTCAAAATCGTATTGATATCAATAATATAGTTATTACATAGGTTCTCGCGTAATTTGAGTAATACAGGATAACTATTTATCCTATTAATAAGTGAACGTTTGAGAATATGTGTCTTTGTTGCTTCTTCACGTAACCTCAGGTGAACCGCTTGCGATGATACTCGGTATGTAGACAGCTGAAGATCTGAAATACCACCTATGCTATAGTAGGCGGCAGCTTAGTTGAAACAAAATGGCGGAGGCGCAAAAGTCGATTTTTCATAGAAAGCGCATGTAAAATGTACTGAGCGAACTTTCCTCTTCCACGACAAAACTTTTCAACTTTCGTGCCGGTCACTATACTTTTAAAACCTGATGTTTTGGCGATATACCTACTCGTAAGTCTCCAGAGCGAAGTTAATAAATAATATATTATTGGTTTAACCTGAGTAATAACGCGGTGATATAGGGATGAAAAGTAGCCTATATATTATAATATTATATAATATATATTTTCAATCTTCAGCTATTTATAGCATCGGAATCGGTTCAGCGGTTTTGATTGAAGGAGCAACACACTTATTATAAGTATTTGTAGAAACCCAAACTGTTGTGCAAATTCCAGTGTATATTACTAAAGATTTCTACATTTTTCCTGAGTGAAGGGATTTTGAAAAACCCCGCGGGATCGGGTCTTACGCGGGTAAAACCGCGGATCTCCGCTAGTTTGTCGATAAAATGGAGCACAAAGGTTGCAAAGCTTCTGGATCATTTGTTTTGTGATAAGTAACTGCAAATTACGTGCCTCAATTTGTATTGAGATAATAGCTAGCTACGTTGGGTTTGGTAGTTTCTGATAGAAATCATGTGGTAAATTTCGTCTCATAATAATAATGAGCCTTTTCATCTATTTTTTGGATGATTCATGCAGCGCAAGCAACCTTTAATCCATGCTATATATGGCGCTGTAGTGCCCGGGACCTTGATAAGTGGAGGTCCCGGGCACTACAGCCTAATCAACCATGCCCAGAGAAAAGAACTGGTCAATACTTCTGGAGCTAACTAAACCGTGGGTTTCCTCACGATGTTTCACCGTCTGAAGGTCGGAGTATTTTTACTACTTTTTTTCTATCTTTCAAAGTTTCAAAGTTGAAATGCAAAGCATGCTCTGACTACTCTCCCATGACCCTACCCCATTTTCTTCAAATCAGCAATGTTGCTATTATGCTATATTTTTCAAGTCATTTTCACAAGTTCATTAAGTAAATTATTTCAAGATTAGTTGGTTTTCGAACGGAGCTGAGGCTGAGCTAAGGACCGTATCGCAACAAATGAATCATTTGTGTTTATTGTAATATTTAAGCATAATTTATGTATTATTATTTTTGGTGGGAATAAAATTACTCTATTCCTTTTGTTACCGACATTTAGTAGTCAACCAAAGACTAGGTACTACATTTGTAGCCTTACACATGCGAGCAGTTAAACGATACCGTAAAACAAACAAAACAGGTCAAAAACGAATCATCTACAAAGAGCCGACAGCATTTTGTTATTCTCATGACAGGTGCAAGAGGTATTCTATTCTAGCCAAAGCGAGAATGTTCTCAAAACGAGAATGGCCATTTTAGAATACTCCTTTTGGTGCTCCTATTCTGTTTTAATTAACTGTACTGGGCTCGTCTGCTCGAAGGTGGGATACTGTTCGTTATGTTTAACCAGTTTTTGTATCTTCGTGAAAACGATTCGTTCTAGGTAAAAGTACTGTTAGGAAAATAAATAATCAAAATTTATTTTCCTTCCTAAATCAAAATAATAAAAAAATATTTATTTATTTATTATAAAATGCTTTGTCCTGACTGACTGGTGGATCTACGCACAATCTGGGAATCAGAATCTGAAATCTGGGGTGTGTGTTCTGTATCTGATATTCTTTTTTTCGTTCATTTTAGCGGTGTGGCTCACCTAGAGTTAGAGTTTTCAGGTTGCTATATGAAGAAAATAACTATAAACGTAATATGTTGTGTAATTATTCCATACTATTTAGGTTTTACCGGCGTAAGTCCCGATCCCGTTAGAATAATTACACAACATCTGTTGTTAATTTTTGTTTGTTACTTTTATTTAAGTCAAAAATACAGAACTGTATGCGTTAAAATGGGTAGGTCAATTCTTAGTTTGCTATTCCTATGCGATTATGATTGATCTATGTTCGAATATGCCGAGAGCCACACACATGTGAAATAGCTATCATTTTGGAAGATGCAATGTCGCATTCTGCTAAAGAATAGTAATAATTCTACCATACTATGACAAACAAACTATTATTTATGTAGACAAGTAACAGTGTAGTACATAATGTGATAAATTGTTTATTTTGGTAACCGGACCCCGTACCATGATACATTAGTATTGGATTTCTATAAAATCAAAGGTTTGATGTTATTGTTTATTTCTTTAAAACAATTTTAAAGTAAGTATACATTAAATATCATTCTACTTTTAACATTTCAAATACCAAAAGTAACTAAAATATTTTCATTGATAATACACAAAAAATAAACTAAGTACCTACCTACTTAAATAAAAAGTAAGAAATGTTTTTTCACCATCAACAATTTATTTTATACCTAATTTGACTATATTTGTGATCATGGTACGGGTCCAGACTTCTATAACATATCTGCTAGCTACCACTATCTTGTTTTGCATTTCTCAACTGTGCATTTGCAAATCAGTAATTCCCCCGACAGTACCGCTGCATAGGTTAATTTCCGAACAGTGTATTGTAGGATCATTTATATGTATGACGTACAATCTACGACACACAAACACACACTCACACACACACATTCGTACGTACACGGTACACAGTACATATAGCAATTGACAGTGAATCAACGCGAGAACAAAACTGTACGTTGTTTTACAACTTTTCCTACTGTGAAATTTATACGGAAGGAAAGTTGTTCCGAAATGTTTTCTACTTCATTAGGTGCCTGTGTGTTTTGTTTTGGAAAATTCGACAAATTAAGGGTCTTCGCCCACTACGTTGGGACATTGGTTGCTATTACATACTTCCACGATTTTTTTTATTGTTTTAGGTGTCAGTTGGTCGATAAAATTCAAAAGTACCTATCTAAGAAAAAATTGCATAGGTACAATAATAATTGATGATATTTATTTTTAGTCATTTTATTTTTTATTTTATAATATCTAATGTATTCTTCATCTCGGGTCTAAAAGAATACAGCTACGGCCCTTGCCTGACGCAAAAGGCAGGAAGAGTCGTTTGAGTAACCAAAAAGTAATCTCTAAATATTTCGTAATTATTATTAGCTTCTTTTGGTCTGGGCAGTTCTATTAGAAATATTTTAAAGGAAAAATACGTCTTCAAAAATTCACTCGCGGCGAGGCTTAAATTCGCATCTTTGGGACCCCAATATTTATACCAACTAGACCACACGAGCTCACAAGACACAAAGTACATTCAAGTTGGTATAGACGTTGGGGTACTGACTCAAAGGCGCGAAGTCCAGCATCGTAGCGAGTAAACTTTTGAAAACGTATTTTTCCTTTAAAATATTTCTACAAGACATCATCGTCAACTGGTACAGTCTATTGTAAACTGTACATATAGATATTTTATATCAGAGCTCATCTTACAAAAACCGTGGACATAAATGTCTAATAATAACATTAAAAGGCGGCCTCACCCCCAATCTGGTCCGGAATTAAAACCGCTCGTCCATTATTCATGGGCGGCGTTTGTATGAATGTATCGTGTCGTGATATTATATGCCGTTCATGTCGTGACCCATATCATGGATGGTTTGTGATTGTGATACGTTGGATTGACGAGTGCTGAAGTATGGTGGGTGGATGCCCAGGCATTGGTGCTGAAGATCGCGGGTTTGTGTCGTTGAATAAAATACAAAACTAGCTGTGTCCCGCGGTTTCACCCGCATTAGTCCCGATCCCGTGGGAATATCGGGATCAAAAGAAAGCCTATGTTACTCGGGGTGAATGTAGCTTACTAATGGTGTAAGAATTTTTGAAATCGGCACAGTAGTTTTTGAGTTTATTCATTACAGACACACACACGTACAAAAATACAATTCTTTCCTCTTTATAATATTAGTGTAGATAAATAAGTACCTACCTAAAACTCTCATAGTTCTAGCACATTTGTTAAATAAAGTGAGAGGAATATAATATTATGAGGTTAGGGAACTTTACACCTGCTAAACTTATCATATTTATGTACAACATAAAGTATACTTAAGAAGTTTCAAGTTTGCTGAGAAGAGGTATATTATTATATACCTACAGACCTAACACACAAGCTGCACTTCGTGAATTCACTCACTATGATTTTATGATAAGACAAATGAGCTATAAATGTTTTAAAGGAGAAATAAATCAATGTATTTAAAAAAAACCGGCTAAGTGCGAGTCGGACTCGCGCACGAAGGGTTCCGTACCAATATCTATACAACAGATTTTGCTTTGAAAGGTAAATTGCTGTTTACGATTTATGACGTTTTAAAAAAAAGTACTTACTAGATCTCGTTCAAACCAATTTTCGTTGGAAGTTTGCATAGTAATGTACATCATATTTTTTTTTAGATTTATCATTCCATTATATTAGAAGTTACAGGGGTGGGACACACATTTTACCACTTTGGAAGTGTCTCTCGCGCAAACTATTTAGAAAAAAATATATTAGATACTTCAATGTCATTTTTGAAGACCTATCCATAGATACCCCACACGTATAGGTTTAATGGTTTTTTTTTTGAGTTTCGGTTGTAAGTATGGGGAACCCCAAAAACTTATTGTTTTTTTTTCTATTTTTGTGTGAAAATCTAAATGCGGTTTACCGAATAGATCTACTTACCAAGTTTCAACAGTATAGCTCTTATAGTTTCGAAAAAAAAGTGGCTGTGGCTTACGGACGGACGGACAGACGGACAGACAGACATGACGAATGTATAAGGGTTCCGTTTTTTGCCATTTGGCTACGGAACCCTAAAAACAAGGTTAATGGAAGCCACATTTTAATGTTGTATTTATTTTCATGTAAATGGGAAAATGCAAGCCGGTAATCTGCAAAGTATATAGCCGGTAGATGTAGCTAAGTGCCTCAGTCGTAAGAAAATGAAGAGATGCAGTTCATAATTTCATCACGACTGAACACCTGTGCCTGTGGCGCAATTGGGAAGCGCGTCACACAGATGCTACAGTTGCAGATTCATGTCCTGTCGGGTGCAAATTTTTGAAAAGCATTTTTTTAATTAATGAGAAATACATGTTCAAAAATTCATTCCCGACGAGCGTCGAACTCGCGTCTCTGGGTCAGTACCCCAGCGTCTAAACGAACTAGACCACGCAAATTCCCACTCCGAGCGATGAATTTATGAATATGTATGTTTCCCCTGTCTACTATTTTCGATTTAGGCTCGTTTGAACGCACTAATTTTTTTTGATGACGTAATTTTACTTAAACATATTTCTAGAAGATATGTCAAGAGCACTAAAAAATCAAATTATTTTTATTATAATCTTAAATGCATTTTGTTCTACATAGAGAACAACGACGAAAAAAGGTAAATTGAAATACGCGGCATCGTGCGTAGACAAAGCTTTACATGAACATGTTAAAAATTCTATTAAAAAGCTCGCTTTATGTTTTCCATCTAGTTAAAAATTGTAGACGGAAGTGGTTCGAGGCCGAATACGTGCGCTGTAAGTTGGGAGGGATTTAAACTTCATTTATTGGTCCAAATGTTTTATAACGACTTATTATAAATTTAGCTCGGACATTTGCTATCCAAAGTGATAATGTTGTCAGCCCTTTTAAAAGCACGTGTGCTTTTATTATGATTTGACCATTTTTGCCTGAACGCCTGTTGGTGATAACGCGGGACCAAAATGCTGGAGTTCATTTGGCGCAAGATCTTGGGCATTGCCATTCAGCGTGGCAATGCGGCCAGAATTTTAGGCTCGCTGACAAGTGACGAGGAATTTGTTATGATAAGTTCTATTTTTCGTAAGTATACTCGTAGTTTATACTTGTCTTTGATACATTGTAGCTCTATTTTTATTCTCTGGAAAATTGTTTGTTGATCTCAACCTTAACAGTAGATATTAGAAGGAAGACAGTTGTAAACAGCCACAGTGGTTATACACAGTGGTGGTATTGTGGCTTTTTACAACTTCTAAAAGCATCATTGAGTATTCTCAATAATGATTTTAACGGTATCATCCTATACAGAAAAATTGGAAAATTAAAAAAAAACCAACTGAAATGGTAAACAAAAAAAAAGACAATGTAAATTGCCTATTTTATGCAAAACACCGCTCATTTTAACGGTGCCCTAACTACCTTGCTAGACAAACTTAAACCATGGTCCAGCTGATACGACCGTAGCCCCATTTCGTAATAAGACGGTTTATCACAAGCCCGCTGCATCTCGCGTCTTAACCCGCCTCCCCGGGAGCTTCCGGGAGCAAAACTCTACTGTTTGACTTTAGTAACAAATAGTTAATTACCCTGAGAGCTCGTTACCGACGGATTGTGTCGAACTTACCTCTTTTTTCTACCCTCAACTTTAAATCCTTAAGGGCTAGCGTAGACTGGAGATTGAGAATCGAAATATAGGTTGATTTTTATTCATCAGATATAAGATATCTGTCGTGAAATCGAATAAAATCAAATTTAAAAAAAAAACCGGCAGGTGCGAGTCGGACTCGCACTTGCTTGCTCGCACGGAATCCGTGTATTCAACGACTTCGCTTGATTGCATTTATATTTACCATGTTGTCAGTAAATGGCGCCAGTGGTAAAAATAAATAGCTCTCACGTTGCGTTTTACCGTGAATAATCACGTTTGTTATATGGGAGCCCCCCTTAAATATTTAAATTGGTTTTATTTTGTTTTTAGGGTATATTTAACTTTTAGACCCCGGCTACAATCTTGGGATTACAAGATCTTAATCTTAGATCTTTAGGTAGGTATATTAATCCCCATAAATTCCTATAATCGGTCAATAATTTGTCGGTCGATTTCAACGCTGCGTCTGCGGGTTACGTTTGACTTAAGCCTTAACTTTCAGAATAAAAATGAACTCAGAAAGTAAGTACTGTTATTATCATTAAGAAATTAATATTAAGGGTAATGGTTCGACGAGGGGATGAATTTAAAAATAAATGGGTCGTAATTGGTTTAAGAATTTCAATTTTTAAGGGAAGCTTTTGGATTAGGAATAGGAGGCCTAAAATGCTTATATTAGGCGTATTAAAGCGGTGTTAGTCTAGTGGTAGATACCGCGACTTTTATTCCGAATGTCGTGGTTTCGAATCCTGGCCGAAAGCGCACCAATGTCTTTTTCTTTAAAAAAAAATTAAGTGCGCTATTAACATCGAACTTACGGAAGGCAAACATCGTGAGCAAACCTACGGCTTAAAGTCACGCAAAAAGGCCCAGTTATAGGGCTAGTTGCGGAAACACACACTAGAAGTAAGTAAGGAAGTAAGCGTATTCAATTTTATATTGAAATCGTGAAAAAACCTTTTATAGATATAGATAAACTGTAGCCAAAAAAGTTATACTAAGTACCTACCTTAATTTGTATTGTAAAACTAATTTTAAAACTGTAAACATAAAATAAGCAGAAACGAAAACAAAATGCAAAATCATGATACACATTGCGGCCCAAAATGACTTTATAAAGTATCTACTATAGTGGAATAGAATAGAAATCTCTTTGTGATACGTTTCCAAATACAGCTACGTATCTCTCCTCGTAGATACAATAAAGGCAAACATGGACAGACAACTATTATATCGCTTGGTAGCTCTATTGGACGATCGACCTCCAGTTTTTTTTACACGTCGAAGAAGGCCAGGCGCAATATAAGCAGTTTTTAAGGTTTCGTGCCTCAAAAGGAAAAGTAGGAACCCAACGATCACTTTGTTGTCCGTCTGTCTGTCTGTGTGTGTCAGTATCGATTATTTCAGAAACTGATGAACCTAGCCAGTTGAAATCTATACCAAACACTGGGGTCAGTGGTCCCTATCTATACTTCTATTTCTATACTTAATATTATAAAGAGGAAACATTTGTATTTTTGTGTATGTGTGTCGTATGTTTTCTAATGAATAAACTCAAAAACTAATAAACCGATTTTGAAAATTCTTTCACCATTAGAAAGCTATATTCACCCTGAGTGGGCTACTTTTGATCCCGATATTCACACGGGATCGGGACTTACGCGGGTAAAAACGCGGGACGCAGCTATCATGTACAATATGGTTCAATCAATCAAATTTCTAAGTCGACACGACAAAAAGATTGAAAACCCGTCATGGCAATTTTATGTATTTTTCCTTGTGTTATAAAAACTAACTCGCGGCAGTTAGATGCAATGCACCCGATGCCTAAAATAATAAAAAAAACCCGGCAAGTGCGAAACTCGCGCACGAAGGGTTCCGTACCACTATCACAATTGGGTACCGAACCCTAAAATCGTTTACCAATTTTAAAATTTGATAGGAAAATGTGACATAATTTAGCTTCGATTCTTACTTCCATCATACGACCACACCACTAAAAAAAAATGAAAAAAAAAACTTTGGCACAAAGACAATCTGAAACTTATAATTATGAAACTCTTTGGTAAGTGAAGTATATTTGACAGATAGGGTAGCCATTTTGAATTTCAAGACCTACTCGATTCGATGTTTTTGAAACACGTTTGTTGTATGGGAGCCCCTCTTAAATATTTGTTTTATTTTGTTTTTAGTATTTGTTGTTGTAGCGGCAACCGAAATACATCTTCTGTGAAAATTTCAACCTTCTAGCTATTACGGTTCATGAGATACAGCCTGGTGACAGACGGACAGACGGACGGACGGACGGACGGACGGACGGACGGACAGACGGACAGACGGACAGACGGACAGACGGACAGACAGACAGACAGCGAAGTCTCAGTGATAGGGTCCCGTTTTTACCTTTAGGTACGGAACCCTAAAAAAAATTGCCGTGAACTGGTTAAGAATGCTCTATTTTTAGTCGGTCTTCTTCTCCTTCTATTATATTTAAGAGTGGCCTCACTTAATGTTAGAGTGTTCAGATCGCCCAAAGGCCTCTAACTTGACCTAAGGATTGCTATCAGAGATAACAATACCAATAACCAATAGCTTTTAACGTGCCTTCCGAAGCACGGACGAGAACGTTAAGGACGAGGCGACTCTTACCATTTCCATACAAACTTAATACCAAAATAATCGTATATGATACAAACTTAATACCAAAATAATAAAATATTCATATATGAATATTTTGGAAAACCTTGTGATGGGGACCTTTTAAAAGTAAAATCTTAATCCGAATAATATCAAAATCAAGGTAGAAAACTAAATTTTTCATAATTTATTTTGGTATTAAGTTTGTATGGAAATGGTAAGAGTCGCCTCGTTCTTAAGTCGGTCGATGTGTTATCTGCTGAGCCATAATCTCTAGTCTATTCAAACTCTAAATATAAAGAAAGCTACATGTCTTGTTTCAGTTGTTCACAAGTTTTGATATTATTTTGGCAGTTGAAGCCAATTTCGCTACTTTGTATTCAATTGACATTGTTATAATGTAGGACTAGGCTTTGTTTACGAAATACGCGTACTTTGACTAGTTTAGCTTTGAAATTTTATTTATATTTTTATTCTACTCAAAGGAATGGCGTATAAAATAATGTTTATTAAGTTCTGGAAACTTACTGTTGGAAGACGGATTTTGGTTCAGCCGAAGTAGATAGATAGGTTTAATAATTAAAGAAGGAATAAGGTTTAGGAATAATTTGTCAAGTAGGTAAGCTATGTTTGTGTGTGATAAGTACTTTTTATTTAGAACATTTCAAGTTTTTTTGTGATTGTAATAGTGATAAATAGTATTAGGTAAATAGTGATGATAAATATGGGTGCTAAGACAAACCCAATTAGGGTTTATTGGCACTTTCTTAAACTACTTTAGACTAAGACATTTGTACGAAATTTTGTTAAATAAATAAATAATAATAATGGCATTGTGGTGTAATAATATAAGCAAGTAAAACCGAAATTAAAAGTTATAGATAAGAATGCTACGTAAGAAAACCGCGTGAGAACTTGCTGTCACACTGCGATAATTTTTTTGAAATCCATAAGAATGCCTTTTTGCTTATTTACAAATGCCTGAATCATTCTTAAACACAAATGTTTTCAAATACAATAATTTTATGAAAATGCACGTTTCTAGCTCATTTTTCGAATACCCAATGTTAGAATATACCGTATCTACTATTTTTGTTTTCATCTAAGTAAAACCCATGGTTTCCTACAATAATGATTCAGTGTTTGACCAACATTTTGAGTGTTAATTATCGTCCAACTTCTAAAACAACTAAAACGTCCTCACCAGTGGGCAGCCGGTTTTCAAGTGGCAGTGGGTTTTCAAAACAAACTGGCGTTTTCCCCACTATCCATCTAATAATCCCCACCAACCAGGATTGGTGGGGATTATTACATAGAGCGTTTTATAATGGACATCAAAAGTAATATTGACTATAATTTAGAAAAATAAATGTAAAGTATGTAAAGTATGAACTTAGATTAAGAATGTAAACAAAAACCTGTCAATTTCAAAGAAAAAAGTAAATAAAGAGAGGGATAGGTAATCTAAGTTGCCTGCCTTATCCGATAGTAGGAAGATATTATCTACATCTATATTAATATTAAAAAGAGGAAAAAATTGTATTTTTGTGTGTGTGTGTGTGTCTGTATGTTTGTAATGAATAAACTCAAAAACTACTGGACCGATTTTAAAAATTCTTTCATCATTAGAAAGCTACATTCACCCTAAGTAGACCATTTTTGATCCCGATATTCCCACGGGATCAGGACCTTCGTGGGTGAAACCGCGGGACGCAGCTATAATAGATATATAGGTACCCACATGATTTGCTATTCAGTTTACCATGACTTTTTTTTAACTGGTCACATACGCACATCACGCACGTTATCATGAAAACTTACTGTAAATAAATAAAAATACCAAGATCAAAAATAGAAACTAGCGAATAGAATAGGATATGTCCTAACTAAAGCATTGAAGAAGACAGGACGTGTATAAACATATTTTCTTTGGGTAATAAAATGGGAATCGGGTTTTGAATTCTTGCTCAGACGTGCGTCGGGAACGTCATGAATAATATACGAGAGTTTGCTTATATTCGAGCGAGAGGTCTTATTGTGAAGTACATTTCAATTTATTAAGTTTATGCAATGTTACCTGAGATATTTGTTACTATTATTCACTAGTATTGTGTGTACCATAATAATGTATTCTGGCAAAGTTACTTTAGTATTTTACAAAGAGAAATGCATTATCAAATATTCTCCCGTAACAGGATTCGAACCTGTACCTCTCGCTTGCCGGACGAGTGCGCTATCGCTAACCACTCTCCTTGTAAAATATTTCTGGTGAAATGCCTTGAGCTATAAACTAAAGAAATATCAAAGTTAAGTTACTTTAATAAATAATTGATCGAGCGAGCGAGGCGTCTCTGTTTCAGCTTTTGAATGTTTTTCGTTCGTCTGTTAGTTATGAAGGTATGTATGGTTTCTTCTTCTTTATCTATCTCTATACTTATAACATTCAAAGTCCTAACTAATTCACTCAACTATATATCAACGCAGAGCCCAAACCGCTGGTCCGAGCTAGAGACACGAAATTTGGAGAGATTGTGGTGTGTAGTGTGTAGGTTTTCATTAAAAGAAAGAGATTTTAGAACGCTGGAGCTCCTCCGTGCTTCGGAAGGCACATTAAGCAGTTGGTCCCGGTTGTTTTCTTTGAGAAGTCGTTTGGTCAAATTAGAGGTCTTAGATCGACCTGAAAACTCTAACCTAGTGTTAGCCACTCCACTACACGAAAATAAGAAAAAAGAAGTGCGCACGAGGTCAACCTTTCACAGAACTACTAGTTTATTTGTGAAAACATTTCCATCATCCCAATATACAAATTTCGTAGGTCCATTCCATTTTAACAGAATGATATTAATATTTTAATTGAAATTGTTGTAGATGATTTCGTTCAATTTAGTCCGTCCGCGCCGCAGAATAAATTGATTGATGCGTCTCACCAAATTGGTTAACTGATGATATGGTGCCCGACCGACATGTTTTATATTATTCAAATATAGTATTTTAATTTATTGAGTTAGCCGTTGTTGGACTTTTTTATTAAATACTTTAGGTAGTTACGTACCGACTTGCATATATAACCTTCTAGAACTAAGTAAAAATATAATTTTAAAGAACAATTCCGTTTATCACTCCGAAGATCCTCATCAAATATTTACCAAATTTATAGAACCATGTCGGAGCTCCCACCTTTCAATTAAAAAAAAACGGGGCAAGTGCGACACTCGCGCATAAAGGGTTCCGTACCACTATCACAATTGGATACGGAACCCTAAAATGGTTTACAACAACCAATTTTTAAATTTTATAGGAAAATATGAAATATTTATCTTCGATTCTTACTCCCATCAAACGACCGAATCACTCAAAAAAAAAAAACCTTGGCACAAAGAAAATCTGAAACATAAAAGAAACTCTTTGGTAAGTGAAGGCAGACTGGTATATTTGACAGATAGGGCAGCCATTTTGAATTCCATGACCAACTCGATTTGTCCTCCTGTCCCTCTTCCTGTCCTGACTCCTTGTTATGTTTGAAACACGTTTGTTGTATGGGAGCCCCTTTTAAATAATTGTTTTATTTTGTTTTAAGTATTTGTTGTTGTAGCGGCAACCGAAATACATCTTCTGTGAAAATTTCAACCTTCTAGCTATTACGGTTCATGAGATACAGCCTGGTGACAGACGGACAGACGGACGGACGGACGGACAGACAGACAGACAGACAGACAGACAGCGAAGTCTCAGTAATAGGGTCCCGTTTTTACCTTTAGGTACGGAACCCTAAAAAGAATCATCCAAATCGGTTAAGACGTCTTAGAGTTATCAATGAATATCCCTAAAAAAATAATACGCGACGCATGAGAACCTCCTCCTTTTTTGGAAGTCGGTTAAAAAATAGGCTTATGTGCTGTCTTACTGAATAACCTATCCAAGAGGAGAGGAAGAAGTCTTACCCTACTGTGGTCTGTGGTTTTTCCAACAATAATCGTGCCAAACAAAAAAACCAAAAGAACAGATTTTCCGCAAAACGCCGATATTAAATTAAACATATTTAAGATACATAGATATATTCCAATTCTTGTCCATACAAAGGTTGCCTGGAAGAGATCTCTTCTAGCGATAAGGCCGCCCATTGTAGCTATTCTAAAATTAGCTGTAAGTTTTTTGTTTTTGTAATGTGTTTTGTAAATTATTGGTGCAATAAAGTTTTTATCTATGTTTCTATCTATAGATAGGTAGGTTAAGTACCTATAGGTACCTACATAAACGTATTTCGTCAAACATTCTCATTTCGAAATTAAATCTGGCAACAACATCGTATCGAATATTTCACTACAGATTGCCTGAAAATTGCTGGAAATCAAGCAAACAATTGCTCGAATAGTAAGCTCGAACATTTTCTACGGAAAATAATAAAAAAACTCCGTTCTGCGCGGATTTTAATGCGGGGATGAGCAGAAATAAATTCACCAAGATTTTTCAAGGGACGCCGCGTGACTACATAATTTGTTTGCGCACTTCGTTTTAGGGTTCCACATGCAAAAAGAGTGAAAAAATAAAGTTGAATACGGTTGAATTAAGGCTAATGGAGACTGAAGACTATATGGTTAGCCGATATCTTCAAAACATTAATTGCTTTATTAATAAACGTGGAGTAAGGTCGGAGTAGTGAGAACATGCTTTATCTTTTTTCGTGACAAGACCTTTCAAAATTGACCAACTAGAACAAAAAGTGGTAAAATTACTCCGACCTTTCTTCACGTTTATTAATAAGGCTATGTGATGTTTCTCAGACATATTCCATGTTCCTTTTACGCGAAATAAATATTAACTAGCTATTACGGTTCATTAGATACAGCCTGGTGACAGACGGACGGACGGACGGACGGACAGACGGACAGACAGACAGCGAAGTCTCAGTAATAGGGTCCCGTTTTCACCCTTTGGGTACAGAACCCTAAAAACCGCTTCAACAATAAACAACAACAACGAAAAAACAACAACAACAATATCCGACAATACTGCAATATGCGATATGTTGTTTTGCGACAATATTGTTAAATCAATCGTAAAAATGAAATGACAATCGCTGTGGGTGCGAAGCTGTAGGCCAAGTCAAAAGTATCATTGAGGTAGCGCTACTCAAGTGACTTGTTTTAACTGTCTTCCTTCTGAAATCATATCTACTGTTGAGATCAAAGCTACAAAATAGGAGCATATTTAACTAACACTAAGTGAATTTTGAATTGTTTTAGATAACCATACCAACTTTAGTTTAGTTCCTAATTCAGCATAAGACCGGATACTGCTATCTCCAGCTATCTACATGTTGAGTTTCATAGCAATCGGTCCAGTATTTTTTGCTTGAAGAAACAAAATATTTTGGAGTTTGAGTACTATCTGCAGTCTGAGTTTGCTCTTACGGTCCTACATATAAAAATATAATAAAAAAATAAGGTTGAATTAATGTATGTGTGCGCAATGCAAATTGTGGCGATGAGATTAGGAGTGTTTTGTGAATATGTTGATAATTGGGTGACTTAATTTAGTACTTTTTATTTATGTATTAATGAATATTAAATTATGTTTGAGAAAACAGCGTGGTAAGAAAAATCATTGCTTAAAATCACTTTGTGCATATTATAACTAGTAGTATCCTGCGGCTTCACCCTCTAAAGTCCCGATCCCGTGGGGATTCCGAAAAACTCTTTCTTATCAGATCTGTACATCTATCACCCGCCCATCCACCTATTATATCAATCATACTTCTTTCTATTTTTTTTTTTTTGTTTCTTTCTTTTTATTTTATTTCTACATCATATAAAGAACAAACTCTTCTAATTCCAGGGCTCTATCACTACCAGCGGTTTAGGATGTGCGTTGATCTATCATTCAGTCAGAGCAAAACAATTTAAAGATAGAGATTGGTTTGTTACCCTTAAAGTTTTAGATTTTTTCTTAATTATACTTTTACAATTCAAATTATTTACTTAGTTTCATGATATTATTATAATGAAACACTCAGCTTTCTAAAACTCTTCGTTGCACCTAGAAATATATCCATAAATATTCTTGATTCTGAAAGTTTAAAATATCTTATTTTAATATTTCTTATGTTTTTATTGCTCAAGGCATTTTTACTTGAAATATTTTACAAGGAGAAATACATCATCAAAAATCCTCCCATGACAGGATTCGAACCTGTGCCCCACGCTTGCCGGGCGAGTGCGCTACTACTGCGCCACACGGGAACCCACGTGTCATGGCGAATTTTATGAATATGATCTCTCAATTGTTTTGTTTACCGACTAAGGCAGGTCCGGTTCAGGTTCGAATCCTGTCATGGGGGTTTTTTGATGATGTATTTCTCCTAGTAAAATATTTCAAGTATCTTATTTTATCTTTTTTTTCAGTAAATATAAATAGTGTTTAGCTCATTTCTGTTTGTGCCTTTTTTTGATACATTTATTAAATTTTATTTTTGTACGGAACCTTTAGAGTTATCGAAGTTAAAAGCCGACTGAAATGTACACACTATTATCGATTTATCATTCCCGAACAAACCCCTCATATTATTCACAAAAACAGTAGCTATTAAGAAAATCTCAGACATCTCTATTTGCTTTTCAAATAAAATTTAGGTACTTTTTGTAATATTTAAAGAGAAAATATTTGTTTTATTATTTTAGTTACTGTTAAAATGTTCTTTTTTAATAATTATTTACAATTGGCAAACGTCCTTTTTAATAAGGCTCGATTGTCCGTTTGTCTGTCTGTCAAAGCAGACAGTCCTTTTTCACAGAAATGGGTCTCATGGCATGGCATCAACATTAAAAATTTGCTCTAATATCTTCATCCAGGGAGGAAACAGTCGACTACATTTGTATGGAGAACGAGTAGGTTTCCTTTCCTCCTAACGCACACCACAACATTAGAGTCTTGTAAAGAAAACAGTTTTAAAATGGTTACTTCAACGTATACCTACCATCTATACACAATAAGGTTAAATAAAGTGGGTGCTCTTTCTAGCTCGTCCACCGGAAATCCATTCTGGAGGCTTCCATGCTCCAATTTCCGGTTGACGTTCGCGCGCGTTCAAAGTGGTCTTCGTAGGATTTTTTTAAGAGTACAGACCTTTTTATTTTTACACCTAGTTTTGTAAGACCTATAGGTACTCTATTTCAGAAACTTAGATCAAAAATGTCAACAAAGTACTGTCCATTTTAAAGGAAAAAGTAAATAAAGAGCTGTCACTTTCAAATGGTATGGGATTGGATGGGTTTGGGATTTTTGATTACAATTTTGATCTAAGTTTCTGAAATAGGGTATAGTTTTGTAGGTAGGTGTAAGTCACATACACTTAATCTATTAGCAACTTTTAGCAACATTAGCAACATAAGCAACTTTGTGCGGTGTTGGTCTAGTGGTAGATACCCCGGCTTTCATTCTGAGAGTCGTGGGTTCGAATCCAGACCGACCGCGCACCAATGTCTTTTTCTTTAAGAAAAAGGTATGTGCGCTAATAACATCGCTCTTACGGTGAAGGAAAACATCGTGAGGAAACCAACATGTCCTAGGACTCACCACGGTCCGAAGACATGGGATATTCAGTGTTTTCTATGTATCATATGTATGTATTTACAAAAAAAAAAAAGTATAATATGTAGTATATCCGTTGTCTAGTACCCATAGTACAAGCCTAGTGCTTAGTTTGGGGCTAGATTGCGCTGTGTGTAACGTCGTGCAATATATATATTCGTGCAACTAGCTATGCCACCAGGTTTTACCTGCCTGCTCCACGATCGCCAATAATACCGGGATAATGATATCCTGTCATGGGAGAAATTTGATGGCGCATTTCTTCTTGTAAAATTTTACTAGTCAAAACGCCTTGAGCAATAAAAACAAAAAGACGCATCGAATAGTAGAAAGAACGACGTCTCATGTCGAATGCGTTAAATGTAAAGTTAACAATTCGAGCCAATCAATAGTTGTAAGACTGTTCTGGTAGATGGCATTCAAACCGAACCTTAGTCGGTAAACAAAACAGGGAGAAAGCATATTCTTTAATTCACTATGTCACGTGGGTTCCCGTGTGGCGCAGTGGTAGCTCACACTGCCCGACAAGCAAGGGGCACAGGTTTAAATCCTGTCATGGGATTTTTATTGATAATTAACTCCTTCTTGTAAATTGTAGAACATACATACGAACAACATTTTGCCATGCATTTTAAAAACAACCTTTCTACCTTCGGCATAAAATAAGTCACTTAAAAACATGTAGGTATATCTAATTAATTCTGTAAAGTAATTTGGTAGTTCCTTTGCCACTTAAGTAGGGGAAATCTCTCGCTTCCGGTCCAAGAGCCCGTCCCATCCGCCCGCAGGGACCCCTGAGGTACTAGTACCTACTAATTTCCACTCACTAAAAAATCTTTAGAATATTTTCTTTGCCTCTTCTTTTAATAATTCTAGGCCAATGTTTGCTAATATTATTTTCTGGAAATTAGGTTCTCGAGGAATATCAAAAAGTTTTATCTTATACTACGTAAGTAAAGTACGTAGGGACCTACTTGAAATAGGATTATGGGTCAACTAGCTGCGCCCCGCGGTTTCACCTGTAAATCATGCGAGATGATCGGGTCGGGTAGATTAAACCGGTATTCTATGTCACTCTCCGTCGCTTTGACTATCCTTATACAATTTTTCATTCAAATCGGTCGAACCGTTATACCGTGAAGAGGTAACAAACAAATCTTCAGATTTTTAATATTAGTTTAGATTAGTCGACGTTACAATCTTATACATTGTCAGTCTCTTTTGTCATTGATTCTATAAAAAAATTACAGGAAATTCTCAATACCAATTATAGTGTATAGTGGGGATTATCCAACTACATAATATTACATACCACCCCATAGTTTCTTTCCTGTTAATGGGGTACAAATTATAGAGTAGTTATGTCCCATTTTACTCACGGCTACAACGGTGAACGTATTCAAACCTACATTACTATTTTGTCCATTACGATTAATGGCGGTTACAGACTGACCAATGGGAAGCATCGAAATTATAATGACCGTACGTTACGTAGCTAATTAATTAGTAAATATTATTTTTGAAAGAAAAAGCTTTTTAAACTCTCAACTCGGCTGGTTCTTGGTAGATAAAATAAAATAAATTAATAAATTCATTTCCAAATTAAATAAATAAATTTATTTCCAAATTAAATGAATAAATTTATTTCCAAATTAATGTGTACAAAATAACTTAAGTCAAATTTTGATTTAAATCTAAATTACACAAATGCCTGAACTAGGGAAATCCTGTATCTCAGGCGAGAATGGCAGACAATAGAAACTAAAATTATCGCTTATAATTAGAAACAAATTGAAACTTACCAAATACTATGCGCAGATAGATGAAGATGAAGATGATCGTAGAAGTCCCGCTACGAGGCCTTGGCTCTCAAAACACGAGAAAGGAATTTCGGTTTGGCTGAAGGAGTACTTTTCTCAAGGAGGAAGACGCTATGGTTCGGATTACCAGTGTTCGCGAGCATTTTCTAAATGGATCATTCGTTTGTTAATTCTACCTACTCTTTCTCTATAAAAACGTGGTCGACTGTTAACACGATAAACATCTTAAAGAAAATATTTTCACGCCATAAAACCTGGAGGGTTACTTCGGTTCGTTTCGATACGATAATACGATGGTTCTACTGTCACCCTACTATCAGAATGTGACAGTAGAATCATCGTATTATCGTATCGATGTCGTATCGAAACGAACCGCAGTAACCCTCCTGTATCTGCCATGACCATTTTGACCATGCCCCTACGCTTTAGTATTTTTTTTATTTTCTTATTAGAATAGAAATACATTTGGAAGAATTAGGAAATTAAAAAAATCAAACCTGGCATGGTCATGGTTGATATAGGTTTTATGGCATAAACATATTTTTTCGTAGATCTTTATCCTAAGAGGAAACAGTCGACTACGTTTGTATGGAGAAAGGGGTAGGTAGACTTATCCCTTTTAAAATATAGTGTACCTACAATAAAAACAAAAAACAAATTACCTTTGAAATTAAAGAGGATAGACATCCTGAAGAAGAGACCTGGAAAGGTCTCGAAACGTTGAGCGTTGTAACAATGCTAAAAGTAATAAAAACCACACGATTCAAACCGAAAAAATGTCTTTAATTTCAATACAACATCGCGAAAACAGAAGAAGAATCAAATTACCCTTGCTAATAATAGCTAGTAAGCAGTGACACGTATGAGAAAACTAAGGACCAAATTCCACTGAGACGCGAAAATGATGAACCTTCAAAAACTAATTATATCACCCAGTGTCACGGAAGCCCGTGACATGTATTATATACGTAGGTATCTACCCACACTGTAAGGCATTCCTTTCGTCACGTCGTTAACACGCTGTAAATGCTCTGAATAAATCTTGGACGAACTTTCCGTGATGACAAATAGGTAGATTTTGGTGGCAAATACCAAATACTGAACAGACTGGATAAAGTGGAAAAAATGGAAATTCATTATTTAAAAACAAGTTTTATTGATATCTCGATGGTCTAGTTCTCTCTTTTCATAATACTAGCTTCGTCCCGCGTCAGTTCTAATCCCGTGGGAACATCGGGATCAAAGTAGCCTATGTTACTAATCGATAATATAGCTTTCAATTGTTGAAAGAATTTTTGAAAGCAGTCCAGTAGTTTCAGAGCCTATTCGTTACTAGCACACAAACAAAATTTTCCTCTTTATAATTTTAATATAGATGTGTATATGTAGGTACAAAAGAAAAACAAATATTAGTATAGATTCTTCTTCTGTTTCCGCGATGTTGTATTGAAATTAAAGACATTTTTCGGTTTGAATCGCGTGGTTATTATTACTTTTAGCATTGTTACAACGCTGGTTGTCTATCCTGAAGAAGAGACCTGGAAAGGTCTCGAAACGTTGAGCGTTGTAACAATGCTAAAAGTAATAAAAACCACGCGATTCAAACCGAAAAATGTCTTTAATTTTAAATATTAGTATTATATCCTTCGTCTAGTCACCGTAACACAACCTTAGTAGTTTACTACGGAGCTAGATATTATAGAGTGAGATCCCAGAAGTGGCAGACATCACGTATTTTCTGACGAACGAAATGTGGTTGATTGAGTAGTATTAGTATGTACTAAGAACGCATGCCTACTTGCTAGCCTGCTGCGACGGCCAATTCTGAGATATCAGGTCATCAAGATACGTAAAAAAATTACTTACCTCACGTTAATTCTCCGAGCTGATTTTCACGTATATTTTAGGTAATGTACTTAAAAAAGAGTCACCAATACTCCCATCCACTTTCCGTCGGCCGTATTGCTTCGCAGTCGCTTTAAAGCTTCCAAAATAATTACTCGAATTTACGTAAATTCTGATGCTTCATTTTTATATATGTCCACCAGACAACTATTTTAAAACCTTTTACAAGAAGACACACCGATCCAAGTGGCCAATTACCTCAGTCTCAATTACCTGATTTTTCAGAATTGGCCGTCGTCGCAGCAGGCTAGCAAGTAGGCATGCGTTCTTAGTACATACTAATACTACTCAATCGACCACATTTCGTTCGTCAGAAAATACGTGATGTCTGCCACTTCTGGGATCTCGGTCTATTATGGCATGAAAATGAGTCTCGCCAAAACAATTAATATTTTTATAGGATAGCTAATTTTTCTTTTACGGTGGCAAATAACACATAAATGACTCCGCTCTGCTGGCACTATTTCATAGTTGAAACGAAAAACCCATTTTATTAAAGAGTTCATTCCCTTAAGCCATTAATAACACATTTCTAGTTAATGAACCAGGAATGAGCTAAGAATAGGAAAGCTCTTTGTCGTATAAAAACTGACTGAGCTTCATACGCAGTGTCAATTCTGCACAGATCCCATCGTGCCTACATGCTCTACAAAAACATCTCTTGTTTTTCGGAGTACAATACGTGGCTTGATTAATATTGAAAAGTTGCTGCAAGTTAGCTCATAACGAAAGATTAGCCAACTTTCCGTATATTGAGGCTTTCAAATTCATTGGGTTACGGTTTAATGTTGACTTTTAGACCTCTGTAGCGTCGGGCGTAACATCGACTGATACGCAGTAGGTTGCGGGTTCGATTCCTGCCGGGACAAGTATGTATCCTTCTTGTTCTTTTCGTGTAGCTGTGTGTCTCACCTAATGTAAGAGTTTTCAGGTCGCCCTAAGGTCTCTAACTTGACCTAATGACTGCTATCGGTGTTAACAACCGGGACCAACTGCTTACCGTGCCTTCCAGAGCACGGAGGATTTTGAGAAAATTCTTTATTTTCAAAAAAATCATCCATCCAAGCAGCGACCGCACCAAGCGTTGCTTAACCATAATTAAAGTATTAACCATAACCACTGAAAATAAATATTTCTTTCTAGTTCTGGGGGTATTCTATGTGTATCAATTGTTTGTAATGAAATGAAAAAAAAGTTTATTAATGAAGTATATTATCCGTTGTCTAGTCCCCATGATACAAGCTTAGTTTCTTAGTTTGGGGCTAGATTGCGCCGTGTGTAACATCTATTTATTTATTTATCTATAGCTGAAAAATATTGGGTTATGTACGCACAGCGTATTCGATACGCGCTAATGAAATAATATAATGTGGTTGGAAAACGCATTTGGCTTTGAAATGCGTTGGCATCGGTTCACAGTGGGGCTACTTAATAATATGATAGTGAGGCGATAAAGGAAAAAAAATGTTAATAAATCTCTAAATACGTAGTATAAAATTATAAAATATTTTTTTGTAAGCCCGCTAATGGGGTTAAAAACTAAAAGGTCAAAACAGCCGGCGCTACTTTGGCGTGATACAAATTTTTTGACAACTTCATAGTTTTTTCGTAAACAAACTTAGTAATTTTAAGATAAATTTACAAAATGACGCTTTGTAGGTATAGTTGTGGATGGCAAAAACATGACAAATTATGTATAAAGATGCTAAAAGAAAAAAACAGTGAATAAGAGCTGTGAGGAGTAAAAAATGGCTAGTTTGGCGACCTAGCTAACTATTCGAGGTTAGGTATGTACTGCCCATTTTAATCCTGAATATTATTATCAGAGAAATTCCTACACAGGTGAGACGTTTCCCTTCATAAAACTACTAGTTAACTACTAAACCTAAGAGAATAGATATACATACTTACACAGACTATCAGTTTACAATGGTACACTATTAATTCCTTATATCAAAAGGTAGGTAGGGACACTGTATTTTTCATTTAGCATCTTTAGGGTTTGTTTAATTTGTTATGTTTTTGCAATCCACAGCTATACTACTGTGGCTATATAAAGCTTCATTTTGTAAAATTATCTCAAAATAACTTAGTTTGTTTACGAAAAAACTATGAAGTTTTCAAATAGTAGGAATCGTGGCATCTGAAGTGAGCAAATGGCAGTTTTCAACCTCATTTGTCCCTCCATAAAGCAAAAGCTTCCTCATACACCCGTATTTATAGACAAATCTGAGTGATTACTTTGGCTAAGTAATGCCTGTCTCGGTCTTATTAGTGATTTTTGACGTCAACGAAAATGTGACAGACATATTACTTAGACAAGTAATTACTTAAAGTTGACTATAAATACGAGTGTTAGAGGGATTAGGCAGTAAGACGCCACGGGAGCCTAATCCGAATGTGACATGCACTCGGACCATGGTGAGTCAGACATGTAGGATGAGTAGGAGATGTCGGTTTCCTCACGATGTATTCCTTGACCGATGAGCGAAGTTAGTAGCCGCTAATAGTTTTTTCTCTTAAAGAAAACGTACCCACTACGTTGTATAAAAGTGCGAAACAGGGGCGAGTCACTAGTAATAAATAATAAAAAACGCAGAAAAACGTGCCTGTCGCGGGCTCTCGTCTCTCTCATTCCGTGTTTAGTTTCAATTCCAGCGTGATATAGAAAACGCTTACAAAATAAACCATTACTGACAATATAAGTACAACATTGTGAACCAAAAAATTACTAGTAAAAACTTCACTTAGCAAGCCCCACTTAAAAAATGAAAATAACGGTCTTGACGCAGAAATTCACTTTCGTTAAAATTTCCCCGAGCAAATTTTTGTCGCTTTCGCAAAGCGTCACATTCGCATAATATCACTAATAACATACTTCCATCCTCACCACAACCTTTACAACACAGTTGGAATTTGAATTAATAGGTTTGAAATTAAACTCATTTTTTCAGATTTTAATAGCGCTGCTTTTACTTTTCGAAGACTCTTTTAAGGGGAAGGGATCTGTAAAGATCCGATCCAATTTCGAGGGGAAGAGGTCTCTTCAGAGAGGTAAACCACTGGGAACGAGGTCTGTCTGTAAAAATCACGAAACGTAGTGCATTGATAAAATGCTAAAAATAATAAACGCAACCCGAAAAAATAAGTTGAATTTCAATCCAATATCGCGAAAACAGAAGAAAAATCCATTAGTAAGTTTACTAATCATCCAGTAAACACTGAAAAGTAATTACTTATGGTTATTATCAGTTGGTACGCTGAACGGAAACGCCTCGTTCCGTTTTTATTTATTTCCAATTGTGAAGTAATCTTGCCGCAGCTGCTTGTGCTAAGTTTGTGCAACTATGTTGTAGTTCTAGTGAACATAGCTTCACCCCGCTGCTTTACTCGACATGTCACAAATATTAAGATGTTCTTCCACATCACAGTTAGTGTTTGCTGACCAACACAATAAAATATGCTATAGGGCACTGTTATCTTCTCTCATCCGAGCGATGTTCCCGGTTGCATCCCTCTCGGGAGCCCGGGGTCTGCTGAACCCCAAATTGTTTTTTTTTATTTGGGGTCGGCGCAGTCGGTTAGTCATCATGACCATACCTTCTGCAATTAGATTTGGCAATGTTTTTACGGCCGGCCGCCTGCCTGACAACAACCCTCTTAGGGATCAAGCAGTTTATCCACCACCGCGCGGGGAGAACTTAAGGTTTGCTAATCTCCCTCAGATCCCTTAGTCGCCTTTTACGACACCCACGGGATGAGATGGGGTAACCCTATTCTATGCCGGGGGTACACGGCTATAGGGCACTGTTATCCAAGACCCAAAAACCCTTGGCTGCAAGAACTGTAAGACAGTGGCGTTGGACTCTATGCAACGCCACTCTTTTCAGACGGAAGAAATCGTTGTAGGAAGCTAGGGCTAGTTGTAAAGGATGTATGTTTGACCATTGATAATGATGATGTTGCTATTGGTAATTGTGTTCACTAACCTTTGCAAGTGAAACTGCTTCAGAAAATTTTATACAACGCTAGTATGTACCTACCTAGAACTATAGACCCAAAAGTCCATACTTTTTGATACTAAAAAGTCCATACTTTTACTAGCAGTATTCCGCGGCACCAACCACGTTAGTCCCGATCTAGTGGACATTTAGAAAAAAAAACCTTTCTTATTACTCCGAGTCATTACTCAGATTGGTGATCGAAAACGTCGCAGAACAAGCAGATGGTCCCAGTTGTTAGCTCTGATAGCAGTCGTTAGGTCAAGTTAGAGGACTTAGGTCGACATGAGCACTCTAACACTAGGTGATCCACAGCACTATACAAAATGAAGAAGAAGCCTATTTAAACTTTCCTCTAATCTAGTTCACAAATAAAAATAAACAATTATCCGAACACATAAACCTCGGAACCACAATCGGCTCTCCGCTATACATCACAGAGATTATCCTTGCTTTTCTTAGATCCGTTAAAGTAACCCTTTTGTTGCCTTTTGCGACGTCAATCAAGGGCCCTAGAGGCCCTTGTGGAACTGTGTAATTTTCCGCCATGACAGTAATTAGATCAGCTGGCTAAATACATAGGCCCTTTGTCCACTTACCTCTTCTACACTAATATTATAAAAAGAAAATAATAGGTAATTGTTAATTTTTCTATTGGTAGAATTCATAACTATAAGATATGTATGTGAGAAATTAATCGAAATTTATTGTTATTTTTATATGTTTGACACTGCACTAAAATATTATGATTGATTGATTGATTGATATTATGATTGTTTGATTTTATTTAAATTTTAACTTAGTTCTTGAATGTAACAAAATTGGACATTAGATTTAGTATAATTAAATTGTGCATGCCTCAGGGGTAGAATATGGAGACTCCGAAACGTAGCTTTAAGATTTTTGTAACCCATATTCTGTGCAATGAAATAAATGAATAGAAATGAAAAGGTTTGTATTTTTGTGCGTATTTGTGTGTGTCTGTATGTTTGTAATGAATAAACTCAAAAACTACTGGACCGATTTACAAAATTCTTTCACTTAATGAAAGCTACATTATGGAGGAGTAACATAGGCTACTTTTGATCCCGATATTCTCACGGGATCGGGACTTACGCACGTGAAACCGCGGGACGCAGCTATTATATGTAAACGTGAGATGACTCTACGCCAGTTTTTTCATCGTCTACTTTGATTTAATTTATATTTTTTGACAACTAAAAGTGTTATTAGTAAATAAATTTCGTTACACACGGCGCAATCTAGCCTCGAACTAATCACTAGGCTTGTGAGTACTAGAAAACGGATATACTACATATTCTACTCCTTTTGCAAATACAAACCTACATAATATTGTTACGGAAAGCTTAAAAATCAAACTTCTAATTTTGAAGACTTAAGGTGCGGAAACGAGTCGCTATAAGTCGTGGACCTACATTTATGCTCGGTTGGCCAGGATTCGAAACCACGACCTTCGGAATGAAAGTCGCGGTATCTACACCGCTCTTATAATAATCGAACGTGGACAAGCATCTTAAAGGTTGAATCCTTGGTCATTTAGTTGAAGACGTGGCCACACCGCACCGCACCGGCCTCATCTCGGGACGACCCTCCGAGACGGAGCCGAGAGGGTATCGAAGTCAATGTCAAATACCTACCTCGTTTTACTATTACTACTATAATAACAATTTTGTCGAACTTTGCGATCTAGTGCGATTGAACTTATTCGCTTATGGTTCCGTTCGTATTTATTTAATAAGTTTTATAAAAAAATTCATGGAACTTTCGTTGTTCTACTGGACCTTTTTACTTCCTGAGATCAATCGTGTAAAACCAAGAAAAAAAATACTGTTCTACTCGTGTGCACACGATAGATGAGCATTTATTGACCATAATAACTCTTCTGATGGTAAGTAATTAAATGATTTAAGATGTACGCTTATCTAGAAGAAGAAAGACTGCGGTGGTACAAGATCTGACCCGACTTCCTTAGTGGCTACACCGGTCAACGTATCGGAACACGGACGAGTCCGATTGACGCGACATAGTAGAATGAAAGGAAGAAGAAGATCTATTAGAATGTTTATCTTTGATGAAAAATGCTTGGTATTTACATAACAAAACATTTACAATAGGTAACTAAAAGTTATAACGCAATTTTCATAAAATCAATACAAAATAGATTCAACAAAATACGAGATCATAAATTTTAACTAATAATTCCAACCGGCTAGCCAAATTTTCACGTTTTCAACATTACCACGGCAATTATGTAATGTAATCAAAACTAGCTTTTACCAGCAGCTTCGACCGGGTGGCGGGTAGTGACATTTTTTTAAAACAAAAATACACACACAAATTCAATATTATCAGCAACAACTAGAATGTTTAAAGCTATACGATAATAAGTCAGTCAGTCTAATCTATCAGTTAATTCTGTCATATTCAATCAAAGTAATTGAGTAGTACCAGTACTAGTAGTATACAACGAAAATAATAGGTACTTATTATTTACTTTTTAATTGTAAATATATGTAGCGTCAGAGTCCGACATTGTTTTTAAAAAAAACACAAAAGTCACTAGGACCGTATAAATCACTGATTTATTATTTTAATTAAAGAGTTACTTTAAATCACTCGCGTTTCATATAATTATAACCATTTAAATAATTTTAAATAATAACGATCTTACTCTTAGGCAACGTGTGCACCGGGCAATGGTCGACGAACAACTGAACCGAGTACTGCGCGCGCGTTGCCTTATAAAGAGTCGGTTGGTGTCCGTTCAATGTTTGCCCGTTGCACCCGTTGATTACAAATATTGACGGTGGCGCCGTCACGGCCATACTGATATTAGCTCGTCCTCGAGCGTCTGCCCTGCATCTGAAGACAATCAAACATGTTCGTTCATCCTGACAATTCTTAATTGAAATAGTTACAAAATATAATCCTTATGTTATTTTAACGTTTCACAATGCTGGTCTGGTCTCTACAAACTCTTTAGCTTAAATAACACAAGACAATACGACACTATCCCTTCAATTTCAAGAATGGACCGGACTCCCTTCAGTTTCATAACTGGACCGGATTGTCCCTTCACTCTCAAAATTGGACCGGATAAATCCCTTTAGCTAACTGTGCTAGACCGGATATTGATCCCTTTAGCTAACTGTGCTAGACCGGATATTGATCCCTTTAGCCGACAGTGCTAGACCGGATATTAATCTCTATAGCTAAGTCATTGGTCCGGCCTAACCCTTCAACGACTCTCACTTACTTTACTATTAATCGTTTTTATCGACTTGGTGCACAACAGCATCAGTAATAATAGCAACTGAATGTGGTAGATCTGATGCTGAACTTTCTTCCGAATTGGTGCGAGATCTACCAAAAACTTCGTTATTCACGGTTAAAGTTCGCGAACTAGCCGACATGGTACTGCTATTAACTGATACGGTGTCGCTATTTGAAAGTTCAGCTTCAGCATCATCTGCACTATTATTAGCTTCGTCTACATTTACATAATTACGACCAGTTTCATGAACATCATTAGGGCTTACATCCGCCGTCACGTCATCAGTATTGTAATTCTCAGCTACTTCTAAAAGTCCTATTGGACCTCGGGGAACTTCTCTTAAATTTTCATGGGCATACTTGTAAATTCGATTAGACCCGTTCACAAGTTTCATCTCATACCTATCATTCTCTAAAACGGCAGTGATTCTAAAGGGACCTTTATATTTTGGATCTAACTTTGTTTGGTGTCTCTCCTCACTTTTGACGAACACGAAATCTCCTCCGTTTTGAATCTTTAAATCAAACCGGTTTCGGTTGTGAACGCTGCAACCAGCCAGTACCAGTACCAGTAAATAGTCCCACCTCACCCTCACTGCCACCAAGTAGCCAGAATCAGCAGTCGTGTGCCGTTTCTAATAATAATAAAAATCAAACAGTTATCTTCTGTGATGAGGGTGGATCGAATCTTGGGATCAGATTAAATGTTAACTCGGAGGGACAGTCCTACTTTAACTTTTGTATGCCATCTGCATCTTATTTACAGATAATGCAACGCATTAGTAACTATAAATTTAATAAAAGCGATAATTTAGTTATTTTTATGGGAAATAGGGGAAGTCTAACCAAAAGAGACCTTATTCAATATTGTGATACTTTAGATTCACTCAATATAAACAAAATTGTAATGTTTACACTTCCCTACTACAATGACTTGCCAGCTGCGGAAAATAGGCTAAGATATAACATAAACTTGACATTGAACACTATATCTTGTTACAATAAGAAATTCAATGTTATTGACATCAATAATATTATTAGTAATAATTATTATTTGACGAAGGGTAAGCATAAGCTTTCAGATTATATTAAAAGACAAGTAGCCATTTCGCTACATTATTTTTTTAAAACTACAGCCAATAACTTGGCTACCCAAAATGCTTCTATTGAGCATTGTAACCGACTTCAATATAATAATTTGACACTGGGTAATTGTTCATATCCACCTAATTTAAATTAACTTTTAAGACAAAAGAGGCACGCTCTTGCATTAAACACAATGACATAAATGTTAGTTTGTCTAAAATAGATTCTGCGACAATGGAGGTATCCTCTAGCTGTAATAGTCAACTTTTAATTGCGCTATCCGATGAGTCGAATAATCATAATTACCTTAATAATTGCCCTCAAATAAAAAAATGTAAAATAAACTATGTAAGTAATATCAACCTGGTGCATCAGAATATCCGTGGCTTTGCAGAGGGCAAAAGACTAACACTGGAACTGTATATGAACTCTGAAAATATTGATATTGTGTGCTTATCTGAGCATCACCTCCGGGCTCACGAGCTCATGTTCAGTTTCAGCAATCACCAGGTTGGCAGCTCATTCTGCAGGGTAAATACGAAGCAAGGAGGTTCTCTTATTTTATTGAATAAACAGCTAAAATATAAAGAAAGAAAAGATATCGTATCTATGTCTGTAGAATGTGTAACTGAAATAGCTTGTGTAGAACTGGAGCAGTTAATAATAGCATGTGTGTACAGACGACCAAAGCCGTACAATTTTAAGAAATTTATTGACATATTAGATGCAATGTTAGCAAAACTAGCAAAATCAAAAAAGCAATTGATTGTATGTGGGGATTTTAATGTTGATTTACTTAAAGTATCTTCTTTCTCCACCATACTTTTAAATTTGTCTCAATCACACAAACTAACTAATTTGTTTCTGGAGCCTACCAGAACTACTGAAACTACTGCAACCTGCATAGATAACATCTTCATATCCGAAGATGTTACTGCTATTAGCAAATCTGTTATAAACAAATTGCAATCAGATCATAGTGGCCAGTTAGTCAATTTTGTAATAGTAAAAAAACCAATACCCAAAAGAAAAATAACATATGTGCCAGTAACTGCCGTTCGACTAGAGAAACTTAAATTGAATTTGGCTAACGTCATGCCATTTCTACCATGTGATATGGATGCAAACATATTATACAACAACTTTTTTTCAGTTCTTAACGAACAGTTTCAATCTATTTTCACGTCCAAATCAATGGTGGTATCAGGCAAGCGTGAGTTCAGTGACTGGGCCACGGTCGGCATTCATAGAAGCAGACGAAAACTTTACGAGTTGTACGCAGAGAGACAGTTTCATACTTCAGAGGAGTTTAAGGCTTACGTTAAAAATTACTCAAAGATATTTAAAAGAGTTTGTATATTGGCGAAGTCCTTACACATTAAATCTACAATACAGAATAGTAATGATAAAATTAAAGCCACTTGGAAAATAATAAATGCTGAAACTGGTAAAGTCTTTAACAAAAATATTGATTTTAAGTTGGACATTGGCGGAAGGATGACAAACACTGACCAAGATGTTGCAAATGAGTTTGAGAATTTTTTCACTAATGTGCCTACTACTCTGACAAAAGCCCTAAACTCTTCTACCCCCATTGCTAAATCTCTTTTAGAAGCAAATGTACCTGAATGTAGTAAAGCGTTTCAATTCAAATATGTTAAAAAACATGATATTTTAGTAATTTTTAAACAAATCAATGTAAAGAAAACTAAAGACTTATGGGGGATTTCTGTTCCTATTGTTAAATCCTTGATAGAAGTTATTGTACCTGAGCTTGTTATTATATTCAATAGGTGCATAGATTGTGGCGTGTTTCCTGATCAAATGAAATTTAGTAAAGTAATTCCATTATTTAAATCCGGTAGTACATCGGACCCCTCTAATTTTAGACCCATATCAGTACTACCTACATTAAGCAAAATTTTTGAAAAAATTATATTGAACCAGCTACTAAAGCATTTTGATGACAACAATATTTTACACAATAAGCAGTTCGGTTTTAGTAAGGGTCGCGCGACTACTGATGCGGGCATTGCATTAATTGAAAACATATTTGATGCTTGGGAGGAGTCGCATGATGCATATGGCGTATTCTGTGACCTCTCCAAAGCGTTCGATTGTGTTCGACATGATACTTTGATCATGAAGCTACGACACTACGGTATCGGGGACGGCGCATTAGATCTTCTTTCTTCTTACCTGAGTGATAGGATCCAGTGTGTCGACATTAACGGTAAACGTTCCCCTGGATCACCTGTAACTTTAGGAGTTCCTCAAGGATCCATATTGGGACCTTTTTTATTTCTAGTATATATTAACGACTTACCTTTCCTCGTGAAGGAAAATCATGGGATAGTATTGTTCGCAGATGATACCTCATTGGTATTGAAAGTAAAAAGACGACAATCTAATATTGACGACGTGAACAATGCTCTCTCTAGATTAGTATATTGGTTTAATGTTAATAATATGCTACTAAATGGATCTAAAACTAAATGTATTCGATTCACACTACCAAATGTAAAACAAGTTAAAACTTCTGTAAAAATTGATAATGAGGAGATCGAAATAGTCGATAAAGCTGTCTTTCTGGGTATAACTTTAGACGCTAAGCTTCAATGGGGCCCACACGTGGAAGCTCTGTCAAAAAGGCTTAGTTCCGCAGCTTACGCAGTTAAGAAAATCCGGGAATACACAGATGTTGAAACGGCCCGCCTAGTCTACTTCAGTTACTTTCACAGCATCATGTCATATGGTATCCTGCTGTGGGGGTGTGCTGCTGACATAGAAACCATTTTTGTTTTGCAAAAGAGAGCGGTGCGAGCTATCTACAAAATGGGCCCCAGGGAATCGCTTGAAGAAAAGTTTAAAGAGATAAACATTTTAACTGTTTACTCTCAATACATTTATGAAAATCTGCTATACGTACATAAGAATAAATCAAGTAAATTTCACAAATACAGTGATGTCCGTCAGGTTAATTTGAGACACAAGGATGATCTGACTGTGCCCTATAGTAGGCTCCAGAAAATAAGTAAGTCGTTCTGTAGCACTAGTGTACTTTATTATAATAAACTACCTGAAGACGTATTTGACATGTCCATTACAAGATTCAAAAAATATATTAAACTTAAATTGTGTAATAAGGCGTACTATAGCACGTCGAAATATTTTGATGAGAAGAATCCATGGACATGATTGTTAACTGCTCCTGTTCAGATTAAAGATCTGTATTATGACGATTGTAATATAAAACATGATAAAAAAAATAAGTAATTGAAAAAAAAACCCCATGAGTTTCTTGTGGTTTCTTCTCATCGGAGGGCGCGTTCCGAAACCTCGGTAAATTAAAATCTCGACGTTTCAAAACGTACGTATGTGTGTATAATATACGTTCTAAATGAATAAAAAATTTTGAGTTTTGAGTTTTTTGAGTTTCCTACAGAAAAGGGTTTTATTTTGGCTTTACCTCTGTTAAAACGGACAACATCAGATTCGGCCAATCTCTCTATGTTCTCAGACGCGCTGAAACGTGCCGCTTGTAGGTCTAATCTACTAGGATTATCGGAACTAGTGGATACTTGAGAGATTGCCAACGAATTACCTTGAACACCGAACATCAACTCGATTGGGGTGAAACCGGTAACCCTGCATCTAGTACTGTTAAGTGCTAGTTGGATTTCACCTAACGTTCCTGCCACGACCTATCGGAGTTGCATTCAGCTATCGTTAGCAGACTTTTTAAAGTCCTCATGACGCGCTCCACTTGCCCATTGGCTCTGCAGGCACCTGTAGCTATAAGATGTAAGTCAATATTGTTGTCTTTACAAAAGTCTCTGAAATCTGAATTGTCATAAGAGCGCCCACGATCGGCTATTATTCTTTTAGGGGCTCCGAATAAGTGTACTGAGTCTTTAATGGCTTTAATAGCGTCGGCTGAATTTAACGTTAAAGTGTGTTTCGGTAAGACATATTTTGTAAAGGCATCAATAGTGACGGAACAGTATTCTTTGCGGTCACTCTTCCCACCAAGTTTCCCTGTAAGATCTAGATGCAAGGTATGCCACGGAACTGCTACTTTTGGAATTGGGTGCAAACGTACCTGTCGAGCGCCTGACTGACCTTTTGAAGATTTGCAAACCACACAGAAATCTACAAACTTCTTTACGTATTTGGACATATTATTAAACCAATAAAGCTCGTACAACTTGTCAAGTGTCTTTTCGTACCCTAAATGTTTTATATCATTATGCACATGGCTAATAAGCGACCATATGAGGGAATGTGGAAGGATCGGTAGCCACTTAGTTGATTTAGCACGCTCTATTTTTCGGTACAGTATACCCTGCCTAATATCGTAAGTATGTGAAATTTCTGAGGGCAATTGGTTCAATTGTATTCTAGAAATTAAATTCGAAATTTCAGAATCACGTTGCTGTTCTACGGATAGCCATCCCTTTTCGAGTTCTGAAAAGTTAACGATTTTTGAGTTAGGTGGTTTCCGGACCGGAACTTCTTGAGTCTCCAGAGGGGAGTTACGGGACAGAAAATCTGCATGAGCCATGTTTTTACCTTCCTTATAGATAATATCAAAATTGTAAGACTGAAGGATTGCCCACCACCTATGTACCCTGTGTGTTAGGTCTTTCTTTGAATGCGAGGCCTTTAAGGCATTACAATCCGTAAAGACAGTAAAATGTCGGCCATAGAGATAACGGCGGAAATATTCCACGGATTTCACTACGGCTAACGTTTCCAACTCATACGAATGGTAACGGCTTTCGGCACTCGTGGTTTTGTGACTGAAGTAAGCTATAACATGAGGACGGGCATCATATTTTTGAATAAGGACAGCCCCGTATCCGTCGCTACTTGCATCGGTATGCAACTCAATAGGCAAGGACGGATCAAATATTTTAAGCATCGGGTCGGTTACTAGATATTTAACTATTTCGCTGTGAACTTTATCATGTTCAGCAGTCCAAACGACACGACCTTTTCCTGACGTAAGTGGTTACAAAGGTTTGAGCAACATGGAGAAATTTGGAATAAATTGCCTAAAATACGTTGCTAGTCCAATGAACTGCCTAACCTGTTTAACTGTCGTTGGTTTTGGGGCATTTTGTAGGGCTTGAATTTTGCGAGGATTTGGTTTGAGTGACCCAGAGGATACAACATAACCTAAATACTCTATCTCCCTTTTCATAAACGAGCATTTCTTAAAATTAAACGAAAACCCAGCTATAGATAATGTTTCTAACAATTTGTCGAGCCTAAAAAGACCTTCTTCGACAGTTTCTGATGCAACCAGGACATCATCCATATAAACTAGGATTTTATCATCTCTTAGTGGTTTTAAAGCTGAGTTAATGGCTCTCTGAAATACCTGAGGGGCATTTTTAAGTCCAAACGGCATTGTCAAAAACTCGTATTGACCTGTTGGTGTGACGAATGCCGTTTTTTCTACGGAACTCTCATGAACCTTGACTTGATGAAAGCCAGAGGCCATGTCAATTATGCTGTAATAATAGGCTCCATGCAACTTATTAATTTGGTCACTAATTAACGGGAGGGGATAGCTATCTGACCGGGTATTACTATTAAGCTCTCTATAATCCACGCACAAACGATCGCTACCATCCTTCTTTTTAACTAGTAGGATAGGACTCGAAAACGGAGAGGAACTTTCTCTAATTATATTGGCATCCAACATTTCTTGAATTTTCTTATTAACGATGTCAAGCTCTAAAGGAGATAACCCATATGGCCTTCTATGAACTGTCTTAGAAGGGTCAATGAGATCAATCTTTAGTTCTCCAGTTTTGATGCGGGTAGTCGGTAATTTCTGTACAAAATTATTTGAATATTTGCTGAGAATATCCAACAACCGCATTTTATCATTGCCAACAAGGTCGGTATCGATAATATGCTCGCTGAACTGATTCGATAGAGCACAGGAATTAGTTATTTTACTGTTATTAAAAATAAGTCTATCTTCACTAAGCTGAACCGAAATACCTAGCTCTAAAATATCACGGCCTAACAGCACCTCTTCGCTAAGATAATCGTCCGGCAAAGCATAATATGTTACTGAAAATTGTAGGTCATTTACTATAGTGAGACATCTAATTTGTAGCGTGGAGATTACGTTATTACTACCTACTCCTTTTAGAGCGACTTGTTCATGAAACTGTTCGCCCTTAAGCAACCTACAATAGCTCAGTTTGATAAGGCTACATTCTGATCCTGAGTCAAAAACAAAAGGTATTATGTTACCACTTATCCGTAAAACTCCATGAGCAGCTCGGGTACACAGGTTAACTTGCTTGCTGGAACCGACGGCAGCACTCGCCGTGTCTTCTTTCTTCTGGTGGCGTGTAGGACATGCAGAGGCTACATGCCCGGGGCTGGCACATACGTAGCAGGAGACAGAAGGACGAGTACTCGGCGCCGGCGGACGTGGATGTTCAGGTCGGGCTGTGGCTGGAGCATTTCTCACTATGAACTTGTTTCTGTCGCGGCAATCTTGACCGCGATGCCCCAATCTGCCACAGAAATGGCAACTTCCACGAAATGGGGTGATGATTTTAGAGCGCTTCAAATCCGACTCTGTTGAAACAATATCATCGTTTCGTCTCTTTAAGGTGAAACTTCGCAAAGTACGGAACAACTTGTTTTTGTCGTTGATAATCACGGAATTTAATTATCTGCGTATTTTGTCATCACACTGCGATAGAACTGAAATCGTAAAGCCGGTGATCACTTTTTCGGGCATATTTACCTCGGGTATCTTCTCAATTAATTGCCATAATCGCATACCTGCTTCAGCCGGGCTCTCTTTACTATCCAGTTGAAATTTTATAATCTGGTCGAAATGATCTTGCATCATCATGGGCTTGGCAAATTTTGAAATTAACATTTCCTTGATGGTGACCCATGAGATTTGATTAGGTTGAATTTTCGTCAGACACATCGCTGCACGGCCTCTAAGGGAATGTGTGAGAGCCAAAATCAAATCAACTCCTTTTAATTTCTTCTGTTCAATTATCATCTCGCTAAGCGTGCACCAGTTCACGACGTCGGATTCAGGCTCATCTGGATCAAAATGAACTAATTTTATTGATGAAGCTTGAGCTGGCTGGCATACTGTCATATTTTCGGCGATTTTCTTGAAAATAGCTTCCATTCCGGAGGAAAAGAACTTCATTTGCTCGATCATAGGATTAGGTGGCAAACTCGACGATGAAGTTTCTTGTGGGGGCGGATCCCACTTCTGATGTAGCGTCAGAGTCCGACATTGTTTTTAAAAAAAACACAAAAGTCACTAGGACCGTATAAATCACTGATTTATTATTTTAATTAAAGAGTTACTTTAAATCACTCGCGTTTCATATAATTATAACCATTTAAATAATAACGATCTTACTCTTAGGCAACGTGTGCACCGGGCAATGGTCGACGAACAACTGAACCGAGTACTGCGCGCGCGTTGCCTTATAAAGAGTCGGTTGGTGTCCGTTCAATGTTTGCCCGTTGCACCCGTTGATTACAAATATTGACGGTGGCGCCGTCATATACATAATATATTGAGAGACATCCAGACCAGAAACTAATTTATATTTTTATGCATATACATACTTGCACCCGGCTTTAATCAAACTTGCAACCTTCTGCATTGTACTTGGGTAATCGCCCAACGCGCCCCAGAGGTCGTAAAACAATAAACATACAATCAGCTACACAGATACAAATTATTAGTAGAATTTAAACAGCTCAATTGACTACAAAACAATTCACATCCAATCCACTGTTTCCAAATCCACTAATCTATAAAATCTACCACTTAATAATGAACATTCCTAATTTAAATTTTACGTTAGTTTAGATTGAGCAAGTTACTTGTTCAAGTAACTTGTCCAAGAGACTAGACCCAGTAGTTTGTAGATGCAGGTTCTAATTCAAGCGATAAATAACACATTTCGTTTGTATTTGCATTTCGTAGGTTCTGCGACTGAAATTGCTTGCAAAATCTCAACTTCGAAGTATAATGACCGACTCGGTGCATTGTTTTTTGGATGTGCTATTATTTAAATTACCAATATCTATTGGCGAAATCATTTGTTATCCTATTTGTATACCAAATACCAATGCAATATCGTAATGAAAAGAGTCGAAAATAAATTAGTACCTATTCTGTGTCTGTACCTGTTTTACCGTGACATTAGTAAACTCACTCAATCTTTTATTTCTTTTAGAAATAATATAATGTTTTAGAACCAAAATTTTAAATTTTACAGAATGTTGAAACTTAAAATTAGTTTCTTTTTCTGTTGG
Organism: Idaea biselata; assembly: GCA_958496205.1. Classification (NCBI taxonomy): domain Eukaryota; kingdom Metazoa; phylum Arthropoda; class Insecta; order Lepidoptera; family Geometridae; genus Idaea; species Idaea biselata. Next base: position 14,347,171 of record OY292403.1, on the reverse strand, counting down.
TACTTATGAGTAAGAGGTCTGGAAAGACCTTCAAACATCGGGCATTGAAAAATGCAGAATACGAATATTGAGAAGTGTCAAGAGAGACCGGGATGGAACAAAGTTCCAAAAAAAAAATTAAGACCAAAAATGTCGTTACAACTTTTGGTCTTAATTTTTTCCGTCTAGCCCCCTTTCACAACGCGCGATAAAGAACTTCGTTCCAATACAACCAATAAAAATAATGTTGTTTTTTTGGATAGTGTGCCCTATCTTTACTTTGATTAGTTCTGGAAATTTCAACTTGGATTTAATTCTATTACAACCATTATTCAATATTATTTCCCGTGCAAGTTTCCATCTAAAAACTAAAGTACCGTATCTAGTAGAACCACGATCTAGTTCCAAGTTAGTAACATTCCGAATGAGATGCAAATGCACGGGCGGTTCTGCGGTCCGATGCGAGTTGTGCCACGGCGCGCGGGAGCGGGGCGGGAGCGAAGCGGCAAGAGACTTAGTTTGCTGGAATTTCGGCAGGTAGAGACTGGCCACACCGGATGCTCACTGTTCCAAACTTGGATATTAAAAGTGGCTTTTGGATTTCGAATTCGTATTTGAATATTGTAGGTAGTCTAGGTAGGTGCTTGAGTTTGTGATTCTTGTAGCTGATTGCTGTAATCATGCTGCGACAGTTAAGCATGATTTATGCTCGACCGGGCCGTGTCCGGGCCGGGGCGGGGACGGACTACTGTTGTACGAAGATAGCACGGACGCGTCACGGACAACATGCAAAACAAAAGCTGTCTTCATACAAAAGTAGCCCGTCCCCGCCCCGGCCCGGACACGGCCCGGTCTAGCATAAATCATGCTCTATCCTGAGTGTTTTTCGTGGTATATATCTATGTATATCATTTGATAGCTATCTAGTTATGACTAATCTCGTGTAACGGAAAAAGTTTTCTTTCTGCAAATACTAGGTAAGTAAAAAAATAATATTTAAAAAACCCAAACACGGAATTATTTAAAAGATGGGTTCCTTTTGCTTCTTCCTGTTCCATAATCAGCTCAGTGACATGATAGCATATTGTTGTTACAAAAGAGTTACTCTTTCTTTCTACTTGATACCCGACTCGGGCATATTTGCTATTAACCAATTATCCACCGATGGATCACCAAACAACAGTCGTACCTACATTAATTTCACATTTATTTGCTAATATACCTAATAGGATCCCTACGGCGAATTTCAGCCTTTCAAGTTTTTTACAAAAACGGTTCGATGACAGAAAAGTACAAAAGCCCATTGCTAAAGGCCTCTATTCATCCGAATAGCTTTTCAAACATTGTTAATACAGCAAAAGCATCATTTTTGAGATGTAATCTCATTAATGTTTCAATCATAACCAGCTATTAAGGCGCGACGTCCAACAATTTTCAGGGCATTATAGAAATTATATTACAATCTTTGTAGACTTTTAAGCGGTAATATTGCTTCTGAGAGGTCCTTAAAGACGTTGGAAGTGAGATAAATGTAGATGGAAAGATAGAGGGGGAGAAGACGCTAAAAGATTGTGGAATACATTATCCCTCTTACTTATAAATGATGACTAACAGATGAATAAACTATGTATAATTTGTCTTTCACTGTAACATGAAGTTTCAAGTTGACAGACAGAGACAAATACCCCCTTCTCGGAACACGGTGTTCCGAGAAGGGGGTATTAAGCCAAAAGGGGGTTGTTCTAGAGGTCTAGGAGAACAACTTTTGTTCTACGACTTTTAGAAATTCGAACTTTTTATTTTATTTAAGATGAAGCCCGTTGACGTAGAAGGTACTGTTCTGTTTCTCTCTCATCTGAGCGATGTTAGTTGCATCCCTATCAAGGAGCCCGCATGGTCTGCCCAAACCCCAAAATAATTGGGGACGACACAATGTTAGTTAGCAATGATTTTAGGGCATTTTAAAAGCAAGTAGCCTGTCTGACACCGACCATCTTTGGGGCCAAGCTGTTTACCCGCCACCGTGCGGAGAGAACTTCAAGTTCGCAAGTCTCCCAGATTTCGTATGCCTTTTACGACATTCACGGGAAGAGGTAGGGTAGCCTTATTTCATGCTGGCGACATTACATGGGTCTGATAAAATCGTTGTAGTCCTTACCATAACTAAAATATCTTTCTAATAAAAAAAAACATAGCGATCGGATCTCAAACGGCTAAGATACTGGTAACATTATTATACAGAAAACGAGTCAGAAACGCACACGAAGGGTTCCACGCCATTATCACGAAAAAACACGTTTGTTGTTGTATAATTGTATAGAATTTATTGTTACCTATACCGGCAATAGACAATTAGACATACATCATCTGTGAAAATTTAAACTGTCTAGCTATCACAATTCATAAGATACAGCCTGATGACAGAGAGACAGATAGACGGATAGTGAAGTCTTAGTAAAAAGGGTCCCAATTTTACACCCTAAAATCAGTCGAATTGATAACCTCCACCATATTTTTAAAGTCGGCTAAAACGAAACGAGATTGACAAAACGCTCGACTAAGAATAATAACAATGAAATGTTCTGTTTTGGGTTACAAGATCTCGCAAAAAACAATTATGAAATAATGAAAACTTCTTCAGATGATCTCAGAATTTCGGACAAGATTCCTTGGTCATTTATTAAAGTTTCCTTTTACCCTAAGATGAGAGTTTGCAATGCCCCTGAGATTTCGTTTAGGCAATTACAGAATCCTTCTAATTACAGCCATCTACTAAATGGGCCAGTCAAAGAAATTGTTTTTAATGAAAAATTCGCGGTTAAGATTTTTCCTTGTGCTGGCTGAGGGTTTAATTTTTTCGGAGTGTTTCTCGGTGTTCCGTGTTTTTGGTGTTATCTTAATTGTTTTGATAATTTATTGGGGTAATAGTAACAAAGGAACAACAGGTGAAAGTAACTAATTTATTTTTTTCTCATAACTTTTTACACGTTACTCCATTTTGTAGCCATGATATTTTCTTAGAATTACCTATTCGTGAAATATAAATGGAGGTCCAAATGGTAATTAAAAATTTAAAACAACAAATTTATATTTTTTTTATTGCTTTTAAACATTTTAGTACCTGGCGGGATTCGAACCTGCGACAACTGGTATTTCGTCCCAGCGTGATAACCACTACGCCACGGGTAAGCCTTCTGCCAAGCCAAAAATTGAGAAAGCACCTCCTTGTGGGGGGCTTACTTGTGGCGTAGCGTTTATCGCGCTGGGACGGAATACCTACTAAATTTTTTGAAACCTTTTTTTCAAAAAAAGCCCGCGATCTACTGCAGTCGGCGTTTCGCCCGACACGCCCTATAGACCGTCAAAAACAGCTTGGTTGATCTAATTTAGGGGCAGTGTCAACTGTCATCTTGACATTTCTATCCGAGGCTTCTCGCGCTCTGTTTGAGATTCATTGAAACTCTCTCGTTTTATGAACTGACGTCGCTAAATCCACTTTGATTCCCAACCACTTGAATTGCGACTTCTAAATATGATTTTATTACAATTTCTAGTTTGTAAGGATTTCTGAATGCTGAAAAATTTACTTCTTAGGTATAACCCAGTTGCACTCCTAAGTTCTTTTTTCAATAAGTATTTATGTTTTATTTGTCGTTGGCGTAATTTTGGCCTAAGATTTACCTACCTTACCAGTTAGTGGGATCTGCAGTAATTGTCATTTCAGTTGTACGATAGACGTAACAATATTATCAGCGCTGCAGCGACTTTTTATATTTTACTAGCATTGTCCCGCGGTTTTACCCGCATTTCTTTGAAATTTTCAAAAATCCATTCGGATGCCTACATCATATAAAGAACATACTCTCCAAATTTCAGCTCTCTACTATCAACGGTTTAGGCTGTGCGATGATCAGTCAGTCAGTCAAGACAAAATCTTATCTAATCTCTTCTAATATATAAAATTTCCATGTCACAATGTTAGTTACCGTACTCCTCCAAAACAGCTTTACCGATTTTTACCAAATTTTATAAGCGTATTCAGTAGGTCTGAGAATCGGCTACTATCCATAATTTATAAGGCAAAACAACGTTTGCCGGGTCAGCTAGTAAAGATATAGATTCTGCATAAGAAGAACATGGAATATGTTTGAGACATACTTGAACAGATAGACAGACAGACAGAGTTACTTTCGCGCTTGTAATGCTTATTATTAGTATAGATTATTGTTCCAGTTCCATTATTGTTCAATAGTAAATATGCGACAATGTGAATCACATGATTACCTACTGCAAAAAAAACTCATGAGTTTCTTGTGTCTTGGGCGGGTTGTGTGTTTGTGGATGAGATAGTGTTTAAGTAAATTTTTGTTTTATGTTTATTATTTTGTATATTATAACTTATTTGAACAGATAGACAGACAGACAGAGTTACTTTCGCTCTTGTAATGCTAGTAAGGATTATTATAGTAAGTATAGATTATTGCTCCAGTTCCACTTTTCTTCAATAATATTATATATGCGACAATGTGAATCACATGATTACTGCAAAAAAAAAAATATACAAAAAAAAACCCCATGAGTTTCTTGTGTCTTCTTCTCATGTCATGGAGGTCGCGATCCGAAGACATAGAAGAGTAGATTAAATAAAAAAAAAATGACATGTCAAAAAGATATCTTGCTAATATCCGAATGAATAAACGTACTTTGATTTTGATTTTGATTTTGATCTTCTTCTCATTGGAGGTCGCGTTCCGAAGACACAGTAGATTACATTATATAATTGACGTTTCAAAGTGAATAAATATATTTTGAGTTTTGATATCACCTTTAGTACCTACTAGTACACAATATACTACTAATGGATATAGGCAACATATTTCTATGTATTACAAGCCCTAAACCAAACAGCGAACACATTACAATAAATTACTTTAACGTGTCAAGTTGACGGGCTCTGTTAATGCGCAAATGATTAGCATTGCAAATACGACGTCTGTCTTCAGCCTTCACCCTCGGGAGGTCGGGAGAGATCGACTCACGTCGGGCCGCGTTCGGCTGGTGTCGGCTGGTGTCGGCTAGTATCGGGACACGTCGGAGAGCGGTGTCGCTAGAGTTGATTGCCTTTGTGAAGCTTGTTTGTATTGTTTCACTCAGATTTTGTATAATTAGAACGTTAGTTGGAACGGTAAATGAGTTCTAAGTGGTGTGTTTGGTGTTGTCTAGATATATCTTTGTGTCTATGTGCTTTGTTTTCGAATTCATATAATACTCACCTATATATTAGTATAGGTACCTACTACAAATTAAGAAAGCAATTTCGCTTTTAGACTTAATTTTTTTTTAATTCACTAATTAATAATGTAAAAAAGTTATTGCCTTCCAGATTCTAGTTAGATCTTTTTTAAAATAAATCTAATATCAAAATCGCTTTATCTGTTTGGGAACTACGTACCACAGACATACAGATACACCCCTCTTTTTCCGTTGAAGGTTAAAAATATTTAAAAAAAACATTATCGCGTTAATTTCTAATAATGTCCTTTGTTCATCCTTCACGCAAAAACGACTGAATCATAGACAACCACCGTTTCGGAATAACAAAAATAGGCTTTATGTCCATAACTTCACAATATCTACCTACCTATCAGAATTTACACAACTAAAACCTCAGGGCAGTACTTCCTATGTGAAGGATCTTACGAGACCCACAGACATACCTACATACACCCCGGGTAGAGGATGTAGTTATGTCTGTGGGTACGTCTTTCTTCAACAAAACATAACCGAAACAGAAATATTAATAAGCCACAAACATAAAACAGTAGCAAGATGCTCATGTACAGGCTGACAAGGATATCTATGATTTTGTATCTTGAGAATTGGATTTTGCGAATTATTTTTTCAATATACGAACTAAGTGTGAGTTTATGTTTTCAAATTTATTTTTTACTCTCACCTATCTAAGAGCACTTGGATTAATGACCCGAATTTAACGATAGGTACGTTAATTATAGAAGAAATCCATCATGTAGGTACCTAGTTTGGAAGTTGTGAGGGAATAAAGCATAATATTATAAACATACAAATGTATAGGTAGGTACATATAATTAAATTGTAACTAATAGATTAGGAGGGGGAAGTTGGTTATCTTACCTCATTAGTACCAAGTGGAGACTTATATGGTGGAAAGAGTAGTAAAAGTTATGCCTAAAAAACTCGGTCAGCTGCGATTCAGCCTGGGCCCGTCTAAGCTCAGCCCGTTTTTAGGGGAGCAATCGGGCCTGGGAACTTACCTCATCGTGTACCAAGTTGGGACTAATATGATGAAAAGAGTAGTAAAAGTTATGCTAAAAAAAAGTCGGTCAGCCTCGAGTCAGCCTGGGCCCGTCTGAACTCAGCCCGTTTTTAGGGGATTAATCGGGGTAGGGACTGGCGCAGGCTGACTCGAGGCTGACCGAGTTTTTTAGGCATATCTTTTAGTCTACTTTCTATCATATTAGTCCCAACTTGGTACTCGATGAGGTAAGTTCCCAGGCCCGATTGATCCCCTAAAAACGGGCTGAGTTCAGACGGGCCCAGGCTGACTCGAGGCTGACCGACTTTTTTTAGCATAACTTTTACTACACTTTCCACTATATAAGTCTCCACTTGGTACTAATGAGGTAAGATGACCAACTTCCCCCTCCTAGTCTATAAGCGATGTCTGTTTAGGACGCCACTTAAAAAAAAACTTTACCAGTAGGTACTTCCCTGGTCGTCGAACGCACGTGACTGAGGCCGCAGACAAAAGCTAGTTATTAAAATAAAATATTGCATCAAAGACTCTTTAGTACGATAACTTAATGCCGTGTAGTCAGTGAGTTGTTATGTAGCGTGTAGTCAGTTTATTAACAAACCTCCAAAAAAGGAGGAGATTCGGATATTTTTTTCTGGTCTATGTCACTGGATTTCCCCGCCGTCTAAGGTCCGATCGTGATGATTCATTTATTCATTAGAAAGGTTTTAGCTTCTAGTTCGTCCCATTCAATTTAATAAAGATCTGAGGAGAACCAGAATTCATTTGATATTTTCAAAATGATCCTGTTCAGGTTATAAAGCAAAACATCGTAACCGCATCCGTAGCCGGTTTACACAGTTCTATAACTAGCCTACTTACAGAACCTTGTGCCGTTAAAGTTGTATGTAAGCTGCTTAACGACATTCTGTTAGTATAGTAACAGCGATGTTCCGGAAAGGTTAAACTTCCGAAGACACACATCACTAATTTTATTGTAGACTTAAGAAGCCTTATTAATACACGTGGAGGAAGGGCTCAGTTGTGAGAACATGTTGTGTATTTTTCCGTGACAAGAACTTTCAAAGTTGACAGACAGAATCAAATACGCAGCGTACTACGTGGACGACTGAATGCGAACGCGATTGCGAAGCGATCCGATCCGGTGCAGTGCGGAAACAAGGAACAGTCGATAGCTATTGAAGTGTACTACGTGACCAAATGGGGTTAGTATCAGACAGTCTAAAACGCAAGTCGTCGTATGCGGCAACTTGTCTTAAAAATATGTGGACTAATTTGCAACTAGTCTTTAATGTAAAGTCGTCTATGAAGCAACTCGACATAATTGTCTTTTGTCTACTGCTCTGTTATCAATACAACATAAATACAATTTGCCTAAAAAGATAGGTCGCCTATGAAGCAGCTCGTCTATGTTATAATTTGCCTACATATCAAAGTGACAAAATATCAACTCGTCATTATTCATATCACAGTACACCTAAGGAATAATGGGGTGCCACGCGCAAAGCTGTTTGCAGAGGCGCTGGCATCGGATGATCTTTTTTTTTTCGATGATGGTCCTTCACCAATGGAAACGCCGAGATTTTTTTTTAATTCTTTCGGTCTCAGACCGATATGGCCAATTTGGCGCCGAGAGTTGTCAAAAAACACATGTTTGACAGTTCTTAATTCAAACCTAAGATTAATCGACTCGCGCCCTCTGCCGGGATAAAAAGTTAGTGTTCCTCCTAATTGACAATAATTGTGATGTTATTCAAATGACGTCCATTTCATAACATAAGTGGCCAGTATCTTTCAGATAACAAACCTCTTTTGTGTACTACCTACTTGTCTACGGGCTGTTTTCCGCAATTAGACCTCTCTAGTTGGGTCCCTTTTTTATCACCAAGGGTGACGAGTTGCAACAAAGACTAGGTGCTATGTTAACAAGATGCGAATTTGTCCAGGTCATGTTAAGGCGATTAGCTATGGCGACAGTTTACTTTTCGGACAAAATGCTAAGTTGTCCGCATGATTTATGTAGAGTTGCTTCATAGACGACTTTACATTAAAGACTAGTTGCAAATTAGTCCACATGATTTTAAGACAAGTTGCCGCATACGACGACTTGCGTTCTAGACCGTCTGATACTAACCCACCAAATGCACGTATAATGCGATGCGGCGCGATTCTCGACTGTTCCTTGTTTCCGCGCCGCACCGCGCCGCATCGCGTTCGCATCCGATCGCCCACGTAGGACGCTGCGATGGTGGTAAATTACTCTGACCTTGCTCCACGTTTATTAATAAGGATAATAAAGTTTTAAACGATCATATTAATATGAATGTCTTATTTTTAAAAAATTCGCAAGGTATATTAGGGCCAGGTATTGGATAGTAGGAGAGAGAGGAGAAAAAGGTCTGGGGCTAAATAAGCCCTGTGATGCTCGACGTATAAACAGACAATACTTTGGGTATCGTAGTAGGTATCGAATCAATTCGAATCCAAAAAAAATGCCAAAACCAAATCAAGAAGCTCAAAATAAAGTAAAAATGCAAAGAATTTTACAGTTTTTGGAAAGTCGGTTTAAAAATACAGCGCTGTAACAGAAGTTCCTTCTATTCAGAATGTAGACTTGTAGAATATTGAGACATTTTTAACAATGCTCGGATTGCACCCGAAGGAGTCTCTCGACATATCTTCCATGTAGCATTACACCGGCTACATTTGCGAATTCAATGAGAACTCTTTACTGCTTGAAGCTGGTTAATAGAGTGTCTTGAATGCTGGTATGCAGCTTAAAGCGTTTTGATTGCGCAATTTGGGCTTGAGATCAAACGGCAAAGTACCAAACAAAAATATAATAACATTCAATTTTAAATCAGATTGCTATTTGTACTAGCTGAATCTCGCACTATTATTGCATTATAGAACATTTTAATAGAATTTTATATTTAAATATTCAGCTATTTGCATACTAAATATTGAAGTGTTTTTTGAATAAAACACTTAATCATTTTTTCATTAGGTACCAAACCAATATTACCGCCATGTTTATTCATTAATTTTATTAGTATTTTTATTACTACCAATTAAATTGGTTAGGCACCAACCTACACCAATCAAGGTGGATGATTTTAAATATATGCCGAAACGCGTATCTGCCTTACAAACAAATGGGTTAACTACCAAAATACAAAATACGCATCTCGTCACCTGTCAGGATGGACTCCAGACAGGTGACGAAATGCGTGTTTGACCAGTTGCATTTTTGACGGTGTCGTAGCCCGTAGCATGTGCTACGAGCTACGAATACCATTCTGTGTCTGATAGTTATTCCATTGTTTGTAAGGCACTGTCTTAATTGAGGATTAGTCGCGCGATCAAAAAGGCCGGCACAAAAGCGCAAGAACACAGCCGCATCCCCCATTGCATGGGTATATCGAATAAAAATAAAAAGTTATATTTACGCGACGAATTGAGAACCTCCTCCTTTTGTAAAGTCGGTGAAAAACAAGATTCTCATTACTACACATGCGAGAACCCTACTCTTCAGATTCCTCGAAATACAACTAAATTAGTGTAAACTCAGTACCCTGTACGTATACAATACTGCTTATAACTTATACAGAGTTGGTAAGAATTCTTCATTTTATAAACCGTCCTGGGTCTGATAATATCACAGTCTGGCAGAGACGATGTCTGCGGCGGTGAACGTGTTACTTTGCGGTCTAAGTTGAAAGAGGTAGAGATGCTACGAAATAGGTTTTTTTTAAATTGCAAAATAATTATATCAATTGAATTGAATTGAATTGGCTTGAATTTGGCTAATTGAAGTTTCTGTAACTTTTAATAAAAGTTATATGAGATTAAAAGACACTTGATTTGTTGTACCTTGTCCGTAATCCGATACGGTCAATAAAGAAGATGATATGAAAATGGTTTTACTTTTGTCGTCCTACCTTATAAGTGAGTGCGCTACATCTTAGACTAGATCGTAACTTTCATTTGAACATTGTCATTTGGGTAACAAATCAGATCTCGTTAAACGAAACGCAAACGTATAAAAAAACTGAATTTCAAGTTTCTGTTTCTGTAGACTAAAAAAATGTTTGGAAAGTTTTATGAGTTTAAAAATGTATTATTTACTTGAATTACTTTATTTCACTGACTTTTGTGTAAGATACACATATTTTACGTTGTAGGTATCCGTTACACTGTAATGCATTAACAATACGAAGTACAACAACACCGCTCTCGCTTCTAACTTATTCCACAATCCAAGTGAGGTATTTCTGTATGAAATACCATAGGTCCTAGGTGAGAATATGCTTCTCAGTGTAAAATTCTAGTCTTACAGACAGACGGTAACTGCCTTACAGCGTAACTATGTCGACAATGTCATATGAGATTGAGGCGGGAGAGCTCACTCGTTTAGCCTTTATTAGCTAAGGATTTTTATCGAGCGATGCAGACCCAACTTTTTGATCGGCTGATCGGTAACCTTACTTTGTTTTTTTTTTTATATTTAGGTACTTAAAAAAATACGTTTAGTTCCTATTCCAAATTAAGAATATTTTAAACACGAAGTTATGTATGTTACGTTTTTTCTAATTTTTGGAGAGATTATTGAACCGATTACGATAAAACTTGTAAATTAGACAGCTGAAGACATAAAATTATTCCGATTTGTTTCGCGGGTGAAGCCGCGGGGTCGCTGGCTAGGCTAGTATATAAATAAGCACAAAACTTTGTATGTGACTTTCCAAACTCTTTTATGACGAAACTACTAAACCGATTGCAATGAGCTAGAGTCCTAGACTAACACATAGATTAACATATTTTATTCCTGCAAGATCGGGACTTACGAATGTAATTCACTGACTTGATTATTGAATACTCAGTTTTCAGAAATACGGGAGAATCGTTAGTAGACTAACGACCTTCTTCTATCGATATTTCAAACAAACACACTTTAATCATATACCTAGTAAGGTCAAGCCCAGATAAGCAACTATTTCTTAATCCAGATCTTCAGCTATCTGCATACCAAGTTTCATTGCAATCTGTTTAGTAGTTTTTGCGTAAAAGAGTAAATATAGATTCACACAAACTTTCAAGTTAGGATAAATTTATGTGCGACATTATATTAAGCGCGAATTTGGTACCAACGACCTTGGGAATGAAAGTCGAAGTATTTACCACTAGCCCAAAACCACTCTACTTGAAAATAAATCTAAAAATAATCCATAAGAAACACTTCATATTTCCTTACATTTCAGGAAATGAAAACATAACATCGTCGCATATTCCCCCATACCCCGTAAATCGCAAGTTATTTGGTTACAGATAGAACGACTCGGCGTAATGTGGGTCAAATAAATGGAATTTTAAATCTGTACATCACTCTTACAGGCGTATAAACACATAACTTTCTATAAAATGTATTTGGTTGTGCGAAACATGAGGTTGGCTAGTGATGGGACAGGCGGGCTGGGGGTTTTTTTATAACGCTTTTTGATTATGATTGCTGGCAACTTTAAATTGAAGACAAAAAAACAATTATGTTTGTTACTCCAGAACGTTATGGGTTCGTTATCGGTTCCAGAATTTCAGAACCGATAAAAATTTAACTATTTATATTATGCAGATAGTCACCTGAATTAAAAACAGTATGTTTTGACGATGATGAACTTCATAAGTCGCGAACCTCCAAATCTTACCTAAAATCTCAGCTAACGAAACCGAACCGAGGGCGGTTCTTTGCGTTTTCAAGGGTTAAGCGATAAGGCCGCCTAGATTTAGGTTGCGAACCTTTATTTTTTTTCTTATAATTGTTATTTTATTTTGGTAGATTACAATTAATAAATAGATCTATCTTGAAGAGCAGTGTTGACCTTGACCTAGTGGTATAATAGATACCCCGATTTTGATTCCGTGGGTTCGAATCCCAGCCAACCCCGTACCGATGTCTTTTTCTTTAAGAAAAAGTTATGTATGCGCTTATAACATCGCTCTTACGGTGAAGGAAACATCGTGATTAAACCGAAATGTCCTATGACTCACCACGGTCCGAAAGCTTCGGACATCGCAAATCCGGAGAAGGCGGCCGTGGCGAGTTACTGAGAAAGTGGGAAAAATACCGGGCTTATATTTATTTATCTATCTTACCCCTCAAGAAAGTGGGAAAAATACCGGGCTTATATTTATTTATCTATCTTAGTCCGAACTTCAAGTCCAAGATCCGATCTTCTTGAACAATCTTTCCCATCCCTAGTCGACTTGATATACGTTAGTCTCATGCAGAACGGCGTCAGATACAATCCTTTTAGTGCGGGAAGCCGGCCAGACCGCGATTGCTTTGGCACCAACACCAATACTATGGTTGCACTCGTAGATATCAGAGGATAATGTATAGGTTTAGTTGCAGGGATAGGTAGTAGTTAATGGGACTGTTTCATAATGATAGGCATTAAAACACAAGTGTGTTTATGATACGACGCGAAGGCGAGCTAACTAGGCATTAAAACACTCATGTGATTATAAAACTAGCTGGATCCCGCGGTTTCACCCGCATATGTAAAAATCCCGCAGGAAATTTCAAAAATAATTTCTTATCCTACATCACACAAAGAACACATCAAACTCGAACCATAATCCGAATGTTTTTAAATATGACCGAGTGGGATATCGTTTTATCTTATCTATCTACATATATCAAATTAAAGATCTTAACTTTGCTTTCGTTCGTTAGCAGCCTTTGGATTTGCTTGTGTAGTGCGTAGGTTTTGGTCTGTAGCCCAGCCTTTGAACCTCTTCGCGTCTATTCCTATAAAAATAACTGAATAACTTATTGAACTTAATATCAACGCAGGGCCCAAATTTCAGATCCTATAGAAATAAAATTTGAAGAGTATTTCTTCAAGTATCCACTGAGAAAGGGTTTTTGAAAAATGCCGCGCGAATAAAACCGCGGGACTCTGCTAGTTATTGATAAAACATAAAAATAAATATAGCTGGTGTGAGAGTACCGTGGTCATTACTCGGCCGCATCGAGTATGCTGTGTGCCAACATAATCACAGATTGGCAGGACGCCCGCTAAATAGATTGTTGGTTTGTACACAACTGGTCACTTTTATTTATGAGTAGCCGCGCCCCAACGGTTTGCTTTACTATTTATTTTTCTAATAAGGGGTACAAGGCCACTCAAAAAGTTTTGCGAACAAAAGAAGGAAAAAGTGAATTAGGTTATTTAGTTTCTCATTTTTTTCTAAATGTCCCATCTTTAAATGAGCTAAACTCAAAATCCATTTCGGGCTCATCGAAATTGTTGATTTTTTGATAACCGATGTTGAATATTTTTTTGTGAATTAATTGTAGGTAACATTTTTCCTTTACATTTAAGCGCCGTTTCCAGTTTCCAGGGCCCTGGCTGAATCACGGCTGACCGAGTTTTTTAGGCTTAACTTTTAGTGTACTTTCCATCATTACATATTAGTCCTAACTTTTGATAGGTACTCCATAAATACATAATATATACTCCATACATCCAACGATCGGTTCCCAATCTACAGGCAGTTGCCTGTCGCCATTCTATCCTTCGTTCCATAAGAATCTCTGAACCAAACAAAACCCCACCAGCTCTGCTCCAACCTATAACAAGACACCTTATTAAGACGCGCGCCGAGATAATGGAAAATAGAAGAGATTTTCAACTCCTAACAATATCGAATTACTCGAACTTAATCTTAACAAACAATAAGCTGATTAAACGCAATCAATTCTTTAGTGCTTCTTTAATAGGGATTTCTAGTGTCTCGGTAATACAGACTTGTAAAAAATAAAATAAACTTTATTTATTAAAATTATAGAAGTCATTTTCTTACAACATCATGAAAGAATTACTTGTGATTGGAGTACCTATTGACAGCTGAAGATCTGGAATAACACATAGGCTGATTTTGATGTACCCAGCTAACAGATAGATAAGCCAATGTTCTATAACACCAAAGTATTACAAAAATAAAACATATTTTTTACAGAAACTTAACTTAAAACTAATGCATAAGGGTGCAATAGGCGACGTTATTGTTAAAAGACATAATCCTCTAGGCACCTTTTGGATGGAGCAAATCAATTATATGGCTTACAAAAACCGGTCAAGTGCGAGTCGGACTCGCGCACGAAGGGTTCCGTACCATTATCTATATAACAGATTTTGTATTGAAAGTTCAATTGCGTTTTACGATTTATGACGTTTTAAAAAAAAAACTACTCACTAGATCTCGTTCAAACCAATTTTCGTTGGAAGTTTGCATAGTAATGTACAACATATATTTTTTTTAGTTTTATCATTCCATTATTTTAGAAATTACACACATTTTACCACTTTGAATATGTCTCTTGCGCAAACTGTTCAGATTAGAAAAAAATGATATTAGAAACCTCAATGTCATTTTATTATTTTGTGCAAAAATCTTAATGCGGTTCACCGAATACATCTACTTACCAAGTTTCAACTGTATAGCTCTTATAGTTTCAGAAAAAAGTGGCTGTGACATACGGACGGACGGACAGACAGACGGACAGACAGACGGACATTTGGCTACGGAACCCTAAAAACACACCACGAATTGTTCAATGTACCTGTGTACAATTTCGTCTATTTATTGTTTCGACCGAAAGTTCAGCACCTAATTGATGTTAATGGCACAGAAAACCGCATCTCATTTACCTGGTGCAGTAGCATGATAGTGTAATTACAGAGGCAAGTGATTACAAAACAACGCACGGTTATGAGCTGTGTCCTAGCCTAGTTAGTCATTATTATGTGGTATGTTACGTTGTAGATAGTTAATTGGAGGGAGGTATTTGTTCATAACTCCTTACTCCTGACAACCCAATACCGGTCGCGGAAAGTCGATGGATGGAGGTAGCTCAGGGTTGCTTTTTAAAGCGACGTATGGGGGAGGCCTATGTTCAGCAGTGGACGGATAAGGGCTGAGATGATAATGATGATGACTACCTTTCTGTGCTATATTATAAATGCTTGGCAACTAATAAAATAGCACACATTGCCATTTAGCCCCAAACTAAGCAACTAGGCTTGTACTGTAGGTACCTACTAGACAACAGATCTACTAAATTACATATACTTCTACTATAAGGCATAGGTACATATGTATTTTATGATAAAAAAATATGTATACATGTGTATAAATGTATATACAGAACCAAAAAGCTGATAGCAGAGGCTGGTAAATGTTCTTTGTAAATTTCAAGAAGTTCCCGTCGGTCCGCTTCTCACTGCGCGTAATACCTTCTTCTAGGTCCTAGTCCTGCTAAGGAATAGGGCAGATACGATATACCTTCATCCCAATTTATTGAAGGCAGCGTGTAATAGCCTTACGTATAAACATATATTACGTATAAACATCTATTTCCTACATATTAAACAAAGAAAACACAGAGTAGGTAGGTGTAGGTACGTAGCCCGACTGCCTAAAACCTCGAATTACAAAACAAAGGTGTAAAGTGATCTAAATTGGAGCAATTTCGCTGGCGGCTAACAATTCGTTAATAGTATTGAGTACGTCGAGGTAAATTGGGTAAATTTCATGTAAAAGTACGCTCGGTTAAAACGCGCGGCGCAGGTAGAGAGCGAATGCAGACTGGAAACTTTGGGCCGGCTCACATAGGAAGGCTGAACTGAGCAGGCAAACCATCAGATCCAACTGAGGTTTGTTGTATTTGATGGCCTCTCTCGTAATAAAATTATCCTGAAAATTTTTACATAATTTAAATTTTAATTGATCCAATTAAACTTTGTCAAATAATATTTACCTACTAGAAATATTTAAAAATAAAAAAACACATCAACGCTCAACGTTTCGAGTTCTTTCCAGGACGTCAATGGGACGCGATTCAAATCGAAAAATGTCTTTAATTCAATACAACATCGCGAAAACAGAAGAAAAATCTATGAAAAACACATCTTTAAAAATTCACTGCCGGCGAGATTTGAACTCGTGTCTTTGGGTGAGTAGGTACCGCAATATCTCAACAAAAAAGACCACATGAGTGCGTGTTTGGGTCGATAAAAAGAAGCCTGGAATTTTATTTGTTGGTTTATTACTTATTAGATACAAATTGGATACATACTTTTTGTCGGGCAATCCTTTAGTGTTACGACTACATTCATCCATAAACCTAGGTAAAACGTAGTGGGGCTCATCCATAGTAGACTCGAAGATCGATAGTCTGTCCATAGACTATCGATAGTTGAGGTAAAACCAATAGTATTGATAGCTCGGTTAGTATAAATATTATCAACATATCAATGGTATCGAAGTTTAATAACGAATTCACTATTGATAGTATCGTTACTATTTCTGATGAATATTGCAATGACAATCAATAAGCCTATCGGTAGTATTAATAATTTCGATTGTAAGTATCTAAAAAAATATTTTCAGATACAATCGAAATTAATACTACCGGATAGGTTTTCGATATTCTAGCTAGATGACTAGCAGCGCACTGCGGTTCCACTCGCGTAAGTCCTGGTCCCGTGAGAATTTCAAAAAATGGTTTCTTAGTGGACCTACCTACACATGACAAAGAAAATAATCTACAAATTTCATGTCCCTGGGACCAGCGTTCCTCTTCGTTGATAAATAGTGATTCAGTCGCTCAGTCAATCAATTAGTCAATACTTTGAATTTTATATACATACTAGCTGACCCGGCAAACGTTGTTTTGCCTTATAAATTATAGATAGTAGCCGATTCTTAGACCTACTGAATATGTATACAAAATTTCATAAAAATCGGTCAAGCCGTTTCGGAGGAGTACGGTAACTAACACTCTGACATGGAAATTTTATATATTAGAAGATATAGACTTTCAAGGTCAAATATCGATACTCAAACTATCGATAGTTGACAACACTAGTAAAACGTAGTGATTGTTTCGTATATCGACCGCCTGCACTATGTCGGATTTGCATGACAATTGCGTGTGATTGCATCCACTACAATCATACTAGATTACTGTTTTTGGCTGGATTTTCATATTTATTTTGAGTTGAAAAATATTGTAGAGTGAGTCGGCAACGATTCGCTAAAGCTTTCGAAGTGTTAAGGGTTTCTTGCCAGAAAAGTGTAAAATTTAAGATACAAAAGTTTAGATTTTTCTTCGGTTTTCGCGATCCGAAAACTAGCCCGCGACTTTGTCAGCCTAATTATTTTGAAAATATAATAAAGCCTATAGGCTATAGCCTTTCTCAATAGATGGACTATCCAACACTGAAAGAGATTAGCGCGTTCAAACAAACAAACTATTCAGCTTTATAATATTAGTATAGAAGTATAGATAAACAATTTTTTCATGTTTAATAATCTACTTGCTTTTATTACTTTAAGCACTTTTTCAGTCCAGACTGACTAATGAATCCATCTCTTCAAGGATGTAAGTATCCGATAAGAGATTTTTTGGATCGGGACTTACACAGCTGAAACCGCGAGACACAGCTAATTATTGACAAAACTTTAATCAAAAATTTTGAATGGAACGACATTTCTTCTACAAATTAATCCAGTACACCAAAAGGGGACAATTAAACGAATCTCCTTGATTCCCGATCCAATTCATCAAAAGGTGTCTCTTCACCGGCGTCACCGAGTGCGCCATTACCTACATTACGATCACAAAGGACGAGATAAACAAACCATCGCTTTACTTAACTTACCTCGGCGTAACTTAAACGAAACTTCGTCGAGGTTATCTCCTTTTCACGACCAATTTAATAATGGCCAATGAGGTTTAGTAATGTAGAAATAAAGAGAACATCGTCGGTGCCGCGTCGTCGGGCGAAATCTTGGGTGCAACGCAAAACGCAGACAAGTATTTATAGTGACTATAAATGGATGCTTCTGGTTTTGTGCTATTTTCTATATAACTATTATATCTTCTAATCTTATATATAAAATTTCCATGTCACAGTGTTAGTTACCATACTCCTCCGAAACGGCTTCACCGATCTCCACCAAATTTCACAACGCATTCAGTAGGTCTGAGAATCGGCTACTATCTATAATTTATAAAGCAAAACAACGTTTGCCGGGTCAGCTAGTCTTATATATAAAATTTCCATGTCACAATGTTAGTTACCGTACTCCTCCGAAACGGCTTGACCGATTTTTACCAAATTTTATATGCGTTTTCAGTAGGTCTGAGAATCGGCTACTGTCTATAATTTATAAGGCAAAACAACGTTTGCCGGGTCAGCTAGTGTTATTATATATTTGCAAATCTTCTTATTTTTACATAGTGTTAGAGTCAAAACAGTAACTCCAAAAAGGTCACCCCACGACCTCTAGATAAATAAAAAGAATAAAAATAGAATAGTTTATTCGCAACAAACAAAAACTATACATAATCATACAAACATGATTTGTTGCGAAACGGTCCTCAACTCAGCGTAATGCTAGTTTTTCAGCTTGCGCTGGTCTTCCATTGGGACCGTTTCGGTCTTCTTCTTTTCGTATAGTGGTGTGGCTCACCTAATGTTAAGAGTTTTTCCTCTAATTTGACCTAACGACTGCTATCAGAGATAAAACAACCGGGACCAACTGCTTAATGTGCCTTCCGAAGCACGGAGAAGCTCGAGAAAATGGTTTTCCGTTTCGGTAAGACGTCAGTAACAAGTCAGTACCACGTTGAGCCACAGAAAGTATTACAGTTTAAACACACATACTAGACTGCTATCAGAGTTAACAACTGGGACCAACTGCTTTACGTCCCTTCTGAAGCACGGATGAAGTCGAGAAAATATTTTTTCCACAAACATTAAGCAGCTGGGCATTGGCCTAGCTTTTCAATCTTTCAATCATCATCTTCACCAAACAATGTTCCCGGTTGCATCCCTCTCGGGATCTAGTGTTCCGCTTCTCAGTCAGTCGATGTCATCTCTATTCGAGAATAAACTAAACGTCTTTGATAATGGTACGAACTCCAAATTATATTTGAGTTTTCATTTCGTTACTTCTTTGTTGGAACTGGCGTTTCTTTTTGTTATTTGCTGATTATGTTAGCGGTAACAATTGTAATTGAGTCGTCGAGTTCCAGTTCCTTTACTACTTAAACCGGTAGGTATAACTGGAAGGTGTTATAGCTATTGGTAGGTATTATTGCATTAAATATACCTAGTATAAAAATATTGAAATAATCTTTTGAAATTGAAATAAAAATAAAAAATAAATTGAAATAATCTCATCTATCTCTATACCTAAATTCATCACTTTCGGTTCAGAGCGGTTTAGCCGTGAAACCGTAACTGACAGACAGAGTTATTTTTGCATTTATAATATTAGTAAGACCAGCTGCGCCCCGCGATTTCACCCACGTAAGTCCGGATTCTGCGGGAATATCGGAATCAAAAGTTACATATGTCCTTCTCCAGGGTCCTATATCTATCTCTATACCAAAATGCATCACAAACGGTTCAGCTATTAAACCGTGAAAAGCTAACAGACATACAGAGTTATTTTCGCATTAATATTAGGTGAGTATAGTATATATTACATGTGACATTGCATTGCACACACACTCAATAATATGTACAACATATGTACCAACTGCACCTGCAATCACAGTCCATCATAAACCCATAAAGGTCCGTAACGGTAAGTCACAACGGTAGTGGTACCTAAGTTAAGTTCCAAGTTGGTTGCAATCACATAAACCTAACTTCACGAACTACCTGTTAGAGGCCGCATTCACTTACAGATAATCCACCAAATGACAAGACAAGACTCATTTCTTATTCTCACTGTTAGTTAGTCAACTAATATCCTACTAATATAATAAAGGTGAAAGTTAATGAGTATGTGTGCTCATTGCTCTTTTACGCAAAAACCGCTGAACCGATTGCGATGCAAATCGATTTTTCCCCGATTAGACTGGTTTTTTATTACACATACAGCCGAATACAGAAACGCCACTTAAAATTTGAGGGGTACTTAAATAATTTAGCAGCTTATAAATTTAAAATTTGTATGAGAATTTTTTTTTTTTTTTGAAAATTTGATTAAGTAGGACTCAAATTTTGAGGAGCGTTTCTGTATTCGGCCGATATACCTACTCACAAACTTTCACCCTTACAATATTAGTAGCACATTGTAATTGAATAGAAATAGACATAAATATATGTCACTAGCTCTGTCCTACGGTTACATCCGCGTAAGTCTTGATCCCGTGGGTATTTCGAAAAACCCTTTCTAATCAGATGTCTACATAACACATGTCAGCTGTTTACTAATAGCGGTTTAGGTTGTGCGTTGATCAAATTAGATTAGATTATATAAAAACTTTATTGTACCAAATTTTACAAAAAAACACTATAGCTAATTACTAAAAAAAAAATTAGCTATAAAAAACTTATAGCTAATTACAATAAAGGTACAATGGGCGGCCTTATCGCTAAAAGCGATCAGCGAAGCGATCAGTCAGGACAAATCATTTTATAGATTTAATGATACCATATCACAGTGAAAAATTTAGATGAAATTATGCACAGAATTAATAGCTACCACTGAAGTTTCAGGTAGCAATCTACCTATTTACTGGACAAGTTTGAACCTGGGATATATTATCACGATTTTAGACAGCTATTCCGAACTTCTCTATAGAATAACGAGGAATTGTAAGTTTAAAATGAATGTTCTTGCGTACACTTCGGAGCGGAAAACTTGTGTCGTTATTACCTACTTAAAAAGTAACAAAAATTTCCTGTGACAATAATAACAATTGTATTATGAAATACTAACTGTATCCTGGGGAGTTATTTCTGTGTTAAGTTTCATTTTGACATTATTTCAATTGTAAATAATTCACTCAAAATGAAACTCTAATATCCAACTGAACCCGTTTAGCAATTACCGTCTGTCTCTCTGTCAGCAGACAAAATCTCACGAACCGTGAGGGCTAAAATTTTTACAAAAGATTTTGGTATTTCTGAGGCCACTTTAATTTCTTTAAGCTCCCTAATTTCTCCCATGGCAAAAGGAGGCCAAGACGCAAAGGTTAGTTAGACAGTAAGGCGCCACGAGATCCTACTCCGGGTTGGCGAAAGTCGGTTCATGATGACCTATCGGATTCCTCATGATGTTTTTCTGCACAGTAAGAGCGATGTTAAGAACGTGGCGATTGTTACCATTTCCATACAAACTTAATACCAAAATAAATTATGAAACATTTAGTTTTCTACCTTAATATCGATATTATTCGGTTTTCTAAAATATTCATTCGAAATGAAATAAAACGGAGATTACTAGTTTACATCTCATTTCTTTTATATTATTTCCAATAAAAGTAATTTACGCTGTAAATATTTATATCATATTTTATCAAATAACTTTATTAACCTATTAGTTTTGTAATAATTATTAATGTATAATTAGTTTAGTAATAGCTCGCCTCGACAACTAATATCTGGTACATCAGTGTTCAATACATTTATTACCATCAGCGAGCACGTTTACAAAATAGCCGGACTATAAACACGTAGGCGGTCGATAAATTGCCGGACCGGCCCCTACAAGGGCAATATTAAATTTTATTACCGAAGTGAAATCGTAACAATACGACATTGTACATTTTATAGCGGTCCACGTTTTGAAATTGACACGGTTTTATCCTGAAAACTAGTTTATGCTTGACTTTATTTGATAGTGTTACAGATTTTATTTTGATTTTTTTTATTAAAACTGACATTTTGAACATAAACAAATCTATACACGTGTTGGAATTTGTGAGACAGCTGCTTTATATGTTGTTCTGTGTAGAACAAAAATTATACTTCTTTTTTTTTAAATGCGTTTATCTTTTACTGAAAAAACAGCTGTTTTTGGAAATAAATGCAATTAATGTTTAGATTGTAGTAGTCCAAACTAAATGAAGGGAAAATTTAATGTTAATGACCTCATACTCATCTCAGAAACCGCTGATTTTCAAGTAAACCTTAATGCTCACATTTTTAGAAAACTACAATTTCCGAAAGTCGTAGTTATAAAAATTGTTTTGAGTAAATTCTATAAAATTAAATTTCGTGTTGTTTTAATATGCAGACTTGCCCATTTTCCCATTATTAAATTATGTTTATTTTTTAATTTTGATCTTGCTAAAAGCACTAGCGAGCGTTGTCATTACGAATCTAATGATACCTCATAATTTTATTATGATAAAATCCATCGAGCCGTTTAGACTACAGAAAATGACAAAGGAAAATTAGATACATACACAGTACACACACACATACGCTCGAAAAACATAACCGTGAACCGTCCTTCGAAAGTCAAAAAACATGACTTTTTCTTAAAAATAAATATTAGGCGCTATTAATATCGCTCTTACAGTAACTAAAAACAACCGCTATTATGAGGAATCCGACATATTATCCTAGGAAAAACATAAAATACATACGCTCGAATAAACATAACCCTCCTTCGGCAGTTGGGTAATAAGGGTCACAGATGATTTTCAAATTAAATATCCTCTCGTATTATAAACGTAATAAATCCATCTTAAAAGTAGAGGTAAGAAGGTATTTGCATAATATTAATTTAGGATTGGTGAGGACTTAATTAGGGTAATCTAACCCATTTCATTGCTCGTATGTATTTCATTTATTTACCTAAATCTGAATTTCGTAAAATAATATTTACCTGCAGAAATATTTTATCTTACTTCTTTAAAATAAACGGAAAACGTGTACTTAGGTACATTATTATGTTTGTTACTCTTTTCTGTAAATGAAAAAAATACTTTTGAATTAATTGTGATGGAACTTGGAGTTTACATCGTTTATACCTTGTTTAACACAGTCGTATCTAGCTTTTAAATTGAGCGATTGACGCTCTTACAAAGTCTAACCGCCGCACTCAGAGACATTTAATGGTTACTTTAACAATCACTAAGTAAAGGTTTCATAAAGAAAATATTTACTTAGTGATAGTTTAAGTAACGACAGAAGATGTAGTACGAAACCTTTTGGATCACGTCAGTGGAACCATTCCAATGGAACCTATTGGAACACAGACGAGGTTACTATTCGAAATCTTGCCGATTGGAACCAAAAAGGAGTGACACCACTAGACGAAACGAGTCAAAATTATAATTATAATAGATTAATCTTTATTTCCAAGATAACCCCATCAAAATACCACGGCCGAGATCGACCCGAAGGCTCCAATTTATTTCGAATCAACGTCACACCTACAGCTACAGGGTCATACTGTGAAATTGAGTAACTCGCTCGGACCATTTCCGCTCAGTAATAGACTAGCGATGGTCGATTAATCTAATATACGATACGATGACAAGGTGACGTCATTACCGACAGGAACCAACCCTCCCATGGCTGCCTTCTGCGAACTGTGCTCCATGATCGATTCATCATTTTGATTTTTAGTGAGTTAGTGAAAAATGAGGAAGTGATTTCGTAGATACGGTGTATTATGGGCCGCGTCGGGTGACGGAGGTTCAGTAATTGGTGGCTATATGACTGTACGTTTTCTTGTAAGTGAAAACGCACGAAAAAACAGTGTCGTACGTTAAAGTCTTGTATTTTCTTGTGTACCTATACAATTTGCGGTCGTCACCGCAGGAAACAGGTACGTATACCATCAGGTGTGGTATTAGTTAAAAATAGATATAATTAATACATTTATATTTTTCATGCTGTATGTATTTTAAAATGGGACTGAATAACGAAAGGATTAAGCATGACTGATAGGTATAGTACAGGTTTTTGGCCTTAGTTGGTAAGAAATTTTACCTTAATTGGAATTAGCCTAAAAATCTTCAAACATGAGCAAAGACGGACATTGCTTTTTTCATACTAATGTAAAGGTAAGTTCAGGTATGTATATATAGCAAAGTTTGGACATATGAAAAAAATTGTGAGTAGTTAAATATTTAAAATTGCCCTAGAGGCTTTATTTAGGAAGTAAATAGACCAGTTCTTTTGTAAGAGGCCACAGTCGCCACATCAAACAAAATAAACAACATTGCCATCCAAAATGCTAAATACATACAAGTTGTTAGCACATGATTAATTGTAGAATCAAAGGACGCCCTTGGAGAAATCACCAAAACCACGGCTTTGAATTTTGAATGAAGGAGGTCGAGTCAAGAGCGAGTCGGACAACACTTGAATAATGATGTAACCTTCAGTCGTCAGTCGTCAGTTGAGGCTTGACGGTTCGAATGATAGAGGTTGACCGAGAATGACAGTTTAAGTTATTGTTAGCCAGGTTATTGGATGAATTTAAATTGTTGTTTTACTGTTTCTAACTTCGTAATAAAGCGTTGCTAGTATTAAATTAATGTTAATAAATGATAATCGATCACTAAAATGATCTCGCTTTAGGGCAAGAGCCTCCTCTTAGAGGGGTTAGTTAGGCAGTAAGACGCCACGGGAGCCTACTCTGAATTATCGAGTGTATACTTTACGAGTACGTGCTTTCAGACGTGGTGAGTCCTCGGACGTGTTCGTTCTTCGCCGCAAGAACGAAGCTAATAGCGTTCATAATTTTCATTTTTTCATCACAGTGGTGCACAATTGGGGTTCCGAAATCTGAATGTAAGTCCGAAACCACAGTAAAATCTCGACATTTCAAAACGTACGTATGTAACTTATACATCGTTCTTAATGAATAAATATATTTAAATCTTTGAGTATTTTCCACTACAATAACACTATAATTACGACATAAATAAAGCGTAGTTTTACCTTAAGCATATTAATCGCTCTTTTTTATAGTAGCGCGTAAAACTTTCAACGATATAGGTACCTACGTAGGTACATCCAAAGCATCAAACCTTCTTGGTTTTTAGACACTTCCAAATTGGTAAAATGTGTGTCCTGTAACTTCTAAAATAAGAGAATGATAAAACTAAAAAAAATATATGATGTACATTACCATGCAAACTTCCAACGAAAATTGGTTTGAACGAGATCTAGCTAGTAGTTTTTTTTTAATACGTCATAAACCATAAATCGCAATTTTCCTTTCAATTCAAAAAAGTACGGAACCCTTCGTGCGCGAGTCCCACTCTCACTTGGCCGGTTTTTTTTTTCAAAATCGGTTAACGAACAATAAATAGATGATATCAGTTACAAATGATGTTAAAAGAACTCGATAAGTATAACTCGAAAGACAACGTAAACCATCAGAAAACAAAACTAAATTCGAACTCTCCGATGTAATCAAATCGCGATAAATACCAAAAAAAATACTGTACTGCAAATTAAATTGGTAACTTTTCCACTACGGGTACTATGAACCTTAAGAATTTGACAATGCTAACTTTTTCCAACTTTATTACTCAGGAATAAGGTTCTAAATGCAATGGCAAGTCAAAGTTTGTGGGAACCATTGAAATGGACAGTAGAAGGAAAATTTGTGTCGTATCGGATTTTAATTTCTTCTCTGTAGAAATTAATGACTTTGCTTTCGTATCTTATCGATTCATATGTTCGAGCCGTTAAGGATAACTTGCGGGAATATAACCTTTTAATTGATGAGAATTAGGGTTAAATTGGATTGAAGTTTTTTTTAGTTGACTCTGTAAAATTTGAAATGAACAATCTGAAATTTTACGAAATTGTGGTTTGATGTTTATCTGAGGTCGTCATTTTATTAATCTGTTATAAGGGTAGGTATAATAAAATGTGTTTTTTGTGTTGTTTTCAAAGGTCAGTATTGCTGACTACTATTTCTCATTTGTTAATTTTAATTAGAGTGCTGACTGTTCTTATGTGTATTATTTATTTGCTGCGTCACGTGGTTTCATCTGCGTAAGTTCCAACCCCGTGGGAATATCGGGAAAAGTAGCCTATGTCACTCAGGGTGAATGTAGCTTTCTAATGGTGGAAGAATTTTTGAAATCAGTCCAGTAGTTTTGAGTTTATTCATAACAAACATACGACACACACACACACACACAAATACAAATCTTTCCTCTTTATAATATTAGTGTAGAGTATAGATGTAGAAGTATAGATTAACTAACATTCTCGTGGTGAAAGTGGAGAAAAACATTGCGATTTGTCACGATTTAAAGACGCCGGTTAAAAAGCTACGTCCGAAATCAACAAAAGATTATCTCACTACTATAATTATTATCATATTATGTCTAATAGTTTTAGATAGGTATAATAGATTACTACCAAAATAAACCAACCGTCATAGTTTACTAAGTTTTTAAAACCTGTTTTACAAACTTAGTAAACTATGACATAGAGTTGCAAATTACAAAATACCGATATACTCAACTCAATTTCAAACAGATCTTTTTAGGGTTCCGTACCTAAAGGTAAAAACGGGACCCTATTACTGAGACTTCGCTGTCTGTCTGTCTGTTTTTAACCACGAAGAAATTCTCGCTCATCCGGTATCACATCTAATAAAACTCCACAAATGGACAGCAAATATTTAAGAATCCATCGGCAAATACTCGACTATAGTATTTTATCTCCGACATAATACAAATTCAAGTAAACAACTTAGGTACGAAAACTGTAAACATTTCAAACTATTTTTACATGAAACTACAAACGTTTTAGATTTGAGCGTTCGAGCTTCGGGCTTCAAAAATATCAAATATGTAAAATCAATAGACAGTACATCACACTTTTTCGCCATAATAAAAAAACTGGCAAAGTGAGACGCGGAGTCGGGCACCACTCTCACTTTGCATTACTACAAAAAATTACGTTGTTTGGATGGGAGTCCCACCCACCTTTGTATGGACTCGTTCTCCAAGTATCCTTTCCCTTTAATTCAACAAGCAAAGTTGTTTAGAGATAACGAACCCTAAAATGCTACAAATTGAATTTTATTATCTACTGAAACATTTTATACGTAAGAAGTTAACAAAGAATCTTCTTTATCTTATACGTCTTATGACATTAACTATTTATAATAGTTAATGGCATAAGAGGTAACCTAACAACCAAAAAAAAACTATATTAAAATCGCTTAATCCGGTCCCGAGCTACCATGCCACAGACAGACACCTAAAACTTTGTGTGTATAAGGATGGCGGGTGTAGGTCTTAAAATCGTAAAGTTATATACCTGAGAGGAATGTACTAGCAATGTACTGAATGTACCTAAAATTTGGAGCAATGTACTATTTCAGGGCCAAAGTTATTGAAGAAACAAGGTACACCCGCCAACCTGACGTCAGCTTGGCGGGTGTACTTTTATTTTGAGCCAACTAGACACTTCTGGAAGTGGAATAAACTGCCAAAGAAATGTACGAGGAATGTACTCTCACGTATTAAAAACCCAACCCAATATAACGAAAGGTTACAGAGATATCATCAATAGAAAATAAATACTAATAGGCGTGGACGTGGCAGTGACGTGGCGGTGGTTAACGTGATAGAAAAAGATATTAACCACCGCCACGCCACCGCCAAGTGTCTAGTTGGCTCAAAATAAAAGTACACCCGCCAAGCTGACGTCAGGTTGGCGGGTGTACCTTGTTTCTTCAATAACTTTGACCCTGAAATAGTACATTGCTCCAAATTTTAGGTACATTCAGTACATTGCTAGTACATTCCTCTCAGGTATATAACTTAACGATTTTAAGACCTACACCCGCCATCCTTATACACACAAAACTTTTGACACTTTTTTTTTCCGTCAGGAATTAAAAATAATTTCCCCCTAACTTATAAACGATGACTAAGTTTATGTAACGTTTCTCACTGTCTGTAAACTTTAAAACTTCATGTCACAAAATACAAACGTTACATAAACTTAGTCATCGTTTATAAGTCAGGGGCTGAATCTTTATGCTCCAACAGTTTTAAATATCTTTAACGCGTACTGGCAGTCCGTACAGCATTGAAGATTCAGACGATGTCGAGTGCATAGCTCGAGTCGAAGTAGGAAACAATTCTCTACATGTGTGGCAAGTCCACTTACTGGGGTGACCATTATCACGCCAAAACTGGGACATTCAACTAAATATATTGGGCAATTTAACTAGACTCTTTGCCCCAGTTCTATTGTCGGTGGCTTTTAATTTTATCATTGAAAGAGTTCATCTTGATAAAATAACGACCGCAATCTGTGGGTTTACTCGTTTTTACTGGTTTTATGAGTCGGTTTCGTTTTATGACAGTTCTGTTGAGTAGTTTAGTTTTTTTTAATGTGGTCTGATAGTGTTATTGTTCTGAAATGATCTTGTAAGATTTAGTTTGGATATTATTGCGGTTTTATTGGCGATTTTTAGTAATATAAAATAATTGCATACCTAATACGTTTTATACCTATTTATTATCCTATTAATATTACAAACACGAACGATGTATGTGTATGAATTTGAATATGTATGTATATGTATGTCTGTTGCACTTTCACGCAAAAACTACTGAACCGATTGCGATAAACATTTAATGTTCTCACGTGTTCAAGATCACCTTTCAACATCAAAATAAAATTTAAGATAAACCTACTTACCCAGATAAATCAGAATTGTACTCAAGCTTAAACTCAAGGCATAACTTGAACCTTGTCAAGCAAATATAACAATTTTGATTGATTACTCAAAATATTTTACAAAGAGAATTGTATCATCAATAATTCTTCCATGACGGGGTTAAAACCTGTGCCTCTCGCTTGCGCTGTGCTAGCGCACTCGCCCGGATTTTTGATTATGCATTTCTCCTTGTAAAATATTTCTAGTAGAAATTACTTGAGCAATAAAAAGAAAAAGAAATATTCGATTGACTATTCAACCAATATTTACTTCATTTAATTTTTACTACTATTCTAGTCCGTTAAAAGTCCCTATTATACTATTGAGTGCTTTTAAAATATCCTGTGATTTATTAAAGTTACAGTCACAGTATAAATTGTACATAAAAATAATATCAGTGCACCGAGACACGGCGGAGGGACATCGAGCCAAAGCAAATGTTGCTTTGTAATGTTTCTAACTGTAGTTAACTTTTACATTCTTTATATAAATACTAGCTGACCCGGCAAACGTTGTTTTGCCTTATAAATTATAGATAGTAGCCGATTCTCAGACCTACTGAATACGCATATAAAATTTGGTAAAAATCGATCAAGCCGTTTCGGAGGAGTACGGTAACTAACATTGTGACATGGAAATTTTATATATTAGAAGAAAGAAGATAAATATACGTAGTTTGAGCTTGTGGTCCAGTGACTCAAGCCAAAGCTGATTTACATTTGCGCCAAGAACGAAGAGGAATATCCTTGACATTTTATATCGTTGACAATTTTACATTTTAGACGTTTTACTAGTAAGTCGTTTTGCCACTCAAGACATTGCCACCATATAGACGTTTTAATATGCCGTCGTTCTGCAAACTACGTCATTTTCCTTGATAGACCTTCTGATACGGAGCGATCTGGGGGCACGGCAGTGCCCCCGCCAAGTCGAGCAAAAAAGCGGCACGGCCTTTTGTTTTAGATGATATAGGCTAGCATTTGCCCTCATCTGACCTGATGGAAAGCGACGACGAAGTCGATTGTGTAACAGGCTCGCCTAGAAAAAACCTATTCACTCTAGACTTAAAGAGTGTTTAGAATACTAGTGTGACTAAAATTCCTAGAATTGGACCCCAAGGTCCAATTCATCGTTCATTCAGTGGATAAAATCTGGGATCTAGGATTTAAGAAATGGGCATATTTTTTGTTGCGGTCATAAATCCCTAAAATGGACTATAACTTGTTTTAAAACAAAAATTGAGTTTACTAAGGAAATTACAATACTAAACCGAATAAACAATTTTAATTTAATATTAGGTACCACACGATAGGTATAATGTATATCTTATGTTATACACAATCATGGAAATCAGCACAATAGGGGTCCCTTCCAAGCGGTTCCTGTCCATTCATTCTTGGGGGTTACCCCCCAGGATAGGGGGGCAGAAGGGGGTAGAAAGGGGTTTTTTAATCCGAAACTTATGACCGTGTAAACGTAACGTAGGGTTAAATATTCTATGTTATTGGACATGTCTCGTTGTGACCCTCCGACTTGGGGATCATTTTAAATTATATTGGGAAAATTCAATTTTGAAGGTTTTATTGATTTATATTCTGGTAAGCTTATGAGATAGTTGATTTATTTTGGGTCTCGGATTATATCGCTTCGGGCTGAATTTACAAATAAATACACTGTACGCTCCTTAATTCCCACTCCTAGCGATATCGAACGGTTTTAATTAAAATACTGTAACAAAACACATAACCTCGCTTTAGATAAGTTGGTTGGCTTCAAGTAAAGTTACAAATAGTTTGTCATTATATAAATCTGTTGCTGAACTAATTTTAGAGCGATAAAATCGTGGTAGATTGCGGTGCGCGCTACGTGTGTCTACGAGGTGCTACGAGGCGGCTACGAGTTGCTACGAGTCAGATACCGGGGCTACGTGCCTTTCAAACATTGGGAAAATTGGGGTTTTCGGCTCAAACAACTTCTTGTTACATTGTAGTTTTATTTAAAAAATGGGCAAGTGTGAGTGTACCATTATCGCAATTGAGTACGGAACCCTAAAAAAACACTGAACCAAGGAAAATCCGTGTATGCAATGCACGATTGCCTTTATCTTTACCGCTGAAGCCAGTTTATCACTAGATGGCGCCAGTCGTAAAAAAAATCGCGCTTACGTAGCGTTTAACATTGAAAAATCAGGTTTGTTGTATGGGAGCCTCCCGTAAATATTTGTTTAATTTTGTTTTTAGAATCTGTTGTTATAGCAGCTACAAAAATACATCTTCTACAGAAAACTGTCTAGTTATCACAGTTAAAGCCGACAAGTCGTCGTCGTATGTTTAAGTCAAGTCGAGGGGGTTATTTTACAACCTTTTACGAGGTTTAGAAACAACGGAAAAGTCCATGTTTGTAATGAAATGGATTTTAATTTCACCACAATTGTTCCCTTCTATGAAATTAAATCGATTAATATATTATCGAAATTAAATAAATAAATAAATAATTATAAATTCTGTGAACAACACACAGCGCCATCTAGCCCCGTGGTAAGCAACTAAGCTTGTGTTACGGTGACTAGACAACGGATATAATACTTATATTTATTTTTCTTTTGTAAATACATACATATTATACATAGAAGGACACCCAGACCAGACACAAATATTTATTTTTAAGCATAAATACTTGCACCCGGCGGGAATCGAACCCGCAACCTCTTGCATTGCAGTCGCGCTCTCGCACGACGCGCCACAGAGGGCGTCAAACATTGGGAATTCAATAATTTACACCCATTTCACGAAAATTCAGCAATAAATTCCCTCAACACATTCCCACCAAAACTCTACTTCTATTTCTCTATGTTCTAAGTCAAATTCCTAAAATAACCACACGATTTTCAAACTTCAAACCTAAGAGTAAACAAAGAAACTAGGAAATTTGAATGTTTGACAACACATGTGTGTTTTACGTTCCATTACTCGAAGTCGCTCGAGTCGGAACAATTCGATGACCGCTCTCAAACATCTGCCCAAGTTTCAAACGTAAACAAACCCGGTTCGCTTTGAGAAAGTCAAACTGTGTACTTTTACTGCAACATCGTAGTATATCTGACTAGTAGAGTCCCGCCGTTTCACACCCGTAAGTCCCGATCCTGAGGCATTTACCAAAAACTCTTTCTTAGTCAATTTCATTCGATTCTCCGTCTCCGTTGCGGATATAGTTCAGTCAATCAGGCAGGACTTTGAAGTTTATATATAACTAGCTGCGCCCCATATTTCACCCGCGTAAGTCCCGATCGAGCGGGATTTTTAAAAAACCTTTTTAGTGGATGCCTACACATCACTAAGAACACACTCTCCAAATTTCATGTGTCTCAGAGCAGCGGCTTGGGCTCTGCGTTGATATATAGATCAATCAGGTAAACTAGCTGACCCGGCAAACGTTGTTTTGCCTTATAAATTATAGATAGTAGCCAATTCTCAGACCTACTGAATGCGTATGTGGAGTTTGGTGGAGATCGGTGAAGCATGGAAATTTTATATATTAGAAAGAAGAAGAAGATATAGATAGAAGAGAACAAAGTAGCCAAGGGAAAAAAAAAGACTGGGTACTAAAATGCCAATTAAACATTTATCTCAACCTCAACAGTAGTTAAAAATATGACATCAGAAGGAAGACAGTAAAATTGTAAACAGTCACTGCGGTAGTGCTACCGCAAAGTAAATTGCGTAACTAACTTGTATGAAAACCACGAACAAATGACCGAAGAAACGTTTTTCGTTGAAATAGAGTAACCCCTACTTACACTACTGCGCCATGGCATAATCATTAACTATTCTTCTCAGTCACTTGTCATAAAGAAATAGACCTTACGAAATCAAACTTAAAGTTTATTTTAGAGTGTTAATGGTTAGGGTATTACTAGAAAAAGTTTTGCAAAGTGCACATAATTTAATTTGGAATGGAGACTAGTTTCCATATCGATAAACTGTTCTTACATTTTGATGTAAATTAGGTAAGTATGGATTGATGGACTGACTTTTCAACGGAAAAACCTAAAGGTCATTTATCCGTTAAACTGTAGATGATAAGTGTAAATGTGGCCTAAGGTGTAGCGCACTTACTTTAAAGATACCGGTTCACTTGTGAATTGTGAAGGTAGTAAGACGATGTCAATAAATAATTTTATTCATAAACTAGTATTGTCAAAGTATTTTTTTCGGGTCCACTTTGATAAGCCTGAAATAGTTTTTAATTAAACTAAGATTTAATAATGCACAATTTTGACATCCAACTATCAAAAACATAATGCAAATAACAGAGTGTTAGCAAACCCGAGGCATCACATTTTAAACCCAGCCCTGTGCAAGTCCCCTTAAAAGTTCAATAAAAAAAACATTTGCAGCGTGAAGAAAAAAAAGGCTTTATTTCATATCGTAACTAAAAAGTTTGTGGAGGATGTTAAAACTACCC
This sequence comes from Idaea biselata, assembly GCA_958496205.1. Classification (NCBI taxonomy): domain Eukaryota; kingdom Metazoa; phylum Arthropoda; class Insecta; order Lepidoptera; family Geometridae; genus Idaea; species Idaea biselata. Next base: position 14,313,897 of record OY292403.1, on the reverse strand, counting down.
TCCCACGTAACTCGAAGTAACAAGACTGTAAATCGAGTTATCCCTCGTGTTTTACTTCCGGGAAAGTGCGCGGGATTGGCGTGGGCTTTAATTTTTTCCTCTCGAATATTTTCATGTGATTTTTTTAGGAAACCGCGACAAAAGGGTACCCGGAGTTGTTCGAGGATAAAAGTCGATGCAAAGTTATCTGCAGGTAAGGTGGAAAGTTTATCCTGTTTTGAACTTTAGGTTAACGGGAAAAAGCTCAATTTTGCTTAGTTCAGTTAGTTTCGTAATGAACTTTTAAAAGTTATGGACGCGTGGATTTTTTCCGATACCTAGATGACAATGGAATTTGATTACAATGACTTTTGATTAGATTAGATACAACATACTAAGTTAGATTGGAATCTGAACGCAGGCATAAATGCCATACTAACTAGCTGTGAATAGCGGGTTTACTCGTGTAGCTCCCGTTACTGTGGTCAGGATAAAATAGTATATTATGCAACTAGTGAATAAAGGACGGATTTAAAGCGAGAGCCATAGATTAATCACGAGGTAGTGAAGGATTCTAACGACTGGATCATGACCGCAGGGAGTGATTTATGATGATTAAATCACGAGCGTAGCGAGTGATTCAAATGTTAGAATTCTAAACGAAGTGAGTGATTTATGGCTCTCAATGTAACTCCGTACTTTATTCAAGAGATGCATACTAGCTTTTCAGAGTGGGAATGGTATAAAATAATATTAAGAACTGATAAATGTTCCACTTTGTCCAACATTCAATGTTACCAAACCCGCAATCTCCCGATCACTAGCCATCACACCATAAAGGTTTTAGTTTTTTTATATCAATTTAAAAAAAATGACAAAAGGCCGCATGTCGCAGCATTCGCATGCGTCGCAGCAATCGGCGCATGCGAATGCGGACTCGAGGATCAGTCATCAGACAGCAAATGAAATCATACAGCGTTGTCCACTCTCGATATCTCAAAATTGCAAGAACGATAAATCGGTCTTCCCGTGCTGTCGTATACACCTTATTCCGCCACTTCCTGGTCTCCTCGTATGCAGGCCATACTGATCGTACCGTTTTAAGGCATACTAAAGAGTTTTGCGCACTAATTTTAAAAATTTAGTCATTTCCCGCATTACACAAACTATAAAAAAACTTCAGGTTATCCAAAACAAAGCTCTCAAAATCGCTTACAATACCCGATTTCGTACAAATTTATATAAACTTCATAATTTTATTAAATTTCCATTATTAAAAGATTACATATTAAAAATATCTAGAAAATTCTACTTACATAAAAATATAAAAAATGATAATATTTTAATTTCAAATATCGGCAGAAGCAGATTATCGACACTTTCATATTTGACTAAATATCGACATCGCTTACCGCATCACTACTTTCTCGATGCATCGTGACGTCAGCCTTTATACCACATGACGAGGTATCGTGCGTACCGCTTGATTCCTCTTCATTAGCATACCTACCCACATTTTTCTGTTTACATCTACCGAAAATTCAATTAGAATTACGTATCAATTAGTATTTATTCTTTGTACTCGTAAGTACATTACTGTAGGTACTAGTTTATGAAATACATTAAAATATAATGTGAGTCCACCCTGAGACGTGCACATTTTGATGTTTTACCTTTACAAAATTACTTGTTTTATTTAGGTTTTCTAGTGCAACTCAACTGTGTTTAAATTAGGAAAATATATGTTTTAGAGACGTTTCATAGTCTTATATTCATTTTAAGCTACTGTTTGTGTATACAAAATGAATAAGATCTTTTGTAACCTATTTGTAAAGTTATTTTGTTAAATAAAGAATTTTAAAATCAAATCAAATCAAAATCAATCAGTCATTTCCTGCTGTGCTCGCCCTTTGAAGCACCACAACTTGAGCAACTTGCACTACCGTTACACCTTTATTGGTGTAGATGACGCGACAAAATCGATGTGAAATATGATTAACAAATAAAAACAAAATACAACAAAACAAACAAAAAACATCGGTAATGTGTACGTACAGCTTAACAAAACGAAATCAGATTTAATCCGGATCGAACGGATCAAAAAATGATGAAATAGGGGAGTAAAACCACTGACCTGTACTAAAAACGTATGGTGTCGCTAGTAGCAGTCCATGTACGATCCTCAAGCATCTATCCATAGGCTACTAGTCTTCAATCTCCTACTGCAGATGGTGAGGTGATGGAGATGATGTTCAAACAAAACTAAGAACTCACGCGTGATACGCGGCGCGGACAATAGATAGTGCGATAAGCAGGTGATATCGCTCAAAGGCAGCGAGTCAATGGTGCAATGGTTTGTTCGATATTGAAACGTAATAGAATTAATGAAATCTACCTACAAGTTGCGTTTTAATACCAAAGGTACCCTCAATTAAAGATAAAAAATATTCAAACTAAAGGTCCCGTACGGGAAACGTTACGTATACGTTTCCCGTACGGGACGTGCCAATTTCTACATACAAAAATCCCGTGCCATCCCCTCCATCGTCGCCCCGACGGGATTTTTGTATGTAGAATTTTACACGTCCCGTACGGGAAACGTTACGTATGCAGAGACCCTAAATTACATTGTAACAAATTGTAACAACAACATAAATTAGATTAGCTACTCACGACTAGTTTAAATGGAATGCATTCCCTTTACAAAGCACAGACATTTTTGACAGGTAACCCGAACAGCGCCATCTGTTATCTAGTTTGTTATCCACCTTGTAAAAGCAGTAATTATCTTCAGCGTTCCCGTTTGAATATTCATCGACACTAAGTGGCACGCGAGACGATTCTGTGACGCACTTAGGTACTTTGTATACTTACTCTTAAAGCTGACTTGGTACTAAAATGTAGTTTCTTGTAAAATGTCTTCAAATATTTAATGGGCTTGTTTGAGATAGTCTGTGTAGATAGTTATTAAAAATATGATGAGTAGAAAATACATATGTAAAAAACAAAAAGTGAAGTCGAAAAAAAAAAAATTAAACCTGACTCCATAAAAAGGACTCAATAACCTCTCCTACATATTGTGCAACCAACTAATCTATTGTATAAGCTGAACTACATACAATCTGGATCTACCAAGTAAAACTACCCGACTTCAGCTTACAATAACAGATAAGTCGGGTGTATTGCATTTAGAAGAGGTTATTTTGTCTTTTTTTTAAAGTCGGGTTTAACATTTTGTAAATGATTTTTTTTACCCTTTTAGTGACGCTACTACTGTGAAAGTGGCGATATTTTTCGATCCTTCCACTCGACACCACCAAAACGACACCACCGGTGGTGTCGTATGGAATCTCTAGTCCGACGACGACGACACCACCGACTATTAGTGAGGTTACCTACATACAAAGTTGTTGAAGGCCTATTACAAGCACGTAACAACAATTGTGGACATGCTGGAAGACTAGTTTTCCGGTCCGTTCTTTAATACCTACATAACTACTTACTTCACTTAAATAAAAAAATAATATTTCAAAAACTCTGTTTTATTAATTATCGTTTAACTATAGATAACTTGAAATAATAACTTTGGGGTCGGATCAATGTATGTGATGTTGTCTGATATTTATTTATTTATTTTAATGAACTGGGAGCTGTTTGTCAAAAACACGCGTTTCTGGACATCACTAGGGTGGTGTCGTATGGACTAGAGATTCCATACGACACCACCGGTAAATCGGTCACACAAACAAAAAAAACCCTTTAAGTGAATTTTCTTTTATCAAGATTTTATGAGACCAACTCTTCACCTTCCAAATAAAAAAAGAATTATCGAAATCAGACTTCATATGCCGGAATACGGCGCGGACAAATCCACATACATACAAACAATATACGGGTCGAATTGAGTACCCCCTCCTCCTTTGAAGTCTGTTAAAAATTGAAGATAGTGAAAGAAACATTTCCTAAATCCGCTGGGAATAGAACTGTTTTACTTCCACTGCTTCTTTTAAAAAATGAACGACCGCAAATTATCAATACATTACCTATACAATGCGATATCCCTGAGATCTACAGACCGACGCAAGCGAGCGAAGTCTTGGATTTGTAAAGCAAACACAGACATCAGAGGTAATCCTCAACGTTGCATTGTTGGTTCAACATCGCGCTGCTGTAAACACTATAGAACGGTTTGTTCTGTTGATCTGGGGACTTTTATTGTGCAAATTCTATTGGATATTTTATCTATATCTGTGTTCTGCGGTTTCAGCCGCATATGTCCCTATCCAGTGGGGATTTTCAAACAATTCTTTCTTATCAGACACTTGTTACATCACATGAAGAATACATTCTTTAAATTTCAGCGCTCTTGTATCAGTGGTTTAGGCCGTGCGTTGATCAATCAGGGCATAGCCTTTTTAACCGATTGAGCGAAGTGGTTCTGCTTCAAGTCAGGATTAAATCGCTCACTTTTTGACTTCTGGTCATTAACCTATCAATATAGAATAGAAGGCCTATTCTATATGGGAATAATAGGCCTTACACCTTTTCATCACAAGCTCTTTACTTGTTTAGATATAGAATAGGACAGTACGCTATTTTGTTGATATTGGTGACCACTGACTACTGTGGCTCGAACAACCCATTCTGGAGGGGTACTTTAATTCTACGAACATACGAACGAAAGAAAGAAAATCTGTCATCCATCCGCAAAATAAAACTTCGATAAAGTCTGTCCGACAGAATTTCTTTCTTTCGTAGAATTAAAGTACCCCCCCCCCCTGTTTCTAGTGGGTTAAATATTAATTTAAGTAATGTATTGACTTATATAAAAAAGATTTTATATTTATATAAGTTTATTTGCCATCTTTTATTTAGTCACTATAATATAAGCCTAGTTTGGGGCTAGAGGGCGTTGATAGCGAACACAACGGCTAGTATCATGAAAGCGTGTAGCGCCTATTCTGTTGACGTCCACGCCTCTATGAATTTTCGAACTAGAACAGCAGTATCGTCGAAAAACAAAATTGTTTTTTCCCAACAACAATTTTCACGGCATCACGCCCACGAGGCATTCCGGCAAACTTAACACAGAACCAATTGGGAAAATCCACTAATACGCTCAAATAACCCGAGCAATAAGATAGCGTTTCGACATTGGCGTTGTCGTGTCGTGTCGATCCGGGTTCGGGCGCACTCGTCCGATCGAAACGTACGTCAAAAACCAATCAGTGAACTATCGTGGAATGAATCCGACATCCCACCGACCGGAACAAAAGGGAATCACTTTGATCTGTACTGCTACCACAATTTACGTCCTAATTGGGATATATGGGGAGAGAAATGAAGATGTATTTTTTTACGGTTTAAGGTCAAGGAAATTAATTCCATTTGTTTGTGTGTTCAGGGTAGCGTATTGCAGTGAACTGTTTATTTGTTACGAGGGCAGTTTCTTTTGTTTTTATGTCGAGGATTTCAAGTATGATTCTGCTACACAGATTGAGATTACCTTAGCTTGAATGAAAGTAGCTTGAAATAGATTTCTTTAAGCGATAAGTCTACCCTATGTGCTACTTAGATTAAAAAAGTTAGTGGTACCTATCTGTTTGGTCATTTATGTGGTGTGTATAATAAAGAATATATCTACATATCTTGAATTGAGTCTTTGAATATGTTTTCTGCGTCTTATTTTTACAATTTTAAAATAATATATAAAACAATAATCGAAGTCACCAATTCAAGTAAATCCGATCATAATAATGGTCTCCCTACTGTAATAGAAGGCTTCACTCATCGCTCAAACAATGAAATGAATCCGCACGAATCACGATATTTCAATGCATTGCATCGCGTCATACTCTAGGCACGGCTTTGACGATTCCTCTCATACCGCTCTTTGCTGATTGGCTACGAAAGGAGCGGGAAACCAAGCTCCCTAGCCTTGTCCCCGACAAGGCAAGAACTCTTCAATAGGTAGTACGTATGAAAACAATATATTCCCAGTGGGATTTGGACCTATGAGCTTTAGAACATTTTGTGGCTCCCACTTCGTAGGTCCAAGCTTCATAAGGTTAAACTTGCATTTAGATTTCTTACTATTTTTGGACTGAAATATCAGAAAAGCAAGCCGGCTCCATGCAACTGTCATGTGCTTGGATCAGTTACCTAAAATGTCAACATTTGCAACTACCTATCTTAAAAGTATTAAAGATTCTCACTCTCACTCTCGCACTGATAACATGTACGCAAGTTACAGAAAGTCATTCTTACGCTGAATGATATAAACACGGGGTATAGGTAGGTAGTTTATTATTCGAAATTCTTCCAAGGAAATATACGCATTCAAAAATCCCTTCTTTCTTCCCCTTTACTTATAAAAGGTGATTAACTAAACTAAGTATCGTTTGTCCTTTACTGTGACATGAAGTTTTAAATAAGACAGAAACACACGTTACATAACTCAGTCATCTGTTAATCATTGTTTATAAGTAATCCTCATGATTAGTGACCGGAGTATACTTCGCTCATACCGCTTCTGTAAGAAAATGTTCATGGCCTCCAAGATATACTTTTCATATGAAATTGAACGAGTTCCCATTAACTTTAGCTAACGCGATGTTTGAACGTCGTATTTCAATAAGTAAAAGATGAAAGATTTTCATATCGCGATGTGGAATTATTTGTTGAAATGGAAGTATTAAAATTTTGTGTCAGCATTAATGCTTATGGCGGTAGGTAGGTAGTAAATCCAAATAGGTAATAAAAATGTAATTAAAATTTTGGCTTACCATCTCCATTCCGCGGATTTATTTTTAAAATTTCGTTTGATTTATACGTAAATAATGATTTAACTGGAAAAACAGAAAAATGAATTTTCGTTTTTTGTAGTTTTTTACTTAAATTCCCATCACAAGCCACCTTGGAGTCTTCAAGTTTAGAATGAAGGTATTTTCAAAGCCGGTATGTTACATCTTTGGCCACATCCTGATTATGTGAAGTCAAATTTGTATTGGCCTGTGCCAATCTCACAGAAAAAAACGAGTTTATTGGTTTAATTTTTATTTACTATTTTACGACTGTTTACTCGTGGCATGGTTATGCTTTCACTTCAATTAGAAAAACAAAGTCGAACTCAGTTACAGAACTTACAAACAAATAAAAAACGGTAAAAATCAAGTTCTTAAATAATATTTGTGTAGTTGATTAGATGGTATACATACAGGTAGGTTTTTTAAAAGAAACAAACCTACCTAGTTATAGCTACTAAGTAGGTATATGCCTATAAAGATGTAATACCTAATTGTGAAATGGATCTTTAGACGTTTTGGTGTAAACTTTCTTAAAAAGAATCTGTTTAAAATTAATAAATAGAGCGACTGAGATTAAGCCAAACTTACATAAAATAACAATCTCCGTAAACAATTGAACTGAACAAAATAAATTCTCTTTATTTTGTTCAGTTCAACTATAATCCCGCAGAAATAAAAGGCCGGTCGCAAACATCGATGGCACTTGATCCGTGTTTATATGTAGACGATAGTCAAATATTAGCATACATGGGCCGGCGCGGCGGGAGGCGAGCACGGCACGGCGCGGCGCGCGGACGGTATTCTCACGATTCCACAACACATAACGCTATACAATTTATACTACAGCTATTTTTACAGGATAGCCGTGTAGCCCTGGCATAGAATAGGACTACCTCATCTCTTCCCGTGGGTGTCGTAAAAGGCGACTAATGGATCTAATGGAGACCAGCAAACCTTAAGTTCTCTCCGCGCGGTGGCGGATAAACTACTTAGTCCCTAGGAGGGTTGGTCTATTTACAGAAGGTATGGTCAATGATGACTTACCTACTGCGCCGACCCCAAATTAATTTGAGGTTTAGCGGACCCCGGGCTCCCGAGAGGGATGCAACCGGGAACATTGCTCGGAAGAGATATTTTTACAGGATCCCTCAATGCAATAGACCAGAGTAGGTAATATTAACAAAAAATATTAAATTTTATTCCTATCGCGAGTTACCGCGAACAGTGCTTGCTTTCTATAGTGCGATGTACGAATAATAGCTGATGTGGGATTTAGAAGATACCTGAGCATTACCATGCCTAGGTATACCATTTACCAAATTATTATGGCTTGCAGATGTTTCAGGATATCCGGATTGAATATCCGGATAATTCTTCAAATCAGGTCTTAAGCCACCTCTATACACACTCTAAATTTCATTGAAATCGGTTCAGTAGTTTTTACGTGACATACTATGCCATACAGGTAAGGGAAGATCATCATGAGGAAACCGACATGTCCTATATAGGACTCGTCTTAGCGCCCATTGCTGTTGTCATTTCATTTATCAATATTACGTAAAATTATTGTCAGCTCTGCAGCGGCTTTTTATATTTATTTTGCGTAAAAGGAACATAGAATATTTTTGAGACATATAGAACATAAATATCTCAAGGAGCTTAAACAAAGACTCAATAAAATTCTTAAGAAGAAGAACCAAAGTAACATTAGGCAAGCAAGTGGGCAAAGTTACCAACCTCTAAGTAACTCCAAGTTGATAGCGTAACAGCGGTTTATCGGGCCGGTTCTATCTACCGGTGCATTTGGCAGTGACTTACTCCACTGCACTGCAATGAGGGAACTGGAATCAGATACCGCAGATACTAACACTAACTCCTACGTATTTATTACACCAACTATGGCTATTTAATTAACAAGTCACGCTATGCTGTTTTGGTCTGAATGAAAAGTTAGAATAGGTAAAGTAAAGGGGTTTTATACGATAATTTATTTAAAAAAACATTGCTATGTAATCTCTAAGTTTAGTAGACTTAAGTATGACATCGGAAGTAAAGGATTTTTAAACTATTGCATTGCTTTAATCGCGGGCTTTGAGCTTTGACTGAAGAAATTTCGTAACGAAAATAACCTAACACCCCCCACTCCGCCTACCATGGCAACGTGGTACTACAAAATAAAAAAAATATTATAATTGCATAAGTTGATAAAAAAAGCTCTTGGCCCGTGAAGCCGAGAGGTAGAGGGGGACCACCGGATTATGGTGGACCAGCATATCAAAGCTGATGAAGTCACAAAATTTAGACCATCCGACAACCCAGGATCGCCTCCGGGGTGTATTGGCCCGAATGTCAATATGTCCAAATGTAAGTACGTCCGAATGTCAAATCGTCCCGGGTCACAATAGTCAGTTGCCAAAATGTCCAATGAACATAACCTCCAGTTGACAAATTTTCCAAGTGCCGAATCGCCTAATTGTCATAATGTTTAGCAATTGTTACGTCCAATTTGCCGAATCGTCCGATTTTCAAGCGTTTAGGAGCAGAATGTCCAATATAAAATATTGTTTTAAAAAAACTTACAAAATTTAATTGCAAATTGACTTAGAAGATAATGAAGTTAAAAAGTTAATGGAGGCAATGGATGAAAAAACAAAAGACGATCATAGTAGAGACAAAAGTCGATCGGAGTAGACACAAAAGACGATCGGGGTATAAACAAAAGCTAATCGGTTGAGAAACAAAAAAAACATCGGAATAGAAACAAAAAGCGATCGCAGTAGAAACAAAAGACGATCAAAATAGGTACCATGTATGACAGACAGATAGACAGCCTGTCAAACTTACACCGATGATAACCATTGACACAAGACCACTACTTTCTTAGCATAAGTGAGCTCTACGAGATCTTAATATTGGATGACAGCTGTCAAACTTAAAATATCATTATCTAGGAAACTATTGATTCATAAATAGGGCAATGGCCATAATTAAAAAAAAACCTAGTGAGAGATCATAATGGACACGTAATTCATTATCGCCATTAATCAAACAACGCTCAAACGTTTAGACGTCAGACGTAATGGCACCTGACGTTGGACATTTTAACTTTCAGGCCAATTAAACCAGTGGTCTTGATTCCTTCTGGACCTAACTACATCCTGGACAGTTAAGCACTCGGGCTAAATTTACCAGTGGACGTTGTGGCTTCTGGACATTATGACATGCTGGACATTTTAACACTCGGGCCAAATTGACTTGTGGTGTTTATGGCATCTGGACACCTAGACCCCATGGACATTTTAACACTTGGGCCAATACGCCCCGGAGGCCCAGGATCGTACGACCTGGCGCAAAAATACGAGGAGACCCGACCCCGAATAAACTGGAACAAGGGAAGGAAGAAGAAGAAGAAGAAGTTGATAAAAAATGCTATGCAATAGCTTAACCGCGGCAGTCCCCGAGTGCCACACGTTTTTTATCTTAATTACAACTAAAATTGCCCAAAAACAAAATGAAATTTACTTGAATATACTCTATCTTTTCCACCAGCAGAGCGATAACTTAAGTTTAACTTTTCCTACATTACATTTAACTTAACAATAAAAAATATATAATTCCGCAATGTCGAAGCAAAATTTACGCGGGTAAAAAAGAAACCACTCGAGACTAAGTTAACCAATAAAATATTGACAAAACTCCTGGACATTATTTGTTGCTATAAAAAGACAATATTTCATCTGAGTGTCATATCTAGCAATTCCCTTAACGCAGTGCGACCACGAAGTCCGCACCAAGTAGTTCATAGTTCGATGCTAAGTGAATAGTTGGCGGCAACTTTGCCCCTAAGTCCACTAAGTAAGCCCGTAGGGGCAACTTTACCAGCGCGGGGAAATAACGCCAGTTCATAATACGTGCCAGTTAAACTCACGGCTTAGCCTTCTGTTACATTTTTATGTAAGTACCAACTTGTAAGTTATTATTTTAGTTTTCTTTGTTTTGGATCAAAAGTTTTGCGATTTAAGATTTTTTTTTAATTAGTGTAAGTTATCCACAAAACCGGTCAAGTTCGAGTCGGGCTGGCGTACGAAGGATTCCGTACCATTATCATAAAAAACATGTTTCTTGCCCCACTTTAATACTTTGTTTGTTCTGTTTTTAGTATTTGTTGTTATAGCAGCAAAAAAATACATCATCTGTAAGTAAATTAACTGTCTAGCCATAACGGATCATGACATTCAGCCTGGTGACAGACGGACAGAGGAGTCTCAGTAACTCAGTAATAGGGTTCCGTTTTTACCCTGTAAAAAGTGCACATTCCTGCACATACACAATAGTGCTCGCCAATAAAAAGTAAGCATACGAGTATGTGCGTTACTCCTTCAAGCAAAAACTACTGAACCGATTGCGGTAAAACTGGCTATGCTAAAAATCTGAATCTGGATTACCTACTTTTATTCCCATAATTCCCGCAAGACTGGGACTTACGCGGGTAAAACCGCGGCTTTTGTCAATGTAAATCAGTCTCAAGCAAAACTTTTATTGTACAACTTCGAACCAATTATAACATTTGAAATGACTATAGATTCAATTAACTAGCCGTAAAGGCATTTAAACAAATTGTTCCGAGAATCCCGACAATTGTTAATTAACAATAATATCGTTTGAATTACTTGGGAGTGTCTGCCAATGGGGTGTTATTAGACTGGCCAATAATTAGAATTAATTGTTTATATCTACCAATGGGATCATATCACATTGGATGAGCTCATTGGTCTAGCTGTACCTGCCGATCTTGAACGCTTATGCGGCTTAAGCAACGCTTGGAGTGGTCATTACTTAGATGGGTTACAGATAATTTGTGCGGCAGAAAATCATTTTCTCGAGCTGTTCCGTGCTTCGGAAGGCACGTTAAACAGATAGTCCCGGTTACTATCTCAGAAATCAGTCGTTACGTCAAGTTAGAGGCCTTAGGGCGTTCTGAAAACTCTAACACCAAGTGAGCCACACCACCACATGAAAAGAAGTAGAAAAGCGCTAATCCACAGATATTTCATTGGAGTAGATGCCGCAAGTATAAAAAACAAAACAACAAACGAAGAACAAAGTGATCCTCTGGGTTCCTTTTTTTACCTTTTGAGGTACGAAACCCTAAAAAGCGTTTCACTGGGCGTTTTCCCTAGCTAATTAATTGGGACATAATTACATGATTTTAAAATGCGGGTTTCCCCGCGATGTTATCATTCAACTTAGGAGCGATGGTAATAGCGCACATTTTTTGTAATGACATTGGTTGCGGGATAATATATTATATACTACCGCAAGTATATAACGTACCTTATTACGTGCCAAATTTTTAGTTGAATTCTGACAATATGCCAGAATTTTATTGAGTACGGGGAATAAAAAATACTGTATTATTTTTAACGTAGTATTCCCACGGGAACAACGAGGGCCACCCACCTTTTAAGTATTTTATTTATTACCTATTATGTTAAGTAATTAAAATGACATTTAATTCTAGAACAACAAAGAACATAATAGCTAAAATTGCCGCCAAAACACCACTAATCACAGACAATGTCCACAAAATGTGTCATCATCCAACTCGAAGCACCATAAAGCTGTGACGTCACACAGCCGCCATCTTAATTTGAATAACAAAGGCTGCATCCAGCATGCGCCTGAATAATTACTACTGGAATTATCTTGCCTTTTCAAGGCGTAGTCCGTTTGAAGGGCTCTCATCAGTAGGCAGTACTCAGCTTTGTTTCGGTATTTCACGGTAAAGTCATCCACTCTATTAGCAATGGTCCTTACTGAGTGGAATGCAAATGGCTACAACACACAAAGCTATTACAGAACCTTTTGACTTAACGTGTCTGCTTGTGTATATGTAGACACTAGCAGAGATGCTCTGGTGAGTACTCCTCTACAGGTCGTATTCCTCAAGACGTCTCGAATGTCACAAAAGAGAATAGAACAAACCCTAAAATAAAATGGCCAATAATTCTGGCCTTTGCAATGCAAAAGGTTGTGGGTTTGATTCCCGCCATAAGTATTTGTGCTTAAAAAAATATTTATTTATGGACAGGGTGTTTTCTATCTATCGTAATGTACATCGTACAAAAAAAGTGTATATAATAAATGTAGTATATCAGTTGTCTAGTACCCATAGTAAAAGCCTAGTGCTTAATTTGGGACTAGATTGCGCTGTGTGTAACGTCGAGCAATATTTATAAAAAAAAAACGTCTCCAAAATACACGTTTTGGACAGCTTCAGTGCTACTTCAGTACGAATTCAATCGACGTACGGCGGTAGGTATTCATCAAAGTGGAGACTCCAAACAGAGGTATTCTCTAATCAGCGTAATAGACAGGCACGTGTGATGTGAAAGGATCGCCATGTGCGGACCGGCCGGCAAACAAGACGCACGATACATCGGAATTGTGAGTGCATTGGTAGGTACGGCTAAAGTTAGAGATATACCTACTCGTCGGCATATCTCGTAGAGGATTTTTTTTTATTTTCGTCTCTGATATTATCTTCTATCTTCTATATCTTCTTCTTATATATAAAAATGAAACGTTTTCCGTTGTCACGACATCATGCGTGAACGGCTGGACCGATTTCGATAAATTTTTTTTGTTGTGTTTGCTATTGTCAGGAGAAGGCTCTTACGGAAAAAAATATTAAGAAAATCTCTCAGAAAATTTACGCTAAGGCGGTACGAAGTTCGCCGGGTCAGCTAGTCTTCTTCTTCTATTATATAAATCTTCTATTATATAAAAATCAATCCCTATTTCCCTTGGTCACGGCATCACATTTAAACTTTTTGACATATTTCGATAATTCTTTTTTTGTTGTGTTTGCTATTGTCAGGAGAAGGTTCTTATGAAAGAAAAAATGCTAAACCGATTTTGATGAATTTTATTTTTTTATACTAAACGACAGGACAACGTCTGTCGGGTCAGCTAGTAGAAAATATATTTCTAAAATTATGAAATTAGTACCACGACGAGGGTTGGGTCGAGGGTCGTGGGTTCGAATCCTACCGTGCACCAATGTCATAATGAGAAAACCGACCGCAGATGCTGAGTCCCGTTCCAACGGGAATATCGGGATAAAAAGTAGCCCATGTGTGTATGTTAGTTAATCCAGATCCTAAGCTATCTGCATGCCAAGTTTCACCACAATCGGTTTAATTGTTTTTACGTAAAGGAGTAACGAAAATACTCACATACAAACTTTAACCTTCACAATATTACGAAATAAGAGATGCATTTATTTTGCCTGCAATATCTAAATCATAATTCACAACAATAAAATAAAAATGTAGTACCCCGGTGTCACAGTAACTTTACCGTAATTCGGGTTAAATAAAGCGCGAACGTACCGCGGGCCCGCATTGTCACCGTAGAGACCGGACACAGTGGGACCACCGACCCACGGACTAATTTGCCCACTCACGTAAACACCGTGTCGTCCGTGTATTCGTGTATCTCTTGATTGGGCCAAAACACGCTATTGTTTGACGTTTGAATACTTTGCGGATTTTTGTTCAAGTGTTTCGATGAAGTGTAAAGTTAACTCATTTTTCGATTTTAATCGCGTGGTGTTTATTACTTTTAGATGCTTTTTAGCATTATTTTAATGCTCAACGTTTCGAGAACTTCACAGGTCTCTTTTTCAGGTCTCTTCTTATTCTTCAAACCTACATAGCCTAGTACCTACATACGACGGTACTAGGCTCTCAAAATGTACTTTCATGGTTTAAATACAACTACTCTTATGTATGTACATAAATGGTCTAGTAGTATATAGTAGGTTTTGTGCGCTAATAACATCACTCTTACAGTGAAGGAAAACATCGTGAGGAAACCGACATGTCTTAGGACTCACCACGGTCCGAAGGCATAGGATGGGAGGCCCATACCATGCAGTGGTACAATTTAACGGACTAATTATTTATTTTATTTATTTTTATGTAGGTGCCATTATTGGGACCTACATAAAAATAAATCTAGATACTATGGAAGAAAAAAAAAACACTAAAGATCTAGTGACTAGAATCTAGTGGATGAATGTTTTGTTTATTGTGTTTTTTTTTCTTTCAACTACTACGGGCTCGATTAGATACTAATCTAGATCCAATAACGGATCTAGTCAGAATTTTTTCCCTAGCTCCACCCTTTTTACATAAAAACAAAATGGCGATCAAAACAAAAACAAAAGACGATCGAAACAGAAACAAAAGACAATAGAAATAGAAATAAAAGACGATTGATACAGAAAAAAAAGACAATCGAAATTATTATTTAGGTATTCGTATGGCATTACAGTAGTAGGTATACTAATAACTAGAATCAAAACGAAACAACAGTCGAAATAGAAACCAATGACGATCGAAACAAAATCGAAATACGATTAAAAGCGAACGCTGATCCTTATCTATCCAGTTTTCTGCATCAAATAGTTTCAAATTGCATCACTGTTTGTCACCTAGATTTAAAATGTTTTTGTTATTTTTATTGTTATGTATGTGGCTATTACAATAAATAATTCATCTCATTCTTTAACAACTCAAATATTAATAACAATAGCTAGATATTACCTTTCTCCGTTCACAATATAACTCAACGAAACTCCAGAGTTGCGGAAGCACGTTACTCAAGCATCATTAAAAATCCCATTACAGCCCTAATACTATTCGCAGAATGTATTTTAAATGACTATTACGGCCGCGAAATGGGAAAATTATCATTAAACGCGATTCACCATAATTGCACAGCATTGCAGGACCCATTCATCAATTTCTTATTCATAAAAGTCGATAAGTCTACGGTTCCATTTTGTAAATTTAATTTCAATTCTGTGACACTTTGCAGGCGCCCGCGCGGTAGTGTTGTGGCCTGTCGGCGTTTATGTCGATAAAACAATAATTAAGTTTCATACTTCTAGTGGGAGATGCGTTAATGTTACCAAAAGTTATCTCTTGACTTTGATGAGGGTGTTATTATACAGTCAATTACGATACAGTGATTTTGACATCCTTAATCTTATTAATGGCAACGATGTTTTATTGGTTTAATGGATGAATTAGGCCTTCGGCTTTATTCGCGTCAAATTGGTGTAGCCAAACTTATTGCCTCACCTTGCCCAGTGGAAGATCTTCCCTTTGAGGTAAACAACACACTACCTCGTACATACATACAAACTCACAGTCTAGTTCCTAGTGTAATCTCCTCTACGATATTTATCTATTATTCATCGAGGATGACGTCATCTGTTATTTATTATTCTGTATTCATAGGTAGTGTAAAACTTGTGTAAGTGTATGATTCAAGTGTCAACAGATGACGATGAGAATGACGTAATCTGTTGACACATGAATGACATACCCGGCGTAGTATTTTACTGTATAGTGAGTACAGGTGTTTTATCGACAAGCAATGAGCGACACCACTAGCCACTACCGGGTAGCAATGCGGCATCGTTAATCAGAGTCGTGTTAATATCGCAAATATTTATCTTTGGCCGATGCAAATGAAAATATCTGATACCCTTCCACCTGAATATTATTAATTTTATACAAAATTGCTTCCGACGAAATTAATTTAAAATACAAACATTCTGGGAACAAACTGTTTTGCGATGATACGAGACTTTTATACTAAGAGACTGAAGGTCTCTTTAGATCGTGTATATCAAAATGACGGGTGTACGTCAAAATATATTAATTCTATGCACATGAAAGCAATGTTCTAGCAATGTGAGGAATGTGCGTAAAGTTTGAAGCAATGTGCTTATAAAAAACAAGGGTTATCGCAAAAAGTTAATGAGCCGCCAGCCTGATATCAGAATGACGGGTGTATTTTTAATATCAGCAAATTACTTGATATCTAAGGATGAAAATATTGCCATAGCAATGTTCCGGCAATGTGCTCGAACATACCAAAAGTACTATCGGAAGCGATGGAAGCTTTAAAAGAAATTTCGTTAATAAAGTTTTAAATATCAGCGCCTGCTAATTTCATAAAGGCAATCCGTCGAATAGTGTAAAGGAACATTTTAAACTAAGGGGTTCATGTCATCATTTATTTATGTTATACTCGTTATACTAACAATTATCGACTACCCACATTTCAAAAGAGAAAATTAATATTCACTTCCGAAGTGTGTATACATATATGCATTTTTATGATGGTTCTATGAAACATCATTATATATCACGATATCTTATATTGCATACGAGTAATACTGTGTATACAGTATTTAATAATAAAAGGAAAATGAAATTGTTATCTCATAAATGTAATGTAAGTAACACCTGTAACTTCAGAAGTTTTTAACACTATTCCGTCGGATTGCCTTTATGAAATTAGCAGGCGCTGGTATTTAAAACTTTATTATCGAAATTTCTTTTAAAGCTTCCATCGCTTCCGATAGTACTTTTGGTATGTTCGAGCACATTGCCGGAACATTGCTATGGCAATATTTTCATCCTTAGATATCAAGTAATTTGCTGATATTAAAAATTCACCCGTCATTCTGATATCAGGCTGGCGGCTCATTAACTTTTTGCGATAACCCTTGTTTTTTATAAGCACATTGCTTCAAACTTTACGCACATTCCTCACATTGCTAGAACATTGCTTTCATGTGCATAGAATCAATATATTTTGACGTACACCCGTCATTTTGATATACACTTTAGATCTGAGTGAGGTTGTGGGTAGGGTAAACATTTGACTGAAAATAAAAAAAGAACCTGTAATAAAAAAACCTTTCTTGTTATTCTAAACCTTGAAATTCTTAAGAAATAAAACACTGGCTCGGTTACAAACCAAAAAACCGAATTGACATTCAAATCAGAAAGAAATCCATTTTCACGGCCAACTTTGTTCAATAAATCATTCAAACAGTTATAATTTTAGTAAAATCTGATTAAGAAAGTGGGCTGAAGGTAGAAAAGTGTGCTCCGGTAGCGATCATAGAGTAATCGAGATAAGTTAAAACAGATACGACACTGGTTCTGTTTTAATTTATCTTTGCTTTGCTTGTTGCAAGCATGTGTGGTTGTTTGTTCAAATACCCTATTCAATAAAAAAGCTATAAAAACTAAAAAGGTGACTGCAGTTATTTTATTGCTTTTATTTTTAAGTACTAATATTTTTAATTAAAAATGGAAGAGTATCTATTGGGTAGTTAATAAAAAGCACTTACAAAAAACCGGCCAAGTGTGAGTCCACTATCACAATTGGGTACGGAACCGTAAAATGAACGCTGGACCAACCAATCCGTGAACGCAACGCGAACGTTAAATTTATTTTACTACTGGCCCCAGTCTATCAGTAGATGGCGCTAGTGGTAAAAATACATCGCGCTAACGTTTCGTTTTTATGTAAAAAATTACGTTTGGTTTATGGGAGCCTTGTATGTAGGTATCCTTAAATATTTGTTTTATTTTGTTTTTATATTTGAAAACATTCATAGATCAAAAGCTGACCGGGACTGGTATAATAGAATGATGCTTGCATGAGTGTGTAATGTTTAGATTAAGACACTAATATCAAATCCTCGCTTTATGCAATTTAGATTAAGTATCCTATCTGTATTTTCACTAATCTTTGTCAATTAAGAATTAGATTTGCAAATGGATCCCAAGTTAACGTTCGAATTGTACAAGAAATTGATTAATGCTTCGCGCAAGATCAAACAATTATCGAATTGAATTATCTCCGCTAATTTATATTGTAAGAAAGTTAGCTGTGTCACCTTCACTGCTGAGTTGGCGACGGAAGACAATTTAGACTGAATATAAATAACTCGTTTTGCCTTAACACGGAAATAACAATAGTTTTGCCTTAAATTTCAAACTTGCTGTATTTTATTTTATTCGATAGATGAGTGTTTGATACTGCTCGCCACTGATAATACAAGTACGCTGGACAGGAGATCACCATCACTTGATTCCATGACTACACACTCCGTTCTATGGCTATCAATAGAAACAGCCTATTTGAATGGCGCCATGGTGCATGGCGCAAATCAAATAGGCACAAAGATCTAATGTCATTTTGTATGATATAGCAATGAGTAGGAACACTAACTTTTTATCCCGTCAGAGGGCGTTAGTCGGATGATCTTTGGTTTGAATTAAGAACTGTCAAACAGCTGTTTTTTACAACAGCCTATTTGAATGGCGCCATGGTGCATGGCGCAAATCAAATAGGCACAAAGATCTAATGTCATTTTGTATGATATAGCAATGAGGAGGAACAACAACTTCTTTGTTAGTCGGAT
Source organism: Idaea biselata (assembly GCA_958496205.1). Taxonomy (NCBI): domain Eukaryota; kingdom Metazoa; phylum Arthropoda; class Insecta; order Lepidoptera; family Geometridae; genus Idaea; species Idaea biselata. The sequence goes on along the minus strand of OY292403.1, from coordinate 14,294,808 downwards.
GATCTTTGGTTTGAATTAAGAACTGTCAAACAGCTGTGTAAAAAACAGCTGTTTTTTAACAACTCTCGGCGCCAAAATGGCCATATCGGTCTGAGACCGAAAAGAATTAAAAAAAAACTCGGCTTTTCCATTGGTGGAGGACCATCATCGAAAAAAAAAAAGATCATCTGATGCCAGCGCCATCTACGTACAGCTTTGCGTGTGGCACCCCATTCCAGCGTACTTGTATTCAGTGGTGTTTGACCACTTCTTCACGTACCATCACGTGAAGAAGTGGTGGTGATGATTTGGTGTAAGAGATAGTACTCCCTACACATGTTATAAAGATTATGTAGGGACATAGAAGATAGATACATTTGTATCTCTACATAATATTTTACACATCTAGATTTTGCTATTGCTAGATCGGTCGATCGTCTTTTGTATTTACTTCGATCGTCTATTGTTAATGGTTGTATCGTCTAATTGTTATTGTTGCGATTTTCTTTTGTTTCTACTACAATCGTCTTTTGTTTCTTCATCGAATACTTGATTTTGTTATGTTGTTTTTTTCTTTAATTTTGCAGCTAACTAAAAAATATTTTGATCATCATCACTATTAAGAACGCGGCGACTGTTACCATTTCCATACAAACTGACTACCAAAATAAATTATGAATAATTTAGTTTTCTACCTTAATATCGATATTATTCGGATTAAGATTTTACTTTTATAGGAAGGTTTTCCAAAATATTCATTCGAAATGAAATAAAACGGAGAAACATCTTTTTTCATTTTTCCAGCGTAAATTACTTTTTATTGGGAATAATATAAAACAAATGAGATGTAAATGAGATGTAAACTAGTAATTTACGCTGGAAAAATTTAAAAAAATGTGTCTCCGTTTTATTTCATTTCGAATGAATATTTTGGAAAACCTTGTGATGGGGACCCTATAAAAGTAAAATCTTAATCCGAATAATATCGATATTAAGGTAGAAAACTAAATTTTTCATAATTTATTTTGGTATCTGGGGGCACGGTAGTGCCCCCGCCAAGACGAGCCAGCGAAGCGTACGGGCACTACCTACCTTTTCTCAAAAGGTTTCGTCGGTATTTTGAACCCTCATAACTGGGTTTGGAATATACCAGATTAATGTTATTCACGGGGTATAATGTCAATAGGGAACTTAATAAAAATACACAGTTTCAGTTACATAGCTCCTATAGTTTAAATTTTATTGATATCTAAACACCCCCGATTTCGTCACTGACTCATTCACTCACTCACTCACTCACTGATGATCATCAAAATTCAAATGGTACTTCCCGAAGTCCTAGAAAGCTAAAATTTGGTATGTAGGTTGGTATTAGTACACAAACAACTAAAAAATTCTAAAAGTTGAAACTTTCACCCCCCAACCCCTAAAATTAAGGGATGGCTATTTGTATGAGACTTTCGCAAATTTTGATGCTAGAGGTATTACAACTTCTTATTATAAATAATTGATTGTATTAGGCGTTACTTTTCGGAACTCCATAACTACTCTGTACAAGACAAGACAAGACTTGTTCCAGCTGTCGGCAAGTCAACAGTGTCGTGCGAGCGGCGTCTTTACTAATTTTTGTCGCCCTCACAGTTCGGTCAGAGTCTACGTTCCTGATGATGGCTTTTTAAAGCCGAAACGCGTCGAAGCATGGTTAATGATTGGTGTCACTAACACTAAAGCATATTTCTGCCGCATGCAAAGAGCGGTGGGAGGGTGGTGCTCTTTGCAAGCTGCACACTGCACGCTGTGTTATAACTTATAACCATAGATCGGATTTTTGGGTGCCGTTTCAAAAATGCGACATCAAAAGTATGGATACGAACAAAAAAAATTCCGAGAAAAATTCCGCGTGTTGGAATTTCATCGTGATTGGGATTTCGAATAAGGATAGGTGTCGAAATCACGAGTACTATGACTATCTAAAGTATCATCATCATCATCATCATCATTTGTTTTTATTGCTGAAGACATATTTACTAGAAATATTTTAAAGAACAAAAAAAAACTTCAAAATTTAAAATGAGATTCTGTTTACAGGTTAGAGTTATCCGTCAGAAATAAATAAAACACATATATAAATTAAAAGGGTTTAATGTTTATATTTCTTTATTTAATATAGAAACAAAGGATAAAATCTGTTCTAAGTATAAATAATTATCACAATTAAGAGAAAACACACCTAAAGCATGTTTGTGGAACAAACATTTTCAAATACTTGTTTAAAAACATTTATTTTTCAGCCAGTATTTCCTTACAACGGTAGGGTAAAGACAATCCAGCAAAGCTTGAAAAATAACAATTTATGTATACTAAAACCAAAAATGTTCCCTCGACATGCAATTATTGTTGAGAAAATATTACAAAAATACAACTTTCCTTACAAATTGACCGAGTTGGTTAAAATGGGAAGTAGATTTTTGTACCTCTCAGCATTTAAATTGTTCTATTTCAAGCTTTGCTAAGTGCACTACGCACCGCACCATGTTTTCTGTGTTTTTTCTTAATAGTCTAAGAAAAAAAAATATTCTGTTTTTTTGCGCAACAAAACAACAAATTAAATAACGAGAAAAGGTCATGGTAACGCCCAATATCCAGCTTTACTTTAGAATTACCAAGTTGAAAATAGAAATCTGATGATTATTTTTTTTAAATTCCGGGTCTAGATAGTGTTGTAGCTACTTTAAGATTTAAATTATCTCGATATTTCGGAACGGAATCAGCCATCCATAATATCTATAAGTTGTAAATTTGTAGGAATGAAAGAAAAAATATACACTCTTTTTAACAACAAATTATAGGCAAGAAACTTACAGTTATTCGTGTAAGTTTCTTGATTATAGGCTATGTTATTTATTCTATTACAATATATAAAAAATCTACTCACCCAAAGTTCGACAAATGTCAAAGATATCCAATCCAGTTGCAATAACCGTAGTCCGTTTAGTAGCCAAAATGTCAAGTTTTGCAGTGAAATCCAAAATCCAAGTAACGAGCAGGGGGTCAATAAACAATAGCATAAAACACACGGATAGACTGCACTCAACAAACCGAAGTAAGCGAATGAGCTTAAATTGCAGTTTCACTTTTCCCATAGGAATAACGGAATAATAAATAGGTATAAATATATACAAATAGGTATTTAGTATAAACAACTTCCAATAATTGCTCGAAGAAAAATAAACAAACATACCTTGGCGCCGTCTTTGTAATATTGCCGACAAAAGCGACAATAGGTATTGCAAAAGATAAACAATGTTTATGGCCGCTGTCTTCAAAATATTTTTTTTGTTCAACTTTGGGTCTCTACTTATGGATATTGTTAACTTAAAATTGCGAAATTGCATGTACGAAAATGACTCAGTAAGTTTTATGCATTCAATTAAAAAAAACATTTTTTTTTTTAATTAATAGTACAATTTCTACGATACATTTACAATACATTTACATTACATTACATACATACATACAATACATATTTTTTAAAGTTTAAAAAGAAATATCGGAATTACGGAATTTAGAATTCCGGAAAGTCATATCCATGTTAGTGACAACGTCTAAAACAGCACCCAAAATCCGATCTATGCTTATAACACTAGTCGGGTGTCGGGACTAAAAACTAAATATTATTCTTTTACAGAGTTCTTATTATAAATAATAAAATACAGAAAATCAGGATTTTTAGTAATTCACCCTCTACCTTTTAAATTAGGGGATGTAATTAAGTGCCCCCACAACACCTAATGTGTATAAGAGGTGCTTGAGGTATGAAAATTGATTGATAATTAGAAAGGTTTACCGCTGTCGTACAGTGATGGACAACAAGAATATTTTTATAAGTTGCTTCGCTATCCGCCAGTGATGGCCAAACAAGTGGTAAACATTGGAAACATGGGCCTAAACGCCGTACCTACGGCGTGACGTGTAAGTCGTTAATAAACGACTTAGTGTAGATGAAAAAAAAGAAAAAAAATACTGATGTGAATACATCTACTTTACCTACTAATATTATGAAGCTGAAAGTTTCTTTGATGGGAAAAAAATTGTAATAATTAGGCAAACTACAAAAAGAGATGAAATCCCCTCAAAAACATTTTCATGTAAAATGTAGCCAAGACGAGAGCGGGATCATATTATTATGATGGGCACTGGCAAAAAGTTATCAGATGTCATGTACCTAAAGCCAAGCATATAACTCTACACGCCCCAACTCCACAAGCACCTTACTTCACAAACTCAACATCTGCGCCAAAATATATGGGCTTGGCCGTTTCATTACCGCAAGAACAAATGTTTAACAGAAAACCCATGCATGGTAGCGAAACGGCCAGCCATATATTTGGCTAAGATGTTGAGTTTGTGAAGTAAGGTGCTTGTGGAGTTGGGGCGTGTAGAGTTATAAGCTTGGCTTTAGGTACATGACATCTGATAACTTTTTGCCAGTGCCCATCATAATAATATGATCCCGATCTCGTCTTGGCTACATTTTACATGAAAATGTTTTTGAGGGGATTAAGTTTGTATGGAAATGGTAACAGTCACCACGTTCTTAAGGAAGCTTTGTATGATTACCTACGGGCAAAGTGTCTAAGTATTGAAAATATTAAGATTTGAATTTAGCTGATTCGTCCACAGGAAAAACTTTTTCTCGGGCGAAACGACTAACGATACAACTCTATAATAAGTACGTATAAGTCTACTGAAGAGCCATAGAGCCATAACAAAACTTTTATACATAACTGAACACATAGAATACAAAGATCGACTTATTTGCCGAGAAAATTGAATGAGGCCCTGCAGAGAAGGTTTATTCTGATTATGGTCGGTTTACACGATATTAGTTGCTTGTTTAGTGGTTTAACAGATTCCCATGTGGCCGCTTCAACGAGATTTTAGACATTAAATTCTTAAATGTAAATTTTCTCCTTTTATTAGAATTCTCTATAAATAAGTAAGTAATGTAAGCTCATAAAAGTGTTTCATTTTAAATCAAAATACAAATTATAATGTGTATTAAATAAATTGAACCTATTTTAGAAATTAGAAACTGTATTTTTTTTTTACTTTAAAATTCTTAGGTTCCACGCTCTGAATTCAATCAATCGAAGGTACTTAAAAAGATGAACGAAAAAGGTCTAACCTAGAGTACTAACGTAGACTAGAAATAAATCGTCCGCGTACGAAGTGAAATTAGCAATAGATATTTTAACTGAAATGTGACCTAGTTATGTCTATGATTTGAATGCAGTTTTAAATTAATTTGTTAGGCAAAGAATTATTAGTGATACGCGGATAGAGACAGAAGGTTGACACTTCACCTTGCTGAAAAAACGATTTCGAAAATTCAATGCTCCCATGTTTGAACCCACGCTCTGAACTAAATCAATCGGACACAAAACAGTCAACGTAAGTTTTATTAACTGGAAAGTTGTATCACCTAAGTTTCCCGGTGTGAACCCGGCATTAACTAGTGATAAGAAGGCACGAGGCACCAAACGTTCGCACGTGACAGTTTTGCTAAAGGGCAGCTTAATTTTTTACCTTTTTCGTTGATAATTCATTTTCCCTTCAAATCCATTACCCAATATCTCAATTCTAAATGTGTTGTCATAGAGGTAAAACACTAATCATTGGTACACTAGAATGTTAACAGAATGAACAATTAATGATGATGATGATGTTTAATGATGTGTGTGAATTTCACTAGAATGTGTTCATGAGGTGTCCCCACACCTCATTAATGAGATAGAGATGTGTGTTGGTGACAGATAGACAGACAGATTGATGGACGGACAGTAAAATAATTCCGTTTTTACCCTTTAGGTACGGAACCCTAACAACAAAGTGTATTATTAAAGTGTAGTATATATTTTGTCTAGTTTAGGGCTAGATGGCGTTGTGTGCAACGTTCTACAATTTTTATTCATTTGATTCACGTATTCACGATTAAAGTATGTAAAATACTCAGTACTACAATCTGTGTATTTTACCTCTAGGTGTATTGTCGACGGCCCAACAACGCGACGTTTTCGCGCCAGATTTCTCAGCTTATTTTATCAATAGATTCTGTTTATTTTACGAGGCCGTGATTATCTCGAGATTCTTTCTATTTTCTTTGGACGTTAAAAAGTAAATTGTCTCACTTTTAGATTGAATTTTGTGTTGGTGTAAATGTCACGATTATTTTTGGACTTCTGTAGGCGTATTGTGATATTTACATTAATATTTATTTGCTTATTTTTGTACCTTTTATAGACTATTACGTGCGCCCACTGATTAATCGTGGCGAAGCAGAGGCACAATATTTAAAAGAGTCCACGGAATTTTGGCGGTTATTGGTTTTCGGGGATTATTAATTTTCGTGGAACCAAGTTAAATGGAGTATCAATTCTATTTTTTAAATGCTTAAGCCTACACTGGGCTTTCATAGAAATAGTTTAAAGGAAAAATATTGATGCGATGTTGGTTCGAATTCCGCCCTGCGTCTATCGTGCGTTGTGTTTTTGCGGAATTATTTTTCCTTTAAAATATTTATAGCGTGTCAACCCCATTGGTTTTTTTAAATGTTTTTAGGTTAGGTATATGTATATTTGTAATAAATCTTTGTTTAATAAATAAATGATAAAAAAAATGTTTAGTTTACGTGCAAACTGAACTGGTTGTTATAAACCTCTTATTAACAAATCACTCGACATGCCTAATCCCCAGCTATAACAGACGACAATATGTCGACCGGGCAACAATAAGGGTCTATCTGCCGCCGATCAATGTAAGAGGAGAACAGACAAGGCACACTCAGGTGAACAACCAAAGGTCTTCCAGCGCACAGCTTATAGGCTCATTCCGGGAAATTAAGTTAAGGGAGTGCGCTTAAGTCTATGGGATTTAGTTTATTGATGAGTATAGAGGAGGAGATGAAGCGGGTTAAGGGGTAGGTATAGGTGCAGCCGCTACATTCCAAATCCATATCGGTTTTACCAAAAATTGTTGATTAGTTCATGACGGAATGATGTTGTTTTTTTGTGTATGGATTGTAGGCGACATTGTTTCTTACATTTTAGTGCAGTTTCGGTACAAATATGTAGAAGGGTATTGAAGCCTTTCCACATTTTAGCCAAATCAATCATTTTTTTTGTCTAAAATGTGTATAGGCTTTGGTTTCTTTTTTTCTTTTCTGTTCTAAATTTATTTTCTGTTCTAAAAAAACAAGAAGAAAGAATCGCTATCTTTCAATACCGGTACCACACTCCAAATCGACAGAATATATCCTTAAATCGCTTCAGTGTCGACCGAGTGTTTATAACCGGACCTAACCGGTAAGAACCGGAATAATCGGGAGAAAACCGGACGGAACCGGGTCGGTCCAGGTTAATTTATCGTGAAAACAACGTGCCTATAGTACCTCCTATTTATTTGAGGTAAGACACCATGGGTTCTTAGTTTGAATGGCGGCCAGTCCCATTCTGAAATTTTAATCCATCAGCATCTTAATTATCCAAAACATAGGTAAAATATAAGATGGTTACAATTATAATATAATAATTATTTATTTATTAAGGACAATCCACAGCTATAACACAAGATACATAGGTACAAGCAAAGTCTCTCGGTTTCACCTGCGTAAGTCGTAATCCCGCGGGATTTTCCAAAATCCCTTTTTTATTGGGTCCATACTAGGGAATGCAAACTTGGAAGAAAAAACATTTAAGCGGTTATTTAGTGTTGCCGTATGAAGAATACAAAAACCGAAAAACCCGAAAAAACCGGGTTGCATGCCCTAGTGCCCACCACTAAGAACACACTCTCCAAACATGTATTCTATACATTCTTATACAGCTGGTCCTAGATTCTAGGACCAGCTGTTGCGTTGATATATTATTATAGGTCAGTCAGGACTTTTAATTTTATATATTATATAGACTAGCTGCGCCCCGCGGTGTCACCCGTATAAGTTCCGATGACGATAAGGTTCCGAGAAAAAACTTAAGCCCCCTTCAGCATTCTAGTAAAAAGTAGCTCATGTGTAAAACCCGATCTCTAGCTATCTGTATTACATTTGATTATTTATTCAATAAATGAAAATGGACTGCAATAGGTGTTCAAAATGTTTCCAATTATACCTACCTACCCACTATATTCACACCCAATTCAAAAACACTGTGTCCATAAAATGCAGCCAGTCGGGATAGTATTGACGTGGCATGTTATGGACAGTCCCGTGCGGTTGTCATCCTAATTAATATAAAATGTATTGTCACTCTACACGCCCGCAATTCTAGGAAATTAGCAAATTATGCATTTTGTGGTGGAAAATTAATAAAATTATCGCTATTAATGTTGTTAAAATTTTCTTGTTTGCTTTCGGTAGGAACATATTACTTACTACTTATAGGTACACAATATTATCTAGACTTTTACTCAATCTTGTTAATTTTTTTTTTAGTTTAATTCCGTTTCGATCGTCTTTGGTTCTATGTAGGCCGTCTTTTGTTTTTTTTGTCGTGTCGCCAACAGCAGCGATTTTTGGGTAGAAGATTAGTACGTACCCTAATATTAAGTGTTGGTGGACCCGAAAACCGGTCAAGTGCGAGTCAGACGTACGAAAGGTTCCGTGTCATTATCACAAAAATCATGTTTGTTGAATGGGATCCTTACTTAAATATTTATATTTTTAGTATATTTATTGTTAAGGCGGGAACAGAAATACATGATCTGTGAAAATTTAAACTGTCTAGCTATCACGGTTCATGACATACGGCCTGGTGACAATCAGACAAACAGACGGACAGTGTAGTCCCATTCCCATTTTGATGCGATGTTTGATATTCGGGGTAAAGTGGAATGATTGCCTTAGAACTAAAAATCGCATAGGTATCTTAATATTTATGTTAATACCAATTACAATTACATTATACTCTACTAGTGCTGGGACACACGTAGACAGTTACTCGACGATAGCAACCGGTGCAGTACCGTTTTCAATTCCGTTACGCGTAGGTATATACCGCCAACGGAAAAAGTTTAATTAATCCGCACCACCTGGCAAAGTTTCATTCAAAATTTGATTTTTTAGAGCAATCTGTGTCATTCGGGGCGCGGAATGAAGCTGGTATTTTTAAAATTCAATTGATATCATAATAACGTTTTGTACATGCTGCCGCCCGTGGTTTTACCTGTGGGAATATAGAAATATGGTGTTGAATATAGAAATAGTAAGTCCTACTTGAATTAGGGATTCAGCTATCTTTACCCTTTACTATTAGGTCATTACATATGAAATTGGCGTTTTGTAAGGGAGGAACATAAAGTCTTTTTTTTTATAATAATATATTTATTTAATCAAAGTATGTACCATTGCTATCTATGCACTTTTGCCATCTCATAGGTAGTTCATTGATCCCTTTACTAAAAAAAATATTAGGACGAGAATCAATGAAATCTTTGAAGGCGCTTTGGACTGCCCCTTCGGAGTTGAATTTTTTCCCTTGCAAGAAGTTAGTCAAATTTCGAAATGATAAAAATTGTAATCTGTTGGAGCCAGGTCCGGGGAGTACGGTGGATGTCTAAGACATTCCAATTGAAGCTCCTCTAATTTGGCAGCCGTCTGTTGTGCAGTGTGTGGTCTAGCGTTGTCCTGAAGCAGCAGTGGCCTAGAGCGATTGACCAACCTCGGTTGTTTAGCAGCTAGCTTTTTCATCATGGTTTGCAGTTGCTGACAATAGATATCTGCTGTAATCGTCTGGCCAGATTTAAGAAAGCTGTAGTGAACGACACCGGCACTAGTCCACCAAAACCAAAAAATAGTAACTTTTTTTGAGTCAATTTTCGCTTGTGGCAGGATTTGGCTGGTTCGCTAGGATTCAGCCATTGCGATGAGCATTTCCGATTATCGTACAAGATCCACTTTCATCACAGGTAATGTAAAATCCCTTCATTATTGTGCCGGTTGAGTAATGTAACGCAGCAGTTGACGCGCGTTTGTCGGTTTGCTGCACTCAATTCATGAGGTACCCACCTTTCAAGCTTTTTCACCTTTCCTATTTGCTTCAAGTGGAATCAAACAGTTTTATCACTAACACCGCAGCCTGCAGCTAACTCGGACGTGGTTTGCGATGGATCTGCTTCCACAATAGCTTTCAATTCTTCATTAGTAACTTTAGTCTCCGGCCGTCCACGGGGCTTGTTCTGCAGGTCGAAATTTCCAGAACGAAAACGTTGGAACCAAAAACGCACTGTGTTTTCTTTTGCGACACCGCCGCCATACACAGCATTAATCCTTCGAGCCGTTTCTGCAGCACTGGTACCACGGTGGAACTCGTACTCGTAAATAACGCGATATTTCAAGTTTTCCATTTTGTAAACTGCGTGACGCAAAGAAAAAACCAAACGAGGACAAAACAAATGAATTACGGTTTTCGAAAAACAAATGTCTTAATAAATAGCTGTATAAATTTGAAATTGGAATCCCTAACCAAAGAAGAGATATTTGAGATCAAAGTGGCCAGTACGACAAAACGCCAATTTCATATGTAAGGACCTAATATAAATGTGTACAAAGTTGTATTTAAATCGGTTAATTAGTCAATAACTAAGTTATTATATAAATACCAATGTTATGAAGAGGTAACGTTGGTAACAAGTATGTTTATATGTATGTATATTGGGAGCTTTAAAAAATATTTTTACCAATAGAAAACTACATTATCCAGGAATAACATAGGATGGGTACTTTTGATCCCGATATCCCTACGGGATCGGGACATACGCGGGTTAAACCGCTAAGCGCTGTAAATAATAAATACTCAATGTTCCAATTGTGTTGCGGCAGTCGTGGTCACCGATATTGGTAAAGTCAAACTAAATAATAATCGTAAAAAAATGAGTCTATAAATGGAAACACAGACAATAAATACACCAACATTCGCATTTTTTATATTAATACGTAATTGAAAATAAATACCGACAGAGTTATTTATTGAATTAAATTATATTTTAAACGATTTGACAGCAAAATTCGACGAATGACAGTTTTTACTGTTATATGTTTTGAAAGTTATCATAAATGGAATTCCAATCAACGTAAAGTAAAATATTACAGCAGTTATTGAGTAGTCATCATCATCCGAGCGTTGTTCCCGGTTGCATCTCTCTCGAGAGCCCGGGGTCCGCTTTCCTACTTTTGCGTCTCCACTTCGCACGAGTAGTATTGAGTACGTAGTTACGCATAGAGTAGTAACTATGCAAAGGTTTTTAACCCACGACGTGACGGAAAAAGAGGGGTGTTATAAGTTTGACGTGTCTGTGTTGTGTGTGTATGTGTGTGTGTGTATCTGTCTGTGGCATCGTAGCTCACGAATGGATGAACCGATTTCAATGTAGTTTTTTTGTTTGATAGGTGACTTTTGCGCGAGTGATCTTAGCCATACATAATATATGTGGGTTGAAGCTCGGAAATAAAAACTATTTTTTTCCAATATGCCGGAGATTTTTTAAATTTTTATTTAAACTTTTTTTACATAGGTAGTTACTTCGGTTTTTAGGGTTCCGTAGCCAAATGGCAAAAAACGGAACCCTTATAGTTCGTCATGTCTGTCTGTCCGTCTGTCCGTCGTTTCTTTTAGGGTTACGCTTACGAACCTCGTGAGGATAAAAACAGACTTTCCGACTGTCTATGTGTCTGTCTGTTTTTCGATTTTCTCAAGAAGTAGTAGAAATGAAAATCGAATATTATACCTACCTTATCAATATAATGTCAATAATGACAGCCCCTGTGGCACGTGGGGCGAAGGACCGACTGCAGTGTAGAAGGTTGCGGTATCGATTCCCGCTGGGTGCAAGTATTTATACATAAAAAATATATTTGTTCTTAGTCGTGTTGTTTTCTATATAGGTAACATAATGTATTTACAAAAAAAAAGTTATGTTTAATATGTTGTTTATCTGTTGTCTAGTACCTATAGTACAAGCCTAGTGCTTAATTGGGACTAGATTGCGCTGTTTGTGCAATGTCGTGCAATTTTTAATTATTATTATCAATATATATCGTAAATCAGTTCAGATTACTGAACTGATTTACGTCAATATCAAAACCTTCTTTAGTATTTAGTAGGTGTTGTATCTACCTATATGCGTGACCCTTATAGTGACACACAGGGTCGCATCACCCCACACTATGCCACTTGACCGGGTTAAACGCACACCCACCGATATCTAATCTTCGATATGAGAAACCGAAAATGAAAAAACCCGACCCAATATGGTGTCTAATAATTATAACCGGACCTTTGTACGTGGTCACCACATAATTTCATATCGAGAAAATGATATCGGAAACTAGGATTTACTTGCGGCTTTGACTGTTGCTATGCTTACTAATACTCGAGCTTCGGAAAGCATATTAAGCAGTTGGTCCCGGTTGTTATCTCTGATAGCAGTCGTTAGGTCGAGTTACAGGCCTGATAGCGACCTGATATTTCTATAGCAGCATGTGAGGCACTACACCTTAGAAAGAAGATAGAATCAAATAGTTTTAACTTTCGACGGAAAAGAGGCGTGTTGGGGGGGGGGGGGGGGGAGGATAGCTCAAGGTAGCGTTGCTGAACTATCGATAGTTTTATAATAATAGCTAATGTCAAAAATCATCTATAATATCGATAGGCCTATCGATAGTATCAATACCATCGTTAGCTAAGTTCAGTAGAATTGTACTGAAAAACTGTAATACTCTTGATAGTATCGGTAGTATCGACGCTCCATATTCAAGTTAATATCGATAGTATTGATACTATCGGAAGTTTAGGAGTTCACAATTGTAACATAAATCGATACTAACGGTAGTATCGATAGTTTTACGCTATTGATAGGGCAAAACTATGGACAGTATCGATACTATCAATAGGCCTATCGATACTATTGATTTGCCACAACTATCGACAGGCTATCGATAGTGATCTATCGAACGGCAATACTAGAAGGTACTAGAAGGTTTGTCTTTGGTATTGTAGCTCACGAACGGATGAACCGATTTTGATATAGCTTTTTTTACGAAATTAGAGCATGAAAAAAAAACTTAGTTTTCATTTATCGGTATTTTAAGAATCCTGATACTGCTATTTATTCATCGAAGTGAGCTCAAAAACGACTGCCCCTAATCATCAGATTGCATTTTGACACCCCTAGCAAGCAATCATAGCTGGCGATCGAGGTCAAACCTATTAAACCTGAAGAACGAATAAACAGACAGACCGACTATATAGCCTATTGATATTAGTAAGAATGATAGAGTAGTTATTTTCATACGTTTATGAAGGCGAGATGGTAAGCCATCGTACAGTTATGTGAGGAATCAATGGCCGAGAGGACGAGAGTGTTTTGATTGCTCTGTGACGAGAATATTTTAATCGTCAATAGCTTCGTGCTCTATTTGTCCTAGAATATATAAATATAGGAAACTTACTTAGGCAATATGATGCTTATTAATGAGTAAGATATCTAAATCATTGATCTCAACCTTAACAGTATCTGAAGGAAGACATTTGAAATAAGCCACTGGTTATTGTGGTCTAGTGGCAGACACCCACGAGATCGGGATCGGGATGATGAAAGTCGGGGTTCATCATCCCGATCGATCCCGTGGGTTCGAATCCTGGCCAAGTCCGCTCACCAAGTCTTTTCTTACAGAAAATTTTATGTGCGGTTAAGATCGCTCTTACGGCGAAGAAAAATATCTTTAAAAGCCGCCATGTCCTAGAAGTCCTAGGAGAGGTCGGTTTCTTAGACTGTGGTGAGTCTTAGGCTAGGACACACCACAGTTCGAAAAGGAGATCTCTGCCTTGCCTGCAGTTGTACAAATAAGCGGGTTAACCAAAGAAAAGTTGTGCCTAAGGAAGGAATTAGTCTCAATCAGAGTTAGTTTAATTTTGCTATACCTAATTAGCCCCTAACATCCAACAAGATTGTTTCTTATGCCGCCATACTATTTCTTAAAGAAAATTCCCCGCTGTAATAAATTGACATTTAGAACAAATGGAACGAGTTAAGGCGACGCTCACACCGGCTTAAGGCGCTGTGGAATCGCGCGTCTCCCCGCGACTCCCGCGTGATTTATGCGCCGCGGTACAGCCGAACACATGTGTCTCCTACGATTACACATTATGTGCGCGACAGTACCTTCAACTGAGGAGAGGCCATGATTGAAGTTAGAAAAATTAAGTGGTACGAGTTGGATTTATTGTGTCAGCGATTGTACATTCGGTTTCAGTACAACGAGTGATTTGTTTTTGTATTTTAAATTGCATTTAAATAATAATAGAATAATGTATTTGATGAAACTATGAATTTTTAATTTGAATTTCAAATAATGGCTAGGCTATAAGTTGATCTATCAGTCAGTCAGTCCGGCAGGACAAAGCATTTTATAGAAATAGCTAAATTACCTGCCTGCCTGAATTAAAATTAAATAACCGTCATAAACCATGCGTTTATTTTCACTTGTTTTCTATAATTTAAATGTATTTCGGGTTTTATTTTAATAGCAACAAAATTGTTCAAAATTAATGAAGCCCCACTTAACACAAAATCACGGTATATTTGTCATGCATCACACCCACCTCACCGTAATAAACCGCAGTACAACAACAATATTTCCATGGACACCCTACAGCGCGCGCGGAAACTGTAAAATGTAAGGTGACACAAATTACGCGATGTATTTAATAATTAAGCATCGCTGAGAGAATCCACGTACCTTCGTATTATATGGAGTACTTAGTGAACGTACCGACGTACTTTGCTTCGGATAACGTGGCCTTAATTGGTTACCGTGGTTGTAACAACAGTTTTGGTTAATACACAACATTTAGTTAGTTATTTAAGATATTTTTTACACTTGATAAATTAGTGCAATACTTAAGAACGTGGGTACTGTTTCCATTTCCATACAAAAATAATACCATAATAAATTATGAAAAATTTAGTTTTCTACCTTAATATCGATATTATTCGGTTTAAGATTTTATTTTTATAGGGCCCCAACTACAAGGTTTTCCAAAATATTCATTCGAAATGAAATAGAACGGAGAAATATTTATTTCAATTTTCCAGCGTAAATTACTAGTTTACATCTCATTTAAATCTCATTTGTTTTATATTATTCCCAATTAAAAGTAATTTACGCTGTAAAAATGAAAAAAATGTTTCTCCGTTTTATTTAATTTCGAATGAATATTTTGGAAAACCTTGTGGTGTTACAGGTGTGTGGTTTACCCAATAAAAATAAAATCTTAATCCGAATAATATCGATATTACGGTAGAAAACTAAATTTTTCATATTTTATTTTGGTATTATGTTTGTATGGGAATGGTAACAGTACCCACCCTCTTAAGAGAACAGTCTACCTACTCTTTCTCCATACAAACGTAGTCGACTGTTTTCTCCCTGGATTTGTCCTTTCATTGCATTGCCAATAGGCACCAGTACCGCAAGTGGAAAGACTCATTACATTTGTGTCTGTCTGTCTGTTTATCGGATTCTCTTTTCTTCCCGCACGCGATATTGCTTCATGTTCTTTGTTTTTACCGATTTTTCCACTGTACTGAAAATAAAACCGCAGATTGCAGCTTGTCACATAATAAAACAGAATGAATGTAAAACAATAACCGTGGGTATTCTTGTACATTACATTTATATTGAAAGCATTTCATAAGACGAACTAACTTAATAGAATAACAGCAAATAAAAATATAAACTCGGGAGCAGAGATAAAAGAACGCTTCAAGAGAAAGATATAAAATATATACAGTATAATAAACAAAACATAAAAAATATACTTTTAAAAGGTTTGAAAACAAGGTGAAGAATTTCAAATTATAGTCTCTTTATTACATCCTCGTTCAAATTAATAACAATATTAGATCGAAACATAAATTATATTTCAGGACTTTACATATACATAAGATAACCTAGTTTCATCTGATTCGAATGAATGATTAACAAACATTACCTATTTTTCGGGGGACTTTTTCGGACTTCGCTTTATGCCGAAATTAAAAAAAAACTATGGCTATGGTTTTAGCCCTATAAGATGAATAAATATGGAATACAGTCGTCTAATTACAACCATTTCAATAAAGACAACTAAACACTAAGCTTCTTACGGCTAAAATACAGAACCGCCACTTGCAATTTAAGGTCTACTTATAATATGTATAACTGAACCGCTTCTAAATTCAAAATTAGCCTTTAATTTAAGAGCTACTTAATTGTATAAAAAACCCTTAAATTTTGAGTTGGTAGCATTTCAGTATTTGACAGTTAAAAAACATGAATGTCATTGTTAAAAAAAGGGTGGCACTAGTCGCGTGTCACGACTAAATACTAAACAATTATTCTTTAACATACAAAAAAGTATTCGGTGTTACCTCTACCCTACTAACTAGTATATCTCTTCACTCGCAACAGCATAGCATTGTTAATAAGCAACTATTCGCATTTCTATTGAAATTCAAAACGGCTCTGAGGAAAAAATAATTCAATAAAATAAACTGCACAAGAACTTCGTACAGAAGTTAGCAATGATTTTCGATTTGCGAAGTTTGAAATTGCGATAACTGCGCTCGCTTCGCACATTATATATTTTATTGCGAAGCAGGTGGGGTGAAGCCGCGGTAAACTGTAGTTACATTGAGTTTTAGTTACGAATTTAGTTTGGTTTTTAGTAAAAGGGTATGGTTTGATTTTAGTTTGAAAATGTTTAAGGTCAGTTGGGTCATAATGAGCAAGCAGTCGCGGTCTAATTCTTATATAAAAGGTTTTAGGGTGTAGTTGACTAACAAAAGGGCACAATTTCAAGGTGTCAAAATGGCCAGAATGTAACACAAGCTCTGAATCAGTAAATACATAGGCTACTTACATGAGCGATTCGTGGGGCTTGGATTATAATTATGAAAGGAATGTATGTCTTTTTGAAGAGTAGAAATCCACTGAGAAAGGGTTTTGATAATTGAACAGTGAGACACGGATGCCTGCTTTCTACAACTATCCTTCTCATACTATCCTTCTCTTGATGATAAAGGTGAAACTTTGTGTGTATTGTATATACCGAGGTAAGCAAGTAAGTAAACCAGTATTTTTGTTACTCCTCTACGCAAAAACTACTGAACCGATTGCGATGAAACTTGGTATGCAAATTGCTGGAGATCACATAGATAATTTTTACTCCGATATTCTCAGAGGATCGGGAGTTACGCCGGTGAAACCGCGGGACACAGCTAGGTACCTAATAAATAGCAAAACAACGACTCGAAATAACAACCTAATTTCGTCATAGGGCAACGAAAAGGCTAACTACCTACACGTTGTTAAATTCGGTATGTTATGCATTCCAACTGTACACCCCCCCTCCCCCTACCCCCGACGACGTATGAACGTATGAATGAGATTAGCAATGCTAATCAACGTCACTAATTAGCTAAGCAGTAGTGCGCGGGATCACGGCCGAGGTGACACGACCAGACTTGTTATTTTAACTTTGTTATGTGGAAATGGATAATTTACTTTGTTCATTTTCTGTATCATATTAATAGTTAGGTACATATTGTTTTATAAACTAGCAGCGGCCTGCGGTTTCACCCACACGATTGCCTATCCCGTGGGAGTTTCAAAAACCCTTTCTTTGGGGATACCTACCCATCATCCAAGCTTTATTTTTCTAGGACCAGCGGTCTAGGCTATGCGTTGATACATAATTCAGCCATTCAGTCAATTAGCCGGGACTTATATGACAAAAAAAAACAAAATAAGGCACGACACAATCTAGTCCCAAACTAAGCACTAGGCGTGTACTACATACCTATTATACTTTTTTATGTGAACACAAACATTATAAAACATAGATAAAATGTTAAATGTTTATGTATAACAATATGGTAATTAATATGGTGTATGCAATAAAGAATTCATCTGTCTATCCAAAATACAGATTCGGCTTTTACGCGAATAAAGCCGCAAGTAAAAGCTAGCTATTAGCTAAATAATGATACAGCAACATACTCCAGTCTAAATACCTAGTCCCGTATATTGTGTAAACACAATAATGTTATACAGCCACTCCGAACGTAATACCAGTTTTAAATAAATAAATCTTTACGCAAATTGTTCCGTAGCATGTAAATATTTATCCTTTCGTTTGGACTCGGTTTACGACTGCCGAGGATTTGTAACAACCCAAATAAATTTTACGTTCTATCTACACTGTCCAAGGCAGTGTAAACTATGTGGACATTTTCCATTTTTTTCCTTCACACTCCTCGTTCAATCTCTTTTATGTTTATTGAAAAGTACGGTCCGCATAAGTAGGTTAAGGCTTTTAATTCGGTTTTCGGTTGTATGTGTCGAAATTGCGTTATTGTATTGTGCTTTTAAGGCTTTGACAGATGGACGTGTGATTTTGGAGTGTGAATCACTTCGTTTTAACAACACGTACCTACATTAAGTGATGGCGGAACAAAAGCAAAATTACGGCGCAAAAAAAAAAACAAAACAAACGGAAATAACAAATCGGGAATGATCGTAGAGGTATGATACAAGTATCCTATTTTAGAATTTCTCATGTTTTTACGTTTAGATATTATGTACTACAACATTTACTTCCGTAAGCTTTAAATGCTACTAGTACCTACTAGAGGTGATGTCTCAAACATTTTCCATGTTTTTTGGTTTTAAATTGCTCTTGGCAGATTTACTAGAAATATTTTAGAGATAAATACAGTTTTAAGAAAAGAACGTCATCTACAGAAAACATCTTCTTTTTCATCTTCTCATTTTCTCGCCGCGAGTGTATTTTAAAAGATGTATTGTTGTATCGATCGTAAAAATGAATAACAATCGCTGCGGGTACTAAGATTAAGTCAAGGTATAAGGCTCCAAAGGCGTCATTGAATTTCATGTAGCGTAACTACGCTGCGCTGCGCTGTATAAGTTGTGTGCATGTCTGAATAAACGTTTTTTTTTCTTTCGTTATTTCAGTGGCTAGTTTCATTGTCTTCCTTAAGCTGCCACATCTACTATTATATAAAGTTGAGATCAAAATGTATTTTATTAGTGAATTGAATCTATACATAAGAAATGACATTATATCTTTGTGCCGATTTGATCTGCGCCCTGCGTCCATGGAATAATAGTTCCGGGCAGGGTCACAATCATTTTCAATAGAAAACGCGCGACAACAGCGCAACATAGCCCAGGTCAAATGGGCACAAAATTCAGTGCGCTATGACCTGTACAGCGACTTGTACTATGGAGATCAGTGGTTTTTATTAAAATTTTCACACAAAACATTACATTGACAAAGATACCTGATACCAGCATACAAAACAATGCTGTAAAAAAATGTATTCAAATTAAAAAGTTGCATGTAGTTTCTGGTCTCGCGCGACCCACTCATGTTTCATTATCACCACAGACAGGAAGCTAACAGCCACCAACAGTGACAGCTGACATTCAATGACATGACAATTGACAGGTTATGTTCGCTCGTCGCTCGTCACGGACCATTCACGGACCGATGGTTTTTGTTTTGTTTGAACTGACATCTGACATTGATGATAAGTTCTCTGAATTCTCTCATTTGTGGTGCATTTTAACCGACTTCTAAAGGGGGAAGGTTATGATTTCCTAAATAGACGTTTTGTTATATATACCTGGTTTTTAGTTAGACGTTTTGCTACATGGTCGATTAGCTAACTAGGCAGATTGCTCACTAGACTTTTCGCTTTGTTTGACGTTTTGCTACTTAGGACTTTCTGATCGGGAGGCATAAAATTCGGCTGTATTTTTAATTTTTATTTTTATACATAGCCTATATTACGTAATAATTTTATATCTTATATATAAAATTTCCATGTCACAGTGTTAGTTACCGTACTCCTCCGAAACGGCTTCACCGATCTCCACAAAACTTCACATACGCATTCAGTAGGTCTGAGAATCGGCTACTATCTATAATTTATAAGGCAAAACAAAGTTTGCCGGGTCAGCTAGTTTACCTATATAAAATTATTACGTAATATAGGCTATGTATAAAAATAAAAATAGCGCGCGCAACACCTTACCTACCGCTGTGCAAAAATCCACACTTTTAAACGGATGACCAGGGAAGTACTGATGCTGCCAGGCGCGGTAGCGTCAATACGTTGTAGTGTGGATTTTTATACAGCGGTAGGTGGTGTTCGAACAACGCGAGTGAAACCGTGGGCAAGAGATAATTTAGAGTAAAATAAGCAAGCCATAAAAATAAAGAGAAATTTCGTAGAATTATATACCTTTTGTTCACATACGAGCGATGAGTGATCCGATGTATGGAGCTCTGTGAAGCCTGGTTACCAAGAAATCCTTGATATAATGAAAAACAATATTATTATAATTTGGAGGTAAAGGTAGCTCTTTCCTGTAGATTTTTGAAAATAATAATATTATCATATTTTGAACATAAAGTAAACAATTAAGATTGAGTTCAAACAATGTTTATGTCTCAAAACAGGTTATTTGGAGAGAAAATTATAAAGCTAGGTACTTTCTTAATAATCTAGGTCTTAAACGTAAACATGTTTAAGATTGGTTGTTTTCACAACAAATATTATTGAAAATCGGAATATTTACAATGTTTATAATACCTAAATAAATAAATATTGCAAGACGGCCTTACATATAACGCAATCTAGCACCGAATTAAGCACTACTTGTTAACTTGCGTCTATATTATAGGTAGGTACTCGGTACTAGGACATCCTATCCTACTAATATTATAAATGTGAAACTTTGTGAGGATGGATGTTTGTTACTCTTTCACGCAAAAACTACTGAACCGATTGCGATGAAACTTAAAATATAGATAGCTGAACACCTAGAATAACACATAGGCTACTTTTTATCCCGTAATTCCCGCGGGATCGGGACTTACGCGGGTGAAACCGCGGGGCGCAGCTAGTACTACATAATTTATGATTAAGCGAACTTACCTGTAGGTACGTGAAGTTCTATCACAACTATATGAAGATTTTGAAGGACATAAGAAATAATATGATACATAGAAAACACTCAGACCAAATATTTATATGTATATGTAATACTCCATTAGCCTTATTAATAAACGTAGAGTATGGTTGGAGTAGTGAGAACATGCTAAGTCTTTTTCCGTGATAAGAACTTTCAAAGACAGACAGAAACAAAAGTACTTATACGATTTTAAACTTAAATGGTTGTTCTCACTACAAAGCTTTAAATTCGAGCTCCGGGAAAAAACAAGATCTAACATGGTAAATACCCCGTTATATGATAATATTTGTAGAGAAACAAGAGTGGTTACGACCTTACTCCACGTTTATTAATAAGGCTACATAGGATTTAAAACATACCTAACCTACCTTCTTTACCCACACCTGTTAGGTAAGTTACAAAGGCATCATTAGTCATCCATGTTAACTCAGCCTTAGATATACGAAGCAGACGACAAATAACGTGACATAAAGCCGTGTACAGACACAACGTCCGATAATCACGAAATTAGTGGCCGCATGTTGAACACGGCCGTTGGTGTCTCACTCACTCAAACGTAGGTATAGTTTACTATTAAATTTATTGTCTATGGTTTGTAGAAGTCACTAATAGTAATTCCTGTCCTAGAAAAATGTGAACATTGAATGGCCTTGTTCTAATAAAATAGAAAAAATTAAACATTTTTTTAATTCACTAGGATATACGAAGCAGACGACAAATAAGGTGACATAAAGCCGTGTACAGAGTACAGACACAACGTCCGATAATCACGATATTAGTGGCCGCATGTAGAAAACGACCGTTGGTGTCTCACTCACTCAAACGTAGTTTACTATTTATTGTCTGTGGTTTGTTGACGGTATAGAAATCACCAGTACCTAGAGAAAGATAGATAGATTAATTTTATTTTATTAATAAAGCTTACAAAGCAGGTTACAATTCTTTTTAACACTAAAGTATGAAATTATAAAGTTTTGTTCTAAATTATAATTATTTCCGTGAACATAACAAGTTAAATGTTGCAAGCATCTAAAGAAAAAATACCCTAGTAACAAATTATTACTATAGTTAAAAAGCTAGTTTAATAGTAGTAATAGTTAATTCTTAAAAACATAAAAAATTTTAAACTTATCATTATTGGAGAACTAGATCGCATTGTAGATAATTTTAGATTCAAAATACCTCGATGTTTCGTAGTCCCTGTTGTTAAACAGTATCCAGTGGACAACTCAGTTTCACAGTCAATACATTGCTGGTTTGCGGTAATTACTGTTGATTACAACGTTACGTCAAAACAGCAATGTACTGCTGGTGCCTGAGGTATCCACTAGCTAGATAGACAATACGGATGCAGAGGAAGGAATGAGCTTATATTGAGCCATTTAAAAAAAAATCCTTAACAAACGAACATCAAAAATACAAACATATATAACGAGGCGTCTACCCCAGCTGAATTTTTAGAAAGAGTGACGTCAGCAATGCTGGTCCCATTATCTTCACTCATCGCAAATTCGAAACACAGATATCAACAATCACTCTTTTTTTTCTATAAACACGTATTTATTCTAATCTTAACTAAATAATAAAAAGTCTTAATAACCTAACAAAGTAAATAATAAAAACAACACTCACAACTCGTCCGCTCGCTCTGGCTGCTTCAACAAAAGTGACGCACAAAAGCACTGCGCGCGCGGCGGTTATTTTTCAAACGGAAATACGATTTTTGAGACAAAACATTTGCCATTACATTTAAATCAATTTTAAGATAACTTTTCAAAGTTTGCTTATTCCAATTTGATTTTTAAACATAACGAACATTTTATAATGTAATAATTTAAATTGGAATTAACAATCAAAAACTGTTTTGATTACGTCATAGCAGTCAACGGATATTCGACAAGCAACGTATTAAAATTTAGCTAAATGTTTTCTATTAATAATTACTGGGTAATTTCCCAAAAATGAGAAGATGAATTATAAACTAATTTACGTGAATAATTTGTGAAATAAAATGTTTGTAATAATAAACGTTGCTTTTTGAATATTCGTCGTTTGCATGACGTATAAACAAATCAATACTAAAACTTATTGTTTAGATTCATTATTAAATTTCATCAAACAATCTATAACTGAATGAAGAAGCTAATTTTAGATAAAGAAATCAAAACAAACTTAAGTAATTAATTAGTTAAAAATGTTGTTCAACGCTTTTGCGTCGACATTTATATTATAGGAAAATACAAAATTACCATCGCAAAAAATAAAACACTAAACATCAAAAAGTCAAACGAACATCGGATAAATATCGTAAAAAAAGGACCAGTTTAATACCAAATAATTCATAATACAAATAAAACTCGATAATGCCTATATACACAACGAAAATATGTTTCCATTTCAAACCTTCCATTGTAATTTTGATTTAGGATCGTATCAAGTTTGTTTAATCTGTGGTGTGGGCACGAAATACACGGCTATTTACATTTAATTAGGCTGGACCGTAAATTAATGAAGTCGGATTCATCGCAAACATTAAAATAACCGTCTAAATACATCGCCGGACCGTTTCCGGACCGCAGCGCTCGCGTCGCGTTCACGTATGTTCTGTTCGCGAATGTGCCCACGTGATTCTAGTGGCTCCATTGTTTTAGAAGTTGCTGGGACAGTATCTTTAACTACATATTAAATTTAAAGTCCTGACTGACTGACTGGCCTATATATCAACACACAGCCTAACCCGCTGCTGATTATAGACATGAAGTTTGGAGAGTGTGTTCTTTGTGATTTGTAGGCACCCATTAGGAAAGAGTTTTTCAAAATTGTATCCCTAGCGGTAGGATAGGGGTGGATTTTAGAAAAACAGGAGGGACTCACGCACGAAAGGTTACGTAGTACATAGGTACTAATATCACAAAAATCAAAAATTTTGGTTTGTTGTATGGAATCCCCACTTAAATTATTTTATTCTGTTTTATGTATTGGTTCTTATAGCAGCAAGAGAAATACATCAAATAAAATTAATAAATACAAATAAATAGTATTGTACAGAAAATTCGGCAAACAAAGTAAATTATCATCATCATCATCATCCGAGCGTTGTTCCCGGTTGCATCTCTCTCGAGAGCCCGGGGTCCGCTTTCCTACTTTTACGTCTCCACTTCGCACGATCTTCGGCATCCCGTGTAGTGAGGCCATTTGCACGCATATCCGATCTTACAACGTCAAGCCAGCACTTCTTGGGTCTTCCCAATCTGCCGCGGCCGGGCGGAGGCGCCATAGCAAGACACTTGTTTCTAGCCGGACACTTGTAACTAGCCGGTTTCCGTAGAACATGGCCGTACCACCGTAAGCGGCATTCTTGCAGTTTGTCTGCAATGTCTCGGACATGAAGGCTGCCCCTGATGCGGGAGTTTCTGACGCGGTCTTTTCGCGTCACTCCACACATCCAGCGCAGCATCTTCATCTCCGTGACACGCAGCTCCTGCTTATGTCGCTCAAGCAATGGCCACGCCTCACTACCATACAAAAGGACAGGTCTAATGATCGTTTTATAGACCTGCCCCTTCAGTTTAACCGGCATTTTCGGGTCACAGATGACACCAGTTACCTCTCGCCACTTGGCCCAAGCTGCCGAAATGCGGGACTTGACGTCGCAACCGATGTCGCCGGACTCGTGAAGCACAGATCCCAAGTTAAGTACTTGGGATCTGTGCTTCACGAGTCCGGCAACTGGTCTGTCCGCTCGACCATGTGACCGTCTACGCAGACAGGTGTGGGATCTGTGGTATTGCTAGCCAAGTATTCGGTCTTCGCTACGTTGAGTTGCAAACCGCCGTTCTCAAGTGACTCTTTCCACGCATTTACACGCCTTCCAAGTCGTCCCTTATCCGAGTCCGCTAGCGCAATATCATCAGCATACATGAGCATCCACGGGGGCTGCTCGTGTGCGTCTCGGATGACTACGGACAGTGCGTCCAGTATTACGCTAAACAGAAACGGACTTAGGACGGATCCTTGGTGGACTCCGACTGTAATGGGGAAAGATTTAGTGTCACCAACAGCAGTTCGCACCACTGAATCGGAATTTCGGTACATGTCCCTGATGGTTCCAATATAAGTTTCGGGCACCCCTTTGGACCGCAGCTCCCACCAGATCATCCCGCGAGGAACTCGTCCGTTTATCAGCAGGTGTACCAAGCTAGCAGGTGAGGTTCGCTTGGGCCCAACGATCTTAATGGGCCCCATACACACCCCAAACAAAGTAAATTATCAATTTCCACATAATCCAGATGTTAAATCTATATCTATAAAATGCTTTATCCTGAGTGACTGACTGACTGATGGATCAACGCACAGCCTAAACCATTGATACCAGAGAGCTGAAAATTGAAGATTTTCTTTCACAAACTCCTCACGAAATTCCTACTGGACCGAGATTTACGCGAATAAAACCGCGGAACACAGCTAGTTTAAAAAAAAACCTGTGAACTGGGTTCACAAAGTTCCTATTTCTACCACCGACATGGTAACCCTAACTTTAATCATTGTGCAATTTTAACCCTTCATCACACGTGGGTATCCACACAATAGCGCCTGATTGATCGTCGATTTTAAACGCAGTTTAACGCGAGCCTGATTAATTGTTCAATAATGTTCAATATTCTGCAATAATGTGCAACTATGGACAGCTTGTGTCCTTATCTCATTATAGGGGATTTGCAATTGATGGCCAACTGTTTGTTAACGCAATTACTGGATTCTCTACTTTGCAGTTAATTGATTGATGTTTGTAATGATTTATGTCGGATTTCTGTAATATCAATAATTAGAACAGTTTATAGCATAATTCGTTGTTGTAACGGACCGTACCATCATTGACACATGGTCAATCATGGTAAGTCATCATTGACCATACTTACTGCTGTTTTGTTGTTGGCAATATTTTTAAGGTCGCCCGCCGTCAATTCATTTCATTTATTTCTCATAAACATGGGTATACCTAGTACATAATAAAATATGTAGGTGGAATAAATAAATAAAGATCAGCCATGCTTTACCTTATTGACATACGAGTTAATTCGACTTACATGTCTATGAAAATTTTATCGGAAGCGGAGCGGAATCCGCTGTGAGATATCCGTGAGTTTTCTATCTACAGAATCGACAGGCAGCTAGTCAAAGCCAATTTAATTTCCTCGAAAACCTTCTCTAAAGATAAACACAGATTTATCGTTTAAATTAAAAAATATTCGTTTAAGACGTGACAGGAAAAATATGGCCTTTTTATTTCCTTTCATGAATCTATCGCTGCCAAACTAGAGGTAATTACGAAAAATGTAATCTAATATAATTGAAAAGATTTATTATCCTACCAGTATAAATACTTTTGAAGTTTCGCATTTATTAAATTAATATTATAAATGCGAAATAACCTATAAAGTCTTTGGCCAGTTAGACATCTTATTTTTTTATAAAAGAGAGTTAAGTAGGCATAGAATATTCTATCACACAATGTCCGTAAGTGACACGTTTCGAAGATGAAGTTTTGAATAAAAAAATGTTCGAAAGTTATATAAAGCGTCAAGCCGCCGATGAATTCGTATACCAATAAAACAGATTTACTACTAGTAAATTCATAACTCAATGGTGAAACCGTACAGTCTTTGCCTTCAAAATCAATATTATGCGTTTAATATTAACGGACCTTCTCAAAATAAAATTATTCAAGGGCTGAGATGTTTAAGCTAGATTTTATTTTTTGTTTATTTTTAAGATGAGTCATTTTTATTAGAAAAAAAAATTGATCCGAAAAATCACTTATCGTGTTAACTTAGAACATAGAAACTTAACCCTAATTTAAAGTTAGAGTATCATATTACTAACCACAATTCACCAAGACAAGCCAATCATAACTTAGCTCAGCTACTATTTCACAAACAAAACTGATTTCAAACTTAAATTATCACTTCAATACCTTAGAAGCCATGTAGGGTCACTGTACCTATTTAGGGACAACCGTGACAGTAAGTTGCTATATTTATACTAAAGGTAGTGTCGCCATCGGTAACATGTACTTATGTGTAGGTATAGAGGTTGGGGGTAGTGTAAAAAACACTGGACCCATTTTGATAAAATTTAATGTGGAGATACATTGTATCTGTGGGAGTGACATGTTTTATTTCAATACTTTATCATTTACAATACTTTAACTTGCGCGAGTGTAACCGTCAGGTGCAGCTAGTTTTGTATAAACAGCTTCATGTTTTAAGAACTCAAACGTCAGGAAGAAGAAGAAGAAGAAGAAGTTTCCTGATTTTATTATATCTGCTAATTCCATGAGGTTTGAGAGAAACCGACCGGAACTAGGTCCCAAGCACCAGATGGCTCGTAGTGATCTTAAAAATAGGCAGTGGAACAAATTGGAACGGCAAGAACTGATCCTATCTGGGAGTAGACAGTAGTAGTCAGCAAAGCTGACATGCCAATAAGCCAGTGAAAAAATATGTTTTTCCACACTATGCTTTCACTGATTAACAACTAAGCCACTAAGCTAATAATATCTTGCAAATCAGCACCACATGACTCCATAGTCATGAACTCATACTTCTAGAGACATGTAATTTAGAACATACGAGCTTTGTTGTCAGGTATCTCGAACTCATTTTTTTAATTTTCCAGAAAATAAAACCAACGGCCCCAAAAATGAACAGTCACCCTATATCCAATAACATAAAAATATTTTGAAACTTTCAAACAGAGAGTCGTACAATAGAGAACTTTTCACAATACTCAGTTTCGAATTCAAATCTTATTATGCGAAGTTGAATTAGTTTGTCGGAGTAAGCACATTATTATAGGTAAGTGATACGATATTCGCATCTCACATCATCACCACATTATCCCATCTTCATTTATTTATGAAATATCTAACAGCATCCAGCATAAGTCGCGATCTCGCGGGATTATCGGAATAAAAAGTAGCCTATGTGTTAATCCAGATCCAGAAAGAATTATTGCAATCCAAAATCCAATAGCAATGCAATTGCAAAATTGCACTTGGTATGCAGATATCCCGATATTCACGCGGGATCGGCACTTACGCAACTGAAACCTCGGGGCGCTCTGCTAGTACATCGTAAATGTATCAAACATGGTTCTAACTGCTAGAACTTTGTTTGATACATACTACCTAGATCAACTTCCTAGATCACATCCGAGACAATTGCTAATGAGACCTATATACTTAGTACTATACTAGGTTCTATCACAATTCTAAGTGTAGGTTTCATTAGCTGCCTGTCTAGGATCTGATCTAGGTAATACCATGCTTAGTATGTACACTATGAATTTATTAACTCCGTAACATGTATGCTAATATCCTGATGGTACAGTACAAGTCACATACAGAAGGATAACCTACCAAGATGCTGATAAAATAAATGTGATAGTTTGTGTAATGTGTATTTAAGTACCTACTAAAAATATTTGTATATGTGTAATTTTATTTGAACTTTGAAGTGTGTATTTGTTAAATGATAATAAACTTATGATTGTTTTATCTACAAAAATATATAAAATTGTTTCGCTATATCGAACTCCGTAAAAAAAATACAATAAAAAATACCTGCAGCGTCCATCAATGCCTGGTACTGGCATTACTGCTTACCTACGTTACTCAGAAAAAAACGCATTACTTAATGCATATTTAGGCGTTACGCAAAAGTATAAATAATAGCAGAAGAACGGTCGCTTTTAATGTGGCCGATTTGCCTTTTTACCCGACTAAAGCGAAGCTAAAAGGAAGAGTAATGTGTTTGGCAGTATATGTATGTATGTTCTACCGTAGTGCTTAAACTACTGAACCGATTTTAATGTCATTAAAAACTTAACATTAACTTAAACTATACAGTATTTTAACGAATTCCTCATTAAACCTCGCGGGTAACGTACAATTTATTCCAGTATTCCCACTGGACTAATCCCCCACTGCACATGCACTGTGGCAAAGACACTGTTGTCACATATAGTAGCGAACACGCACTGCAATAACCCGGCATATTTGCATTGACTACTGCCGCCCGTATTGAAATCTGCACTTTGCAGCTTCGGAGCGTGAACACTGTTCAGCCTCAACTTGCTCGTATTATGTTAGAATGTAGCTTGCTATTGATATTCTGAACTGTATTAGGTTAGAATCTAATATGAGATTCTTCTTCTTCTCTTCTGGCCTCTTCCCGTTTCTATTTCCTTTACGTTTTAGCCACAACGTACGGTTGTGTGGCATCTCTACATCGGCGCGTAAAAGGGCATTTGAAATTATTGAAGATTTAGATTTTAATGAATTTTTAATTTGAGGACTAGCTGCGAGGATACAGCTGCTGCTGGGCTGCTGTTGAGCTGGAGTATATGAGTCCTCGAGTGGCGACCACGATGCACTGCGAAACGGAGTGTTGGAAGACCACCTACTCGGTGGACCGACGACATTGTAGCGATCTCGGGAAGTCATTGGATAGAGGCAGCTTGGGATCGTTATTTGTGGCGTTGTATGTTCGAAGCCGCGGGTTCACGGTGGATGCAGGCCGCTTATGACCGAAGCATCTGGAGATCTTTGAGGGAGGCTTATGTCCAGCAGTGGACTTCTTACAGCTGAAATGATGATGATGATGATGTTCGAAGCCTATGTGTGAGACTGTGGACGGATAAGGGCTGAGATGATGATGTTGATGAATATCATTATCTACCTTAAAACATTAATGCTTTTTGTTATAAAATTCAAAGCTGTCAACGTAACTGAGTTAGTGAACTGGGTTGAATTAGTGCAAAGCATTATCTCGTTTTACGGTTGAGTAGCTACTTACAATTTTTAGCTAAGTAAGACACAGACAGACAGAGTTACTTTCGCATTTATAATGTTAGTAAGTATATAGATACGATAATCTGGTTGGTGACGTGTCACTTGCATTACAAACCATAATAAATATCATAGTGTATCGATAGTTAGTCATATTTCACTCACAAAGTTGGAACATACATAATAATATACGTATTTCTGACTAAAGTTAAGGCAGGCTTCGGCTTTAATTTATTCATAAAACGTTTTTCTATAGATTATACACGACCGAGCATATTGTAAACTCTGTAATATTGCATTACTCTAGCGTTTTGACTGATAGGTATAATATAAACAAACAACGCGTTACCTCTCCGATAAAGAGATTTAAAACGTGGCTATAATAGAGAGAATCTCTGAAAATATGGGTAAAAAACTAACTAGTTATAATACTAGTTGAAAGTTTGGCTTTTTAGAGAAATAAGAAAATACAATCGTCTTTTGTTTTCGTTTCGATCGTCTTTTGTTTCTACTCCGATCGTCTTTTGTTGTATTATAAAAAAAGGACTTAACCAGTTGACACTCTTCGAAGACTTGACCAATTGACACTTTTTTACGACTTGACGAATTAACATTTTCATTTGCGGTAACTATACGCTTGACCAATTGACACTATTTTTTGGCTTGACCAATTGTCCACAACATCGAAATTTTATGCAAACCTACTGAACTGAACTGTTTGTAAAACAAAAATTAATTTTACATTTTCTGAGAAATGGGCTAAAAAGTTTTAAAATAGTTTTCTGGTGGACATTTATATAAAAACTAGCTGTCCCGGCAAACGTTGTTTTGCCTTATAAATTATAGATAGTAGCCGATCCTCAGACCTACTGAATACGCATATAAAATTTGGTAAAAATCGGTCGCGCCGCTTCGGAGGAGTACGGTAACTAACATTGTGATATGGAAATTTTATATATAAGAAGATGGAGCATCAGATTTAAGTAAAGTCGAGTAATTACCTTTAGTCTCACAAAGTCCACTATATCACAATGTCCACTGTATCAAAATGTCCACAGTATTAAAATGTCCACTGTATCATTATGTCCACTGTACCATTATGTCCTGATATCTCAGAATTGGCCATCGCAGCAGGCTAGCAAGTAGGCATGCGTTCTTAGTACATACTAACACTACTCAATCGATCACATTTCGTTCGTCAGAAAATACGTGATGTGTGCCACTTCTGGGATCTCACTCTACTACTCTACCACGCAGTAGGCCATTAGATCTCTTCGCTCTCGGACTATGATTAATGAGATAGCCGAGGAGCTCACAACTTTGTTGTTTTTCATTGTAATATTCTCGAGTTATTTGTTTCTTTCTCGATTAATATCAATTAGGTAAAGCTCAAATGCAGATGGATAATAGGTGCGAGTACCTATCTAAATTTTTTTTTCGATTGGAATTTTAACTTGTACCCATATCAACTGTAACTTTTTTCATATATCTTCTATTATTTAGACTAATATTATAAAGCTGAAGAGTTTGTTTGTTTGAACGTGCTAATCTCAGGAACCTCTCGCTGGTCCGAATTGAAAAATTCTTTCAGTTTTGGATAGTCCATTTGTTGAGGCAGGCTATAGACTATATTATATTTTCGAAAAAATTAAGCGGACGAGGTCGCGGGCACTGCTAGTACTTAACTGCGATGTCGTTTCTGTGACGATTCTCCTACTAGTAAATAAATAGGTAAACAAGTTTGTGAGTCTTTCACGCAAAACTACTGAACCGATTGCTATTAAACTTAGTACGCAGATAGCTGCAGATCAGGATTAACACATAGTCTAAGTTTTAGCTCGATATAACTACGGCATCGGGATTTACCCAGGTGAAACCGCGGCGCGTTACTACTTAACCATAAAACACAAAACACACAATCCAAGTAACAACTTACCGTATCACTAAAACCCCAATTTAAGTAACTTCAAAAACCCTCATGTAATGCAACGAATAGAATTTTAACAAGGGTAGGTACTTTGATATGCCAATGAATAAACGATTCGGGGCATTTACGACTACCCAAGGATGGTAACCATGATACATTCTTGTACAGTTACCGGCAAACCGCAACCCTTGCAATTTAGACCTTAAGACCTTCGGGATAAGGAGCAAGATGTAGGTATACTTGAGGTGGAGGTTGTACCAAAATATGTTGTTTATGACGTCGTTTACCACAGTTTAGTTTGGACATAATCCGGTACGTTATGATGTTTTGGTTGTAAAGGACAATGTTTTTTCGGTTTATTAGGTATGTTTAAACACTTTTTTAGGGGAAGCTAGAGTGTTAACAGTGAATTTTTGATTCAAGTTGTAGTTATATAAGTAGTTAAAGGTAATTTATTCAATCTGAGTTTGTTATCAATACTTTAACTTCTCACTGGGACGGATTAAACCGGTCAATTTTACCGTAAGATCTCATCTGTCCCGACATAGCTCAAAATCTTGGCAACCTTGGAACGGTAGGAAGACCTACTCTTATATTGTCCACTCGGTTTTTTAAAACATTATAAAGTCTGTCTGTAAAGCAAACTCAAATCCTACTTACTCCGTCCGAAGTGAGTCTTGGCCTCCGACACAAGAGAACGCCATTCTTGCCGATTTAGGGCTGCCTCTTGCCACTCTGCTTCACCTAACTCTCGCAGATCTGCTTTCACGGCTCAAATCTTACTTAAATAAAGAAAGTTATACAGATTTCATTGATATTTAGTTGATAAACACGAAAGTTAACTAGAATAGATGTTAGTAATGTTTGTTACTTGATCACACAAAAACTATTTAACCGATTAGGATAAACTTTAGAACGTTAATAGCTACTGACTTCCTAGAATAAAACATAAGTTGACATCAGCACGGAAACGTGACACACACGTAAAACCTTGAAACGCAACTAGTCAAATATAAATCCCGAAAGTGGTATTTCTCTCAATTCACTCAAGACATTTCTAGGAAATGTCAGTTCGGTGCAAGCAAAGAGTAGGTACGTTGCGGTGAAAATAATGGAAGAATGAAACAACAAAGGTTTTCGTGAGATATGTTATGGAAATGCAAAGAATATAAGTCGGTATCAACAACGACGGTGCAATGCAAGTCGCGGTATGGAGAAATGAAAATATACGTGAGGACGATTTATCAGCAGTCAAATATCGTACACAATAATATGAACTGTTTTTGATACCTCGATTGACTGAAATTCCATCACAAAACTATGCACTACCGTAATAAATGCGTGACTTATAAAAACACTACCCTGCACGACCACAGGGTCATTTGTGAATACGGGGGTAATGAAAGTGTTAAAAAAACTGAATCCACGCCTTAATTGTCACTCATAAGAGCAAGACAAAGCATTGAGTCACGCATAGGGTTGTGTGAATACGGGCGTTAGTTGCCTAGTGATTATATGGCTGGCTTGTGAACACATGACATTTGGCAATTTAAATAAATGCCTACTTGCCTAGTGTTAGGATCATAGAGGTACCTACTATTTTCTACTTCGTCGTTATGATGTGTGTAGGTATACATAATCTCAATTCCATGAAAGTGTAACACTTTTATACATCATTTTCTTTTGAGTTCATTTATGTTTTAGCTTCATATAGGTCACATCTTAGGACCATTTTCACAAACAAAACAAATAAAATTCTTTCAAAAATATCAGTCCGTATCTCTACCGCTCCGTCACGAGCTCCAGCCGCAACGTTCTTGGCAAAGCACCTCCATACTCGTACTTCAATTGTGATTTATTTGCGACAAAATGTTAAAATAAAACGTCGTGTATTTGAGCCGGCAGTTGAGTGGGAGGGCACGGCTTGCTATGACGCATACGCCAGTGTTCACAAACGACCCTATGCGTGGCCTTAGCTTTGGTCGCATTTTCACTGACGTTGATTGTCACTCATAAGAGCAAGACAAAGCATTGAGTTACGCTTGGTCATTTGTGAATACGGGCGATAGTATGGCAATCTAGTAAAATAGTATTTAAACTCTCAACTACTAACTAATACGGAAGCGCACAAATACTAAATAAATTATTGTGCTAAATAAAATGTCTAAATAATGTAAGTACTTGATTTGAAAATGTATAGGTAACTAGATACATGAATGTATATTATATAGCTGGAATGGGTATTGTAACTAATTGGACAAACTGTCTCATATATTAGTTATATTAATTCTTAATTATTGTATCTACTTGGCTTGAAAATGTCCAAGAAGTTACATTAATGTAATTACAATGTAACAAGTTGCAACTTACGGGTACTACATCTAATTGAACAAAGTCTCTTATACGAGTAAGTATCTAAAAATACATTTTCTAAATAATATTACTACTTTAAATTAACACAACTATAATACAATTTTTAAATACATTTCTAAGTATTATATTCGTTGTCTAGTCACCGTAACACAAGCTTACCACATCACTAGATGGCGCTGTGTGTTGTTCACAGAATTTATTTATTTACTTGTATTGAAAATGTCCAACTAGATAGGTACACTAATGTAAGTAGGTGGAACAGACCGTATATTCCAGGATCCCTAGTACATGTTTGCAAATTGATTACTATCAAGCTAGTTTTCCGGAATTTATATAATTTAACAGTCATATTATTCTACAAATTGCGTGGTACGTTATCTCGGCCCTACGCTTAAAAGTAGTAGTACAGAACCTACCTGTGTTATCTATCACAATCAAGAGTTTCATATAGGAAATGGTTGGGCGTCTCATCAAAATGAAGCTGCTCACGGAAAACTAGCTTGATGGTTATCAATTTGCAAAAATGTACTAGGGATCCTGGACTAGTACTGCCAGCTGACTTACCGAGTTGACTCAAAATAGATTGAGTTGAGAGCGCAGAAAGAAGATTGTAGCGCCGGAATTAGGGTAGACAAATATAAATCGATTAAACAGACTTCTAGCATTAATCTCATATATATTTCAGTGTTTGCTTGCGGAAACAAAGCGGCTTTGCCTTAATAAAGATTAATATTAAAGTATATGGACGTGTGGGCCAAGTGCTAAAGCTTGAGCGACTTCATCATAATTCCAGTTAGATATAAATCTATGCAGTCTCCTCGCAACGAAGACTATTGAAACAAAGTCGAAACGTGTCGAAGCAAGGAAAAAGATTACCTACTTGCTACATTACTCTGTTGGCTGGTTCCATAAGTCGAAGTGGGTATTGTCCTGTCCTTAGAAATGAGAACTCTCTACCGCTTCTCGTCTTGGGCTTAATTTCTACACGGTTGTTAGTTTGAAATTCAGCTCGTTAGTTTGGAAACAACCAGACCCCTTACCATAAGTGTATACGTAAATATACGTGCACTGTAACGTTGACAGTTTGGGAATGTTCGCAACGCAAAATAATATGACGAGCGGCGGCCGATGCGGCAGAAAACAGACGTTGTATTTACGTAGTAGGCAGGTACACATGGTAGGGATACAGATCCTAATTTAAAATGCGACATTTCTAAGTTTTTTCGTTACACGTCATGCAAATAAATCAATAAGTGGGGATTACAAAAATAACTTTAATTCTGAAAATGATCGAAATGAGAATCGATATGATTCTAGGTGAAGAATTTGTAAATAAATCGCCTCAGTAAATGACTTGAATCTGCCGACTCTCGACAGTCAATATCGGCCCAAACCGCCGCGGGAGAGGCTCGCAGTTAACTATGACAAACACAATTACCTACTATACACAGTCGGTACAAACATCCAGTAACGCGAATCGTTCCCCGACGCGTTTACAACGAACACTTTGGTAAAAAAAACCAGCCAAGTGCGAGTTGGACTTGCGCACATAAGGTTCCTTACAAAAATACATTTGTTGTATGTATGGGATCCGCACTTGAATATTAATTTTATTCCGTTTTTAGTATTTTTTGTTATAGCGGCAACAGAAATATATTAAGAAATACATCTGTGAACATTGCAACTGTCTAGCTATTACGGTTCGTGAGATACAGCCTGGTGACAGACAGACATACAGTGGAGTCTTAGTTGAGAGTCTTGTTTTTACCTAAAACCGATCGAAATATAACCAACTCTATCTTCCTTCATATCATAGCGGTTCGGGTCTCATCAGTTCCCTAATTAGCCAATTTCACTAACTCGTCAATTGTTTAGAAGACTCTGAAGAAGAGTTTTAAGTTTTTTAACCGGCTTCATAAAAAAGAAGAGGTTTTTAATTTGACGCGTATATATTTTTTTCAGGTATGTGTAGCGTTTACTAACGGCTTGTTCAGTTGAGATAATTATCATAACAACTTACCTACTAGGTACCGATGAATACGTAACATAATAACTTCAAATCCATTCGTGTGAATTTTTAACCGAATTCTAACTCTGCAAATCAAAATAAAATCGTATCCTTATTTCTAATCTTTGGAAGTTTAGCTGCTTTTCCAATTTAGTTATTTTTGTTACTGCCAATAAAATATTAATTTAACTTGTTAGTTTCCCTAATTATTCGGTTTGGTTAACTTGGTTTCCTCATGTTTGTGTAAATTGTAAATTTTCGTTAATTGGACGACAATTTACGATATTTTAATATCGACATAATAACAAAATGTTATACTTACATACACTGAAATTAACATCCACTTATCTATTATTTAAAATTAATTTATTCAATAATTGAAATAAGAATTGACAGTTTTTAATTAATTTTGACGATGGCTGTGTTTTAATATTGTAGTTTGTAAATTTAATGATAATTAAAATTAAATTACATAGGTAGGTAAGTAAGCATAATATAATGTTATTGAGAAAACTAGTTAAAAGACTCGGATTTCTGACTTTTTTCAGTAAATCCAAAGTGACTTCATGTATTACTTGACAGTAAAATATAATAATGTGATCTATTTTTATTAAGATACCTACACGATGATTTCTAGTTTAGTTTATTAGAGTGATTTGTCCTACTAATAATAAACGTGAAAGCTTATGTGGAAGAAAGTTATGTATGTTACTCCTTTACGCAAAAACTACATAACCGATTGTAATGAAAGTTGGTGTGTACTAGATAGCTAGAGACCTAAATTAACACATAGCCTACTTTATATCCCAGACTGACGCAGGCGAAACCGCGGGCCCACTTAGTAGTTCATAATAAACACCGCCCCACGCAGAAGTTAACATATCAAATAAACAGCAATATAATTTATAAACTTTCATATAGGTACGAGTAACTCAGCCAAATGAAAACAACGTCCAGACATAGATTTAGCAAAGCAATTCTCTTAGAGATATACAAGTAAAAAGATAATAAACGCCGGGGTCCGTGCGCGCCGACAACACAGACGGACATATCTCATAATCCTGGCTTTATCAAAACTATCTGTCTACGTTCGTATGCCGCGGGGAACGCCGGCCAATCCGTCAGAGAGACCGCGCCGCGCGTGACCAGAATCATGCTATTTACAACGATATACACACTTATGGATAAGACCATTTTCAACGCATCTTACTCAGGGTCTCTCCTAGACCTCCATGGCCCACGAACCATATAAGCACTCACAAAAGAACGCAAATACCCCATCTACCGCGGTTGTCGTAAAAGCGACTAAGGGACCTGGGGGAGCAAACCCAGTTCTCTAATACCTACGCATATATGTTATAGCGTCCCTAGCTATGACCAGGAAGGGTATAAAGAGAGGGGTCCGCTGTACCGTCGGGCCCGTTATAGGGATCTGTTATAGACAGATCGTGTCCCCAAATGATGCTAGATTCGGTTATCTTAAAGGAGAGCTTCTTCGTGCCCAAAACGGCACTACCAGATTGTCCAGACTGGTACCGGAGCAATGAAGCCGCCCACCACTCCTGGGGAGCCTAGCGAATCTGAAGTTCTCACCGCATGGTGGCGAATATAGGTACTTCTTGCTCTCAAAGAGATTGCGAGAGGTGTCAGGCAGGCGACCGGCAGAATAATAATTTTGTAGCATTTTATTGACAGTTGGTTATCGGATCCTGGGCTTTCAAAAGGATGCAGCCGGCAACATAACTCAGATGAAAGAGCAAGCAAAACAGACAATAGATATTTCATACAATTTTAAATTTTCAGAGTTCAAAATCATCCCACTTTCCTCTTCATATCTCTTGAAACGCGTGGATGCGTGGGGCTTGGTATGCGAAAAGGGCACGCGGCTTCTGAATCCTAACTAAAACTAATTCAAATCCTCGTTACTTGGCAACGAGTCCAAAATCCTGGCCTCATTATTGCCACGCCGAATGACAATGCTAATTTTTTGCGTCAAATATTATTTAATAATAGGTACATTCCAGAAAGAAGCCCCGTCCTACATCCGTGTACGTTATGAAATGTTGCCAACGTTATGGTAGACTATTGACTTAGATTCAATGACGTCATTTGCTGGCCAAAGGTGGTTTTATATAGCGGTCATATTTCTCGGATGCGGGATCATACGGGATCTAAGAGATCCCCTCTATCCCGCCCTCAAAGATATACGACTGTTCTGTATTCAATCGTATATTTAATGTGGTAAGTGTAGTGACCTTGCGTGAGCCGCCATTCTTGAGAAATGGTTCATTCTTGATCGTTTGATGAGGGTTTACTCTCATAAAGTTGAACAATATTCTGGGATAACGTACTTTACTATATTATTCGTTCTTTTGCGTCGGTTTTAAATTATATCTCCTCGCAGAACTCACATATCTTGAACCGGGAGCGTCTTGGGACCAGAATTTCATAATGTTAGAATTTCTAGGTTTAAAAAGTAGCTGATATGTAAATCTAGTTCCCCGACAACCAAGTTTCATCGCAATTGATTCAGTAGTTGTCCTTAAAGAAGTAAAAAACATCTCGTTTACTTACTTACACAGAAACGTTCAGATTTTTAGTATCATAGTGGGATAAATAAATATAAGCTACATTTTATATTAAACAAAGAATCAGTAGGTAAAGTAAGGTTGCGCAGTAAACTAAGTTAGCATCTGTTTCAATTCCATACCTCAGCAGAAGATGTTCGTTGGTTTTTCTCCACTTTTTCCAATTTTCTCTGGCGCGGAACACCAACCCCCAGCCCCTGTATTTATTATTATTTGTTTTCAATTGCAAAGTAATCTGTGAAGTGTGCAGATGGTAGGTGGTTCGAGGACAAGCGACCGCGGTGAAACTTGTCCTATGTTTTAATAAGACTTAATGAAATAACTTGACTGTTCTGCTTGTTTAATTAGAGGAAAGGAAAGTTATGGTAGAATAGTTTTTATGATAATTTCTAAGCAGAATTTTCCGATAGTTTCTTACGCAAATAATTTCTTTTCTTTTCTTTTTGATCTGCTACGGTTATGATCGGCTACGGTATCCGAACAATAATTCATATTGGAGTGGACTTGCCACTGACCTAACATAACCTGCCATGTATTGTATACCCTCTGTATGCCTATGTACCTTTACCCATGTATCTACCTATACAAGATACCTAACATAATATACCCACGTATTGTAAACCCACGAAGTATTACAAATAGTTAGACTTAAACCGTAAATAACAATAATAAAACCGGGCAAGTGCGACACTCGCGCACGAAGGGTTCCGTACCACTATGACATTTGGGTACGGAACCCTAAAATGGTTTACAACAACCAATTTTTAAATTTGATAGGAAAATATGAAATATTTATCTTCGATTCTACTCCCATCAAACGACCGAATCACTCAATAAAAAAAACCTTGGCACAAAGAAATCTGAAACATAAAAGAAACTCTTTGGTAAGTAAGGCAGACTGGTATATTTGACAGATAGGGCAGCCATTTTGAATTTCATGACCTACTCGATTCGATGTTTTTGAAACACGTTTGTTGTATGGGAGCCCCTCTTAAATATTTGTTTTAATTTGTTTTTAGTATTTGTTGTTGTAGCGGCAACCGAAATACATCTTCTGTGAAAATTTCAACCGTCTAGCTTTTACGGTTCATGAGATACAGCCTGGTGACAGACGGACGGACGGACGGACGGACAGACAGACAGACAGACAGACAGACAGACAGACAGACAGACAGCGAAGTCTCCGTAATAGGGTCCCGTTTT
This sequence comes from Idaea biselata, assembly GCA_958496205.1. Taxonomy (NCBI): domain Eukaryota; kingdom Metazoa; phylum Arthropoda; class Insecta; order Lepidoptera; family Geometridae; genus Idaea; species Idaea biselata. The sequence goes on along the minus strand of OY292403.1, from coordinate 14,254,779 downwards.
TACCCTTTGGGTACGGAACCCTAAAAACGAACCTTACCCAATATTATGTAAATACTTGCTCTCTAAAGCTTTCTATAGTCTCAGAGAATAAATAAATAAATAAATAAATATTGCACGACGTTACACACAGCGCAATCTAGCCCCAAACTAAGCACTAGGCTTGTACTATGGGTACTAGACAACGGATATACTACATATTATACTTTTTTTTTTTTGTAAATACATACATATGATACATAGAAAACACTGAATATCCCATGTCTTCGGACCGTGGTGAGTCCTAGGACATGTTGGTTTCCTCACGATGTTTTCCTTCACCGTAAGAGCGATGTTATTAGCGCACATACCTTTTTCTTAAAGAAAAAGACATTGGTGCGCGGTCGGTCTGGATTCGAACCCACGACTCTCAGAATGAAAGCCGGGGTATCTACCACTAGACCAACACCGCTCTCAACCACTAGACCAACACCGCTCTCAAGAATATCTAGATGTTTACTTTACATAAAATTAATTTGTCGTTTTGTAAATCTATTTAATTTTAAAGAATTACTTAAATTAAGTTACTCTACAATATTGTATGTCCGGGATGGACGAGCTTTTGATACCGTTAACACATTTTTTATGTCACCTTTATGTACAAAAACATTATGATTAAGTTGTGTTAGCAGCGTGTTTGCAAGCAAAAGCCGGCGACGTATTAGTAGGTACAGTGCGAATTCAGTCTATGACCAATACCACGAGATATCATACTTTTTTGTAGGACTTTGTAGCCTTTTACGGTCATTACTAGGACAGGTGACCGATAATCGTGTTCCAAAAAATTCCTCCGTGCTTCGGAATGCACATTAAGCAGTTTGTCCCGGTTGTTATCTTTGATGGCAGTCGTTTGGTCAAGTTAGAGGCCTTAGGGTGACCTGAAAATTCTAACACCAGGTGAGCTACACCACTATATACGAAAAGAAGAAAACTAAAAACAAAAATCAATACGATATAACAATTAAATACACAAAAAACTTCGTGTCAATTTAAAAGCTATAAACAATAAAATCTAGACTAATAAGCTTAAAATCAGATACCTAGGTTAAACGCTAAATAAGATATTAAACCTTCAAGAGATTCCCTTATTAATGTCAAGTTCTTTTTTCACTCGACTTTTTTCTTAGCGGCTTGTAGTCTGTAAAAATAAACGATAATTAGGGTTATTAAAAGAAATATCAAACAATTTAGTCAAGAACAATGAGCTTTTAAACTCATTATTTCGGAGACCAATTTAGATAGATAAAAATAATTTATTGTCAGAGGTCGTTTTTCGATCTAATAAAGAACTTAGTTCTAAAATTAAATGAGATAATTTTAATCTCATAAAATTGAAATGGGTTCTGAAACTAAAAAGTTTGAAGTTATGTCATTGTATTAAATTTAATAAAGTGAAAATAGCATTGTCTTATGTTGTTGATTTTGACCCCAGACTGTATTGTAAAATATTATAACTAAAGCCCAGCAATAACAATGTGTTAAGGGAAAAACAAGATCTATATAAACTAAAATCCATATCGGATTCGTTGAAAATTGTTGATTATTTTCGGCGCGATATTTTTAAAAGTTGTAGTTGCTTTACATATACTTAGAGATCGTACCTACTTAGCAGTAAGATAGTATGCTAGCGAAGTCTACTGTTCGCTTGTATTATTAAGTTTAATAATTTACCACTAGAAATAAAAATGCTAGAAGGCAACTTATTCCGCAATAGACTAAGAAAATGGTTGATCTCAAAGGCTTTCTACAGTGTCAAAGAATATTTAGATTTAGATGTTTACTTTCCAAAAGATTAATTTGTTGACTCGAATTATGTTAATAATTAATAATTGTTAATTTTTTTATATTAGAAGTAATGCTTAGATTAATTTACTATAATAATGTATGTCCGGGATGGACAAACTGTTGATACTTATTACACATTTTCATGACACCTTAATGTACAAAGTTATTCAATAAATATTCTTGATTCTTGATAGCAAGTAGTATTACTTAGCCCTAGTTTGAGTAAATATTTCGTGATTTTTCCCGCTTGCTCCTCTCCCTTAAACTTGCGAAAGGCAGCAATCTTCTCGAAACTGAGGCGTCAATACGCCTGTGATTAAAACAGCAGCGAAATCCCCGCACCCGGCTCCGTTGGGGACATTTGTTTTATATCTGCTAACAATCATGCCGAGGTTATTGTTATTAGTAGAGCTTTAAAGAAGCTACGCGTAAAAACTATGATAAACTGGGACGCAGCTGTGAAAGATACGAAGTAGGTAAACACGGCCAGTTTGACAACGTTTCCTCTACGGTCAGTGACAAGTAGAAACTGGTAACTGTATTGAACCGATCGCCGCCACAGGACTTAGCAACTAAGTATGGTTTTCTGTGAAGGAGTGCCATGTTTGTTTGTAGCAAGAAATGTGTGTCTATATTTGCGCAGCATCTGATTAAATAGCTAGTGTTTGGTCAAATGACAACTACTCTTCTCACAAGATCAATTCACTGTCGTACCTGTACATAAAACGTAGACCAGTGCAGCCACTAAGAAAGGCCGACGGATCTTGTTCCACTGCCGACATTTCCTATCTTTTAGATGAGCGTGCCAAATCTTTTTTTTTAAACACGATAGACGAGATCTCTTTCTCACCTGATGGTAAGTGATGATATGGTCTAAGATGTAACACGCTCATCTAGAAGAAGGAAGGCGACAGTGGAACTAGATCCGGCCCGTCTTTTTTAGTGGCTGCACCAGCCAACGTACTTAGTTCGTACCGATACGATTATCGAAAACTCGCGACCGAAGCCTCCTTACCAAGAAACCCTTTTGGTCTCCTTTTACGACGGGCAGACGATATCGTAGCTGTATTTTTTTATACCCGGGCTTCAAAGCCTAAAATACCTTAGACCATTTTAACTTGCTATCGGATAAGATAGTGGTCAAACATTCGTTTATGACTGTGCACCTTATAAAGTTCATATGCTACCTTCGTGTATATAGAGAAACAACATGACGAAACTCAACCCGCAATCGAAAGCAGGAAATAAATTATAACAAAAAGGTGCTACGAAATAAAACCAGTAAAGTATTGAATAAAACAGAAACAGAACTCGTGCGGTACAACAGTGCACAAACCGTGCATCGTGGAGGAAACAATGCATCGTGTAAGCGGGCACGTACTGCATCAGGAGTACATACCTTCAAACGTGGGCCACACCAAACGCGTGGCGTGCTATTACACCAAATATTGTACGTATGGAATGCAATGAAAGTGCGGCATACGCTTGGATGAAAACAAAAATAGTAGATACGGTATATTCTAACACTGCGTATTCGAAATATGAGCTAGAAACACCTAAACATGCATTTTCGTAAAATTATTGTATATAAAAACATTTGTCTTTAAGAATGATTCAGGCATTTGTAAATAAGCAAAAAGGCATTCTTATGGATTTCAAAAAGATAATCGCAGTGTGACAGCACGTGCTCACGCGGCAACGGTTCGACATACGACTGAGGATAGTGCGTCAACTAGACGCAGTTTTATCGTCTCATTTTCCGAGACTAGGTAACGTATCTGCTGTTTTTTGTTTTCATCTAAGGGCATACGTATGTATTCGCTATGTTACGATAGACTAGTGCTTGATTATTAGAGGTCAACTAAAACTGTGGTTGTACCTATACCTATGCACGTCACGCGTCCGGGGTATCGTCTCTGGTATGGAGGGAAATAGTAAAGCTAGGAGACTCGCAGTACGATGGAGGGGGCGGATCTATAGTAAAAAAAAATGTGCCATCTACACAACGAATAAGAAGCATCGTCTCTCAGCTTCGTACAATGTATTTAAAAAAAATACCCTGACTGACTTATGTATCAACGCACAGCCTAAACCGCTGATAATAGAGATCTGAAATTTGGAGAGTGTATTCTAATATGATGATAAGATGTAGGCATCCGATAAGAAAGTGTTTCTCGAAATTTCCACGGGACTTACGCAGAATACAGCTACGTGTTATTAGACTAGCGGATTCCCGCAGTTTCACTTGCGTAAGTCCCGATCCCTTGGGAATATCGGGATCAAAATGTTATGGGTATGTACTGTTAATCCAGGAGGGTTACTGCGGTTCGTTTCGACACGACAACGATACGATAATTTCAGCCGATACGATGTTTCTACTGTCACCCTACTATCACAGTGTGACAGTAGAATCATCGTATCGGCTGAAATTATCGTATCGTTGTCGTGTCGAAACGAACCGCAGTAACGGTCCTGGATAATGTATCTTTCTATTAGTGAAAGAATTTCTGGAATCGGTCCAGTAGTTTCGGAGATTACCCCCAATATACACATATACAAACCAACGTTACCTCTTTATAATCTAATATATAAAATTTCCATGTCATAGTGTTAGTTACCGTACTCCTCCGAAACGGCTTGACTGATTTTTTTGAAATTTTGTATACACGACGTATTGACCTACTGTCTGAGAATCGGCTACTTTCTATAATTTATAAGGCAAAACAACGTTTGCCGGGTCAGCTAGTATTAGTATAGATTTTGGTATGACCCGACTCTACTGCACTAGCTCATACCTACCTACTGCATACCTAGGTACGTAGGTACAGTACATTCCGCGCCGCGCTGCGCCCAATGTTCCCAACCGAACTATTTCCCAGAGAACACCTGGTGAAATCAATTTTCTGGTACGCGGGCACGAACACTCTTATCGTTTCTGTACCATATATTTTTTAGAAAATTGTGGCTTTTCCGATTGGAAAATAAAATTGGAAACGGTTGTTTTCTCGTTTTTTATTGGTGAAGTAACGCTGCGATCCTATTTGCGGAATGTTAGAGGCGTCCGAGTAATTGGTTGACTAAGGTGCTTCTAGAAGTCTCCGGAGAACACACGGATTTAATACGTTTTTCTAACATTTTATTTTGAAATTTCTTAGTGTTCGAGTTTCTAGTTAAAATTCTAATTTGCAAGTTAGATTTTTCTTCGGTTTTCGCGATGCTGATATGAAAATTAAACTTATTTTTCGGTCGAAACATTAAACATTAATCTCAACTTTTCGAAAGCATTTTTTAAAATCAAATTTTTTTAGTTAGACAGTAGTCACTGGTAAGTGATCACGAGGTCTGTAAATACCTCGAAACCTACACTAAAAATATCCCGTTCATTGGTTTTTAAGTTTTTATCTAGGGGAATGACACCGATGACCAAAAACTACTCTAGAATGACTATTTAAATTAGTTTTCTCTACTAAAAACAGTTTTCTCAATCGAATCACAAAACAAAAATCATACAACATCACCATTTCGCACCCAGGTGCGTACAAAAACTCTACAAATATCCCCCATCGAGCACAGAACCCGCACTAATCGAGGGCATACGTCAAGCCACATGGCCCGCCCTCTGCTGACACCAGCATTCCGAGGGCAGACAGACATACCTACTTGACCACAATTGATTTGAGAACTTAAGTTAATAAAGTGTATGTTGGATTAAGTAGTGTAGGGTTCCATATTTGCTAGGATATTTTGATTTTGTGGTTGGTTCTCTTTAAAGATTTGATTAGTTGGTTGTATATATTTTCTAGTGAAAGCAGACTTAACTACTTAATATTGCGTAACAGCGTAATCTAGCGCCAAATTAAGCACGAGACTTGTACTATGGTTACTAGACAACGGATATACGACATTTACTTGATTTATTTTTTGTAAATACATACAAATTATACCTACATAGAAAACACCCTGAGCAGAAATAAATATTTATTTAAAGCATATATACTTGCAACTGGCCAGGAGGGTTACTGCGGTTCTTTCGACATGACAACGATACGATAATTTCAGCCGATACGATGATACTACTGTCAACCCTACTATCACAGTGTGACAGTAGAATCATCGTATCGGCTGAAATTATCGTATCGTTGTCGTGTCGAAAGAACCGCAGTAACACTCCGAATCGAACCTGTAACCTTATGCATTGCAGACGCGCCACAGAGACCGTCATAGTTAACTGGTAAGTTTATTGAGACAGCCCTGTGGCGCTCGGTCGAATTCGTTGCAGTCGAGTGACTACAAGGCAAAAGGTTGTGGGTTCGACCTTCGAAAGAGCTGTCACTTTTAAATAAATTTATGAGTTTTTTTACAGAGTATTAGCACAGAATACATAAATAGTTGGTATTAGTTAAATTAGCGGTGGCTTAAAAAAGATGAGATTTTCAAATTACGAACCCTTTTATCAGTTAAAATATTGTAAGTAAAACAAAATTCAGTGTTAATATGTTGTAATAATGATGGTGTTAAGTCTGCGAATTGGTTTCGTACTCGTAAATCATGTCGTCGAGTGACGTGAGCGGTGACGTTAATGTCCGGAAGCGTCGTGTATTGATGGCGTTGCGCGTCGTGTGTCGTGTGCGTCACTTGAGCGTTGCACACATACCTACAGACAGACCTACACTAGGGTTTTTTATTTTAGACGTTTTAGTCGATCTGACGTTTTGGTTCTTAGTATTTGCCATTTTTTTCTTCAGAAAGATGTGGCAAATCATAGTCTACAATTAAAAAACGAAGTGTATCCACCAAATTTTATGCATTTTCTTGTACTCCTACTAAACTTTCTAACTAGTAAGAACATGGGGACAATCTAATCATAAAGACAGACAGGGTGCAGACCGGGTTAAAACCTAATAATTAGTTATTATTAATATTTATGTCTGTAAACTGTACCACTGCAGGGCAAAGGCCTCTCTGCCATCCTTCCATTTATCGCGGTCTAGGGCAAGCCCTAGCCCTATAGCCTAAGTCACCTTTTTTAGTCAGGTATATCAGCGTTTGACCGATATCTTACCGGATGGTAAGTGATGATATGATCTAAGATGAAGGCGCTCATCTAGAAGAAGGAAGAAGGCAGATAACTGATAATCATAGCAGAAATCAATTCAATGCCTTATGATCATCATGAATATCATTTTCAACGAAACACAGCTCCAATGTAACACACCATATATCACCTACAAACTGTAGTAATTAAATCTAATTAATTGGACCAGCAAACACCAAAATCTTATAAACAAATAAGAGACCGTTTGCCCATCCATATGTCCGGCGACGGCGGTCACCTAGCCACCCAGATTCAAGGTCCAGGTAATATATTAGGGTCGCCCTTCCAAACATTTACACGACACACTTAGATGAAAACAAAAATAGTAGATACGGTATATTCTAACATTGCGTATTCGAAAAATAAGCTAAAAACATTTATTACATACATTTTCAAAATAATATTGTCTTTAAGAATGATTCAGGTATTTGTAAATGAGCAAAAAAGCATTCTTATGGATGTCAAAAAGATAATCGCAGAGTGACAGCACGTGCTCACGCGGCAACAGTTCGACATACGACTGAGGCTAGTCCGTCAGCTAGACGCAGTTTTATCGTCTCATTTTCCGAGACTAGGTAACGTATCTGCTGTTTTGTTTTAATCTAAGCCTCCCAACATTTACACGACACACGAAATGTTTAGTTTTGGCGAATTTAACTAGTTTGTAAGTTTCGGGGTGTTTTATCTTAGATCTGGGACCCTACCTGGCCACTTTGACGTTCACCACTTGATACGAATGGCCGACTACAATATACTAGGGAAATGGCTTTGGAAACTTTACTACTGTGAAACGGATATCGAGTGCAGACCAACTATTTTGGCTCGATGGGATTTGAGAGGGATATTCTAAATTGACGGACAACCTTTGTGCATGGCTGAGTAGATAATCTTAGGTTCCGATTCTCTGCAAAAATCGGGATGAAAAGTAGTCAGTATGTTATTACAAATCTCTAGACCAGACTAGTTCACAAGTTTAAAAACGTGTTAAATAGAAGTAAAGCTCCTAAAAATATGTGCGATAGCTCATTCGATTCGGAATGACGTCTAGAAAAATGTTTTTTAAGCATATATTAGCACATAAAAAATTGCGATTGTTATTAACAAAATAAGATTTAAAAAAAAAGGTATTTAGGTTTTCGTTAATAATTTCTAAAATAATGATATTTAAGGAATTTTGAAAAAAGATCCTGAAAGAGGAGGATATTTCCAATAATAAAGTCCTGAAGTCTGGAACTCTATCTCTATTATTTATATTAAAAAAAAAAACCGTTGAAAATAGGTCTCCGCGAGGTCGTTACGGCATAGGCAAAAATCGGTATATTATCTCAAATATTTTTTTATAGTACTAAATAACAATTTAAAAATTTGAATAAATTATGGTGTAATCTAGACACTTAAACGAAAAAAACCTTGGTGAAAAAAAATGTTTACCTCGATTTTTCAAAAAGTTAGACCATTGTTAATTAACAAATTTTTCTCCAATCTCTGTTTTTATAAATTACGGCATAAAAGTTTAAATAATTGGCCTATAAATTTTTCACTTCGTGGAGCTCTTCTCACTAAGGTACTTTATAAAGTAATGAAATTTTTTTTTGTTAAAGTTTATTATTTTGTTAAATATAATATTTTCAAATTAACAACAAATGAAATTTCTAAAAAAAATTTTTTTTTTAGTATTATCTTATTATTTCTGTTTTTGCAATATTTGCAAATTTTTAAAACATTATTTAGAAATTTCATTTTTTGTTAACTTAAAAATATTATATTTTACAAAATAATAAACTTTAATAAAAAAAAAATTCATTACTTTATAAAGTACCTTAGTTAGAAGAGCTCCACGAAGTGAAAAAATTATAGGCCAATTATTTAAACTTTTATGCCGTAATATATAAAAACAGAGATTGGAGAAAAAATAGTTAATTAACAATGGTCTAACTGTTTGAAAAACCGACGTAAACATTTTTTTTCACCAAGGTTTTTTTCGTTCAAGTGTCTAGATTACACCATAATTTATTCAAATATTTAAATTGTTATTTAATACTATAAAAAAATATTTGAGATAATATACCGATTTTTGCCTATGCCGTAACGACCTCGCGGAGACCTATTTTCAACGGTTTTTTTTAATATAAATAATAGAGATAGAGTTCCAGAAGTTAGGACTTTATTATTGGAAATATCCTCCTCTTTCAGGATCTTTTTTCAAAATTCCTTAAATATCATTATTTTAGAAATTATTAACGAAAACCTAAATACCTTTTTTTTAATATTATTTTGTTAATAACAATCGCAATTTTTTACATGCTAATATATGCTTAAAAAACATTTTTCTAGACGTCATTCCGAATCGAATGAGCTATCGTACATATTTTTAGGAGCTTTACTTCTATTTAACACGTTTTTAAACTTGTGAACTAGTCTATATCTAGCTTTCTACATTCCAAGTATCCTCGCAATTAGTTGAGTAGTTTATAGGGTTTTGTAGTCAATAAGAAACTTTTACAGTTTCGTCATCACCTCATTTCATAGTCTGTCTGTCTATCCGTAGCCTTCTGTGTAGGAGTTAACAATAATATTACCACAAACTTTCGTATTCATAAATTATATTAAAATCTACTACTTTTTCTACTGCTAAAGGTCATAAGTTTTGTACTGTGTGATTCCTGCCTAGCTACTATTTCAGCTAAAAGATTTAGGAATTTACTAATTAAAAATGCCGACTAGAAACTGGTAACAAAAACTGATTTTATTGACTTTTAAACAATATTTTTGAAATCTTAGCTGTCCTACTGTCTAGGTTGCTTGCCGTCGAAGAAGTGAACGAGCGGGCGGTGGCGAGCCTTGTCGATAGGTACTCTCGCTTATCGCGCCGTGAGCGTGTGTGCGTGTGGCACACATGCTAGGCTTCTACATGCTGCCGCCCCGGGCTGGAGTCCAAGTCCGTGTCAGGTTCTGCAGGAACGTCAGTCTCCTCGTTTCGTGGTAATGGGCATAATCGGTTGAAGGCTCGTCGTAGAGTCCCCGAAGATGTCATCACGTCTGCTACTCGAGTGACGCCGTCTGGTCCCGGATACACGCCTGTTACTCGCCCGAGTAACCATCTGTTTGGAGGTACTCGATCGTCTTTGACGAGTACCATCTCGTTGAGCTGCAACCCTCCTCCGTCTTTGCGCCATTTCTGTCGTATTTGCAGCTCTGAAATGTATTCCTTATGGAATCTTTGCCAGAAATGGTTTTTCAGTTGTTGAACTCTCATGTATCTTGACATAGAGTTCATCTTAGTGACATCTAGTACCTGAGGAGAAGGCAAAACTGTTAATGTTCGTCCAATGAGGAAATGAGAGGGAGTGAGGACTGATAGATCTGAAGGATCTGAGGATAGAGGCGTGAGAGGACGTGAGTTCAGAATAGCCTCTATCTGCGTAAGTACTGTATTCATTTCTTCATAAGTGAGGTTAGCGATCGCAAGTATGCGTTTTAAGTGGTGCTTGACTCGCCCTACACAATTCTCTACTAAACCGTTGAAGTGCGGGCTGTAAACAGGAGAAAATTTGAAATTAATAGATAGTTCGGAAGCGTATGAACCCAAACGATCTACATTTGAATGTAAGAATCGTTTCAATTCATTACTAGCCCCTACAAAACAAGTGCCATTGTCTGAGAAGATGTTGACAGGTTTCCCTCTGCGGGCGATGAACCTATTCAATGCTGCAATAAATGTTTCTGAACTCAAATCGGCTACAAGCTCGATGTGTACTGCTTTGATAGCCATACATATGAAAATGCAAAGATATGCCTTTATTAACCTGCTACCTCTACCTTTTCTGTTCAATATCATGACTGGCCCTGCGTAATCTACTGCTGTATTAATGAATGGATAGTCGGCATGCAGCCGCTGGACAGGTAAGTTTCCCATGATTGGTTGTTTGATTCTTCCTGAAAAACGACAACATATAACACAATCGTGTACAGTTTTTCTAGCTAAATTCCTACCATGTAATGGCCAAACTTTATGTCGCATATTAGCCAGTAGAAGCTGAGGGCCTGCGTGCATAAGCACTTTGTGATAATGTTTGAAAATAAGTTTAGTTAGATTATGAGATGAATGTAGTAAAATTGGATGCTTCGTATCGAAATCGTAATTTGAATTGAATAACCGTCCTCCTACAAGAATGAGTTGATCTGTGTGAAAGAATGGTGCAAGTTTGAGTAACGTATGTTTGAAGGTAATTGTTTGTTTTGTTTTAGTAAATGATATTTATGTGTGAACGTTTCTTTTTGTGAAATTCTGCATAACTTGATAAAATGATAAATTGAGTTCATGTAATGTTAAATGATTTGTATATTTTGTATTAGATTTGCGATTGTTTTTTTTTGTGACTGTTGTGCGTATTGTGACTTGTGACTAATTTGTCACAAATGTGCGATTGTGCGTGTCATGCTTGTGACACGTCTTATGACTACGTCTGCATGTCATGCTTGTGACACGTCTTATGACTACGTCTGCATGTCATGCTTGTGACACGTCTTATGACTACGTCTGCATGTCATGCTTGTGACACGTCTTATGACTATGTATCTGCGTATCATGCAAGTGGCATGTCTTATGACTACGTTTGCATGTCATGCTTGTGACACGTCTTTTGCGTGTGTTGCGTGTCATCCGTGTGACACGTCTTTTGCGTGTAATAAAATGATTGCAGTGGACTGTATGGAATGTGTGTATGATGATGTGTAGTCGACCTTAGTAGTTAATATGAAGAACAATGAAACAACTGATGTGTTCAGTGTATGAGTTGTGTAGTGAAGATATAATGGCTTCACATCGTTGAGTAATGTGTGAGGACTGATGATTCAGTCCGAGTACTGAAGTTGTACTTGAAATGGTGGGTAAATTGAGTTTAGTGCACAGTTCATTGGTAATGAAACTGGATGTACTCCCATTGTCTAACAGGGCACGTACCGTATGTTTGTGACCATCGTAATCACTGATTTGTATGAGTGCTGTTGATAGCAAAAACTACACACTGATTATGTGCAGCTGAGAGAACACATTGTCATGTGTTTCTTGATTTAGTGTGTCTCTGGCTGAATTACTCAGAGTGCGACATCACTAGTCGCGGATGCGTGTGTGAAACTACCTGATGGAGTTTCATTAGTGACCAACTGTGATTGTTGGTGTGTATTTAGAGGTTGGTTTAAGTGAAGTAACGTGTTGTGTGATTTGTTACATATTTTGCACGAACCTAACCTGCAATTTTGTGTATTATGACCTGAGCGTAAGCAATTGAGGCATAATTTAAGAGCCCTTGCCTTTTGAATGCGATTTTCTATGGGAAATGACTTGAATTTCATGCACTGATATATGGCATGATTGTTTTTACATAATGGGCAAGATAGTGCCTTTGTTGGTCGCGGGGGTGAGCTGTTAAGAGCAAACGATCTGTGTCGCACGTGAGTAACATCACTATGACGACGTCGTTTCATTGAATCTAACAAATCTGCTTTGTTTTTTAGAAATTTTGTGAAATCAATGAGTGTGGGTAGCTCTTTAAGTGTATTTCGGTGAGCCTCCCACTCGCGACTTGTTACTGAGTCTAACTTCTCTGAAACTATATGAATTATGAGTACATCCCACCCATCTACTGGTAGGCCGAGTGGCTTTAGTGAACGTAAATTTTTATTGATAATATCTACTGTAGTACGATATGCTTCGCCTGACTCCTTTGACATGGGTTGAATACTAAAAATGGCTTGTAAATGATTATTAACTAAAAGCCGTTTGTTATTGAAACGTTCGCACAATAATCCCCATGCTACATCATAATTATCTGGAGTGAACTCTAAAGAATGAATCACTTCAGCAGCACTGTCACACAGAGCAGCGCGCAAGTAATGAAATTTACTGATTTTAGGTATAGAATTGTCTGTGTGTATGAGTGACAAGTATGTGTTGTAAAAGACTAGCCAGTCATGATACTGACCAGAAAATGTAGGTAATTTTATAGTTGGCAGTTTGTGTGTTGGCAGTTTGGCCCACCTTTACCGCGATGATCAGTACAACCAGAACCTGCAGCCGATCCGAAGTTCGCAGCGCTATCCTGGCCGGTCAACGCCTCCTTAGCAGCGGCGATTGCCCCGAAATACTGACTCTCGAAGACCTCGCGTTCCTTGTATTGGTCATCTGGAATTTCAAATGAATTCTCGATGTCAGTTTGAATGCTATCAAAATCCGAGTAAAGTTCTTCGATTTTTGCTAGTCTTATTTGTAATTCGTTGATTTGCAATGAAGATAAACTTTCACAACTGTTAATGACTGCTAAATATGCTTCAAACTGCGTTAATTTGGATTTATAACTGCCACGTTTTCTAATTAATAATTTAGACTCCATGTTTGTCTAATTTAAACTGAAATAAATGATTACACACAGAACAAATGAAATAAAAATGATAAATTGCTACGATACTTAAATTGTAAGCGGTGCGAACGAAGAATGTGTGCAGCACGAGTCAAGCGATAGAATAGGGTAGGTTGCCACGCTGCATGCGCGTGATTGCGCACCGCGTAAGTAGGTACCGAGCGGGCAACGCCCTTGAACTTGAACTTGAAAGCTGCAATGGAATAAATTGGTGATATTAGGTAAATGAATTAATGAATACAGTAGATAGGTACGCAGATTAGGGTATGCACTCACGAAGAAGTTGGTTGCTAGAAATCGTCTTAACGATTTTGATGAAAATTAAATGAGTTGAATTACTCAGGTGAATTTGACATATCTGACTATGATATAGCCACTATGATTATGTGAAATATATGCATGAATTTGTGTAGGACAGCTGGAAATTGATGAGAAATAGCTATTTTTGCTTTTATGAATGAAGTAGGGGTAGGTAGGTGGTGATTTCGACGGGATAAATTGGAACGAACTCACAGCCAGTTGCTTCCCCAGGTTATGTACTATTTCTCCAACTATGTATATGACTTCTTGACACGTGGTGGTTATCCTTTTCGTACTTCAGCACCATCATCATGGATCTGGTTGCGTACGTGGTAGGTGTTTCTGCTTCGTTATCCAACACCGTCAGCATATTCCACGTGGCTCGAAGAGATCCGAAATGTTCCACGTGGCTCGATAGATCCGGTTCGAAGTGACCAAAAATGTGTGATTCCTGCCTAGCTACTATTTCAGCTAAAAGATTTAGGAATTTACTAATTAAAAATGCCGACTAGAAACTGGTAACAAAAACTGATTTTATTGACTTTTAAACAATATTTTTGAAATCTTAGCTGTCCTACTGTCTAGGTTGCTTGCCGTCGAAGAAGTGAACGAGCGGGCGGTGGCGAGCCTTGTCGATAGGTACTCTCGCTCATCGCGCCGTGAGCGTGTGTGCGTGTGGCACACATGCTAGGCTTCTACATGTACAGAATTAAAACCAATAAATTAGTTGAAGATTGTAAGTTGTATGTAGCTATATAATTGCAACTTTCGAAGGCTTGAAATATCAAATTGCAAACTTTTGAGTATTTCTGTAGAAAAAAATATATGACAATGGAAAAAAGACTTCTCTTCTCTTTTCGCGAAGTTGGATTGAAATGAAACCCATTTAATTGCTTTTCTTATATAATCGCTTACTAACTAATCGCTTTTAGCGATATATGTTGCCTATTTTTGCAACATTTTTGTTTTTCTTTATTAAATGTATTGTAACATTTTATATTCTACCTTGAGTTGTGCAAATAATACGTTAATCTATCTATCTATATTAAGCATCTTTACCTACGTCTCGAGGTCTTTTCAGACTTCTTGCTCAACCTATGGATATAGGCAAAACTTATAACATCCTCATTCCCCCCGGTGTAACAAAACAGTTTTACCTCAAAGAAAACAGAGATTCATTATTAGTATTCCATAAACCTCGAGAGCTTTAAGCTAACAAATTTTGTTCCATTTCTCACCACTAATACGTGAAGAATAACGTCTCCACAGTAAAGAATTAAGTGCAGCTATCTAGTGTTCAAACTAATTCTTGTCCTACCAGCGCTGGAGTTATCTTCAGTCGGAGAAAATAAAGCCCTCGCTAACGAAAGACATTCTGTCGGGCAATAGCCTGCGTATTCTGGCCGGTGCCGGTGGTTTTGGTCATGGAAAAATACCCCTCAAATTATGTTTATTATTTGTTTTTAAGTAGGTACTATAGTTTTCAAACGTATAGTTTTGTCTGACTGTCAGCGGCATAGCTCATTTGAAAATTGTATTCTCTCATGAATTTAGCGTGATAAAATAATATTATGATATTAATCTTGGTGACCAAATTATAATTAAATGAATGATTTTTTTAGATAAAAAACTATACTTTACGTTTTGGGGAGATAGGTACCCTATCCCGTAATATACCTACGGTATGAAATTTAGTTGGATAAGTCTACATCCACACCCATAGTACAAGTCTAGTTGCATATCTTGGGGATAGATAGATCTGTGTGCAACGTCTTACAATGTTTATTATAAAGGGAAAATTTCCCAAGTGTTCTAGTATTATTTTAGATTTGACAGTCAATATTATAGAACATACTGGGATAGTCGTTCCCAAAGTCCTAGTATTGGCTGACCGAATGTCCGTCGATTGCGGGTACCCTTATTTTCGTCCCGAGCTATCTTCAGAGGAAAAATAACTGAAAGCTCCGTGATTAAAGCGGTACATTTGTCTGATCTCGAACAATGGTGGCACTTGGCGGCAGAATTAGATGCTAATGTATTTTATTGGTTTACTTTTAAATAATGGTTTATTGGTACGTTTTATTGCTGTTATTTTCATCGCGAATTGTAATCAAGTTGGTCCGGTTTTAAACCTTGTAAGTGATGATTATCTTTTAGAGTTCCATACCTAGAAAGTAAAAATCAGACCCTATTACTAGGACTCCACTCTATGTCTGTCTGTCTGTCCGTCTGTCAGTAGGCTGTATCTCAAAAATAGATAGCTAGACACGTGAAATTTTCAGGGAATATGTTTTTTTCTTTTTTCTATGGCCGCTTTGACAACAAATACACAAAAAAATAACAATTGTGATAACGGAACTCTTCGTGTGCGAGTCCGACTCGCACTTGGGCATTCTTTTTAGGGTTCCGTACCCAAAGGGTAAAAACGGGACCCTATTACTGAGACTTCGCTGTCTGTCCGTCTGACCGTCCGTCTGTCCGTCTGTCCGTGTGTCACCAGGCTGTATCTCATGAACCGCAATAGCTAGACGGTTGAAATTTTCACAGAAGATATATTTCGGTAGCCGCTACAACAACAATACTAAAATACTAAAAACAAAATAAAACAAATATTTAAGAGGGGTTCCCATACAACAAACGTGTTTCAAAAACCACAAGGGAATTTTATTCCAATGTGAGGTCTCTTCTGATTGGTCGAAATCAATCGATTAGGTCTTGGAATTCAAAATGGCTGCCCTTTACTTCCTTCATAACCAAAGAGTTTCTTATATCTAAGTTTCAGATTTTCTTTGTTCAAAAGTTTTTTTTTTTGTTTTTTTTTTAGGGATAAAAACGACGAATTACGACCGCTCGTATGATCGGAGTAAGAATCGAAGCTAAATATTTCACGTTTTCTTATCAAATTTAAAAATTGGTTGTTGTAAACCATTTTAGGGTTCCGTACCCAATTGTGATAGTGGTACGGAACCCTTCGTGCGCGAGTTTCGCACTTGGCCGGGTTTTTTTTAATTATTGAGCTTGAGTAGAATTTTATACACATGATAGATGACCGTTTACCACTATCTCACCTGACGGTAAGTGATGATATGGTCTACGATGTAACACGCTCATATAGCAGGAGAAAGACAGTGGAACAAAATCCAATCCTAGCATTTCCTAGGATTTAGCATAGATTTTTTACAAAATTTCGATAGAATACTTTGCAACACAGCTCTCTTCTAAAAGAAGTAATTCCAATTGTGCCCGAAATCAGTTTCCGGGAATCAGGAATTACATCTTTTCATTCGGGCGCCCCTGAGGTTTGCCTGAGGGCAGAACACACGTTAATAAGAATGTTTTACACGAGTGAAACCTGTTGTTTTGATTGTCTCCACTTTGTATACCTAGGTAAAGATAGGGCGTGTTATATCCACTAAGACGTCAATAGGTATTTTTATAGGTATTTGACGGCCACTGTGGTGCGTCGAGCGAAAGCGATGCAATCCAGAAGGTTGCAGGGTCGATTCCTGCCAGCTACAAGTATTTATGCTAAAAAAGTATTTGTTTCAGGTTTAGGTGTTTGCTATGTATTCTACGTATGTATTTACAAAAAAAAAACGAATAATATGTAGTGTACGTACCTGTTGTTAGTACCCATAGTACAAGTTTCGTGCTTAGTTTGGGGCTAGATTGCGCTGTGTGTAACGTTGTGCAATATTTATTTATTTAACAAGAGCTTTTGAGATCATTGGGTGTTGAGAGGCCTATGGTCTTTCTAAGGGAGTTGTCAAGGCACCTGGTGATGCAAGGGCTGGCGGTTTCTTGTCCCAGCTTACAAGCCATGTTTTACCAGCGCGGGAACGCTGCCAGTATATTGGGCACCTTGCCTCGCGTCGGCGTTACCGACAACTTGTTTTTTTTGTTTTAGTTTTTACCTATTTACCCCTTACCTATATACGATGACTAATTTCAAGTAACGTTTGTCTTTTACTGTGACACGAAGTTATGTTTTAACATAAGCTTCGTGTTTCTTACTAGCCGGAACAATTTTACTACAGTTTTAAGTTTTTAGAATGGTTAGTATAATTATACCTACTCTAGGTAATAATTCCAGAACAAGAGCTTTCAAATAAGATAATCCGTCCCAGAGTACATATCAAACATGAATAGGAAAAGTTCTCTATTTGATTGAAGTTTTATGGACATCTACTAGTAAATTGAAAACTGTATGGGTGTCTGTCAGCGTCCTAACCAAACATTGACCTTGTGAACCTTAAAATTATATAAACTTTTACAATAAACAGACAGATGGACGAGCTCATTTACACTGTTTACTATTAGTTCGTGACCGTGTGTTTGTTATGAGCTTAAAGAATAGGAAACACATCTAATCTCACATTGTTACAGACAATAATAATGGTTTTAGTGCGTATACAGAAAGAAAGCTGGAAACTTATAAGCGCTGACAAGCGCTTGTCAGCGCTGGTCCGTTCTACACAAAGGAAGCAGGTTGAGGCAGAATGTCGGACTCATCGGACGATGTTATGACGTCAGCCGCCCAGCGCTGACAAGCGCTGGTGACCCGCGCAGGAAAATGTATGAACCCGCGCCGACAAGCTTCAACACGCGCTGGTCAGCGCTGGGCGGCTGACGTCATAACATCGTCTGATGAGTCCGACATTCTGCCTCAACCTGCTTCCTTTATGTAGAACGGACCAGCACTGACACGCTTGTCAGCGCTTATAAGTTTCCAGCTTTCTTTCTGTATACGGCCTTACCCGTCGTGTAAGCTCCGATCCCGTGGGAAAATCGTGATAAAACGTTATACAATGCAATTGCTGAACAAAATGCTCTGGAAAATTCACCAAGAAGGGTAATCAATATGTAATTTGAGAAATCTATATCTATAAAATGCTTTGTTCTAACTGACTGACAGATCAACACACAGCCTAAACCGCTAATAGTAAAAGGCTGAAATTTGGAGAATGTATTCTTTACATGATGTAGACATCGGTAAGAAATGGTTTTTCAGAATTTCCACGGGATCGGGAACCAGCGGGATACGGGTATGTCTAATAAATTTCGCCTTTGTGTCGAAGTACCAATGATTTGTAACATTGATTGTACAAGTGACACAACTTTGTATCCTTAGTACCAGTAAAGAAAATTGAGGATATTCCCCCGGAATGTTAACCGATAACTATGGAACTAGTGATACTTTGTTGTATCTCAAGTACCATTAAAGAAAAGTAAAGATATTCTACGTAATTTCATTTTTGACATGCATTTATTTTGTATTGTCACAAAGATATGTCATTAAAAATATAATGGTACTTCTGACACAAAGGCTCAAATTGATGCTTAGTTGTACCATTCATGGTACTAGCGATACATCATTTTTTCTGATGGTACTACTGATCCTAAATAGTTGTCACTAGTACCATTAAAGGTACTAAGGATACAAAGTTGTGTCACTTGTACAATCAATGTTACAAATCAATGGTACTTGTGACACAAAGGCTAAATTTCAAAGTATTAAATAAAAATAAAATATTTATATTTGAAAACCGGTGGCTAAGCTAGTTAGCAAACACACAGGGTGTACTGTACAATATACAATCCTAATTAATAACAAAACAGAAAAGGCTCTCTGTACAAGTATTTTGTCCATACATAGGTACACAGTATAAACGGAATTTAATCAAGGAGGATAAAAAGTTCATCTCTTTCGAGCCAAATTTAATTAAAAATACTGTTTAGATATTGTGTTACCGAGTTGCGGGAGTATTTTATAAATTGCGTTGATTTATTCGCATTAGCAGAGTATGCGCTTACCCTACGGGGACTTATTACTGAGGTAGTAGACTTCAGGTTTAGGCTTAGGTGTCTATACACGAAAGTCGTCGACACCATGTCGCCGATAATAAAAAATAATTAAATTTGTATACCAAGTTAAGTGCTGGTGAGATATTTTAAAATAATATTTATCTCATCACGAGGAAATAAATGATATTCATAGATTTTTTTTTGTTTTCACGATGTTGGATTGTAATTTAACTCATTTTTCAGGTTAAAGGTGTTTATTACATTATTTTAGCTTTGTTTCAATGCTCAACGTTTCAATCCTGATGAAGAGACCTGTAAATGTCTCGAAACGTTGAGCGTTGAAACAAACTAATAAACACCACGCGATTAAAACCGAAAAATGAGTTTAATTTGAAATGACATTTATTTATCCATTCATATTAGCACAAGTGCTTTGAGGCATGCCGGCTGTACCTATATGTAAAAACACCCAGCAATAAGTTTAGTACAACCTGTGAGGTAAAAAGCAGTTGGGCACCATTGACATTTGTAGAAACAGTTGCCCTTCGCTTAAGTTAGCGAATGCTTACTGTTCCCTTCGCAAAAGTCGATTCCATACATTTTGTTTTCCATTTGCAATTGTCTCTACTACTTTAGAATCGGTACCTAAGGCGGTACTTTCATTAGTGACAAAGGCCTCGCAACAGCGCAGTGTTGCTGGTTTACATAGCTCCGGCCTGTACTACGGAAATATTGTTTAGAATTTGTTACATTGCTGTAACATGTACCCACCATTATTGTTCATGGAAATAAAAACTGCGACAACAGGGGGCCTGATTACGTAACTATGTTGCCAAAAAGTTTCGATTAAAACAATTGAAATTGTCCATTACACGTCATTTTGCACGTCATTCAGTTGCTAACCAATTGTCATTGTAATGATTTGAAAACTATCGAGTGGAACTGTCAAATTTAACAATTTCAATTATATTGTTTAAATCGAAGTCTTAACATACATAATAATTGAAAGAGTTAAATGGTCATAAGATGCTTCTTCTTCTTTTCGTGCAGTGGTGTGTCTCACTCACCTAGTGTTAGAGTTTTCCGGTCGCCCTAAGGCCCTCTAACTTGACCTAACGACTGCTATCAGACATAACAACCTTGACCAACTGCTAAACGGACCTTCCGGAGCACGGAGGAGTCCGAGGACATTATTTTTTTTGGAACACACTTTATCGGTCAGCCATACAAGTAATAAATTCGTTAACGGGAGAAATATAAAATAAATATAAACTCATTTTTCTGGATGTGGATTGTGGATCCTGAAGGAGAGATCTATAAAGGTCTCGAAAAGTTGAGCCTTATAAAAATGCTAAAATTAATAAACACCACGCGATTAAAACCGAAAAATGAGTTTAATTTAAATCCAACATCGAGAAAACAGAACAAAATCCAAATAGAAAACTCTTTGATCATGGGCGCATTATTTTACACAATAAACTTTCAAAGGCCTGACTTTGGCAAAGCAATGAAATAAATACTCATCTTGGCGAAGTTATGCAAGCTCTTTAATTAAGTGTTCACGGCTCATTATCCGTGTCACTCGAACAAGTTAAAAAGATAAAAGATAACTTCTATTATCTTGAAGTTGACGTAACTTTCAATTTTGCCCTTTGTCTCTTGATGAAAAGTCTACCATTTGCGTTAAGTAGGTCAAACAGTTTTAATATTTTTATGTCTAAGTACTCTCTTATATCGTTTGTTTCGGGGACAGTAATTTGAGCTGAAAGTGGTTCGTTCTACGGGTCTAGGCGAACAACTTTTGCTCTTCGACTTTCACTGAAGAAAAAGCAGCTGTTTTCGAAAGTAAATGCCATTTTTAGCCGACTTCAAAAAAAGAAGAAGGTTTTCAACTCGAATGTACTATTTTTTTTACGTCTGTTTGCGGATAACTTCGTCGTTAATGAACTGATTTTTGTTAAGATAATAGATTGTAATAGTCCAAACGACATTAAAGTACAACTGAAGGTCAATGACCTCTAACTCAAAGGAACAGCCGATTTTTCAAGTAAAAATTTGAAGACGAAATTTTTGAAATCTAATTCGAATTTCCAAAAGTCGTAGAACAAAAGTTGTTTCGTTGTTTCGTGGTTTACAAAATAAGGGCGCCAAAGTATTATTTTTGTCCATCGTAAGCATAAGTAATATATTCGACTCGATACAGTTTTCTACAACTGTGTACCTAATATTATAGAAGTGGATTTTGTTTCCGGAACAACTGTAAGACCCGGTGGGAACGAATCCGTCTTCAGCGATACGCGTAACATTGTGAATCTCGGTAACATGTTCTTATAGACATTTATCATTTGGTTATTTGATATGTTTCAACTTTCTTCAATGAATTCTTGAATGCTTTCAAAGGGAAAACGGAGTTTATTATTCATTTTAAAACATTTTCGGTTAAATTCCTACTTGTTCCTATAGTGGAACACCCTTGAAAACGCGTTTAGAGGCGACGAGCAGAAAAAAAAAACAAACATAAAAGGTGTATTAGGCGCTGCTGTCTTGAATGAAACAACATGGTCGCGCGATCAATGCGTTGCGACCGATGTATGGAAACGTCAATTTTAAGGTTATGAAGTTTCCATACATAACTCGCACCATACAAAAATACCATACAAAATCGCGTTACGATGCTGGATTAGGACAGCGCCTTTTTTAAACCGGTACTGCTCAATAAAGAAAACATCAAACATATATTTGTGTGCGCAAAACTGATTTTCAGCAGAACAGTTTAGGTCCTGCTGTAAGAGTTGTTACTATACCCCCTGTACCTCGCGCTTTTAAATCGTTCCCGATGTCTGCTCCAAAGTATTTTACCTCCACAAAAACACCAACAAACCAGAGTTGTTCCGTTTCTGGAAGTCATCCAATAACTCACCAATTTAATTCACTGAGCATTTTCACCAAGTTTTCTTATCGAAACTTCCATCGGCAATATTTAACACCGCTCCTATTCCATCACCTCCCAATCTAACCAAATAGACCAATTTAATTCTTTCACGTCAAAACAAAGCCGTTTCAGCTGTCGTCGGCGACACCCGTCAAACCCTAGAAAACTAACCGAGGTTGTTGCGAGCTAAAATGAATCTTAAAACAAAGGAGATGAGTGTATTTTCGAGTGTCTCGAAGAATTGGGTCAGTAGAATTATTTGGTTCGTACGAGAGTAAAGAATTTCAAAACATTGCGTAAAGTTATCCAACTTAAAATTATCCAAAATCATCATTGCAGGCTTTTTCAACTTCAAATTGGTTTATTCTCTATATCACAAGCCTAGTCGCGTGGTCTAAGTCTTGCAATGTCAAATCATATAATTACTTGCTGTGTCCCACAAATATTACTTGCGTCTCGCTTTCTTAGTTGATACTTACCCATCTCAAAGCCCACACCCTTCAAACATGTCTTGAAGACCATCGGTTTAGGCTGTGCGTTGATCTATCAGTCATTCAGTCAGGACTTGGTCAGCACAAACCTTTTAAAGATAATAATAAATATTTATTCTGTACATGTTTTCTCTAATCCACGTTCAAGTAAAAATCTTATTCCAGAGACTCAATTGATCTAAAACTTCAGTTTTCGGCGTAAATAGTAAATATGAAAGACGTAAATTTGACAGATGACAGTTCGGTTTTAAGGGGTGAAAAGTCAGGCGAAATATATTTATTTATAACAGTTTCAGGCCGAAATATTAATACTTAGAACTGTTTTGGGTGTACTAGGTCTTTGTAAATTTTAGTTAGAATAGTAGAGTGATGATAAACCTCAGTCATCAACATAACAAATCTATAGAAATCGAAGATATATCAAAATAACAGCCATATTGATTGTATTTACCACCATATTTGAAGAGATAAAAGAAAAGGATGTAGTTCGCTGGTAGAATTCGAACCTATAATCGCTGATGCCGATCCGATGCTCTATCAAGTGCAGTAACTTAATTCTCTGAGTTCAAATTATTTAGAATGTGATAGACACTTCCAAACATTAAGGATGTATTTTGAAAGTATTAACTTTTAATTATGCATCGTAGCCGAATTGGAAATAAGATAGATAACTTTAATCAAAAGGTACTAGATCATGCAAAATCTTTCAGAAGTAGGATGACATTAAAACACAGTAGCTGGTCCCAGGATTTTGAACTGAGACCAGCCGGTTACCTTACACTGTTTCCATTCACCATAAGCAGCTATAATTTCATCGCGGCGTTATCGTCTGCAGTAAAAATCCAACGGAGCAAAAGTTCCAAGATTTATATACCCTATCACCTCAGAAAGCCCTTATCAAAGCCCGTAATAACCGTTGGGTACAAATTACTTAAAAACCATTTTTCCTTCATTGCAACATAAAAATTTATCATCCATACAATAATTGCAAACACCTGGACCATTCAAACTTCAATTACAGTTTAGGGAACAAATTGCGAAGGCAACTGTGTTATCATAAAACACGAGGCTCACCGTAAACAGCGACGCCGCGCCGAGTGATGCCTCCGGAACCCACTTCCAAACTTCCAACGTTTATTGTTTAAGTTTTGTTGTTAAAATCTCGGATGTACGCAGTTACAAACAAGTTTCTCCATCCTTTTACACAACGTTACAACATTTAGTTCCGGGGAGTAGAGAACGGGGAGCAACTTGTTGGGTTCGGGGTATGAAGAGGCGCATTTTCGCCAGATTCCACGGCATTACACCTGATTCTTACAAAATGGTTTTTTCTTGTACCGTTCAAGTTGTGTTGTAATTTTACATTAATTTTTATTTGCGAATTGTAAACTCGTGATAGAATGAAACTTTGTAACTTGTTTTACAAAACAAATTGTAGGGACTTGATATTATCAATAATCTTTATTTACCATTACCGGAGCACACTAGAATATGATAATAAGTAGTGGTTTCATATTACAATCGACGGCGGAGGGCGAAATATTTGCGCTATTAAGTTCGCCCTTACGGTAAAGGATAACATCGTGAAGAAACCCACTGAAGTCACGTACAATGGTCCAAATATGAGTCTGGGTACGAAAGATGCTCTCCAAAAACTTAAACTTAAATTTTGATACTTAAAGCTTTCCTTACACGTAAAAACGATTCACAATGCGAGAAGGTAGGTTACATATACGATTATCGCCTACAAACTTTTTCAGCTCCCTGATCTGAGGGAGACTAGCAAACCTTAAGTTCTCTCCGCGCGGTGGTGGATAAACTGCTTGGTCCCTAGGAGGGTTGGTGTTAGGTAGGCGGCCGGCCGTAAAAATATTGCCAAATCTATTTGCAGAAGGTATGGTCAATGATGACTTACCTACTGCGCCGACCCCAAATTAATTTGGGGTTTAGCGGACCCCGGGCTCCCGAGAGGGATGCAATCGGGAACATCACTCGGATGAGAAACACTCCCAGAATATTCGAAATTAGTTCAGTAGTTGCGACCTATTATAATTATTTATTTATATTCATGTACCTCAATCACATTTGTTGTATGGGAGCCCCTCTTAAATATTTGTTTTATTTTGTTTTTAGTATTTGATGTTATTGCGGCAACGGAAATACATCATCTGAGAAAATATAAACGTCTAGCTATTACGGTTCATGAGATAGGTACAGACTGGTGACAGACAGACGGACAGACAGACAGACAGCGAAGTCTCAGTAATAGGGTCCCTTTTTACCCTTTGGGACGGAACCCTAAAAAGAACTTTTGCATAAAGGTGCCTTAAAAACTCTTACGAGTTTTATCTTGCACAATTACTTTTTAATAACCAAACACTACCACTAGTCAATATAGTAGAGATAGACAACTTCAAGAATTTAATAACTTCTAACATACTAATATAATCCTATGGAAGTTCTAACCAAGTAATACCCGACTCTCGCCCCAGTCTCTCTCGCCACAGCTCAACTGTCACCAAAATTTGGTCTCCTCACTATTTTCAGTCCGTTTGTCACGCGCAAGACTAATGTATTTGAAATCCATTTAAGTACTTCAACTTAGTTCTGTTTACCTTCCTTCGAGCGCGCACCGCCTTAAGTCTTGAGAAATAAGATTCAAATTGGCTCGGATATTTCAGGTATTTAAGTGAACAGTATGGAGTAGGTTTAACAGGACAATTTAGTCTAACACCTAGACTTAGCGTAGATTTATTACGAGATGTGGGTAGCGTTTGTTGGAAGATGTCAGTGCTCCTTGCTATATTGCTTGGCTGCTTAAAATAGAGCGAAATTATCATATTGTTAACCTAGATATTTGGAATAGGTTTGTAGTAATGCGTAGGTTTCTTGGGTCGCTTCATTTGGGGACGACCTCAGTGGCGCGTCGGGGGAATGCCCGACTGCAATGCAGGAGGTTGCGGGTTCGATTCCCGCCGGGTGCAAGTATTTATGCTTAAAAATAAATATTTGTATCTGGTCTGGGTGTTTTCTATGTATCATATGTATGTATTTACAAAAAAAAAAGTATAATATGTAGTATATCCGTTGTCTAGCACCCATAGTACAAGCCTAGAGCTTAGTTTGGGGCTAGATTGCGCAGTATGTAACATCGTGCAATATTTATTTTATTTGCTAAAGGGTGACTTCGTTAAAGGGCTAACTTGCTAAACGGCTGCGTATTTCTCAAAATGAACAGTTTAGTAGTACACGCAAAATAATCAAAAGATTACTCGTAGGGATATTTCTTTTAAATCTTCTTATTTTGCTATCACATACCTACTTATATATTAGCACCTTTACGAGTATAACGATGACCACCTATGACCCAAACGAGCCCAAAACAAAGGACGATTGAAATAGAAACAAAAGACGATCGAAATTCGAAACATAAACAAAAAACGATCGACATAGAAACAATAGACAATCGAAACAAAAAAAAAGAGATTGTATGTTGCTGAGTTAGGTATTGGCCGAATATTGAAATGCTACTTAAAATCTCTGGGCTATTTAAACAATTAAGCAGCTCTCTAACTCGAAAGATTTTCAATTATGCGTTTTTTTAATAATGCGCTACTTAAAATCTTAAAATATAAAGTAGCGCAATATTCAGCCGTAGGTGTAGTGTTTACTTAGTTTATTGTCTGTGAAAGTTTGATGTCATGCAAGACAAAGCCACAATAACTAACTAGTTAGTTGTAGAACTCGATTGTACAGTTCTAACCTACCGCTCAATTCTCGCGGAAAACTACAAATATGACCTCAGAAAGTCTCGACTAGATTCGGCCAGACTTGGCTCGGAGGCGCAAACTTGTTCTGCACTCTGCATTCAACTCCACGTCAGCATTTACTCAGATAGTTCGAATTTTGTGTTAGAAGCAACTTCTGTATGATAACAGACTAGTTATAGTTGTAAGCCAAAGAAACAAAAATAAAAGGAATACTTACTTATCCCTGTAGGTATACCTATACGATTTTACATACCTACCTAGGTACATCGGAACACAGGTAGGATCGTTACATATACCCTATTTCAGATCAAAAGATAAAAAAGGTAAACAAAAACTCCATACATTTATTTGAAAGTGATAGTCTCTTTATTTACTTTTTCCTTTAATTGACAGTTATTTGTTTACATTTTTGATCTAAGTCTCTGATATAGAGTAGGTATAGATAGGTATGTAACGAATACACCATATTATGATAAATTAGACGATACCTAGGTACGATAACTAATTACTTTAAATGATTGAAACACAATCATCCAAACAAATTTGTTTACATTACATAGGATATATATATTTACTAGCTGACCCGGCAAACGTTGTTTTGCCTTATAAATTATAGATAGTAGCCGATTCTCAGACCTACCGAATACGTATACAAAATCTCATAAAAATCGGTCAAGCCGTTTCGGAGGAGTACGGTAACTAACACTGTGACATGTAAATTTTAAATATTAGATATAAAACTACTTATTACTTTTAGCGTTGTTTCAACGCTCAACGTTTTGAGCGTTGAAACAATGCTAAAAGTAATGAACACCACGCGATTAAAACTGAAAAAGTCTTTAATTTCGATACAATATCGCGAAGACAGAAGATGTCGCCATTTATAATATTAGTATAGTAAGGGTCTAGGTTAGGCTAGATAGCACCATCCAGGTAGGTCCAAGGTCAAGTCCAACTTAAATCTATATATACCTATTTAGACCGAAATGAATCAAAGCAGGATTTGCTGTGAGAACATCCATAATAGAATAGACAAGAGTCAGGCCTACGTTTGTTTGCATAATAAATGTTGCACGACAGTTTGCTTCCCAGGACAAACTGACGTTTACCAGCCACAGGCGGTAACCGGTTACCGGTAACCGGTTACCACAGTGTACTTTGAAATGGGCATCGTTAAGGCTAGACACGTAGCTATTAATTAAGGCTGCGTATAGGAAGTACCCGCACAGACTGAGCCGGTCTGATTAAATCTCCAGTGACGCGGAGAAATAGCCTGAACTTGTACACGGGGCCTTGGATTTGTTGCTAGACTTAGTTACACCGAAACGAATATCTAGTTATATTATCAACGGTTTTGGCTGTGCGTTTATCCGTCAGTCAATCAGAACCTATAGATTTTTAAAAATTAGATTAGAATAGAAAAAAAAACACAATAGTAAAATGGCTTGAAAGTGACAGAGATGGAAAATGTTGGAACGAGAAAGCTTTGCGTTTCAGTCTCGAAACTAAAAATCAAACGTTTGCAGTACAAACCATAATTGCATTGCATGACTCTAAGACGGCTTGGCCGATTATGATAATTATTTTTTGTTAGTAAAGGAATACCTCAAGGGTTTGACATTTGACGAGGATCAGGCGAGGAAGAGGATTTTCGGAATGACTAGCAGAATAACTTTTAAGAATGAAATAAATATTTGGTTTTGGCCTTCTACCACAAAAATCCCCCCTTAAACAAAGTAAGGATTGGAGCACCTGAAATCACGTTGTCATCTCAAAACTCTTCGATGGGTAATGTTTAAACCGTAAGGTCTTGAGACCTTACGGTTTAAACATTAAACAACAAGGTTAGACTGTACTATGGCACTCTTCTTTAGAATGGGTAATGTTACAGGTTGCAACTTGGAGAATTTGTTGCCTGTCTGCCATACTTTTACTTGACCGAGCGAACATTTGTAACGTCCGCGCTACGCTACGGTGTGAGTGTCAGCCTGCGATGTTTAATCTGTGCTCGCGTCCACCTGTGTAGTCCAAGGCTGCGGTCACACGGTCCCGCCCACGACACTGACTGCTCCAGCCGGGACTTAGGAGCTGGGTATCTCTGTTACTTCATCATGTGTATTTCACTTGGCTTGATTATACAGTAGGTAGGTCGGTAGCTACTTCGTTAACTTGGCTAAATGTTTTGTTTCAGTATTGATCTACACTATACATATAAAATTCAAATTCCTGACTGACTTGATAAAATGAGTAAGTATACCTAAAAAATAAAATTGATCCATTTTTCGGTTTTAACCGCATTGTGTTTATTACTTTTAGCATTGAAACAATGCTCAACGTTTCGAGACCTTTACAGTTCTCTTTTTCAGGATAAACAACCGTTTTCTTTAGGTTTAAGAGTAGGAAAGTCTTATTAAAAGTAAAAACGACAAAATTATGTAGGTATCGCATGTCATTCAGTGGATTTTTAGGTGTCCCTATGTTCACAGAACAACCCTCGAAATCGTATTTGAGTCTAGCCAAATCCAGTCCAGCCAGCTCAGTCTCTATTTGAAGAGACTGAGTTCAAATATCTTTTTCAAAGCAAAAACGATTGTCTCGTACTCTCAATACATTCGCAATCACAATTTTAATCCGAAACCTCGAACGTAAACTCTAAAAGCGATAAACCAACTCGCGACTGACACGAGCCACATCTAAACGGGTACACAACAACACAATTTAACTTGGCTCTCTTCTCGAACCAATAACTAAACTTCTTTGTCTACATGTCGTTGTTTGTCCCTCTCCCACCCCGCACTAAAGACAAGGACGTATGTTCCAGCATTTATCGTGAGGAAAGAAATTAAAGTCGCGCCGAATCGAACGGTTTTATCTAGGTGTCGATAGCGGTCACAAATTATGTGTTTCCCTGAGTTAAGGTACAGTTTAATTGCTGCAGTCGTAATATATAAAATATTAGCAGAGTCTCGCGGTTTCACGCGCATAATTCCCGCTCCTATGGAAATTTCAAAAAACCTTTTCTTAATGGATACACCTCACCTACATATCTAAACATAACGTCACCGAAGCAAAACGTCCAATTAGATAGATAATTGTTTTATTTGCACAACAAATTTCATGTCTCTAGGACTAGCTGTTTAGGCTGTGTCTTAGGTTGATATACAGTTTAGTCAATCAATCATCAGTAAGTCACTTTCAATATTTAAATAGAATATCTGAAAAAAAAAACTGTCTGTCTGTTACAGAGAAACAGACAGACAGACAAACTATAAATTGTTGTGCGTCTGCGTTTGTTAAGTAACCTAGACTCTGTTTTGTTTTTATTTGCTTCCAAGTACAGAACTTTTGTCCTCTTATCCATTATTACCTATAAATACTTATAGATTGTATTAGCACATGTAGATCACTATATGAATTTAAATTTAAATGCAAAAACTTATTTAAAAAGCTTAAAATCAAAATCAAAAATCAAAATCAAAGTACGTTTATTCATTCGGATATTAGCAAGATATCTCTTTGACATGTCATTTTTTTTTTATTTAATCTACTCTACTATGTCTTCGGATCGCGACCTCCATGACATGAGAAGAAGACACAAGAAACTCATGGGGTTTTTTTTTTTGTATATTTTTTTTTGCAGTAATCATGTGATTTACATTGTCGCATATATAATATTATTGAAGAAAAGTGGAACTGGAGCAATAATCCATACTTGCTATAATAATCCTTACTAGCATTACAAGAGCGAAAGTAACTCTGTCTGTCTGTCTATCTGTTCAAATAAGTTATAATATACAAAATAATAAACATAAAAAAAATTATTTACTTAAAACACTATCTCATCCACAAACACACAACCCGCCCAACACCGCCCAAACCGCCCCGGGACCCACCATCAGAGTTCTGTGGTGCCAGCCTTGCATTCCTTTCCTACACTCTAGAATTTTATTATAAAATTCGTAGGTAGAACCATCTATTTACTCCATTCCATAACTTATCCTGCTACTTTACCACAGAACTCCATGAATACGCCCCAGGACGAACCGAACCGAGCCGAACGAACCAAGCATTCGCGAACGCGACCGTGCCCCTGTCTGTCCCCGTCTTTCAATAAAGTATTCATTTCCATGGATTTTTATCGTTAATATAATCCGATGTATTATAGTATGCCATCCTGTACAGTTTGCTTTTAATATATGTTTTAAATTTATTAATGGACATGTCACACACATTCTTGGGTAACTTATTATAGTAGAGCATAGATGAGCTAGAGAAGGACCTGTTTATTTTCTGGAGCCTACTCCAGGGCACAGTTAGATCATCTTTATTTCTTAAATTAAATAAATGTATGTCCCGATTTTTAACAAGCTTGTCCTTATTTTTATGGACGTATAAAAGATTTTCGTAAATATATTGTGAATATACTGTTAAAATATTTATTTCTTTAAATTTTTCTCTAAGTGATTCTCTAGGGCCCAACCCGTAGATAGCTCGAACCGCTCTCTTCTGTAAAATGAAGATATCCTTAATATCTGCAGCACACCCCCACAGCAGGATGCCATATGACATAATGCTGTGGAAGTAGCCGAAATAGACCAGGCGGGCAGTCTTAATATCTGTGAATTCACGAATTTTCTTAACAGCGTAAGCTGCAGAACTTAGTCTAGCGGACAAAGCTTCCACATGTGGGCCCCATTGAAGCTTAGAGTCTAGAGTTATACCTAGAAAGACACTTAACTCACTGAACTTATAAATAACCTGAATTACGTACGAACATAAAGAGAAAAATTAAGATTCATAAATGTTAAATTCACTGAATTAAAATTAGCCAACTTCGACTTAATAATTGTTATAAATTTTAATGTAAAATTATGAAAATTAAACGTACCTAAATCAAAGATCTAAAATTAAATCAGTGTCAAATTGGTTCTGTTCTTTGAATAAAAATTTGCATTAACTTTTGCTTAAATATTTACTAAGTGTACCATAATTTATAATGAAAACTTAGGAGACAAACTTGAGATTAAATCTCAGACAAAAAATCTAGGTGAAAGGCAAACTTTTTAAGGTATAATTATGTAAATTACTCTCGTAAACTTAAGTTATATCTGCCAACTAAGTCGTTAATTTAAAATTTATTTAATTTGCTTTGATCTTTTAACTTTATTACGGGATCACTTGGGGCACCTAGATAGCTAAAATACTTTATTAATTTCTTAAGTAAAAGTAAATCTTTATGTCATTGCACTTGATGTTAGGTAAATTCATCCTCATGCATGTCAAGTGATTGCTTTAACTAATTAAAAACATTTAAAATCAAAAAATATTTCAATTCGTAATGTTTTTTTTTTACATTTATTACAAAGAAATGTAATCGACTTTCAAATCTTTCTACTACGCGTTATGATTGAATTCCGAAACTATCTACTCGCGCCGTGTAGGTAGAGGCACAAATTTAGTATCAGTAGATTTAGTAAACCTCAAAAATACGAACCAAGATTTTTATTAGAAACCAGGCCGAAACGGGTATTGGGCTATTTTTGTATGAAGACATCTTTGGTTATGCATTTTATACGTGGCCGCGGCCGTGCTGTCTTCATACAAAAGTATGCCGGCCCGCACAAGACCCGATCAGAGCCCAGTCTAGTAAAATCATTTGTTAGGCTTACAAAATCTACTTGACAAAAATTGTATAATTTGGTAATCGTTTAAGGGTGGATAACAGAATCGCCCCGAAACCATTTTAACAAAGAAATGTAGGCGAATTTCAACTCTATCTATAGCGTGATAAGGTAATGAATGTTGGACTAAATCGTACGAAAGAGACAGAAGTATTGACAATCCTCTTAAAGGTCTAGCTAGAGTAAGTCGTAGGTCGTGGCAGCGCGTCCGCGGCTTACGCCAGGCTATTCTAATGTCACACAGAAATCTGCACTTTAACAGTGAAGTTTCAGGGCTCCGATACGATTGTTTGTTCGGTCCCGGTCGAGATAAATGAATTTCTAGTGAATGGGTCGATCAATGCGCTCGTTATCAGTGGTTTGCGCTATCAGTGGGTACGTACGAGGGGATTTATCGTGCTACTGACGATCATAGTTCGGAACGGTTAGATCATTTTGTTTTATTTCCGTAGAGGCTCTCGGTGTTTCGAGAATTTTAACGCCTTTTAATAAATAGTTTTTTGAGAGCTTTTTGGTGGAATTGCTCTGTGAAATCTATACTTCATTATTTATGCAAGTGACGTACTTCATGGATGATTAATTATCCTCGAAGTACAACCTTTATAAAAGGTACCTTATAGGTAGGTATGTACTTTATTTGAAAAAATAATTAGGTAGGTACGAATTTTATTTAGATGCAATTTTGTGACGTATTCACATAAAGTTACCAATTTTGTTTCAAAATAAAGCACTACCGACAAATGTCATATTTTATGAATGGTCCGAAATTTTGTATTGTCATTTGCTATTCCGTTTTAGCTAATCCGGATTAGTAAGTTCGATGTAACTGTGCAATCCAGCCTTAGCGAGTCACTGTATTGAATAATTCCCAACTCAAAATTCACTCTGTCCGATCCCCATTCTGTATCGAAAATATGCTGACCGTAGAGGCTACCTCCCGTCGACATGTTTCACTTCACATTGCTTCGGAATCGAAAAAGATAAGAACATGGCAGATAGAGCCTTCCCCTTCGCTCGTGAGGTCTGTAATATTGTTTATTTCGTGCTTATTGCTTGAGGGTTCCGTACCCAAAAGGTAAAAATGAGACCCTTTTACTAAGACTCCACTGTCTTGACGACCTCTGTGGCGGGTTTAAAGAAATCCCGAACTTCAACTCGATTACCGCCGGATGCAAGTATTTAGCTATGCTTAAAAAAGTATTTTTTTCTGGTCTGAGTTTTCTATATAGTATACCTAATCATATTTTATGTATTTAAATAAAAAAAAGTGTAATAAGTAAAGTGTAGTGTATCCGTGGCTTAGTACCCATAGTACAAGCCCAGTGTTGAGTTTGGGGCTATATTGCGCTGTGTATAACATCGCGCAATATTTATTTATTATTTATTTATACGATTATTTAAAGAGAATGGACAAAGGGTACTATATAATAATTGAATCAATTATTTATATTAATACTTTGCCCTGAAAAACATAAACAACATAAAATCTATTGACGTGGAAACAATCCTCTACCAATTAAAACTCGACAAACTTGAAAATTAAAACATTTCAGTTGAAATTAAATTGAAACGAAACAATATTGCATTGTAACAAGTTGTCTCGTTACACAGATAGACCAAACTTTCTGATTTCATTCGCTCTTCATTTCTATTTATTTGAATTTTTCATTTTCATTTTGAATTTATTTGAAATCTGCAATTATAATCCGATTAAGTCCAGTTGTATTCAGTTTGTGTTCAGTTTCTTATTTGTTCTCTTTTTTTTGGATTTTGTAGTCAACAAGGAAATCTTATAGTTTCGTCATATCCGTTGTTTGTCTGCGGCTTAGCTTAGAGTCGCTTAGTACTATGAAGCTGTAACTTTGCATGACTATATATTGAGCACCTCGATAAGTAGTAGGTACAATAAAAAAATGTAAAAAATTACTTAAATAAACATTTTTAGGATACCGACACAGGTAAATGAGGGATTTTTTTTTCTTGTTTACCCCATCGTATCGTTACCTATCTTTTTCAAAATCATTGTAGATTTTCAAAAACTATTTTTTTTTTTTCATTTTAGGGCCAGAACACTGGTAGCATTGTCACGCTGAAAGGCAATGCTGGAGGATTACTTCGGTTCGTTTCGATACGACAACGATACGATAATACGATGGTTCTACAGTCACCCTACTATCGGAATGTGACAGTAGAATCTTCGTATTATCGTATCGATGTCGTATCGAAACGAACCGAAGTAACCCTCCAGATCCTCTCAGCCAAATAGAGTCCAGTAGGCCTCATTATTTCGTAATTTAGGAATTATCGGTCGGCCCGAACGAAAATTTTCTTCAACAGTTTCAAACAAATTTTAAATTTCGAACGTCAGAAATTATCGTTCAAAGAAACGCAGTAGGCCTGCAGCAAGATAAGTTCCAGTCGACGTCGATTTACGGTGTTAAAAAATCTGCACCGCGCAAAGAAAATTTGCGCCGTGGAAACCACGGCTTTGATTTATTGCGTTTACAAATCGATGCATTGGCTTCAAGCTAAGGCTGTTAATTGTCAAAAATCTGGCGCACAAATCATTCCAACTTCTTGGTTTGAACTTGCGCTTTATATTAGGCCTGCTGGTATCTCGTAGTCTCAACTAAACGCTCCGACAGGTATTTTATTTCCCATTTGATTATACAGAGTAAAGATTCTCCGTCGACGTCCCCATTATTCTGGCTACAGGATGTGAAACATATAATTTGTTTTACTGAACTGTCCATGTTTTAAAAATAAACTTGTTTAATTTGTACAAACGTCACAATAAATCTGGAACCGGCACGTTGTTGACATACCATCAATGAACAAACATCAGTGAACATTGTTGTGCCGGGAAATATTCGAGTTTTATAACCACTTACAGTATTATCGCGACCAAACATCCATCACTGAACGATGCCGAATAACTCTGCGTTACTAACTGTGCAAATGTGTTCTGATTGATCGATTGGGTTGCGTTACTTTTTATGTAGAGTACCTACTTATATGTTTTTTTGTTTGTTTTTTATTTCGTTACATTAGTAGCCCTTTATTAAAACTGGTTTTACCCGCTTTAGTCTCGATCCCGGGGAATTTTCTAAAATCCCTTGGTGGATCCATACATATCACAAAGAACACACTCCCTAAATTTCATGTCTCTAGGAGCAGCGGTTTGGGCTATGCGTTGATATATAGTTGATTCAATCAGTCAGGACATTGAATTATATATGTATACTAGCAGAGTCCCGTGGTTTCACCTGCGTAATCCCGATCCAGCGGGATTTTCCAAAAAACTCTTTCTTATTGGATACCTACACATCACAAAGAATACACTGTCTAAATTTCATGTCTCTAGGAGCAGCGGTTTGGGCTATGCGTTGATATATAGTTGATTCAATCAGTCAGGACATTGAATTATATATGTATACTAGCAGAGTCCCGTGGTTTCACCTGCGTAATCCCGATCCAGCGGGATTTTCCAAAAAACTCTTTCTTATTGGATACCTACACATCACAAAGAATACACTGTCTAAATTTCATGTCTCTAGGAGCAGCGGTTTGGGCTATGCGTTGATATATAGTTGATTCAATCAGTCAGGACATTGAATTATATATGTATACTAGCAGAGTCCCGTGGTTTCACCTGCGTAATCCCGATCCAGCGGGATTTTCCAAAAAACTCTTTCTTATTGGATACCTACACATCACAAAGAATACACTGTCTAAATTTCATGTCTCTAGGAGCAGCGGTTTGGGCTATGCGTTGATATATAGTTGATTCAATCAGTCAGGACATTGAATTATATATGTATACTAGCAGAGTCCCGTGGTTTCACCTGCGTAATCCCGATCCAGCGGGATTTTCCAAAAAACTCTTTCTTATTGGATACCTACACATCACAAAGAATACACTGTCTAAATTTCATGTCTCTAGGAGCAGCGGTTTGGGCTCTGCGTTGATATATAGTTGATTCAATCAGTCAGGACATTGAATTATATATGTATACTAGCAGAGTCCCGTGGTTTCACCTGCGTAATCCCGATCCAGCGGGATTTTCCAAAAAACTCTTTCTTATTGGATACCTACACATCACAAAGAATACACTGTCTAAATTTCATGTCTCTAGGAGCAGCGGCTTGGGCTCTGCGTTGATATATAGTTGATTCAATCAGTCAGGACATTGAATTATATATGTATACTAGCAGAGTCCCGTGGTTTCACCTGCGTAATCCCGATCCAGCGGGATTTTCCAAAAAACTCTTTCTTATTGGATACCTACACATCACAAAGAATACACTGTCTAAATTTCATGTCTCTAGGAGCAGCGGTTTGGGCTCTGCGTTGATATATAGTTGATTCAATCAGTCAGGACATTGAATTATATATGTATACTAGCAGAGTCCCGTGGTTTCACCTGCGTAATCCCGATCCAGCGGGATTTTCCAAAAAACTCTTTCTTATTGGATACCTACACATCACAAAGAATACACTGTCTAAATTTCATGTCTCTAGGAGCAGCGGCTTGGGCTCTGCGTTGATATATAGATCAGACAGAACATTGAATTTTATATATAAGGTAGAAAAAGTAGAAAATTTAATATTATAAGTCTTTATACCACTACATTTGGAAACTTCCAATGCGATGATGCCATAATGAAGGTATGTTGCCCGTGGTCTTGTTCAGATGATTCAATCAACTTCGGCACAGTAAGTCTTATTGACCATACCTACTGCAAATAAATTTGGCAATACAGCCGGTCACCTGCCTGACACCAACCCTCCTTGTCTATGTCGGCTACACGGAAAAAAACAAATAATCTCCACCAAACAAAGATTACATCAACATCTGAAATTACTTCTAGCATCTCAACGCACATTTATTTTGCTTACTAAGGTTCACAGCTCATGTGATTGTTTGGGAAGCACGTAGGGCTCCTGAAAGGGCTCTGGGGACTGCCTGAAACTACTGAAACTGTCAGTCGTTTGTGCGGACTTTGGGTACTGAAATCACAAGTCATATAATGCTGTCTATATGACTTGGGTTTATGGGTTTATGGCCATTGTAATCTATAGGTACTAATCTTTCTAATATATAAAATTTCCATGTCACAGTGTTAGTTACCGTACTCCTCCGAAACGGCTTCACCGATCTCCACCAAACTCCACATACGCATTCAGTAGGTCTGAGAATCGGCTACTATCTATAATGTATAAGGCAAAACAACGTTTGCCGGGTCAGCTAGTATTATAAAGAGGAAAGATTTGTTTATAACGAATAGGCTCTTAAACTACTAGACCTAATTCTAAAATTCTTTCCCCAATAGAAAGCTACATTATTGAAGAGTAACATAAGCTACTTTTGATCCCGATATTCCCGCGGGATCGGGACTTTGGGACGCAGCTAGTATCATATAAAGTATTCAATTTGTATTGAACACCACATTCTTAAACATTCTGGCTAGCCTATTACCATGTGCTAGTTTATTGACATGGTTCTGAGAAGTGTCAATTTGTGCCATTGTGGTGGAAGGATTAGTTACATCTCTCCAGTAACCACGTCTTTGAGTGGATCTTGGAGAGTTGTTTCCATGGTGCGCCAGACTATTATGCATGTCAGCAACGATCATCATTCGGGGAGGCTCTTTCCCACCCCTCTTAATCTGAGTGGATCTTGGAGAGTTGTATCCAGGGGCCGCCAGACTCTTATGCATGTCAGCAACGATCATCATTCAGGGAGGATCATTCCAACCCCCCTTAATCAACCTAATGAAGGCCACACAGTCGCTTTAAATGTAGCTAGTTACTGGTCCGCATTCATTTAATTACTGCCCTACAAATACGCTATTGCCACCATGATACCATGTGGGAAATTCCATTTAAAATAACATATCCACACTTCCAGCCCCGAAAAGAGCACATGTATTATGGGCACCGGTCAAAGATTGAAAACACATATGCAGACCAGAAGGTTCGTATATTATTAAGTAGGTATCTATTGCCATATACTACCATAGACTACTATCAATCTATCAATAATCTTTAAACTATGGGATACCTATTATATTAAACAACTATTTCTTGCTAAGCAGTTGACCTCTTATTAGCAGACGTTAGGTCAAATTAGAGGCCTTAGGGCGACCCAAAAACCCTGGGTAGCTAAATTCACTAGGTGAGCTACAGCGTTTTTGACTATACGAATAAGAAGAGGAAGAAAACCCATTGTATCCAAAACTGGTAAAAATCGTTTACGTATCTATTGTAATGAAAAAAAATTTTGTGAAACTATTTCTTGCTTTTTTCTCTTATAAAAATATCGACAAACAAAAAGGTTTTTTCACACCCTTAAATCTATAGGAAGAGTAGATTTTTTGGAGGAAAAAATTGCGTGAAAAACCGCGTTATATCGTCCACCGGTAGGTATATAATAACCCGTTCATGTTGTGACCGCAAGAGGTGCTATAGGAAATAAAATATTATAAGACTTCTTCGATGTCCGCTCATACGATATCCCTTTAGGGATTGGTAAGTTAAAATTTAATTATATTGAAACCAAACGCAATTAAAAAAAACAAATGTTAGAAACTAAATTAAAAAAAAACTACCTAACTAAATAACTAAATTTAAATCAGCTACACCCTTGGCGAAGGAAAAAGTGGCCAGAATGTTGGCTGCATTGCCCTGTCGTATACAGATACCTATTTTCTAGGCAAAATACATAAATAAAAATATTTTTTTTTTTTATATACCGATAGTTGTAAGTACATGCGTTTGACAACTAGGACTGGAAGGTAAACGACAATAAGGTCGCTTTTCTAGAAAATAGAAAGATGATAGTGGAAGAAATTTAGATTCGTTTTAGTTTTTATTTTTATCGTAGTTATTAGGGAACATGAGTTATTTTACTTAGTGGCTGCACCGGCCTACGCATTCACAATTCGACCTAGCGTTGCTAGCGAAGCTTCGTATAAAAGTACCTACTTCTACCCAAACAACAGACACACGATTTGTTAAGTTCCCTTGTAACTCTACTCCATGAACAGAAAAACCCGTAGTTTCACCTTAATTCGGCACACTTAAGTATCCGTAACCGTAACTCGATCCGTAATTACGGTTTGTCCCATCACTAGCAGCGAGTAGGTACGTGACGAGGGTCCGGTTATATTGCGCCTTACCTTATCTTCTCGTAGTGACCTATTGATTTTACCTAAACATTGGATTATATTGTAGGTACCTACGAGGTTCTACGTTCAAGTACCTACTTACTGCCCTAAATTCTACTTTATTTTTGACTAGCTATGCTCAGAAGTTTTCTTCGTGTC
Source organism: Idaea biselata (assembly GCA_958496205.1). Lineage (NCBI taxonomy): Eukaryota > Metazoa > Arthropoda > Insecta > Lepidoptera > Geometridae > Idaea > Idaea biselata. Next base: position 14,215,136 of record OY292403.1, on the reverse strand, counting down.
TTGATCCCATGGGTTCAAAGTTGTAACTTCAGTTTTACACTTATTTGAAGTAAGGTGAGGTCGGGTGAGTGAAACATACGTTTCTGGTATTTTAAAACAGTAAAACTTTTAGTTGCAGGAATTGGTAAAAAACACTAGGCTAAATACATTTGGCTCTTTATTTTTCTGGTTTGGGTCGAATACAAATTTACCCCCTTACGTCTTTACTTATAAACGATGACTAAATTTATGTAACGTTTGTCATTTACTGTGAGATGAAGTTTCAAAGTTAACAGACAGTGACAAAACGTTACATAAACTTAGTCATAGTTTATAAGTAAAGGGGTTAGACTTTAAAATCAGTTTATAATTATTGTCGAACAGCCTAAACCTAGTCCATAGCATTGGACTAGACATTTGTCCAAAGACATTTTAGTAAATTGAATACCTTCGTAGAAACTCTTCCAAAACCCATCAGTGAAATAGCAAAGCAAGTAAAATGGACGTTAGTATCACTTACTGTTGCAATCGCTAAGAAAATGCATTAGATATATTTTCGACGACTTAAATGCTATGCTATGTTAAGTTTTGGTAACTTACAGAATACTTCACACACTCTATTTTAAAAACAAAATATTTTTCTTCTGTTTTCGCGATGTTGTATAAAAATTAAACTCAATTTTCGCATTGTTTCAATGCTCAACAACGTTTCGAAATATTTACAGGTATTTTCGTCAGGGTTGACGCCACGCGATTTAAACCGATAAATAAGTTTAATTTCAACAAATATTTTTTTAATACGGTAAATACTTACAATGTGCAAATGCCATGTGCGCAGATGTTTAAAGTTTTAATGTACTAATCATTCGTTTTTATCACTTTTAATTTATAAGTAAAATATTTAACAGGTTAGTAATAATCAAATCATAACTCTCCTTTGTTTCATCGTAGTCGGTTAATAAATAGTGTGAAATCAGCTCTAAGAAGTCGATTCGCATGCTTTTAACTGATTGCTAACGCTTTCCTAAGTCCGTGCGGTGTCGAATTCCGATAGTTTGGCCACCCCCTTGCACTTACTAGGTACTTCGGAAGCCTAACTTAGACAGGGTCTTTCCTTATTTATTATCCTGATTCAAAATTATTCTGTAAAAATGAGGCTACTCGCGACTCTTAGGTGAAGTTACAGGAGCAATCGAGCACACATCGCCATCTAGCCCCAAACTAAGCAACAGGCTTGTACTATGTGTACTAGACAGCAGATATACAACATATTATACTTTTTTACATCGGTCATATAAACATATAGAAAACACCCAGAACAAGAAATAAAAACATTAATGATGGTCAGCATAAATACTTTACTCTAGCGGGAATCGAACCCGCGACCTTTTGCGTTGCAGTCGGGCATTCCCCAAACGCGCCACAGAGGCAGTCAACTTCAGAGGTTTTGGCTGGCTGACCTACCGATAACTAACCTAATACCGTATTCCCATAATATGATACTTACCTACTCCCCTTTCAATGATATTATCCAAAAACATCCAAATCTCCAGCTATCTGCATACCAATTTTCAACGCAATCGGTTCATCAGTTTTTGTGTGATTGAAACACGAACATCCAAACAAACTAGCATCTAAATTTATGCATTTTTAATAGTGGAACTTAATTTATTCTAAAGTTAATTTTCACTTAGAATAGTGTACTTACGTACCTGCAGTCAAAACGTCTACAGACCCATTGTATCTTTTCATAGAGAATGAACGAACGAAAACGAATGAATGAACGGCATTGAACGGGTCGAAGCAAAGACGAGCATTGTTACAAGTCCGATTGGAAATGTCATTTTTATGCACCAGTCAATTCTAGATGTTGCTTTATCGAGTGGAGCGATATTGTTCACGGTTATACCTACCTACCATCGTTTGAAATGCTGTGAATTATTTTAGGAGTGGGTGCTCAGTTTAGTTCCACTAGAGCCAGTTCAAAGTTAGCTTAAACCTTAGATTAAGAGTCTTTTTAACGCAATATTGCATACAACATTAAATCCTGGTTTACCCGAAAATATCTGATAGTGTGTCTTTACAAAAAAGGAGTAAGTAATAAAATAACACAGTTTACCTAGTATACGTAGTTGGTGCTGTGGTAATAAAAATAAACTCAGGAAAGTAGGTATATTTCTTAGTTTAGCTACTATTAACAGTTTCTGAAGAATTAATGGTTTATTTTGTTTTTAACGTGACATAAAAAGCCTTTATTTAGCATGTTAACGATAAGATACCAACAAAATTTCAATGATATTAATAATACATCGGAATTCTAAAGCACCGACTTTGTTTTTGGAAGTCGGTTAAAAATGAAGAACAAGCTAAATGCACCTTCATTACAATGTATGTTGTCCTCACTGTAGAATTAGAAGTTTAATATCTCTGATTGCCAAAGCTAAAATATACGTCTTCGGCACCTCATATAATCCAATCACAAACCCAATCTCAAGACTATAGAAATGGCATTTAAGTTTAATGCTTTAATAGTCCATTTCCCTTTAGTACTTAGTTTAGTTTTAGGACTTCAAGGTACAACTAGCAGAGTCCCGCGGGTTTATACACGTAGGTAAGTCTCGAACCCGCGAGATTTTACTAAAACCCTTTCTTAGTGGATCTATACCTACACTGGTGTGTAGGAGTACACTCTTCAAATTTACTTAAATATCTAGATTATAGATTTTTATTTAACTTCCTGATAAGAAGCAGGCCTCTATACTTCTAACCACACCTAAAACGATATAGGTACCTAGTGATAAATAGTTACAAATTATTTTTTTTCCTTTTGTCAATCAAATCACCCTATTAACTAACACATTAATACCTTATTAAACATCGTTCTAATTTATAGAATTTAAAAATAATTCAAAAAAGCAATTCTTTAAATATCAGAGTCAATAAAACCTTCTAATAAAACGATGCGGCGCGCGGCGTAGTGAAATCAGCAAGAGACAAGTAAAGTTAACATCGCGTTGAATCATCGACTTGCTCCAATAATGTGCTTACGCGTAACTTTGGCTATTTATCACAGCTTTACACGGGCCGCATCGCTGCGGGCTGCGGGCGTACTGCGCAAGGCCGGCTTAAATATTCTTTCAGGCGCGTATCGCGTGATGAACATCTTTCAGGAATGATTCTTTAGTCCTGAAAGTCAGATCTTTTTATGTTTCGCATTGCCTCCGGCTCGGATTGGAAATAATGTGGTTGTGTGAATGAAGGGATCATCCGCAAAATCTTTGAGTAATACTGTGAAGCACCTTTTCGCAGCATTACTCAGTATATTGCTGATCTGTGACTCTGTGACTGATTAAAATCTGAGACGCCCTGTCTGAGTCGTCGGCTGCTTAAGTTGGAACGATCTACAATTAGCAGCGCCTTGCACGGTCACGGTTTTAATGGGCTACCGCTGAGTGTGGAATTTTGCACAGTGGGAGGTAACGTGTTATGCGCGCTGCTTATCTAAAATAATATTATAAAGAGGTAAAGTTGGGAATAGTAAACTACAACCACGAAAGTGGCAATTGCTACCTTCGTAGATAATTCAAAAGGCATTTTTCAGTAAGGACGTGTTTCTGCTAGCAAGGTACGTGTAAAAGTGTAAACTCTCAAGGTAATTGAATCACCGATTATGCTAAAAGGTATGAAGTTCTGCCAAAACTCAAAATACGCTTTGAATAAATAATTATTCCCTGTTAACTAATTTATATTTAAGAATTTTGTCTTGAATAAGCAATGGCGAACAAGCACTATTAAAACAGAAAATACTTTTTAACAGAACACGACGCGAATCCCCAAGTAGAACCATTCCAGTTCCAAGAAAGAAAGTTGCGCTTCTGAGCGGAGTTAAAAAACAAAATCTATAATTTTTAAAACATTTCGTTGAAAATATAATTCCGACAGTTGGACTCTGTAAATTTGTTGGAGGGGAACCCGCGACCAAGTTGATATACTGTTGCCGCGTTGTATTTGCAGTTACGTTGGACTCTATCACATCGAACCAAAGTTAGAATTGGATTGCTTCGTTGGTTGTTTACGGTGGTCAAGTAGTCGACTCGTTCAGTAGTAGTGAAGTTTCAGGAATAGTGTTCTGCATAGGACGTTAGGAAATTCGAATGTATAAAATAGTAGCGAACACGGACGGGGTAATGCATCATGTATCGGACACGGTTGAGAATGTATTGGATTGTTCGAGATGCAATCCTCTTTGGAAAGAAGTAAACGTTAATTTTTTAAAAGAACATTTAAATAAATAAATATTGAAGGATGTCGCACCAACTCAATTAACCAACTAGGTTTGTACTATGAGTGAGTACCTACTAGACAATGAATATAATATACTACACATAATACTTTTTTGTAAATACTTACTAGTCCCTGACGGCAATCGAACCCGCAACCAGCGTTGCAGCCGAGACGGAAGTTCTCCCGACTCGCCACAAAGATCGTCAAGGACGAAATAGTTTTTTTTTTTTACAAATACCTATATATAAGAAAAACTTCATAAAATACTAGTTTTATTTCTCTATAGCGAATGTTTTCATGTCATTTACATTTAACATTACATTCAAATTGCTCCGCCATTGATGAAACTAGCCTCATTTTTAAATCTCGCTAGAAACCTAACAGAGCTTTAAGTAACTTTCACTTTTACAACCGTAAATGTACATTCAGTCCGAATTTGACAAAAATCCTCCGTAACTTCTGAGGTATCTTTTCATACAGCTCATCAAAGAAAACATAAAAGAAATTTTCGATTCGATAAACATTAGCTAAATTAATGAATCATGGCGGCAGATAAAAATTCCATTTGTTAATTACTCCTCTTTTGCTTTCAAGAGCAATGTTTCAGACTTATTGCGAGCCTTGTTTTTATGAAAACTCATAAAGTTAATTACTAATTAAAGAGAGAGTTATTATAAGATTGAGGTCGTCGAAGTTTTGCTGTTTTGTAGAGATTTTGAAAAGCGTTTTATTAAAGGATCCTTAATGATAATGACTTTCGATAGGTAGAGCTACAGTCAGCCGACAAAAGTACAACTTGATTATTATTTAAGAACAACCTTAAGATCAATTATAATCATACATATAAAATTCAATGCTCTGTCTGAGTGACTGAACTGTCTGGAACAACGCACAGCCTATAAACCGCTGGTCCTAGAGACATGAAATTTTGAGACTGTGTTCTTTGTGAGAGACTACCTAAGAAAGGGTTTTTTTTGTAATTCCACCCCTCAGGAGGTCCAATTTTGTATTAAACATTTTATCATTAAAATTGATAGACACATGCAATAAGGGACAGGATAATTCCAATACTATCCTTATGCTGTCTCAAGTAGGATACGCTGGCGAAGCCGCAGGCAGAAGCTATTACAATCATAAAGATTGTGAAAACTGTATAGTGGATTAACTTTTTAGGGTTCCGTAGCCAAATGGCAAAAAACGGAATCCTTATAGATTCGTTATGTCTGTCTGTCCGTCGGTCCGTATGTCACAGCCACTTTTTTCCGAAACAATAAGAACTCTGTGAGAATACAAGACATTAATCTTACAATATCTGTCATGACAATCAAATGCATCTACCTTTTTATTTTTTTCATTTTATAATTTTTTTTATTTTGTAATATTATTTTAATTAGAAAATAAAAATAAATAAAAAGGTAGATGCATTGTCATGACAGATATAGGTTTTATGGCATAAACATATTTGCTCTAATGTCTTTATCCATGGAGGAAAATGTAAGCTACGTTTGTATGGAGAAAGAGAATGGATTTTAAGATCTTAAGATTTTCACACAAAAATAGAATTTCACAATTATTTTTTTGGGGTTTCAGTTTTAAGTATGGGGTAGGTACTTTTAAAACTGAAACTCAAAAAAAATGCACAATTGTCAACGAACTCGGAATGAGGTTTAAAATCAAAACAAAATATTTATTATAGTAAAACACAAGTAATACATTAATTATGAAATCCGTATAAATCCCTAAGCCCATTACCCCAGCTCCGGATCAGAACAACAAGACAGACCGCCTAGAATGCCTGGAGAACACAAAATTGGTCTGAAGCCTACACTCATCGTGTTGTTTATTTTAGTACTTTTGAATTTCATATTCGGAAAGGGCCACAATCTACGGTCTATTTTATTTACAAATCCACGATCAAAGTGGAAAAAATCCACTTATTTACTTCTTTTCTTCCAAAGAATGGTTTACATTTGAAAGAATTATAATTCATCGGCCTCATGCCTGCCTAACTTACTTACGTACCTTTAGAAACAATCTAATTTCACACACCAATTGTTTCGGTGAGAAAATCTCGAATTTTCTTAGTAATTCGTTAAAATTTACCTTGGCATCGCGTTCCCGGGGCCAAACATAAAACACAGGGTAATTCCCGGACATTATTCACAGTTCCGAGAATTTTCGAGGAAATAATGACTTTATTTCAAATTGTATTCGGTAAGACGGACAAGTTTCGTGAACAAGATATTGCGATTATGGGTATTACGATCAATTTTATGATGCTGGGGAACTTTTTTGGCGGGTGAGGATTGGATTAGGTAGTAAAAACTTTAGTTGGAAATACCTGCAGCATCAGCTATTGTTATTTTACTTACTGACTGAGTATGTTATTTCAAATCAACACCTACTAATATAGTACCTTTAATTTTATCTTAATCTCACCACACTGCGCCACAGCCTGTAGCTGTCGCTTCGCTGTGCAGAAGGAGTTTAGTTTATTAACCGTAACAGACGATCGAACCCGCACCGCACCGTACCTTCAAATTATGGAACGACTACGTATTATGTTCTATTCTCATAACACCGATTACGTCATAATTAGTCGTAACATTATTAATTGTTACTAACATCAGTGGTGAAATAGAGTATCCGAACTATAGTCTATTTCACAATCTTAGATTAAAAATGTAAACAAAAAAGTCATACATTTATTCGAAAGTGACAGCTCTTGATTTACTTTTTTCTTTGATATTGACAGCTCTTTATTTACTTTGATCTAAGATTTTTTTTCTAAGTATAGATTCGATATCGGTTAATAAAGGTTATCTTTATTGAAATCAAGGATACCTACCTAAATGCTCGTTCCTCAATTCTTTTCTTATTACTCTTCTGTACTCACTACAAATCAAGTCTTACCGACGGTGTCGTTGGTCGTTTCCTAATTAATAAACTAGATAATGTATTGGTCTGTATTTGCCCCCTCATACTTGTTCGAACCTCCAATAAGTCGAGCGAAAAAGAGACAGATAATAATACCTATACTACCTCCCTACATCTATCTTTTATCCTAAAAACTATTTCACACGATTTTTATTCCAGTTTTATAAGTGGGAACCCTTATCTCGCAAAGTGTCCAGTCAGGGGTCCGGGACCTAAAATTCTATAATTCAATCTTATTTGAATACAATCCAAGTGACCACGAGACTTCACGAACAACTCGGCACCCATTCACATTTTCTTCAATAACGTAGGTAGCTACCTAACTACGTAGATTCGAACCACTCCATTCGATTCTATCGAGCTTTTTCTAAGCGAAGCGGTCAGACCTTCATTTGTTAAGATGGCAAAAAATGCAATTCCATTTCATTTTGAAATTGTGTGGAAATGACAGGTTAAAGAATTTGTTTGAATTTTAGTACTTTAATTTTGCATGATTCTCATATCAAATCTATCTATAACTATAAGTTTAGATTGTTATAAAGGGTTTTTTTAAATCAATGATTTGAATTTATGCAGTTCTCTGTGTACATTTTGTGAAACCTAACAACCATAAAATAGACGATACACACAATGAAAATCCCGACGCAATGGCGACGCGCCTCCGCCACAACTTATCATTTCGAGTATGGCATCAAATCTCGAATAAAATATAGGTAAGCTACTAATTTTATCCCAGTTTTAGAATTGTTCTGTCAACGTCGAAAACATTGACGTCGCGCTTATTATATGAATAGATGTAGCTACTACTAATATAAGGCAGTTTTATTTCGGCTACATTTTTGATAGTTTTGTGTCAAAATGATTGTGTCTTACTCTAGAATGCTTACCTGCAAAACACCTGTAGATATACACGTAGGTTAGGTAGGTAACTACGCAAGGCAAGTATTCCAATTTTCTACAAAATTACGTCACTCGGACCCGGCTACTTCATTAATTTCAGGCTTCGCTAGACACTTCTATGAGTTTAAAAACTTTCCGAGTGGGGGCTTGTAAATTAGTACCAGCTTTTGAACTATTATCCTCAAGTTGAGATTAAAGCAACTTCAGCTAATTTAATCTCGGCGTTTTGTTGAGAGAAAGATAACTATTGTTATTTTTGATACATAAATAAATATTTTACAAACAGAAATGCATTTTATAAAAAATCGTACCGTGACAGGTGTTTTTTTTTTGATGATATGTTTCTTCTTGTTAAATGTTTATATTAGAATGCCTTGAGAATTATATAGATATCCGGAAAAAATATCAAAGTGGTACAAAATATTTTATACGTTTCAGTTTTTGTGAATGTGTGTTTATCAGGGTTCAATCATGTAAAAACTAATATATTATTATACTGATTTTGTTAAAACTTAATAGATATGTAGTAGGCAAGATTTAAAGAAAAATACTTACTTTGATTTACACTTACGTGAAGAGCTTATTTAGGACCATGAGCGATAAAAAGGTCGTCAGGTCAAGTAAGAGACCTTCGGCGACCTGACAACTCTAACACTATGTAAGCCATACCACTATACGAAAAGTAGAAGAAGACCACTGTAGAGAAGACAGATTACTATCTGTTCTGTAGCAACCGTAGCGCATTTTAATTGCCTTAGTTTTTAGGGTTCCGTACCCAAAGGATAGAAACGGGATCCCATTACTGAGACTCCGCTGTTTGTCCGTCTGTCACTAGGCTCATGCACCGTGATAGGAAGGCAGTTAAATTTTTTACAGATGATGTATTTTTTATAAACAATAGGACCATCTGTCCTGATTATAAGTGATGATGTGTGTGTGATTAGTGGCTGCACTGGCCGCTATATCAGAACACGGACGATAAAGAAAAGCTCTGACACCAAAATATTAATGAAAGACCTACTTTTCCAAACGAAAGCTCCACTCAACTCCTCAGACCCTAACAACTAAGTAACACAAGCCCACAAACTTCACGGCCTATAAACTCATCAATTTGAGGAGCAGACTGTAGATATGTGTTGTCGGAGCAAACATGGACAGTTTTCCAAGTAGTTGTTGTACTGCGACCGTTTACCTTGCTCCCCATGTATTGTTAGACAGACGTTGAAAGCGAGTCACAATAGAAACTTATCCCGCTCACCACTGCTGACAACTCCTGATCTACAGTTCGTACGGCTGGATACGGCTATGTATCCTACTACGTTTTTGATGTGAAACATCTATAGGCGCGCGTAAACCTAAAAAACCTCGCCATGCCACGCTATAAGTATATATCCCTACCGATATGAAGAAATATAATATGTACTATTAGGTATATACGTAGCCCGTCCCGTGACGGCTCACATTTTTTTAATTCAAGTCGTATATTCGTTCTTTGTAAATGTCATTTTTTCTTCAAAAAGATTATGTCAAATCTTAGTCTGCACTTACAAAGCAAATTACCTATATTGTTTCGATCTCTGACTGCATTATCGTCGTGGTTATGAGTAGATACTTAGCGGAGGATTCTCGTATTTACGTTTCTGGTGTTAAAGAAAATAATTTTATATTTAATGTGGTTCTTAAATTGGAGAACCTTGAGATTTCAATACTTGAAGTTTGAATTGCTGCTTGAGGTAAAGATAACCTGATAGAGATTTATGAAAATCTTTGGGAACCCTTGTCAAAAACCTTATTGTAGTGTAGGGTACAACGATATACATTACTAGTATTACCATTTCATACAATAATATCACCGCACAATTCTATAATAATTTGTATAGATTATTTAAGGCTAATGTAGTACCCAATGAGCCCCGGCGATTTGGAAGGCGTGCATGGAGCCGAAGTCAACACGTAGAGACCCTTTTCAATAACAAATTTTCGCCTGTATGCACTCCGAACAGTCAACTAAGACAAGAAGCCGAAGGTGGGGAACGGTGACTTTCCCCTTAAGCACTCGAGAGGCTGCGGGAGCACTACTCCCCGATACCTCGATAATTTACATTTATAAAATATGGATGATAATTTAATTAAGTTGTCGCCAGATCTCTAATAAGTTCTCCAAATAATTTTCTTAGCATTACAACATTTTTTTTAATCTTCAGGTCTATTCTAGTCCTCAAAGTCAGTATCGACTTACATCTGCGTGGACTAGTTTACAAACTCGCTACTGTCTAGCTGTCTTAATTCAGTTCTGGTGTCGCAAGCGACCGCAGCGGCATGCGGCGACGACGACGCGGCAATTCTACGATAAACTAGCGTTAAACTGTTGTTCACTCTACGACCGTTTAAAAGGGAACTTTTTCAATTATTATTCAACTTGCAGTCTACTGGATTCGATTCCTTGAGAGTTATTTGATTTGCAAGTTTCGAGAATAGTATGAAAGTTTGTAAAGTAGTCGCCGAGACTGCGGCCGCATTAAACTAGATTGTTAACAACAGCAAATAATGTTAAGGACGCGACGACGCTTTAACTTGTCGTTTGAACTCCCTCGCCGTTTACAAGTTTTAAATCAAAGAAATGGTAAAACTTTGTACCGCTAAAGGTTCGGACGGAGCGTGCCTCAGTTTGTGGCATAATTCGATTATAGGTATATGATTAGATTAGTGATACACACACGTGCTTGATAATCTTTCCAAAAATATTAATGTTCTTTCATAAGTAATAAATAGTCCATGAAGATACCGCTTAGGCGGGATAACGGCCTCTGTGGTGCGTCGGTGGAAGGCCTGACTGTAATGCAGAAGGTTACGGGTTCTTTTCCTACTGAGTGCAAGTATTTATGCTTAATAAATAAATATTTATAATAAATATTTGTTTCTGGCCTAGGTGTTTTCTACATATGATTTATAATTTAGTATAATTTGTAGTATATCCGTTGTCTAGTACCCATAGTACAAGCTTAGTGCTAAGTTTGGTTCTAGATTGCGCTGTGTGTAATGTCGTTCAATATTTATTTATTTATTTAAGTTAGATCCGATCTGAAGGCGAGGGTGTTAACAGAACCGAGGACGGTAATCATAAAAAATACTTACGTACAATAACATAGAAAATAAACCTCCTTCGGTAACGTATAACCTTATCCTGTCTCACCATAAGAAACTTGATAGCATTATTTATCAAAGTTAAAAGGAAATCTCTTCTACTACCAGGTTGAAATTTTATCCACCTAATATTCTTCATAGAATAAAGATGATATTGATACAAAGTTATTTGGGGTCTGACCATCAGAATATTATTTATACTTACCTTAATAAAGAATTTATTTTTATTGATGTAGAAGGTAAATACCGATACGTGACCAGTACATACTGACTTAGGTACTTTCTGGCTTAGTTCTGCCTACGAGATATTTTTCTAGGCGTTTGGGTCGACGCGTAGGTAACCTATATTTTGTAATGGTCTAGGCTTTGTATTTCTGTATAGAGTTTATAAAAAAGCGGGGACACCCGTGTTCCTTCAGTTACCTATAATGTACTTGTTGTACTATACCTAATTTACGGGATACTATAATGGTCACGACCAACAACTTCCGATTCGGAAATTAGTGGCTGCCGCAGTAACGATGATTGGTAATGTATGTATCTATGAATCATTACCAGTGGGTAGTGACAAGCTGCGGCAGAACCCTACTATCAAAGCGGAGTCATCAAGTCCTCTTCAGCAGCATGTATTTTCCCCCTGCAGGGCATATGCCTGTCCAATTGTATGCAACAAATTTCGGTCGCTGGTCGTTTGGGACCACGCTGAATCCGGGTAGGTTTTTACATCGTCGGGCCATCTGGCAGGTCTGGCCTGGTCTGCACACCTTCTAACGTTCTCTTCCAACTCGGTCGCCATTCAAGGACGGCTTTGATCCACCTTCCGTCTCTCCCAATGGCAGACATGTCCAGTCAACGACTTTTCCAGTATTGCGACTCGGTACCCTATATTTGAGGCTTTCATATCACCATTTTGGTTTATTTTAATAGGATCTATGAATCGCACCAAACACGCTAGAAACCTGTCTGTTTGTTTATAACCAGCAAAATGGATAACTAAAACAAGATAAACCGTTTGACACCATCAGAATCTGCTCATCAAAAGGGCCTCGAAACTATCTGCAATCTAAAAAAAATGTTCCAACTATGTAATATTATTGATCCTTTTATAATATATTATCGAGACATTCTTTTTAAAATATTTCACGTGGTTATATTAAAAATATCTCTCGAACGGTTCTCAACAAAAATTCGATTTGGTAACTTCTGAAACGCGGTGAACTTTATCCGAGTTCCTAACTTGTCGTTCAACCACTGAGGTTTGAATATATCTGCGTGATGGCTACGCTAATCTCGACCTTATGCCCGGGACGACACAGTTCACAGTTTACAATTCGATTGTATCGTAGTTATTAGGGAACATGAGTTATGAACGTCGATGGCACTCGTAAATGTGGCAGTAGAAACGTTTCGGGTTTAGTTAGAGGCGTGCACAGACTCTGAACTTTGAATCAGACGATAATTTTATAGTTAGATAGTACCTATATCTACTGTTTGTTTTAAAATATCTTTATTAACAATGAACTTAAGAAAACATTTGGTGTACCTAATAGTGTAAGTTAATCCTATTAAATCAACATAATACAATTTTATACGTTTTATGGCTTGCTAGTCCTTTAAAACATTTTTCTGGAGGGATGAATCTAAATTAAAACTGATCAAGATTAATATACTTACATACAAGGAATAATCATTAAATTGCATAAATTACGTATTACTTTAGTAGAAGCATACATTTCTATACATAAAAGATCATAGAAAAAGGAATATTAACAACCACTGTAGACGGTAGTTATCAAAAAAAACAGCCACTGTTCGAGCAGAAACGGTGATTCACAACAGGCAGCACGAATCCGTAGGTAACCAAGTTATCATTATAACTAGCTGACCCGGCAAACGTTGTTTTGCCTTATAAATTATAGATAATTAAATTTTTCCTGAATTTTCTTTGCTATAAACCTCACGGAGCCAGAGACCTTTCCAACGAATGCAAAACCGTGGAAATCGGTTCGTGCGTTCCGGAGTTATAGCGTCAGGAAGGAAAACCCGACTTATTTTTATATAGTAGACTAGCTGACCCGGCAAACGTTGTTTTGCCTTATAAATTATAGATAATTAAATTTTTCCTGAATTTTCTTTGCTATAAACCTCACGGAGCCAGAGACCTTTCCAACGAATGCAAAACCGTGGAAATCGGTTCGTGCGTTCTGGAGTTATAGCGTCAGGAAGGAAAACCCGACTTATTTTTATATAGTAGATAATGCGCTCGGACGCGCGACACAGTCCGCAAGCAACCTTTATCTACTGATTTCACTACCGATTGCGTATGGCGTATGACATCCCGCGAGGATCATAATAATATTTCGATGTCAAGATTTTTGAACCAGCTTGCGGCGGCAGATGTGCGACATATCTCCGAGAAAACAGCGAAGTGGACGTTAAGCGCTCCACAATCGCACCGACTGGTTGATATACTATTGATTATTTTACTTATCGATAAATGTCGTAGTAAGTATTTCATGGCCAAAACAAGGCCATGCAGATTTGCTGGTCAAGACTAGCAAATCTGCATGTTGTTCAATGACGAAAGCAGCTGTGCAAGTACCTAAGCCTTAGAGTTTCAAGATTACCGTTTACATTTTTTTAAAGTAAAGTGTTATACCCAAACTCAAGATATTTTCCAAAAAAAAAGTTCTCGGTTTGATAAGGTGGAACTTTTTACATTCTTTTGCGCGGGGAAATTTAAATAAATGCAGTTTTTTTCATAAAATAAACTACAAGGAGGCAAGTTGTCGTCGGCCGACAGTATAGTATCCAGTATGCTTTATCGCTAAGGTGTAGGTATGTTAATATTATGTGAATTTAAAGAGCCATTCCGGATGTAATGGACTTAATTAATTCAAGACTCGTGTTTACGGTTCGATTCCGAAATATGTAGGTGTATGCTGAAAGCGGATGTTACACTGGAAATTCTTGTTAAATTGAAGACAGAATGAAGTGCGAGTGTGCGAGAATATTTTTTGTCTCAGCAATGATAAGGTTACATTAAGGTTGCCTGAGAGAGATACGCTTTTTACGATAAGGCCGCCTATTGTACCATAAGCAATTAGGCTAGTACTATATACAACGAATACCTACAAGACAACGAATGTAGATAAGTACTTTATACACTCACCGGCATGGAAAGTGGCCCAAAGATAGCCTTCTCCCGCTGTGTTCGCCATTGACTTCGAAGCACCACGACTTGAACAACTTAAACTGCAGTTAGGACACTTTGTTTCGCTTTTAAACTCATGCATTTTTTGACCCTACTCTCTAAAATAAAAAATAAAATGAAAACCATTACAATGTTGCAAAACGTATCCAGTATATTAATTTACATATTGTCTTAAACATTTATACACGATCAGTTCCCGAAAAAAACGATAATATGGCCAAAGTCTTAACTCTCATCTTTGGGCCACTTTCCGTGCCGGTGAGTGTATCCAAATTTCTTTTGTAAATACACATATATTTAATGAACTAATGATACTTAGAGGATTCGACACACTCAGAACAAGAAACAAGCTTTCATGGTCAGCTTAAATACTTGTCCCTTGTGGGAATCGAACCCGCAACCTTTTACATTACAGTCGGGGGTTCGCCCATCGCGCCACAGAGGCCGAATATCAAGCTTTATCGTATTGCTTAGTACACTCATAGATAGATAGTTATAGATGACGCGTATAAATGTTTGAACTTCTTACCTACATCCGTAACTTGAATATTTGATATTAATAAACTGCCGACTAAAGACAACTAGCAACCTCGAGACGGAGCAATTTAGGCTTTCGAATATGTTACGAGTACATTGAATCCCTAAATCTCAGAGTTTGTTAACTTAACACCGATTTATGAGAGGAATTACCTTCCAGCTTAATGAAATCACCACGATCTGTTTTTCGCTGACTAAGGTTTTCGGTAGAGAATTTACTTTACCCACAAAGTCATATCTAAGACTACTTTATTATTCAACTAGCTGCGACCCGCGGTTTCACCCGCGTTAGTACCGATCCCGCGAGAATATCGAGATAAAAGTAGCTTATGTGTTATTCCAGGTCTCCTGCTATCTACATACCTAGTTTCATGGTAATCGGCGGTAAAAAACGGTTTTTACGTGATTAAGTAACAAACACACACACACACACATACATACTCACAAACTTTCAGCTTTATAATATAAGTAGGATACCTAACTTTTAAAATATTTACACGATTCGTTAACATGTCGGTCTTCTGGTGGCAAAGACTTTTGTATGTAGGTGTAACATAGTTGCAACGTCGAGGTAAGAAAATAAATCCATACATTATCTATACTAATATTGGAAATACGCGAAAGTAACTCTGCCTGTCTGTTACGCTTTCATGGCTAAACCGCTGAACCAATTTTGATGAATTTTGGTTTAGAGACATATTATCTATTATCCTTACTAATATTATAAATGCGAAAGTAACTCTGTCTGTCTGTCTGTTACGCTTTCACGCCTAAACCGCTGAATCGATATTGATGAATTTTGGTATAGAGATAAATAGGACCTCGGAGAAGGACATAGGCTACTTTTAATCCCGTAAATCTCGCGGGATCGGGACTTACGCGGGTGAAACCGCGGGCGCAGCTAGTTTATTATAAATGCAAAAGTAACTCTGTGTGCCTGTCTGTGACGCTTTCACGCCTAAACCGATGAACCAACTTTGATGAATTTTGGTATAGTAATAGATGGGACATTGAAGAAGAACATAGCCTACATTATGATCTCTATATTTCCACAACACCGGGAATCATGCGGATGAAACCACGGGGCACAGCTAGTTATTAATAACAAAGTTTTCGGCATTCCTACTGTTCATTTCCTCTGAAGGATAAATAATGCACGACGTTACACACAGCGCAATCTAGCCCCAAACTAAGCACTAGGCTTGTACTATGGGTACTAGACAACGGATATACTACATATTATACTTTAATTTTTGTGGTGAGTCCTAGGAACCTAGGCATTGCTTAAGCTGGTGAACCATTTTTTTTTATAAATCAAAATCATCCCGCCTTTGTGGTCTGCTGCCTCGTGCCATATGGGAGACTAATCTTCTATATCTATAAAAAGCTCTGCCCCGACTGGCTGACTGAGAGATCAATGCACAGCCTAAACCGCTGATAGTAGAGAGCTGAAATTTGACTGATGTGATATAGGCATCCAATAGGAAAGGGACTTTCGGGACTTACGCGAGTGAAACAGCGGGACACAGCTAGCTTTGGTAAATATTTCACTAACTTAACTAACACTAATCCTTAGCAAAGATAACAATAAAAGGTATCTTCAACAAAGTCGCACCACCTATAAAACTCATAAAGGAATTCAAACATCTAGTCCCATCTCATATCATAAAACAAATAAGGTGGTCCGCGAACACCAGATCCAAGATTATGTCAAATGGAGGTCCGGCTGATCCCGGCACTTACGACCGTCCGTACGGCGCCGGCCGGGGTCGCTCGGCTGGACACTCGCTACGCCAAAGCCGGTAAGTGGGTCCCCTATCCCAACAAATCCCCATATTAAGGTTATAGAGCTGAAGGGATGCTACCCCAAACCTCTTTCGCTTGTTTACTACCGTTCACCTCCAGAGACCACCTGGGTGAACTGTAGAAAGTTTTTTTTGGCTCACCTTTGTTCACCTGGGGTGTTCGGTGGGAATTATAAAATTTCTACCGTCCACCTTGTTATCAAAACTCTTCAGATTTGAAGTGCAAAGAGATTATGATTATGATGATGATATAATATACTATCAATTACAACCTCTTAATAATGAAATAACGGGGTGGTTATTTATTAAATAATAACTTTACCAAAACAACCATTCATATCTATTCCTTCAAACTGGCGTCAAAGTCATAGATAAATATATGTCAAAGTCAAATCAAAAAGTTTTTAATTAACGTTCCATTGTCCTTGCGGTTACCGTTTTTAGGGTTCCGTACGCAAAGGGTAAAAATGGGACCCTATAACTGAGACTTCGCTGTCTGTCTGTCACCAAGATGTATCTCATGAATAAACCACAGCTAGACGGTTGATTTATTTTACTGATGATGTATTTCCGTTGACGCTGTGACAACAAATACTAAATACAAAATATAACAAATATAAGGGGGGCTCCCATACAAAAACCTGAAATTTGACATAAAACGCAACGATACCGCGATGTATTTTTACTACTAGCGCCATCTAGTGATGGAGTGATAGACTTAACGTTCGCTTTGCGTTCACGGATTGGTTAGTCTAGTGTTAATTTTAGGGTTCCATTCTCAATTGATAGTGGTACGGAACCCTTCGTTTGCGAGTCTGACTCGCACTTGGCCGGTTCTTCAAATCATTGAGTCATATAGTGTCACTTTTGAAGCATTCGAAAGTGAATATCACTTTCGTGTGCTTCAAAAAGAGACCATTAGAAAACCAATTTCCCACACGGATTGTTTCCGCATGCGGATTTTGAAATCGTATGCGGAAACAATCCGCGTGGGAAACGTTTACTGACGGTTCAAAAATACCACTCCTGGAGTGTATACAGGGTGTCCCAGAAACGAGTGTCAAGCGACAGTCCAGAGGTAGAGGACCTAAAGGGGTACACTCGTTTCTGGGACACCCTGTTTATAGTGTCAGTAAACTTTAGTAAACGTCAGTAAGTAGTTTTAATAGGAATATCGTAAATAAAATGCTACGTAAGGGTTGGCAAATTATATTAGTATATGAAGGGCCCTATACTGAAAATCTGAAAATCCCTGTCGGGCTCATCGAAAATTGTTGATTATTTCATGACGGAAAGTCGTAGAACTTTTTTTTGTGCACAGATTGTAGGTGACACTGTTTCCTACATATTGGTGTAGTTTTAAGACAAGAATATCCTATTGGTGCAAAGCCTATCCAAATTTTAGACAAAAAATGTCTGATTTGGCTAAAATGTCGATAGGCTTCAATACGTTTCGACATATTTGTATGGAAACTGCATTAAAATATCGGAAACAATGTCGCCTACAATCTTTACACAAAAAAAAGTTCTACGACATTCCGTCATGAAATAATCAACAATTTTCGATGCGCCCGACATGGATTTTCAGTTTTTCAGTATAGGGCCCTTCATATACTAATATAATTTGCCAACCCTTACTAAGCATTTTATTTACGATATTCCTATTAAAACTACTTACTGACGTTTACTAAAGTTTACTGACGGTTCAAAAAATACCACTCGAGTGGTATTTTTGAACCGTGTGCAGTTCATTTGGCTTTTTTTATTTAAAATCATAAATTATAGAAGTGTAGTAACATTTTTCTAAAAAAATTATAAAATTGTAATTAAATTTAAAGTTAATGTAACCTAGAACTTTTTCCACAAATCGAATTGCCCTTTTCTCTTTATTGTTGGTGTCTTCTAAATGTAAGTAAAGCTTACATTCTCCGTTATAAAGTAAGTTTTATCCACTCTATTTCTCATTTACCCGCACCCCTTGATTTTAAAACTTTGGTTTTTTTGTTCTAACTGAACTCCTAAGTAACACCTTTCGATTTATAAATTGTATTATCTAGAAACTGGAAAACTGTATTACTCTAAATTTTATAACAATACGTCATTTAGATCTTCTTTGCTGTTACTGTTCTTTGTGTAGAAGAGATTGTCAGCGATACGATCTTTTTTTTTCTGTTTTGGTGCATTACAAAGCGTGTTTTGTATTTCAGAATAAATGGCGAAACCAAAACCTGCCACGAATTCAATGGTAGTAGCTACCATTCAACAGTTAATGCAAAGCTCCACATGGAGCCTAAGAACTATCTCAAACTTTATACAAAAGAACTACAAAATTCCAAAACCTAAAACAACAAGTTAGTGACGAGGTGAGAAATATTTTTTATTGGTAAACTTTAAATATATGAAAGTAGCGATCAAAGCTACTAGTTATATGAATCTCCAATGAAATGTCCTTAGCGACATGGCACAATGTAAAGAGAGAAGATGTGAAAAGTACCACCTCACGATGTGCACACGTTCAAAAAATTAGGTACTCTTAGCAATAGACGAAATCGCGAACTTTGCTGTTTTAAGGCCTCAGAGGTTAGTCAGGTTGATAAAATATATTTTGTAACTTTCAGGATTTTACAAAGTCTAGCAAAACCTATACTATTAGACATAAAACGACAAATACAAGCTAAGTGAGATGTCACAATTGGCGACCACGTTGACTCGGCAGCAGCTCAGGCCCACTGTGAAACAGCGGCCACTTCTAATAAGAAGCAATTCGTCGTGTTCGTGTTCGTCAAATTCAAACAATTTAATTTAAGAGGAAGAACAACGCCAACGACCTTGAAACTGAAAATCCCTGTCGGGCTCATCGAAAATTGTTGATTATTGCATGACGGAAAGTCGTAGAACTTTTTTTTGTGCACAGATTGTAGGTGACTGTTTCCTACATTTTGGTGTAGTTTTATGACAAGAACCTCCTATTGGTGCAAAGCCTATCCAAATTTTAGACAAAAAATGTCTGATTTGGCTAAAATGTCGATAGGCTTCAATACGTTTCGACATATTTGTATGGAAACTGCACTAAAATATCGGAAACAATGTCGCCTACAATCTGTACACAAAAAAAAGTTCTACGACATTCCGTCATGAAATAATCAACAATTTTCGATGCGTCCGACATGGACTTTCAGTTTTTCAGTATATTATAGCACGTAGCATTTTATTTACGATATTCCTGACGGTTCAAAAA